>CM051243.1:161453219-162053219 GCA_027917425.1 Gastrophryne carolinensis
CATTTTATTCTTCTGCTCAAAAAAGGTGGTCCTACAGCTACTTAGTCCCTTGCTGTTCTCAGCATGAGTAAGCAGCAGCTGTCTCTGACCACAGCAGAATGCTCAAGACCCAAAGCTGCACCATGGCACACCCCTTCCCAGCTCAGCCATGACACCTGAAGCAAAGAAATCAGTTTTACCTAGCACAAATAAGCTGTGTACATACAATCAGGAAAAGGTTAGTGTGTTGCCAAGCTATTGGAACCCCATCCACAAAGCTGACTGCCGAAGTATAGACACTGTATGATCCAGTACGGGGTAGATGAGCCACAATGAGCCAGCGAGGAAAGGTCTCTATCAGCTTGGCATCTCTGAAGATTATTAATGAATAGCTTTCTGCATTTCTAGCCTCAAGTTCTCAGCTCGGCGTCAACACATACTCACACAACCACACACACTCACAAATAACACCCCCCCACACATACATACACCCACCCACCAACACATGCACACACACCCACACACACTCACAAATAACACACCCACACACATACATACACCCACCCACCAACTTATACACACACACCCACAAACACTCACAAATAACACACCCACCAACACATACACACACACCCACACACACTCACAAATAACACACCCACACACATACATACACCCACCCACCAACACATACACACACACCCACACACACTCACAAATAACACACCCACACACATACATACACCCACCCACCAACACATACACACACACCCACACACACTCACAAATAACACACCCACACACACTCACAAATAACACACCCACACACATACATACACCCACCCACCAACACATACACACACACCCACACACACTCACAAATAACACACCCACACACACTCACAAATAACACACCCCCACACATACATACACCCACCCACCAACACATACACACACACACTCACAAATAACACATACATACACCCACCCACCAACACATACACACACACACTCACAAATAACACCCCCCACACATACATACACCCACCCACCAACACATACACACACACACCCACACACATACGTACACCCACCCACTATATAGTGCTATACTTGTTTATACCTCCCAAGTGTCCCTGATTTGGAGGGACTGTCCCTCTTTTGCTTCCATGTCCCCTTGGCGTTCTCATTTGTCCCTTTTTTGAGGTGTAACATGCAGATATGCATCAATAAATGATTAATTTGCCTATTATACATCCCTCAATGGGGGAGGGTGGCCTAATTTAACAAATGTCCCTCTTTCCCACCATGAAAAGTTGGTAGGTATGCTTGTTCCATGTCCTAATTGTATTCCAAACATAGTCAATCACTTGGCTCTTGAGAAGTTTGTTGTGGGATCTGTACCTCGAATAGACACTGTAGAAATTCCTCGTGCATTGTGCTTCTTTTGATCGCAGCATGCTTACTGACTATATTGTATAAGGTTATCTATCAATCCAGCATCCTTCTTATCTGAAGAGAAGGAAACCCCTGGTCCCAGAGAATAATATACAGTAAGCTTAGAGGAACATGGTCACATAACCTAAATTCCTTCAGTTCCTGCCCCCCTTCCTGCGAGTTTCCTTTGTTTCATGGGGCGTGAAAATGGCTCCTCAGCTAAGTCCTATGTGATGTCATTTTAGTGCTGAGGGGGATGGGGATCATTATAACCAGAGGACTAGAAACATATGAAAACTGCTGCATCCAGCCTGGAAACTGAAGGTTGTTTTCTATTTGTTCACAAGAAAGGGCCAGTAAATCTGGTGAAATTTGGTGAAGGAATGAATGTTTGATATAAAGAAAAGTTTGCCATGACTTCTTCGTGCAGTATTTAGCTTTACACCTCCAGAACCAATCCATAAACTACATTTACTAACTTCACTGCACAAAGGAAGGGAAGCCCTACCTCTTCATTTAAAGGGACATTCCAGGCAAAGGGTTTCTGCTTTCCCCATGCTGGTAGTCAGGGGCCGCATCTTTCATTTACCTGCACTTTGCATTCCCTGATAAACTCTCTAGAACTTGCTCCTATCTGATGACTGATTGTTCAGGGTCCCCAAAATGAATGGATTTCTGACAGTGAAACATGCATGGATGAGTTATAATTAGCTGCTAAAGGAAAGAGTTCACAGGAAGTTGCTAAGAGATATAACATAGGCTGAATGAAGGCTGGGTAAAAGACGAGGCCCCTGACAGCCAGCATAGGGAGAATAGAAAGCTGGATAATTTAACCCTTTGCTCTGGAATGTCCCTTTAAAGTGGGCCAATCATCAGGATTTTGACTATCCTGGTGATTGATCTCTGCCTCTCCCTGATGTAAGATGTAGGATGCCACCATTTGAAGCCCCCCCAGATTGCAGGCTTCCACTCACCTTTCTGCCGTTCTCATGCCGCATGCGTCCAATCAGCACTTTATGTGGCGGATACTGAAGCACAGCTTAAAGCTGCTGATTTGTACTTCACCCTGGCATAGGTGTGTCGTATCCCTGGCTCGCCTGTCGAATGTGCACTTCTGCACGCCTGGCCTATCTGAATGGCTGGGCATGGGGAGTGTGTACAACTACAGGAAAGCCAGGGATTTGCCAGTGAAGACAGAGTCGCAGGAGCCGCTGGGATCAGGTAAGATTATCAGTAACCAGGGGTGGGGGGGGGTTACGCAGCAAGGCAGGCTGGGGGCTATAGCAGCTGCAGGAGGTGATTAGTCTACTTTAAAGGGCAGTTGCATTAAAAATAAAACTCCTACAATTAACTGTCCCTTCCTACTGTCACAATCAAGTACCAGTGAGTTTTGCCAGGTCCCAGTTTTCAGCAGAGCCCCTGATGGTGGGGATGGACTGGGCTGTGGGAACACCTTGGATCCCTAGAAAAACAGAAGATTGGGTACACGTTTTCAGGTGCCTTTTAGAAGTATGTTCAAGGGTTAAAACCTTAGATTTATTAAAAATGCAAAAGGCCCCCTCCATAAGGACTGGTAGACCAGGGTGCGGAGGCAGACATTCCGGCCCAGGCCCTGGAGGATATATCCCTCCCATATCCCTTACATGCCGTGGGCTCTTCTGCACCCCCTGGGCTTTGGGGATGCAGGTAACAGGGGGGGGGGGGAGGTTATGGCAAGTCACCCGCTGGCTTGCTTTTATTTCCCCCCCCCCATACTTATGCACTATCGCCAATCTCTGTGTCTCTTGCCGTCCAGGAGTGCAGAGCAGAGCTGCCCCGAGCCCGGCTTCCTACAAACTCTCTGGCTTCTTACATCTCGCTCCCTGCTGCGAATCACAAGAAATTAGGATTTGTGCCAGATTGGTTTTCCCCTGAAATTTGGACCAAACTCTGGTTTTAGGAATTTGCTCATCTCCAGTAATAATATCTCTCAAAATGGTTTGTGGTGTGGAGACAAGTATCAAGGCCTCTGAACCAATAGCGGAAAATCTAGGCCACACTGCAGCAGTGGGATGTAAGCTGTGGTCTGATTTTGGCCACTAGGGGAGCACCAACTGAGATTATCAGGAAATACAAATTAAACTAATGAGGAAACAAAATGAATGCACCTGACACCCAAAATTCATAGCTAACATTTTTATTCAATCTGATCATCATAGCCTGGACCAATTACATTTCTATAGCTGCTGTCCACTTCTGATCATCATCATCATGATGTTGATTTTGTATGTTCATTTCAAATGGAGGGGCAAGGGTAGCAATCATATTGATGACCATTAAAGTGATACCGCAGGCAAAGGTAGTTTTTACCCCATTGCATCAGGCTACATTTGGCACTGTCCTAAACAGTTATCCGTTTTTAAATTGAAGCAGAAATGGGCGAGATATCAGGGTTTACTTTTTTTCATCCATGCCCCAATCAGCTCAGCAGACCGGAACAGAATAGCTGGTCCCTCCCTCCGCCTCCTCCTCCAGATTCATCACATTGCCTTCAGCGCAGAGCGATTGTTATTCAGCATCACAAATCCAGGGGCCACACCCACTTTTTCAGAAGATAAATAATGAGGTAAAACTGCAAACCTCAATATCTCGGCAATTTCTTCTTCAATTTAATAACAGAAACCAGTTTAGGAAAGTGCCAAATGTAGCTCAACACAATGGTGTAACAATTACCTTTGCCTGCAGTAGCACGGTCAGGGCATCCTTTATGATTGCTACCTTATGCTACACATCCTTATTTACAGCTATATGCCTGTGTTGTGCATCTGCATTTCAAAGGATGTAAAATGAATCCATGACTTTAAAGTGGACCAACACCCAGGATTTTCACTATCCTGGGTTTTGGTCCACTTCTGCGGGGCACCCCGAGCGTGAAACCCCCTAGATCGCCCTAAAAAACTCACCTCACCCCGCTCCTACGCGAGCACTCGTCCAATCAGAGCGCTCAGAGCCGCTGTGGTATGTACGGACAAACGATGGACAACCACAGCGGCTCTGAGCGCGCTGGAGGCCGCGCTTCCTTCTAACAGAGAGCGTGCCCGCGCCGGCCATTCACAAACGGCCGGCGCGGGTGCGCGCCCTGCTAGAGAGAACGGGGAACGGGGATAAGGTAAGGTTTCTGGGCGTCCTGCGGGGTTTCACGCAGCGGGGCATCCCGATTTTGGATGCCCCGCGGGGAGGGATATGATTGGGCCGGGAATCTTATAGATCCCTCCTGGGTGTTGGTCCACTTTAATAAGTCCTTTTTTATTCTGAGCTAGTAAGAACATTTTGGCCCTTATTTAACAAGGGATAGTGCCAGGTAGCGAATGGTGAGCGAACGGTAATGACGGTCACCGCCACGAGAACGCCGGCTCCTCTCCACAATCACACATTTATCAAGCCGATCCTGCTTAGTGACTGACAGAGCGCCAGATAGCGAATCATTCATCATTATTCCAGCCTCACCCCACAGCGCCAGCGAGCGACCTTGAACAGCGACAGGTATGACCTCTCGCTACCTGGCACTCTCCAATGCATTTCAATGGAGCAATCTTTAAATATTCTTAATTAATTGCTATTAATGTTTTTTTTTTTTTTTTTTTTAATGTCAAAAATTCTGTGACCACTTTTAAGGTAAAAAAAAAAAAAAATTGTGCAGAATTGATATTACAGGTCTGATATTAATATATTCATATTACAAAATGTTTTGAAAAACTTTTTTTTTTTTTCCAAAAATATGGTTGTTTGGGGGTTAAAAAACTACTTTTAACCCATCGCCGCCAGCGCTCTGGGGTTTAAACAAGCATTTCACAGCGCCAGAATTTTTTGAGCGTGATTTGTTAATGAATATGCTGGGAGCCGTTCGCTATGGCCATTCGCTGTCATGCGCTCCCATACAGCGCGGAACCTGTCAAACAGCGACTCCTGACCCCGTATTCAACATTACCGCACACCGACTGAGTCGCTGTCAACAACCGAACAACGGCCAAGCACAGCGAATACTAGCGGGCGCTGTGAAAATACCGCTACTGTCGCTCATCTGTCGCTACCTGGCGCTATTAATGAATCGGCCTCCCCGTTTTCACTGTTCTCAGCTAGAGCTCCCCCTAGTGACAGATCTGGCCACAGCTTCCAGCTCTCTGCTATAGTTTGGGCTGAATAACGGTTCAAGCAGGAGAAGCCCACACACACACAGCAGAAAAAAGTTGGGATATACTCACATTAATCTACAACCTAGAGATGCATCGAAAACATTGCCTACAAATAGATCTTTAACTAGAGCATTCATTTTAATTTACACGCAGCCACTAGGGGAAACAGCAAATTGGTATAAAAGGAAATACATGTTATTATTATGCTACAAGGGACAATTGAAGACTTTTGTCTACTGTAGGCATCTAATAAGTCAGCCAGTACCAAAAGCATTTATGTATGCTTATCATCTTGAAAATGGTCTTGTCTATTTGTATTGTCGCCATCACTTCATTGCTCTTATATGACTAGTGCTGCTGTTCAGATTCAGGTTAAAGGATTGCGTGATGTTCTAATATTAAAAATCCATATAAAGATACTGGATATTGAAAGGAGGCGTTACTAATATACCTCAATTGAAAACAATTTCCACTAAGCTTGAGGTTTTCTTCTACTGGTAGACAGGGTGGGATTAAGTGTGGTGGAGGCCCCTGGGCACAAAATCTGGTGGAGCCCCCAGATACAGTATCCCACTTACTGGGAAGTCAGATTGAGTCCCTTGTGCCATCCTTATGCGGGTGCGTGCTGCTCGGGATCTCCTTCTTTGCCATTTTGGAAAGGGGTAGTGTAGTCACCCAGCTGGTCCAGCACATGAGTTCCCTGCATTGAGCTGCCAGCGGCTGTGCTTGGTGGCTCATGTGCAGTGAGCGTGGGGTCGTAAACAAGGCTCTATGGATGCCTCCATTAGAGGCCACCAGTGCTGGAAACATGGAGACGCTGGCTCCCCGCCATTAATAAGAAATAAGATGTCGGGACTGCAAGGAGGAGCTGCGGAGCAACACCAGACCTGCACAGAGGAGCTGCAGGTGAGTATAGACTTGTTTCTGCCTGGACAATACCATTACATACCTGTAAGTTTCAGGCATTGTAACTAAGGGCCTTGGGGCAGCATGACGATCCTGAGTGTAAGGGACAGGGGGATTGGAGAACTCATTATCTATCACCACTAGATCAATCTGCTGCTGTTTTATACAAGGGCCTTAGATTGAAAAAACATAAAATATATTATTACTAATGTTTCTAAACTTCATATGACAGTTACATTAATTATACAATATTTGGAAGAGATTTACTTTTTTTTTACGCGACTAACTCTGACTCCACAATCCTGATTGATATTGTATGACCATTTTTTGCTTCTTACTAAAATGGGTCTCCATTACTGGTCATTGTTGCTGTCTCTTACATTGATGATGGGCCTGATCTGCACTCCCATGAAAACTGTGACCTCTTAAAGTGATTGTCCAGTTAGAAAGTAACCCCTGCCCCCCTCCCCCAGCACTGAGGCAGGGCGGTGGGGGTTTACAAAAAAAAAAACACACGCCGCCATTCGCACACATACGGCGGGTGCACAGAGGCAGCACAGAGCGTGCAAACTCACCTGTAAAATAGATTTCCCTCTTCTTCTGCTCCACTTCGACTGGAATTCGGATAATCGTGGACCTCAGCAGGCAGGCATGTCTGCAAAGATAAAAGCTTGATACTCCTACATAGCCTATATAGGGCTTGACTGCCCTCTCTGCTTAGTTAAAAAGTAGTGACTAACAGCCATGGGAGGAACGAACATAACATAATGCCCAAAGGGCAGATAATTTAGGAACCACCATAACATTGGCACCAAAGATAATGATGCAGTTACAACAAGAAAACAAAGGGAGGAGCTGTCGAGGTGGAGCAGAAGAGTGATATTTATTATACAGGTGAGTTCTTTCAAACTGGTATTTTTATTTATCTTCTGCTCCACCTAAACAGGAATTCAGATACTCAAAAGGACGTCCCATAGCTGTCCTACCTTAGGGTGGGCACCTAACAGGACAACTGCTCAGGACGCTCTAACAGCTGTGGTAGAATGAGCCATAAGCCAGAGAGACACCTTTTTACCCCTACAGGCATAAGCTTTAGCAACTGCCTGTCTGATCCACTTGCTGATGGGCATTGGCGGCCACCAAGCTCTTCCAGGGCCCTCCAGAAACCACAAATAATACATCTGCCTTGCGAAATGGAGCTGTTGTTGACAGATAGTATTCAATGCTCTGATCACATCCAAGGAGTCCAGCAACCTCTCTGAACAAGGCCCCAGTAACTGCAGCAGACAACCTCCAGTCCTCTAGGATTTTGGTCTTAGCAGCCAAGCCATTAAATCCAGCTCCTGTGAATTGATGTGCAGTAGAGGACCATGTGCCAGAAGGTCTTGCTGACTTGGCGACCCACAGCTAACAGCAACAAGTCTGCAAACCAATGGCCAATGTGGTGCCTTGAATATGACGGGAACTCCTGCTCTCACCCTGTTGAGAATGCAACCCAACAATGTTTGAACATTGGGAAAATGCATATCCCAGTCAGAATCCTGTCTTAGGAGACACCACCACCGCCAATGCCTGCCCCCATTGTGCCTACTTGACCCAAGGTATGTTCTCACCACTAATCCCTTCTGGTTCCTTTTATGCTTCCTGCATGGGAACCAGCTTCAAGCATCTGCATGGATCTCCAGAAGGGTCGCCCTGAGAGACTCACCCTGGCGAAGTGGCGATCGGCCACGTAACGCGTCGGTGCTGGGCTGCTGTGCGGGGACCCCGGGGGCATACTTAACTGGTGATGTGATTCCGTACCTGTATATATTTTTTTGATGATGTTATGGCAGTGAGGACCAGTTCTTCTTAATATTGGTACTAGGCACTTTACACTTTACATCTATATTGATATCTTATACTTTACATTTTTATTCACTCACTTTCTTACGCTTCACATGTTTGGAAGTTATTGAGGCTTTCACTGTTTTGGTTTTGTATTGATTCCTTCATGGTTTTTTTCGTGTTTTACATAGATTTTTCACACAGGTTTTTTTATGGTATTTATTTGCATATTCATGTTAGGACTGTAGCACTTTAATACTGAGCATTTTATTATTATGGTCTAACCTGCCATCTATATATTTGTGATTAATTGGTTAATTTATTAATTTATTAGTTGAATTGCTGCTTATTCCCCCTATTGGGTATTAATATAAGCCTCATAAAGTGTCCCCTCTCAGCATTTTGTTATATGTTTTTTAATATGTCTTTTTATGTCTGTAATTCTTTTTAAGCCCTTATTCAATAACATTATATTTTTATACACCTTATTGTTATCATACCATAGTGTGCGGTGGTGATAGGGGATACAGGGGGTGTGTCTAGGGCTCCCTATCTTTGTTGTGATTTGATTGGGTCGCCCTGAGAGGTCTGGGAAACAGCGGGGGGGAGGGGGGGATTTTAGCTTCCACTAAAATCACTTCAAAAATATAGAGGAAAGAAAAACTAATTAAAATCCTTGAAAAAACCTTTACAGCAATTCAGGCTGCCTGCAAAGACTGAACTGGGGCCTGAGGGGACAGCTGAGCTGTATATAGACATAGGAGAGAGGAGTATCAAAGTAGACCAAAACTCAGGATTTTCACTATACTGGGCTTTGGTCCATCCCTCTAAGACACCCCGGTTAGGGATGCTGAATATAGACTTTAGTCCATCCAGTTTATCTCCTTCCAGTGGTCTAGTAGCCATATCTGGAAATGTTATTACATGCCAGGAACTCATCAAGGCCACTTTTGAACGTTTTTACTGTATTCATCATTACTACCTCCTCTGGCAGCGAGTTCCATAGTCTCACTGCTCTTACAGAGAAGAATCCCCTCCTATGTCGGTGGAGAAAGCACCTTTCCTCTAACCTTAGTGGATGCCCTCGAGTTATGGTTACACTCCGGGGTATAAATAGATTGTGGGACAGATCTTTGTATTGACCCTGAATATATTTATACATAGTTATTAAATCACCCCTCAATCGACTTTTTTCGAAACTAAATAAACCTAACTTGGACAATATTTCAGGGTACTCTAGTCCCCGCACAACTTTTTTTTAACTTTGTTGCCCTTCTTTGAACGCGCTTCAGTTCTGATATGTCCCTCTTAAGCACAGGTGCCCAGAACTGTACACAGTATTCCATATGGGGTCTGACCAGTGACTTGTACAGGGGTAAAATGATGCTCTGGTCATGAGCACCTATGCCCCTCCTGATGCACCAAATTATCCTATTTGCTTTGGCAGCATCTGCCTGGCATTGATAACTACAGTTGAGCTTATTGTTAACTAAAACCCTGAGGTCATTTTCCATTGTTGTTTTACCAAGTGTTTCTTTATTTAGTGTGTAATCATGACACAGATTTCTCCTTCCCATGTGCATAACCTTACATTTATCTGTGTTAAACTTCATTTGCCATTTGACTGCCCATGCTTCCAATTTATCTAAATCTGTGTGTAGCTGCCTGCTGTCCTCTTTTGTTTTAATTACTTTACACAGCTTAGTATCATCTGCAAAGATTGAGACTTTACTGTTTAATCCATACCCATTGTCATTTATATATATATTGGAGAGAATTGGTCCCAGAACTGACCTTTGTGGTACTCCACTAGTAACAGTGACCCAATCTGAGTGTGTACCATTAATAACCACCCTCTGGTTCCGATCATTAAGCCAATTTCCCACCCATCTGCACACGTTTTCCCCCAGTCCAAGCATTCTCATCTTTTGCACCAGCCTTTTATGTGGCACAGTATCAAATGCTTTAGAAAAGTCAAGATATATGATATCCAATCTTGAATTTACCTCCTCATAAAAGCTGATTAGGTTTGTCTGGCAGGAGCGATTCCTCATAAATCCATGCTGATATGGAGTAATAAGGTCATTTTCCCCAAGGTGCTCCAGGATAGTATCCCTTAAGAAACCTTCAAACAGCTTGCCCACCCAGATGTTAAGCTTATTGGTCTGTAGTTCCCAGGTTCCCCCCTAGATCCCTTTTTGAATACTGGAACCACATTTGCCAAGCGCCAAACCCCCGGAACAGACCCTGTAGTTATTGAGTCCACAAAAATTAGAAAAAAACGGCTTGTCTATTACTTTACATTACTCCCTTAAAACACGAGGATGTATGTCATCTGGTCCCGGTGATTTATCAATTTTTATCTGCTTGAGACGGTGCTGGACTTCTTCCTTGGTTAGACCAGTGACATTTAATGGAGGGTTTCGGTTATTCCCCTGCATTTCACTCGGCATGTCACATTCTTTTAATTGCTTGCATAGTGGGTATGTCAGTGATCCCAGGGGGTTTCACACAGTAGCGTATCATAGATTGGGATGCTGGTAAACCTCAGGGACAGTTTTAGTCTGTTTTAATCGTCCATCTTTGCAGACACACCTGCTGTTTGAGTTTAACCCATGAGTATCTGAATTTCCATCGAGGCTAAGCAGAAAATCGGGTAAGGTAGGCTGTAAGCAGTGTAGCTCTCTGGGAAATCTCGGTGTGCTCTCTATGGCGTGGTTAGAGCTTGTTTTACTATGACATATATCTATGTGTGCTTTTATCCCTAGTATCCGACCATCTCTGAATTTGGGGATGAGAACTTCTCGCCATATGATGATGTCAAGGAGGACTCTCTACAGACGACAGACGCATCCCAACATGAGGTGAGTGGGGAAGGGTGTTTACTTTGCCCAGCTGCCACCCATCCATGGAGCTGAGCGGGTGACTCATAAGCATGTAATAATATTCCACCTCCTCGCTCCTTCCTAGAGTAACTACTTATAGTAATAATGACACACTGCAGGCACTGGCACCGTACACCCACTTCTTACACTCGCTCCAAGGGGGGGATTCTCATGACGGTAAATAGAAAGCTGTGACAGGTTATATAATAATGCAGCATGGCGGGATCACTTACAAATGGGAACGTGTTACCTTTGCAGTACTGCTGTTTTTTTGTCTATGTGATATTAAGAGAATGTTGCGCTTTGTATTCTTTGATTTGCGCTTTGATTCTGTATGAATTTGTTGTCGCTAAGCAAGAAAAAGACTTATAAAGACGCATATGAGCAACTAAGAGTCTACCTGTAAATGGTGGTTCTCAGCCCGCGGTAATGTATCGTTAAATCATGTTTAGAATCTACCACTTTAAATCAAAATATATAGGGTTACATAGTTAATACGGTTGAAAAAAGACATATGTCCATCAAGTTCAACCAAGGGTGTTGGGGTAGGGGAAGTTATTTTTTATTTTATTTTATAGGAGAAGCTATTTATTTTATTTTATTTTATTTTAATTGATAACCACTAATAGTAACTAATGTTATTTTCTTCTAAATAAGCATCTAATCCTTTTTTGAAGCTGTCAGCGGTTGATGCTGTAACAAGCTTATGTGGGAAACTATTCCATAGATTTATAGTTCTTATGGTAAAAAACGATTGTTGCCTCCGCAGACTAAATTTCTTTTTTTCCGATCGAAGGCAGTGCCTCCTTGTCTTTAGAGAGGATTTTACCTGAAATAGTGTTCTCCCATATTTTTTATATGGGCCATTTATATATTTTTACAAGTTAATCATGTCCCCCCTCAGCCGTCTCCTCTCAAGACTAAACAGATTTAATTCTTGTAATCTTTCCTCATAACTAAGATCCTTCATTCTCCATATTAGTTTGGTTAGTTCAATTAAATAAATAAACAATACAAATATTCTAATTCATGAATAAGTAGGTAGTCGCTTTAATAAGACTTTAAAGCCATGAATTATATAATATACATATATACAACATAAGTCATCACCAAGGATTTAAATTCAACAACATTCTCACCCTTCCCACCAACCTATAGTAATCTCTCAGGAACATATATTATTGGTTATAATAATATAATTATTATTATTTTATATAATTCTACATCCAAGCTTATTTGACCAGCTAGGAGCCCTGTTCTGGAAAGCCAAGTGTCTAAATCAGAAGTGGATAGCTGCACCAGGGCAGGCGTCAGCACTGGGCCCCCTGCACTTGGGAGGGACCACCTACATGGTGGTCATGTGACACACCTTTTCCTAGCAGTGGGATTGGTCATTCCCTCTCCCCTGGGCAGCCTTTATACAGGACAGAAGCAGGTGCAGTAATCAAGTATAAGGACTGTCAGCCAGGGGCAAATTTTATTCTTTCTGTTTCTTTCCTTCTATTCTTTATGTCATTCCTTTCTTTCATCAGTCCTTCTATTATTTGTTTCTTTCCTTTTCTTTCTTGCTTTCAGCTATTTTCCCCTTCTTTTCATCTATTCTTTTCTTTCTCTATTACCGTCTATTCTTCTCCATTCTATACTTTCTTTGCTACAGTCATTACTTACTCTTTCTTTCTCTCATTCCTCCTATTCTTTAGTTTTTTCTGTTTTTTTTTGTTTCTTTATTAATTTTTTCTTTATGACTATTCTTCATTCTTTATGTTTCATACATTCTATCAATTCCTTAGTTTATTTTCTATTATTTCTTTCCTTGTCAAGCAGAGCGGCAATTCCATGGGACATGTTTTTTTTTTTTTTTATATGAAAATTCACCTTAAAGTGGACCATATCCACCCTGCTGTGTCAAACCCCCCAGGTCGCCCGAAAACGTACCTTCTTTGCCGGTTTAACGGTGCATGCATGAGTAGGAGCCGCATCCCTGCTGTTCCTTTAGCAGGGAGTGTGCCAACGCCAGGCATTTGTAAATGGCCACAGGGGCACGCTCTCTTTTAAAGGGTAGCGGGGGATGTGGCCACCAGTGCGCTCGGATCCACTCGCCTTAGACGAGCCTTTGGACGAAGGGACGGGAGCGAATCCAAGCGCGCTGACTGGATGAGAGGCTGTGCATGCGCCGTAGGACCGGGAAGAGGTGAGATTGTTTAGGCGACCTGGGGAGTTTCACACAGCGGGGCAAAAACCAAAACCCAGGATAGTCAAAATCCTGGGTTTTGGCTTTAAGGGAAATGGCAAAAAGCGGGAACTGGGTAGGGGGGCTGTGGCTTCTGACAATGGGATTGGGTCAGTAGGGGTGGGATTCAGATAGATTTCACATAAGTAGGTGAAATGTTTGCATGCACAGCATCAGCATGGCTATCAATCAAAGTAAGCAATGTTTTGATGAGATTAGAATCCATTCTAGGGGGCTAGGAAAGGAGACACAGAAATTAGATAGAGGGACTACAAGTCCCAGCATAAATAATGCTCTGGCTGGGTGGAGTTTGGAGTGGCAGCAGGATTATGTCAGGCCAGAGAGTTCTCCTAAATGAACTCTCCGCCAGGGGAGCAGATTGTTTGGCCAGAGCAAAGACACAAGACAAAATAAGTGCACTAAAGATGGCAAAAAAGATCTTGGATTCAGATACACTGAGATAAAACAACGAAAAAAGGATAACTAACAAGATAACTAATAAGGAAAACAAAGGAAAACCTAAGGTGCTGGTGCACTCACCCAAGGTCCCAGGACAGGGGCCAGCAGCCTCCAGAAGCCAATAGGAGACCTGCTACAAGGAGGACAAGGATTGTAAATGGCCAAGCAGCCTCTGAGAAACCAGGGAGAGGCCTGCTTGCCACTAGACTCCAACAGAGGTTCAGATTCAGGCTCGGGTTCAGGTTCAGATTCAGTGCACCAACAATGTACAGTCACAAACAGATTGCAAATAAAGCAAACAAAATCCTGCTGTAAGATCCCTGGGTTCGACTGATGCCCGGCTGGTGGCTGCCATCATTTATCACCCTGTCTGCAGTTCCATCAGCCACCAGCGGGTGTCAGTAGAGCCATGGATGCTCTCTCTTCCCCTCCACTGCTGCACCTGGTGTGAGGCCTATTTAAGTGGTTTCGCCCTCCACCTGGTGCAGCAGTGGAAGGGAAGAGAGAGCATCCATGGCTCTGCTGGTGGCTGATGGAACTGCAGGCAGGGTGATAAATGATGGCAGCCACCAGCCGGGCATCAGTCGAACCCGGGGATCTTACACCCAAGCTCCAAGATTAGCTGGGAGTCCATTACAGCAGCAATATTATATATTGTCCCAGAACCATCAAATAATCTCAACCTTTGAAGATAAAGGGCATGGATTCCAAAATGAGTTGCATGAGGCACTATAGAGAGTTTTTAGTGCTGGTACTATATACAATGGCACCCATCCAAATAATGCAATCTTAATTCTGCAGCTAGAGAACAACCACGAGAAGGTCGAGCAGCTGGGAGAGATGGTGCGAGCGTGCGAGAAGATGTGCGCAGAGAGGAGCGAACTGCATGAAGAGCTCAATGAAATGGTAGGTGTAGGAAGTCTTCACATTTCACTATACACATTAGGGTGTGTAACCAGAGGGAGGTAGAGATGACCACAACAAATCTCCTTTTATTCCTTTTACGTGCCATACCCCAAAGTGACAACCCTTGTTATTCTAAAGACAAGCCAGTTTTTTAAGGGACATAACTTGACTTACATGGAAAAAGTAAACCATCTAAGTTAACCAGCAAGCTACCAGGGCCATAGTGTAGGGTAAGGCCTAGAGCAGGAATGGATAACTTGGTTGGGTTTGTGAATTCTTGAACAAAGGATCAAAGCAGATGGCACAAGCAAGTCCAGAAATGGAGGCCCAGCCTACACTCGTATATCACAGTCAGTGGGTTGGACATTGGCAGGTCCATGCTGCAGGCAGTCAGGTGATCACTTGGAAGCAAGGCTAGCAATGGATCAGATGGTCAAGCCATCACACTCCCACTGCCTCAGGTTGTGCACATAATGTCTGGGTGCACATCGGATAGAGTGGTGTAGGGGAGGACCACACATGCACTTTGAGATCTAGGAACGAGATAAGATTATGGGCAATTATTGGGATACCCCACTCTTTAGATTCTTCTCAGATCTAGGGCTGGGTGTTGTGGGATTTGGTCCAGTTTAATGCTGAGTGCTGACCTTTCTGTGGGGCCCACTATGACTTTTGCTACTGGGCCCATTGAAACCTATGTATGCCCCCCCCCCGTGAGGAACTTAATTCAATCACACCTACAGGGTACTGTGACTAGGTCAGCTTTATATGTCCACTGACCGTCCATAGAGCTTATAACAACACTGTATGTCAGGAGTTCCCAGCCTTAGATAGTAGTGAGCCACATTTCAGGCAAAGATATCGGTGACTGTAAGACCATCACCTGGCCTATAAATTCCATATTCCGTATTCTGAACAGAGTGAGTACAGATATCCGCAGCTGTTCAAACTTCAAGATAGAGACGTATTTACTTTACCTTGGTTTCCTATCTTTCATCTTTTGCATTGGCCATGAATGTGATACAGCACACGGGGATGTGGCTCTAGACCTGTAGTGACTGGTAAACTGCCCGATGCACTGACGTTAGATAGTCAGGGAGTCACACATCAAGGGTACACAAGCCAAATGTGGCTCCCAAGCTACTGGTTGGAGACCCCTGCCATAAGGGGTGCTTACTTACTTGCTACATAGAACAAGACAATGCCATATAGTGCAAGAAGTGTAATAACAGACTTTCTGGAATCTGACCATATTTGGTGGCAATGGTGGCCATGATTAAACTAGTGTGTCTGTGAAAGAAATGGTACAGGTTGTTACAGTACAAGGATAATGCAGCACCGGGGGATAAATAAGAAAGCATGGGGAGCGGAAGTGTGTAGGAGGAATAGAGGATGAGCGCTGGGAAATAAAGTAGGAGGCAATTGCTTGTTTGTATAGAAAGGAATGCATAGAGTGGGAAAGGGACACCAGAGGCGAGGCGCTCGCTTGCAGATCACAAAGCGCACAATTCAATCTAGAATGACACATAGGAAATATAAGCCGTTTTGGGTGTTTGTGATATATTTTGGTAATTTCTAATTTACACATTGATACTGCAGCCACCTAAAAGCTGTAGGCCCATTTTAATCTTCCTATTGCTGTATATAAAATTTAACTAGATATACAACCTCATGTTTATCTGCAATGACCAGGCAAGGAGTTTATATGACATAAAATTCATGTCGCCAGGACCAGAAGGGTGTCTCTGGTCCAAGGACATCTATACCACTGTGTGGTCCATCTATGTAAACTAATGCACCCTAATGAATAATGAATCACCTGCACAGCATGCTCTCAAGAAGATCAAGCTCAGCCTCAAGAATGTGACTGATGGGAACAAAACAGTGGTGTCAGTGGTCCATTAGTCAATGTGGTTGATGCTGGCAAAATAGGGTAGGATAATTTACTTATGGATTTTTTTTTTAACAGAAGGGCCTGGTTCTCAGTCATGTAGCCCACATCCAGTCTCTGGAGCAGCAGTTACAGATGTGTGCAGAGCCACACCCATTCCCTGGATCTGGCCTCTCCGAACCCAATATGCAGTATCTGTCGTTACACCATGGAGCAGACATGTCACATGGTGAGTTAGCACAACTTTGGCCATCTGACTTCATGCTTTCAAATTACTTCCATGTCATAACCCTTACATACAATTCTGTGATGTGCAAATATTCAATATTAAAGTTACGTCACACTCATGAGCATTACAGTACAAATGCGAAGGGAAACTTAACCATCATTTGGACCCTCTGCTAAATTAGTAAGCCCCCCCCTCCCCTTTTCACATTGCCTAAGTTTACTGGCATGTTGTGACCAGGGACCTGAGTGCACCAGACAAAGGTATCAATTGCCTCTGCAGACCTGGCACAGAAGCTGCTAGGCATGGAAACCCAAAGGATCCCTGAGTTCAGACACAGAACAGCATAGGCAGTACTGATACTGGGTTCCTCTGCCACCACTCAGCAATCATCTGGTCTGCCCGGACACCTTACACACAACAATACACACAGACCCCTGCTGCTGACACTGGGATCTGATCCTGGTCATTGCATGGTGAATATAATACTTAGGGTTATATACACATGATCTGAATGCCAGCCACACACTGTAGGAATTAAGAAATGAGTGCACGACCACACACAATTAATCTTATAGAGCAACCATATGATAAGCACACCAGCAGTGATATTAGCATGAAACTCTCTCTCCAAGAGCTGCACATTTCTGGTTTGGTACACGGAAGGCAACTTAATCATTTTAGATTTATTATCTCTATGTAGGCAGTGCAGAAGAAAATCTATAAGGAAAAAACACAAAAAAAAAATTACAAAATACAAGAAATACAGAACATTGGCTAATTTTCTATGAATGCGTAAGTGGTCAGTAGACCAGTAGAGTTCCTGTTAATGGGGGTAAGGCTGTTTCTAGGGGTGGATGGGCAGGATGATTGCTCTGGGTGCCAAGGCCATTGTGTATGTGGTGGGTGGTGGTCTTTGTCACTGCCATCCTGTGTTCTGCAGAGGAGTCAGGGATACTGTGCTGTCCATTTTCTAGGACCCTCAGTTCCATTCTGGGTTCAGTCATGGGTAGCGGGCACTGCCTGCTGCTTTGGTAGAGGCGCAATATGGCACTGATATGGGACAGCAGCAGAACCACAGGATGGGTTAGGAGGGGCAGATTTTAGAGAGTTATCATGCCTAGAAACTTCCCTGGCAGAGGACGCTCCAAAAGTGCAATATCTTCAGAAAACAAACTCCTACACAAATTACAACCATCATTTTCTTACTAGCCCAAATAATGGGGTCAGAGCTGTAAACTGGCCCCTTACCTTTAACTGATCAGCTTGACAGGGTGGGAGTTGACTAAGTGTTAGGGCAGTTCAGGTTTTTGGGGTGACCATGAGTATTCTGGACCCACCCGTTGTCAAATTTCAACACCAGGACATTGAATTGGAACGATCTAAACTAAAATGTCTGGTGTGGGTAGAACCATGTGCTTCTATACATAGAACACATATACTTGGTATAGTCGCATAGCTTATACTTCCTGCAAACACAATGAGAAACTTTCATCTTTTCATGACTAATATAATAGATGTTAGTAATCATACAATCAAGCATACAGACACTGATAATAGCATGAAACGCCTTCTCTAAGAGCTGCAAATCCCTGCTTTTGTACACACAAAGCAATGTAATCATTTTAGATTTATTATCTATATGCGGAAAGTGTATAAGAAAGTGTACAGCTGTTCTCCCACACATACAATACATATATATATGGTGCTGCTGTGTAGCTTATACTTCATGTGAAAATAATGAGAAATCTTCATCTCTCAGTGACTAATATACTCTGAATTATATTTAGGCCCTTATTTAACAAGGGATAGCGACAGGTAGCGACTGGTGAGCGGCCGGTAATGACGGGCCCCGCCACGAGAACGCCGGCTCCCCACCACAATCACACATTTATCAAGCCAATCCTGCTTAGCGACTGAGATAGCGCCAGATAGCCACTCATTCATCAATATTCCAGCCTCAGCCCACAGCGCCAGCGTCCGACCTTGAACAGCGACAGGTATGACCTCTCGCTACCTGGCGCTCTCCAATGCATTTCAATGGAACAATCTTTAGATATTAATAATTAATTGTTTTTTAATTTTTTTTTTTTTTAATGTGAAAAATTCTGTGACCACTTCTGCCATTTTTAATAATTTTTTTAAGGTAAAAAAAATAAAAAAATAAAAAATGTACAGAATTGATATTACAGGTCTGATATTAATGTATTCATATTACAAAATTATTTTAAAAACTTGTTTTTTTTGTTTCCAAAAATATGGTTGTTTGGGGGTTAAAAAACTACTTTTAACCCATCGCTGCCAGCGCTCTGGGGTTTAAACATGCATTTTACAGCGCGAGAATTTTTTGAGCGTGATTTGTTAATGAATATGGTGGAAGCCGATCGCTCTGACCAGTCGCTATCATGCGCTCCCATACAGCGTGGAACCTGTCAAATAGCGACTCCTCACCCAATATTCAACATTACGGCAAACCGACTGAGTTGCTATCAACTACCGAACAACGGCCAAGCACAGCGACTACTAGCGGGCGCTCTGAAAATGCCGCTACAGTCGCTCAACTGTCGCTACCTGCCGCTGTTAATGAATCGGCTTCCCCGTTTAAATGATGGCAGTTAGGGGAATTGCAGAGTCGCATAACAGCTAGATCTGACCAACTGGCTTGCAGATGGAAAATCTTGTCTTTCATGTGCATACCCCTTTCATTGCTGTTTGTTTAGCACCTGACATATAGGGCTGCCTTAAAGTACAGATTATTAGAGAACATTCAAAGTTATTTACAACTGGAACTTCTATCTTTAGTGAGCCAAATAAGCCCACATTCCATATTGTTACTGAATTCCTTGTCAAAATATTGTCTCCTATTCCTACACCTCCATAACATATTACCTTATAACCTTACAATGTATATAATGATGAAAGAGGTTTGTAGCCCATGTATTATATAGGAGAGGTAGAAGTGCATAACCCAGTTTATAGTATTTGGTAGTATACACAAAAGTAAAGTAATTCACACTGTATTATGGTTTATGGGAAGTTACAGAAAGTAATAAACAATAAAATTTGTTTTAGAGTATTAAAGTTAAAGTAAAGTTTAGAAGGGATTGCATTGAAGGGATTGCATTGTAAATTGTATATAGCAGAGCTTACAGTCTACAGGGAGGATAATGAACATATAAGAGTCTTCAATTATTACAATCTAATAGTGTTTAGAAATGAAATAGGATAAGGAAATGCACTCCTGACAGCATGGGCTACTACTACTTCAACTAGAAACCCTCGACTTATAAACACTGAACACATATACTCAGGTCCGAATTAGGTGTGGTGAAGGCCCACGGACAGGAAATATGGCGAAGGCCACAGATACAATATTTTTTTCCTGTAAAGTAATATTGCAGTCCAAACCATCAATTGATGGCCCCTTCTGAACACCATACCATGCCATGGTTCCATTTGCCGTCTGTCTGTGCCAATCTGGAGAATCCTGCTGTCCTAGTCACCAAACATCCTCTTCTCCATCTCTGTTGCACTCAGTGGTTGTCATAGGCTCAAATACTCACCACCACTGCTCCAGGCTTTGCGCTGCTGGCTGATGAGATGCTGGTCGCTTGTTTCCAGGGCTCCCACTATTGACCATGGGGAGCCGTACCCCTACCTTTACTGTTCTTTAACTTGGAGTCCTTCTCTTGCAAATCAAGAAGATGCATATGAAGAAATATCTAAAAAGTGCAGATGAATCTGATTCTGTGACGTGAGGAGCAGATGCTCTTTTGACCCATAGTGCTCATTATTGGTGAAGGTGAGGTATAGTGTTGCACGGTCCCCAAAGTTACTCTAATTCAAAGGCACTTTTTGAATGGACCAAAATCTGGGATTTTTACTATCCAGGATTTTGGTCCTTCCCGCTGGGGCACCTGGTTTGGGATTCCCTGCTGTGTGAAACCCGCCAAGCTCACTCACCTCTCCTCAAGCCCACAACATGGCTAGAGCAGCTGAAGGGAATCCCAGCCACACTTGCGAAAGGTGTGTGTCATTACTCGCTCCCTTTGGCTGTGTGTGGCTATGCACAGCCATTCAGTTGTGGCGGACGGGGCCATCGGTTCTCAATTATTGGTTCTAGCACCAAGGCCCACTAGGCTGCCACTAGTCTTTTGTTTCTCAGCTCCTTGGCTACGACTCACTAACCTACAACTTCATGGAGGTCGGGTGTCTAATCTCATCAATTAGAGCCCACATAGTTACACAGTTAATACAGTTGAAAAAAGACATATGTCCATCAAGTTCAACCAAGAGTGTTTGGGGTAGGGGAAGTTATTTTTTATTTTTTATTTTTTTTTACTGATAACAGGTAAAAGTAACTATTTTCTTCCTTTTGAAGCTGTCAGCTGTTGATGCTGTAGGATTCCACAGATTTATAGTTCTTATGGTTAAAAATGATGGAAAATGACACATGTTGGATCATATTTAATAAATTATGCTGCATTAGGCTCTATAACACCAACTGGACTGATTCACTAAATTTGGCCTCCATAGGCAGATTGAAGACTTCAAGTCTATTCAATTTCTATAGCTAACTATGTTTTGCAAAAATCTCTTGATACATCACTACTCTCCATATATTTACTTCTATTGTCCCCATTTGGTCCCATTTTAGTTCTAGAACACCATATGACCTGGCAAGCTCCCCGCAGTCTGGACTTGCATCGTGATATGGCGGCCCAAAGACGGGATGCAGAGTTGGAAGAGGCTAGAAGAGACCTGCAGAATGCTCAGCGGCGGGAGAAGCAGCTAAAGGAGGATATTCTGCGTCTAGAAGAAGAGTTGAAGCATCTGCAGGAGGCCCGGGCACAGGTTAGCAGAAAAACTTAACCGGAGTGTTGGACTGGGGCACATACAAAACGGACATCTATATAGGGCACACAAGGGGAGATTGTGCTGAAGCACAATATTCATCCCAAGCAGTGCACCCAAAGCCCTCTTAACAATATGTCCAGAGGTTCATGGAGGCTTAGAACTTTTATCACATTGTGACCTAAGTTAAGGTTAAAGTTATACTAAAGGCAAGCCCGAGTGTTGTCCCATTGTCTCGGGCTACATGTTGCACTGTCCTAAACATCAATTCGTTTTCAAAAAGACCCTGTAGTTCCTAAGTTATTAGAGCACTAGAAATTCATAGAATAAATGAAGAGAAACAGTGGGTGAGGCAACAGCGATGTGATGTAAGCACACTGTGATGAGTGTGAGAGGAGGGCAGGGTTTCAGAGCTGCAGAGAGAGGCAGTCAATCAGGACGTCTGGGCAGGGAGTGGGGGGTGTTTCTGTTCTTGGTCCCCTGAAGGTTGATTGAAGGACCAGGTCAGCAGGGTGGGGACTTAAAGCTGAATGAGGAAATGATTTTCACACTATGGAGACAAACAGAGGAGGAAGCACAGCACGACATAATATAAGGTGAGCTTCTGATATTTATTTTTTAACGTTTGACTTGCCAAACATTTTAATAAAAAGGTTTGTCTGGTAGGACACAGCATATATCAGTTACAGTAGATAAATATGATACAAATAGTTCTAAGCCTTCCTGATTCTTTGGTGCATTGATCTTTACAGGGGTCAAAAAGAGAAAATGCCTCTACAAATAGAGTAAACCAAGGTGATATTGATTCACGTGATGATCAGTCAGAAATAACTACAAATATTCCAGATATTTGTATATTCCAGGAATTGTTTCGTTCTCTTTCCTACTGTTATTTCTCCAGTATAGATATTGTTGTTTCTTGGCATTGTTAAAGATGTCCAACACTTAAAATGAATGTTGGTTGCCCTGGAGAAGCTGCGTTGGGCAGCGGAACAAGTGGGGCTGTTCACCGACCATACCCTAGCATCATACTTGGAGCGCACTATTAGCAACAATCTTTTAATAAATTATTGTTTTTAGATATTGTTTCTAATAGTGCACTTCCACGTTCCCGGGGGGGGGGGGGGGGGTGCATATTGTTAGTAAGTTACTCACATTGCATATTTATTTTGTGATTATTTTACCATTCGAAAGGTTGTGCACTTATGTGTTGGGACTACTGCTGATATTATGAGGCTTAGGCCCTTATTCATCAAGCGATAGCGCCAGGTAGTGTCTGACGAGCGCCAGGTAGCGGCAGCTAACGGCGACTACCGACTCAAGTACGCCCGGCCGCGGTCACAATGACGCATTTATCAAGCAAAATGAGGCTAGCGCCGGCGAGAGCGACGGCTAGCGCGGCATTCATCATGAAGCCGCCTGGACCGAACAGCGCCGCTGCAAATTCCCTCACAGCGCCAGGTATGAGCTGTCGCTCCCTGGCGATGTCCAATGCATTTCAATGGAGCAATCTATAATTATTCATAATTAATTGGTATTAATTTTTTTTTTTATTTTTTTAATGTCAAAAAATCGGAGAATACTTCTGCAATGTTAGGATTTATTTTTAAGTCAAAAAAAAAAAAAAAAAAAATATGTGCAGAATTGATCTAACAGGTCTGAGATTAATGTATTCATATTACAAAATGATTCTAAAAACATGTATAATGTTACATTCAAAAAATATGGTTGTTTAGGGGTTAAAAACTAGTTAATACAGATCGCCGCCAGCGCTCTGGGGTTTAAACAAGGAATGGACAGCGACAGCACATTCGGAGCGTGATTTGTTGATGAATATGAAGCTAGCCGTTCGCTCTGGCCATTCGTTGTCAGGCGCTGACATACAACGCTGGACCTGTGAAACAGCGACCCCCCAGCCCGTATTCAACATTACCGCACACCGACTGAGTCGCTGTCATCAAGCTAATGCCGGCCAAGCACAGCGAATACTGGCTGGCGCTGAAAAAATCACGCTACAGTCGCTCATCTGTCGCTACCTGGCGCTATTGATGAATCGGCCTCTTAGCCTCCTGCCTCCTCGAGACCAAATAGAGCCCAATCAGAAGTCAAGGGTATGTAGTTAATTAGGTGTCTTAAGGCAGAGGAGTAGCAAGGCTTTCTGGCACCCAAGGCAAACATTTTAAATGGTGCCCCACACCTGTGCTCAGGCCCCCCTCTTTGGCGCTCCCCTGACCTGCTGCACCCGGGGCATGTGCCCCTTCTGCTCACCCCTAGCTACACCCCTGCTTAAGGAGAATTGAATTACTGTGCATCAGAACCTTTTAATAATGTTGCATTCCCAAAGTATAAATATTTTAATTATTAATTCTAGAATCATGCTGATGTGTTAATATGTTAATATGTTGCTGTGACCCTAGGAACTGGCCAATGGACAGACCCAGCGGGAGATGGCATGGCTGAAAGAGGTGGGCGATGACCAGTAAGTAACCTGTTATCTTCTCTGCTGCACATAAATGGAAACTTTTTAAATTTGTTATTTCTTAATCCAAAATTTAGGATGGTGGAGTCCGAAATAAGCACTCAGCCTAACTTTTATTGATTATGGGGGTGATTTACTATGTTCACTACCATTCGCTACTAGACATAAAAGTATGTTTTATGTCTTAGCAGGATGTGCGGCAGCAGTAAGCAAAACTTACTGCAGGGAACAGTGGTGAACACAGACTTTCTCAATGCATTTTGCTCTGTGCCGCAATTAGCTGGTGAATGTCGCAGGTATTTACATTGAAAAGTGGTTTGGAGAATCCTGGTGATATGCCGGCGAACTGCTGTGACCTAATTCTTTAGAAAAAAACATGAAATCTTGCTGAGAACACTGTTTTATAGCGTATGTCAGCATTGGAGGGGTCTCAGAATATATGTGGGCTATCTTGGAAGTGTCTGGGTTGTTTGAAAAGCTTAAAGAGGAATACCACACCTGCTTTTTGGGTTGTTGTTCCTCAATGCAGGGGCACCCTGAATCATGAGCCCCCCAGGTCGCCCAATCCACTCACCTTCCAGTCACTCCCATGGCACAGGCTCAAGCTGAGAGCGAGCGCACTGATTGGCTCAGCGGTCAGCTTAGCCAATCAGTGCACTCGCTTTCACTCAGCTCGCCTGGACGGCCTTCACTTGGCTCGCCTGGATGGCTAATCAGAAGGGAGTCAAGTGCGCCGCCGGCTGCATCCCCATTAACCTCCTATGACTGGAGGTTAGCGGGGATGTGGCCACAACGCAGAGAAGCGACAAGGGATCGGGGAGATGGCGAGTGTACTGGGGGTTTCTGGGGGGTTTCATACAGCGGGGGCATCCTAATTCGGAGTGCCCCAAGGACTGGAACTCGGAAGGCCCTGGAGTCTTTTAGACTTCAAGGCCTCCAATGTTCCTCTTTAAGAATAAAAGTTTATTTGAAAATATGAAAGTCATGTAAAAACATTATTATTAGTTGTTTTTCACATACTTTCTAATGTTCACGCTCGAAAAATACGTTAAAGATGCTAAAAACCTAAAGTGACAATCTCTCCCTAAATAGCATTGATTCCTATGGGGTTCACTACTAAAAGATGGCGAATGCGAAAGTGTTCACCAGCATTCGACGAGCCAAACTGAAGTAGAAGTAAGTCCAAAAAACAAGGACATCTCTGGTGGAACAGGCAAAATTTCACTTGGTAAATGTGTAAATGGATACCTGGCGGAAACGGGCAAGTCATTTTGTAACTTACCCCCTACATATTATAAATGGTGACACAGATTGGGGGATGGAATCTACTCATTGTCTGAAGTGACAGATAGCTCCCTACTGGAATCAAAAGGCTGGTCTGACTTTTTCCAGGATAAGTCGGGCTATTTATATATATTTGGGGGGGGGGGTCTCATTTAAAATAAAAAATACAATTGCATTACAGTGCATTAGTAAGTTTGCATATGTGTCCTTTTACAGAGGTTTACATTGAGTTATTTGAGGTGCAGGAATGTGCGCTGACTATGCTGATTTTCTCTTAACCCATTACATACACTGGCCAATACCTGGACCAGGACTCCTATCTATTGATGGATATTGGATGTAGTGATGTTACTAATACCTGTTGATGAATAGTCAGCCAATGCTATTCCCATCTTTTGATGAATATTGAGGCAATGCTGTCCCTATCTATTGATGGAAATTGAGACGATGTTACCCCAAACTTTTGATGGATATTCATGCAACCCTGTCTATTGCTGTATATTGAGGCTATTCTACTGCTGTTTGTTAAAGGATATTGAGGCAATACTATTCCTAACTCTTTATGTACATTTAGGGAATGTTGTCCCTATCTTTTGATGTATATTGATAAAATGATACCCCTATTTATTGATGAATATTAAGAAATTGTTATCCCTGTCTGTTGATAGATATTGGGGGCAATGTTATTCCAATCCTTTGATAGATATTGAGGCATTGCTATCTGTAAGGGACTTACCAGGGGGCCAGGGCCAGGGGGCCCGCGGCGAGCGTCTGCTGGGCAACGCGGCACTTGACGCGACGCTCCTGCTGCCAATCGCGGCCGCCGCTCCTGGTTGACGGGGGCGCGGCGTGTCACTCTGGCCGCCTCCCCCACCCCTTTCTAGCTGTGCAGGCGTGTGCCCCGCAGTCTGTAAATTTCACCACTAGGAGGCGCTGTGCTGCGTCCTCCGCACCTGATGGGAATCAGGGGCTGATCAGCCTTGCTGCCAAGACTGACCAGCCCCTGGATAGTTTCTCCAATCCCTCACAGTGTTGTAAGTTGCACCAATCAGCACATACACTCCCCCCCAGGGTGGCCATTGGTCAATTCCCCAATATTGAGTCAGCCCAGTACTCAGTGCCCGTGATAGTTGCTTGTGATTAGGGTGTGATTCCGTTTAGTTATTATCTGTTTCCGACCCGATCCGATCGACAATCCCCGTCCACTGCCTGTACCGACCTTTGCTTTGTCTGACCACGAACCTGCCTGCTCCTTTGGATACCCCGCAATCTCTTACTCCCGGCTTGACCCTTTGGCTACCCCTGACTATGCTCCTGTCTCATCCCTGTACTCTGACGCACCCTCCGGACTGACTACCTGTGAACGACCTCGTGGTTCATCGGCCTTCACCGTAAGCAGACACCCTTTGCGCCTATTAAGATCTGGGGGCAACCGTGTCCGGTGAGGCGTACCTAGCGTCCCAGCAAACGGGGGCTTGACTATAGGCAGAAGGAGCAGTGGAGATTGGGGGTTGTCTGCTTACAGAAGGCTGGTGTCCCGCTGGGCATCACATTGTCCCTATCTGTTGATGGATGACAAGCCAACATTATTTATTCCTGGATTAGACATTGGATTGATTTAATAAAATATCACACTAGTACAGTTATTCCAATTTATATGTGCATAGGTCAAGCTACGCCTCAGTTAGATAACTATATGTATAGTCAGTAGTAGTTAGGGCCTCAGCCACTAGATCTCACGCTTAGTTAATATAAAAAATGTAAAAAAGCCCATTTGGGTGATCAATTGTTAACAGAAAAAAGCAGTTCCAGCACTGGTGCCTCCAGACCTGGATGATGTGCAATGAAACATAGCTTTTAATTTCCACTGTTACAAAGATGTAACATCTTTGGATCTATCCCTCTTAAAATGCTAAATTTCCAGGAACCAGCTGAAAAATCCCAGGTGACCCAGGTGACAATAACCGCTCTGGGTCAGGTGACTCAACTAAGATAAATTGTCCAGGACTCTGTAAACTTATTTCACCTCTTTGATTTGTCAGTGGTTAATACACCTCACCTTCACTGCCACCAAAATGTAAATAACTTGAGTTTTATCCACTGAATTCAGCATTGAGTGCTCTCGGTGTATTTCAAGAGGCAGTGGAATACTTGGTTGTCTGTATAGATGCAGGGAAAAAGAGCTGCACCTTTTGTCGCTTTGTTCAAATGGGTAACTTGGTACAAGCATACACTAACTAAAAACTATTTACAATCATTTGTTTGTACAGCTGTAATACCTCAATATGGTATTTATGTTGTCACTTGTACTCTTTACACAAGCAGGTTTGATTTATGATTTATTGATTATGCTGAGCTAAGGCACCATATCATCAGCTGCTCATCTGTGTTTCTCCACCTAAGCTTAACCCTCCGTGATGCGGAAACCCAGCGTGCAATAATTATGTTGGATTGGCCGCAGATCCGGACCTGTCCCTCTCTCTGCTCACCTATTTGATGGGGGGGGGGGTGGCAGATACAAGGAGCTGCATATATATATATATTTCATCAATTGTAAATAGACCAAACCTATTGTGTGTGGGAGCTCAGGTGTGACCTGGGAAAAAGGTTGTGGATGCACTTGTAGCTCCACTGGTATCTTTCTGGAGCATGAGCAGGAATAGGAGCAAACATGCACGCTGCCAGTTGCACTGGTGCTCCAGTTCCCTATTTAAAGATGGTGCCTGCCGACCGTACAGTGCTGTTGAGTCAGCTTACTTCCTGGACCCAGCTCCTGTGACCTGAGAAACTTTGTTGGCTTAGGTTTTCTGTTACGACCTCAGCTTGAACCTTGACCCCTGCTTTGCTCTTTGGACCGATACCCTGATACGACCTTGGCTTAAACTTTTCCCCTGCTTTTCTCTTTGAACCGATACCCTGATACGACCTTGCCTTAACCTTTTCCCCTGCTTTGCTCTTTGAACCGATACCCTGATACGACCTTGGCTTGAACCTCTTCCCCTGCTTTGCTCTTTGGACTGATACCCTGATACGACCTTGGCTTGAACCTCTTCCCCTGCTTTGCTCTTTGGACTGATACCCTGATATGACCTTGGCTTGAACCTCTTCCCCTGCTCTGCTCTTTGGACTGATACCCTGATACGACCTCAACTTAACCTTTTCCCCTGCTTTGCTCTTTGGACTGATACCCTGATACGACCTTGGCTTGAACCTCTTCCCCTGCTCTGCTCTTTGGACTGATACCCTGATACAACTGTCAGGACTGACATGATTGTGATCTTGAACCAGGGATCCACAGCTTGTCATCATTCAGAGTCTGCTTCTCTAGCCACTGTGCTATTTGCTGTGGTGTTTTCTGTGCTTTTTTTTCCAGCTCGGCATGTTTACCCCTACTTGTTGATGAGGTTATCATTTCCCCAAGTCCCCTTGCTATTGTGACTGGTTGGACAGCTAGTGTCATCATGATTGTACCTTTGCACACCAGCACTCCTAATTTTAGTAAAGGGTGATGTCCTCCCCCATATTTACAGTCCCTTACCCACCTCTTTCCCCCCACCTTGGCACCCATTTGTTCTGACATAATCTTTGCTCTTTCACTCCTTTCTTGTTTTGCCTGAGGAGGGGGAGAAAAGGGTCAGAGGTGTCGCTTAAAGCATCTTAAAACCCTGGGTGGGGGATTTGGTTAGCTCAAATGCATGTTTTTTGGTATATGGGTTTTACATATATGGATGCCCTTCTTATAACCATTCTTATAACCATCACTACCCCTGCTACTGTAAATTCAATAATACCATTGATTTTCAAGTTTTAGTGTTTGGTGGGATTGATTTTCCCCATTGCATTGTCACTGCCTTTTTTGGTTGGCCAAAGGAGCATTTACTGCCTTCCCTCTTTGTGTCCTAGTATATTCCTGGTTTAGCTGTATTAGTGCCCAGTTGATAGGCAGATTTCAGGCTTTTTTCTATGTCTCACCCCCTCCCAGTTGAATAAGGTTTAAAATGTGGTTGGACAAAATGAATAGCTTGGCAGCTTAAGAATGTTTTTAAGCTTGGTAAAATCTAATACAGGGTTATTCTCATCCAGCTGCCAGACATCCAACAAGACAAGTCTGTCAGCTCTATCAGTGTATCAGTCTATCAGCTCTCGAGTCCAATTAATTTCAATTAGTCAAACCAGGTTAAAATTCCGGATTATCGCTCAGTCTTATCAGCATGTCTGGGAAGGGGGAAAGAATCAGTTTTTTTAAGGTATCTACTTACTCAAAATTGCTATGGCAAATGGGTGAGTGATGGATCTCAAGACATGTTTAATTACCCTATTATTTAGTGAGAGTATATTGGTATGGGATATGCCTGCTGTTTCAATGCATACCCAAAGCGGGGAGGGGTTCGCATGGAACCATGTCACAAAACGATGAAGTAAAACTGCATTATGGTAGATCGATAGATCTGAAACATCCCATCCTCCTGCTGATAATGGCCTCAATAGCATCCTTTCAGGAGGTATACTGTGTTGCCGTTTCCTCCACACACATTTTTTTTTTAGCAGTGTTTTAATGTTCTCAAAAAATGTATTAGGAATGTAAATTGGGAGATTTCTACTAAGATATAGGAATTGTGGTAAGAGAAACAGTTTAATACTATGTTGAATCAAACCACCGAGTGTTATCTATGGTAAGAATTCTAATAGGGAGAGGCAAGGATTGCAGTGGAATCCCCATGGACCGGGCTAAGCCCAAATCCATATAATTCCCAGCAGCACTACAATCTAAAAAGGCGCTCACTGACCTAAAGCCTGAGCCAGAATTTAGTTCCACTAGAAGTGTTACCCGAGAACAGTTAGGGAGAGATTCCTTACAGCCTAGATGATTCTCCCCAACCCCATCTAGACTCTGGAGTTTACTGAAGATTGTTCTGATGCAATGATTGAGTGCACCACACCTTGGATTAATTGCACAATTGTTGCACGTAATTCCTTCGTGGCTTCAGTTATTGGCGTTTAATGACATAATTCATTTGCATTTTCCAGCTGGAAAATTCTGCTGAAAGTTCTTTTACCAATTCAGCGGCTAGGGTTTGTGGTGTCTCAGTTCCGGCTGTTATATCCATTGTTTGGGCCATATCATTGTTTTCCCTAGATTCTAGATATCTAGTTATTTTCCTTATTTGTATCTTTCGCCTTCCTTTTTGGTTTTGCTCCCAAACTGTCTATATTGTCTTGTGAGCCTTTTTGGCTTAATAAATCATGGGCCTTATATATTCTCTCAGTGTGGCATTTATTTCTCCAGGGGTTCCAATGGAATCAGTGGAATATTACCCCTAATTGATTTGTCCAGAGTGCCCACCTTTTTCAGGGACATTGTTTCAGAGTCACTTGTACTCCCTGATAATGGCCTTGGTGGACTGTTTCCCTTTAACCGTGTTACCATACTGGCACTCTGTGGACCCAGTAAAAATTCTTTCATGTTTTCTCCTTTTTGGTGACTGTAAGGCTTTGGACTGATACCTTGATACAACCTCTGCTTCAACTTTTGACCTTGCACCTCTGCTGCCAGCCCTGACCTTTGGCTTCCTTGACCACTGATCTTTCTCAATTGTTTGTGCCTGTCTTGTGCTTCCAGTCATGATCCTGATTCTGCATCTGCAGACCTGTCTGTCCTCTCTTGTTGGAGGGTTCCAGTGAAGACCTTCAGTAAACTCCAGGCCAGCTGTAGGTTGCTAACCCTAACTAGGCCTCCCTGCACTCGGAGCTTCACTATGAATTTAACAAGTATACTGAGGGTACTACTGTAAAGTTCTGTATGTATAAATATGCCCCATATGAAGAGAAGGTTATTGTGCTGTTCAGAAAAGTATTGTATGGCAGATCACCTCAACATCTGGGCAGAGTATCTTGTCGCTACAATATTGGTGGGTGTTTAATATGCTAACTAACGTTTGCTCCTCCAAAAAGCCATTCATCTTGGCTGGTATTTTTATTATTATTATTATGCAAGTTATAGAAGAAGAAAGAGCATCCATGTTTGTCCACTGTACAGGCTTCTATGTGCTGTAAATGACGTCATCTACTTCACAGCGGCCTATAGCACAGGATCTAGGGTAATTAGGTATTGCATAGGCCATTTTTGTGGGGGCTATGTAGCACATAAGAGCTTTATAAGAAGATTAAATTGTGAGAACATGTACAGAACATTTATGCTTTCCTAATCTTCTTTCGATTTTTAAGAACCAAGGCCTTTTTTTAGATTAAAATATAGACGGTAATTGAGGAACACAAACTGCGGTACTTTTTAAAATTATCATGCTTGCTCAGTACATTTTTTTTGATAACTAATGACATTTATCTAATTTTGGACCAGGTTTGGTGCCAGAATTACAGGGTTCACCTCTAGGACATAGTAACATAGTATATAAAGCTGAATAAAGACTTTAGTCCATCCACTTCAGCCTATTTACCTCCTTCCAGTGGTCTAGTAGCCATAGCTGGAAATGTTATTACATGCCAGGAAGGCATCCAGGCCACTTTTGAAGGTTTTTACTGTAACCTTCATTACTACTTCCTCCGGCAGCGAGTTCCATAGTCTCACTGCTCTTACAGAGAAGAATCCTCTCCTATGTTGGTGGAGAAAGCACCTTTCCTCTAGCCTTAGTGGATGCCCTCGGGTTATGGTTACACTCCGGGGTATAAATAGATTGTGGGACAGATCTTTGTATTGACCCCGAATATATTTATACATAGTTATTAGATCACCCCTCAGGTGTCTTTTAAACTAAATAAACCTAACTTTAACAATCTTTCAGGGTACTCTAGCCCCCGCACTACTTTTATTAAATTACTTGCCTTCCTTTGTGCGCTCCAGTTCTGATATGTCCTTTTAAAGCACAGGTGCCCAGAACTGTACACAGTATTCCATATGGGGTCTGACCAGTGACTTGTACAGGGGTAAAATGATGCTCTGGTCATGAGCACCTATGCCCCTCTTGATGCACCCCATGATCCTATTTGCTTTGGCAGCAGCTGCCTGGCATTGATTACTACAGTTAAGCTTATTGTTAACTAAAACCCATAGATCCTTTTCCATTGTTGTTTCACCAAGTGTTTCTTTACTTAGTGTGTAATCATGACACAGATTTCTTCTTTCCATGTGCATAACATTTATCTGTGTTAAACTTCATTTGCCATTTAACTGCCCATGCTTCCAATTTACCTAAATGTTAGTAGCTGCCTGCTGTCCTCTTTTGTTTTAATTACTTTACACAGCTTAGTATCATCTGCAAAGATCGTGACTTTACTGTTTAATCCGTACCCAAAGTCATTTATATATATATTGAAGAGAATTGGTCCCAGAACCGACCCTTGTGGTACTCTGCTAGTAACAGTGACCCAATCTTAGTGTGTACCATTGATAACCACCCCCTGCTTCCGATCATTAAGCCAATTTCTCACCCATCTGCACAGGTTTTCCCCCAGTCCAAGCATTCTCATCTTATGTACCAGCCTTTTATGTGGCACAGTATCAAATGCTTTAGAAAAGTCCAGATATATGATATCCAATGAATCCCCCTGGTCCAATCTTTAATTTACCTCCTCATAAATCCATGCTGATATGGAGTAACAAGGTCATTTTCCCCAAGATGCTGCAGGATAATATCCCTTAAGAAACCTTCAAACAGCTTGCCCACCACAGATGTTAAGCTTACCGGTCTGTAGTTCCCAGGATCCCCCCTAGATCCCTTTTTGAATATTGGCACCACATTTACCAAGCACCAATCCCTCAGAACAGCCCCTGAAATTATTCATTCCACAAATATTAGAAATAACAGCTTGTCTATTACTCTACATAACTCCATTAAAACACGAGGATGTATGCCATCTGGTCCAGATGATGTATCGATTTTTATCTGCTCGAGGCAGCGTTGGACTTCATCCTTGGTTAGACCAGTGACATTTAATGGAGGGTTTGGGTTATTGCCCCGCACTTCACTCGTCATGTCACATTCTTTTGTGAATATAGAAGCAAAGAAGTTGCTTAGTAAATTTGCTTTCTCCTCAAATAATAATTTGCAGTTAGTTTTACTCTCTTTGGCGATCAGTCTGTCTCCAGCTTTGCTGCTTTTATCTGTTGTTTCCATAGTTTATTTTCAAAATATAAACCCTAGACAGTGGATAGTTCTAGATGAAATAGCTCTCCGTTTGGGAAGGAGGAACATTCTGCACCTTCCTTGTTTGGTGGTGCTGCTGTCCCAAGCCGGTATGTGCCATGCTGTGCTCCCTCCTTAGCAGCAGGCGGTGACACATGACACATCTGTGGAAAACAGGATGAGATTTATGGGAGGTCTCTTTCCGGGATCCAGTGTTGGGGGTTTCCAACCCCCCACCCCTGGGGTCTTTAGCAGGGTAGAGAACACCTATTCTATGCCCTGTATGGTGGCTTCTGACAGCTCGCTCACCACCACAACAAGGGGCATTTTATACCAGCTGACATCATCTCACTCACCATAGAAAATGCCCCTCCCTGTGTTGGAAGTGAGTAGAGAAGCCAGAGCAAGGAAGGAAGGGCTGATTAGTCACCTGCCCCATTTCATGCATCCCCAAAACCCGGGGGGGTGTAGAAGAGCCCGTGGCCCATGTGGGCTATGTGGGCTTGCAGCCATTAGGGCCTTCCTCCATTGCTGGTGCCCAGGTTGAACTCATAAAAAATAAAAAAGCGTGCCCCCCGGAGAACGGGACCCCTCGCCATTAAAAAGAATATTTTTTAAGGTTTAACTCTTAAATTTTTTATTTGAAATTCTCATAAACACTTATAAAAAGCTTTTTCTTAGGTTGGGGGAGTCTCCTGGGCAGGAATGGGTGTCTACTGACAAATATGTGGTAGAGCTGTAATGTGAAAGATTGGGGCATGAAAAAAAAAACATGAATTTATTTGCACATATTTCACCCAAATATTGAGAAAACACTGAAAAATATACAAAAGACATTTCATGTTAAAGCCCAAACTTTGCTGAAAAAAAGCAATATATAATTTTCCTGGAAAGTCCTGCAAAAATCACAGTTAAATGATTTAACTGTCGGTCAGACTGAACCACCGGAAAATGGGAGGATCCTCCTGTGGGCCCCATGGAATGACAGGCTTGGCAGGAGAGCAAAACCGGGGCCCAGTCAGTGGCGGCTGGGCGAGGATCAGCAGCAGGGTCAGATTGGATCCGGACAGGCAGGCATTGCTGCAGTGGGCACATTCAGTGGCCCCAGTATGTGGCCATCAGGAGCCTGGGAAGAATCCAGTATATTGTATTGTAATGGTGCTGATCAGGGGGTGGTGCAGGAGATTATTTTGTGGAACTCTCCGTGTTCTTCTCTTTCTTTTTCCTTCCATTCTCTGCCTTGGGCCTTTTTAGCCCCATTGGAGGCCATTGTTCCAGGGCCTGGTGGGGGTTGGGGCGGGGTCAGATACCGGGGCTAGGGTCATGCCCTGCCAGCCATTCCCAAATGCCTGGCGCGGACACATGACTGGCTAAAGGTATATGTGGTGTGCGGCCCACACATGCGCCGCTGTATGGGGGTCAGGTACGTTTAACTGTGGATGGGGGGTTCTTAAAGAGGAAAAAAACCCAGGATTTTCACTATACTGCGTTTGTTCCTCAGCAACAGAGCATTTGTAATGCCCCACTGTGTGAAACCCCCAAAATGTACCTTTCTGATGGCCCCATGATGCATGCACCCACTCTCATCAAAGTGTATGTAATGTGTATGATGTACATATTAATGGCTTCTGGCATTGCAAAAGGGGAGTGGCCACATCCCTGCTTTCTATGCAGTCTGTGGCATGTGCTTCCTACCCCAGCCTATAGAATGACTGGGTGTCAGAGCGGGCTGCGGCCATGGAATGGGTTTGGATATTGCATTGGCGAGCCTAGTGGAGATGAATGCCTAGGGGTGAGGGATGCAAGAGGATGCCGGGAGATGGAGATTTCAGGGGGTGCCAAGAAATGAGGGATGCTGGAGGATGGCCAGTGGTGGGGGGTAGAAGGTGACATCCTGGGTGTATTCCTGGGTTGAGGTTGCAGTGGAATACCTGAGGGTGGGTAATGTCTGGGGTTGGGTTTAGGGTTGCAGTGGAAAACCCAGGGGTGGGAGATATCAGGGGTTATGTTTGCAGGGGTAAGCAGGGGGTGTGTAATGCAGTTGCATGTCTGGGGGTGGAAGATGCAGGGGATGCCCAGCGTTATGTTGCAGTGAGATGGCCGGAGCTAAGATTTCAGGGGGATGCCTAGGGGTAGGTTTTTAAAGGGATGCCCAGTTGGGAGAGTAGAAAGCTGGGTCCTTGGGGTGGAGGATGCAGGGGATGCCCAGGGCTAGGTTGCAGGGTCCAGTTGGGGGGGGGGGGCATAAGATGCCTAGAGAATGGCTGGGATTGCAGGAGATGCCCTGGATACCTGGGGGTTGGGAATACAGGGGATGCCTGGTGGTTGGGAATACAGGGATGCCTGGGAGTTGGGAATGCCCGGGGGTTAGGGAATACAGGGGTTGCCCAGGGAACACAGGGGATGCCTGATGTGGGGAATAGAGGGATGCCTGGGGGTTGGGAATACAGGGGATGCCTGGGGGTTGGGAATACAGGGATGCCTGGGGGTTGGGAATGCCTGGGGGTTGGGAATACAGGGGATGCCTGGGGGTTAGGGAATATAGGGATGCCTGGGAGTTGAGAATGCCTGGGGGTTGGGAATGCCTGGAGGTTGGGAATACAGGGATGCCTGGGGTTGGGAATACAGGGATTGCCCAGGGAACACAGGGGATGCCCGATGTGGGTAATAGAGGGATGCCAAGAGTGGGGCCAGTGTAACTAAAGGTCTGATTGAAAAAATTAAGGACTGACTGGCTGAAGTGGCACAAAAGACAACAATCCAAGCAAGGTGCCGTGGCCAGCACCCGGCCCAGGTCCTCCTCCGGCTGTTGGAGCTTGCAGAGACCCGGCAGGCGCTGCTCACTGTTAAACATCATTCATTGGTGGCACAGCGGCCCTTCCCCCAAACCTCACACTGTACGCCAGCGTTTGATGTTTCTGTGACAGAAGCAAGTCCGGCGTGCTTTAGGAGTTTGGAGGCAGGGCTGCTGCTCCACCAATAATTGAGGATTGACAAAAAGCAGCGCCCACCGGGTCTCTGCGACTGCGGGAGGAGTGTGACCACGTCACGTTCCATGACCTGGTAGTGGACCGTGGACTGGGGGTCTAAGAGAGACCTAGGTAGGCTCCACAGACAGAACCTGAACCGGCTCTCACTTGACAAATTTTTCAGAAACGTAGGGAGTGAGGTTACTACCTTTTGCTACAAACCCTAATAGGCTCTTTTTCACTTGTCTTCTATATACTGCTGTACTTATACTTGTAATATGTCCATTGGTGTCCTCTGTAGGTCCTCTTTTTGTACAATCAGTACATATTGCTGTACTACCCTGCTTGTGAAATGTGATGCCATTGTTTATTGGCACCACAAGTCTTTTTGTTATCTTTATTATCCAAACTCATTTTGCTGCATTCCTTCTATCAGAAAGCTGCTGTACATATTTTATTGGCTTACACTGCCACCTAGTGGTATATGTCATTTACTGCATATATCCTTGCCAGAATTATTAAAGCAGAATTCCTGGGGGGTTTACATAGAAAAAATACCCCTTTACCTTAGGACCAATGCTGCTCTCTTGTTTCTGTGCGGCATGAGAATATCACTGCCTCTGAATCACCAGCTAGGAAGACAATACAAGTCTTTTTTTACTCCTAAGAAAAGTTGAGAACTTTTCTCTAATTTACACTGTATAAAAAGTGCCATTGCTTTTAATTGTCCTCCAAACTAGTGATTCAGTAACAATGACATTCTCAGGCTTTTTTCTCATAAAGTGATTTTTGTACTACCATGAGAATTTTCTGCAACTCGAAGCCAATTGAAGCCATAGTATTATATGATTGCCAACTTTTTAGGATTCTTGTGTATGTTCTGGTGCGCACATATATATATTCTTGATGTGCCCGCCCCCCTGGTGCAAAGGGAGTTATTATCTGCAGCACCCCATGCTTTTCAGTTAGATCTAATTGCCTACATTATCCTTTGGAGTGCATTATTCACTTTATTAGAGATGGTTTTATGCAGATCACTGGTGAGTGCTTTATATGGCCATGTGATTGTTTTCTAAATGGGTGATCATTTCTAAATCTGGGTTAGATTGCATTGTATGAGGTTGTATCTTTGGTGTTCAAACACTCTGAGTGTGTAGGGTGCCCTAACAGACCATCTGGTTGTATCTGAGTGTGTAGGGTGCCCTAACAGACCATCTGGTTGTATCTGAGTGTGTATGGTGTCCCAACAGACCATCTGATTGTTATGTGGTGATGACGATACCCCGTATATGTGTGTATCTGAGTGTATAGGGTGCCCTAACAGATCACCTGATGGTATCTGAGTGTGTAGGGTGCCCTAACAGACCACCTGGTTGTATCTGAGTGTGTAGGGTGCCCTAACAGACCAACTGATTGTATCTGAGTGTGTAGGGTGCCCTAACAGACCATCTGATTGTATCTGAGTGTGTAGGGTGCCCTAACAGACCATCTGATTGTATCTGAGTGTGTAGGGTGCCCTAACAGATAATCTGATTGTATCTGAGTGTGTAGGGTGCCCTAACAGACCATCTGATTATATCTGAGTGTGTAGGGTGCCCTAACAGACCATCTGATTGTATCTGAGTGTGTAGGGTGCCCTAACAGACCATCTGATTGTATCTGAGTGTGTAGGGTGCCCTAACAGACCATCTGATTGTATCTGAGTGTGTAGGGTGCCCTAACAGATAATATGATTGTATGTGAGTGTGTAGGGTGCCCTAACAGACCATCTGATTGTATGTGAGTGTGTAGGGTGCCCTAACAGACCATCTGATTGTATCTGAGTGTGTAGGGTGCCCTAACAGACCATCTGATTGTATCTGAGTGTGTAGGGTGCCCTAACAGACCATCTGATTGTATCTGAGTGTGTAGGGTGCCATTACAGACCATCTGATTGTATCTGAGTGTGTAGGGTGCCCTAACAGACCATCTGGTTGTATCTGAGTGTGTAGGCTGCCCTAACAGACCATCTGATTGTATGTGAGTGTGTAGGGTGCCCTAACAGACCATCTGATTGTATCTGAGTGTGTAGGGTGCCCTAACAGACCATCTGATTGTATCTGAGTGTGTAGGGTGCCCTAACAGATAATCTGATTGTATGTGAGTGTGTAGGGTGCCCTAACAGACCATCTGATTGTATCTGAGTGTGTAGGGTGCCCTAACAGACCATCTGATTGTATCTGAGTGTGTAGGGTGCCCTAACAGACCATCTGATTGTATCTGAGTGTGTAGGGTGCCATTATAGACCATCTGATTGTATCTGAGTGTGTAGGGTGCCATTACAGACCATCTGATTGTATCTGAGTGTGTAGGGTGCCATTACAGACCATCAGATTGTATCTGAGTGTGTAGGGTGCCCTAACAGACCATCTGATTGTATCTGAGTGTGTAGGGTGCCCTAACAGACCATCTGATTGTATCTGAGTGTGTAGGGTGCCCTAACAGACCATCTGATTGTATCTGAGTGTGTAGGGTGCCCTAACAGACCATCTGGTTGTATCTGAGTGTGTAGGGTGCCCTAACAGACCATCTGATTGTATCTGAGTGTGTAGGGTGCCCTAACAGACCATCTGATTATATCTGAGTGTGTAGGGTGCCCTAACAGACCATCTGATTATATCTGAGTGTGTAGGGTGCCCTAACAGACCATCTGATTGTATCTGAGTGTGTAGGGTGCCCTAACAGACCATCTGATTGTATCTGAGTGTGTAGGGTGCCCTAACAGACCATCTGATTGTATCTGAGTGTGTAGGGTGCCCTAACAGATAATCTAATTGTATGTGAGTGTGTCGGGTGCCCTAACAGACCATCTGATTGTATCTGAGTGTGTAGGGTGCCCTAACAGACCATCTGATTGTATCTGAGTGTGTAGGGTGCCCTAACAGACCATCTGATTGTATCTGAGTGTGTAGGGTGCCATTACAGACCATCTGATTGTATCTGAGTGTGTAGGGTGCCATTACAGACCATCTGATTGTATCTGAGTGTGTAGGGTGCCATTTCAGACCATCTGATTGTATCTGAGTGTGTAGGGTGCCCTAACAGACCATCTGATTGTATCTGAGTGTGTAGGGTGCCCTAACAGACCACCTGATTGTATCTGAGTCTGTAGGGTGCCCTAACAGACCATCTGGTTGTATCTGAGTGTGTAGGGTGCCCTAACAGACCATCTGATTGTATCTGAGTGTGTAGGGTGCCCTAACAGACCATCTGATTGTATCTGAGTGTGTAGGGTGCCCTAACAGACCATCTGATTGTATCTGAGTGTGTAGGGTGCCCTAACAGACTATCTGATTGTATCTGAGTGTGTAGGGTGCCCTAACAGACCATCTGATTGTATCTGTGTGTGTAGGGTGCCCTAACAGACCAACTGATTGTAGTTGAGTGTGTAGGGTGCCATTACAGACCATCTGATTGTATCTGAGTGTGTAGGGTGCCCTAACAGACCATCTGATTGTATCTGAGTGTGTAGGGTGCCCTAACAGATAATCTGATTGTATCTGAGTGTGTAGGGTGCCCTAACAGACCATATGATTGTATGTGAGTGTGTAGGGTGCCCTAACAGACCATCTGATTGTATCTGAGTGTGTAGGGTGCCCTAACAGACCATCTGATTGTATCTGAGTGTGTAGGGTGCCATTACAGACCATCTGATTGTATCTGAGTGTGTAAGGTGCCCTAACAGACCATCTGGTTTTATCTGAGTGTGTAGGGTGCCCTAACAGACCATCTGATTGTATCTGAGTGTGTAGGGTGCCCTAACAGACCATCTGATTGTATCTGAGTGTGTAGGCTGCCCTAACAGACCATCTGATTGTATCTGAGTGTGTAGGGTGCCCTAACAGACCATCTGATTGTATCTGAGTGTGTAGGGTGCCCTAACAGACTATCTGATTGTATCTGAGTGTGTAGGGTGCCCTAACAGACCATCTGATTGTATCTGTGTGTGTAGGGTGCCCTAACAGACCAACTGATTGTAGTTGAGTGTGTAGGGTGCCATTACAGACCATCTGATTGTATCTGAGTGTGTAGGGTGCCCTAACAGACCATCTGGTTTTATCTGAGTGTGTAGGGTGCCCATTTCAGACCATCTGATTGTATCTGAGTGTGTAGGGTGCCATTACAGACTATCTGATTGTATCTGAGTGTGTAGGGTGCCCTAACAGACCATCTGATTATACCTCGTATATGTGTGTATATAGGTGAGCATGATTGTATCAGTGTGCAAACAAGGATCTTGTGACTTGCTAACCAATTTATCTCACAGGATCGCGGATAACTTTAACCCCTTTTTTCCTCACTAACCACCTAATTTATCCACAGCGCACCTACACTAATCTTTTTCCATTTAGGGTTACACCTGAACTGGAACTGATTAACACACCACAAGGATCTTGTGACCCCCGATTACACACCTACGAACTTTTCAGGTTGGGAAAGAGGCACGTTTGTTAAATTAGGCCACGACTCCTCATTGAGGGATGAATAGAAGATACATTGGAACAGTTAAAACAATAGAAACAATTTAAATAGGCAAACAAAACATTTATTGCTGCAGATCTGCATTTTACACCTCAAAGAGGGACAAATGAGAACAATGAGGGGATGCGGGGACATGGACTCAAAAGAGGGACAGTCCCTCCAAATCGGGGATACTTGGGAGGTATGTGATTATTATATTAAATATTTATTTGTAGCTCATATAATATCCATATCTTGGACTTGTATGTACAGTTTCCATATGAGACACAGAGAATCGGACAGTCATTTCCTGCTTTCAAGATGATCTGCATGTGATCATGAATTCCTGTGCAAAACAGAAAGCGATAGTTATGCCGAAACTATGAAAAGTGTAACAACCATCTGTCAGGGAACTGCGGGTCACGTGATCCAGCTATAAACCAGGGACCTCCTGACACACAGACCGCGTTCCCCAAAACCCTTGTCCGAGTCCTCCTATCAGAAACACCAGGCCCAAAGCCTGCGGACACACAGATTCTTGGTTTAAGGCAAACAGATAGCTCAAGTTAAAATGTAAGTTTTAATGCTATAAACACACTAGGCAGTGATAACAAACACTTGGCTATGATGGAATATGAAATGATACAGATGATACAAATGCTGTTCTGAGACGGTTACAGGATAGAGTGAGTTACACAGAGAAACAATAATCAGTTACCTTAATATGCAGTTTGCAGAGTAGTAGTGATGGAGAGCTCCCAAAAGAGGTAAGTGAAGAACTTACAGATGATTTGGGACACCTCCAGCACACTGCCGCGGGACCTCTCCAGAGAATGACAAATGCCTGGCTCAGGGTTACCCTATTTATGCAGCGAGACCCCTCCACCCCCTCCCCTCTGTGGGACGGGTTGTCACCTTCCACTGTTCTGGGGTTCGCTTCAGCCCCTGAAACCCTTTAGGGGTTATAACTTTGAGCAGGGGGGTCGTATGGCTTTGGAAGCGGTACCAAACGATTGGGATAAACGCGGAGCATCCGATGAGTCCAGAAATGGGGTCCTTAAGTGTGTCAGAACTTTTGACCTCTGTTTTCTGGGTTTTCCTTTATTGCTGAGCCCGCAGTAACCTATCCCCGTGTGCGGTTTTGTGAGCCGGTTCTCAATCTGTACCTGGTTTGGTGCTGGGACACATGGGGGCGCAGCTATGGCCCGATTTGTGTTGGTGCCGGATGTCTGCAGCTCCCCTCTTTCATGTGACAACTTCACAGCCAGGAGTCCAGCGAGCTGCAGACCCAGCAGAGTCTTCTCAGACTAGAGGTGTGAGGATTGCCAGCGGGGAGTCTGTGATCTGCCCTGCTTAACCTGTAAATGCTAATTCCTTTTCCTGAGTGCATATTGATGACTAGGAGGGAAATAAAGGGGAACTCCAGACTTGGATATGTGAGGTTTCTGCACTTAAGCTGGATCGTTCCTTCACACCATCCTCTACACACAACACTCGCATGTGAATTTCACACTAGACTGATCATGAACACGCTGCAGCTTTAAAGAGGAACAACACACCCGATTTTTAATTTTTGGTGTGCTGTTCCTCTCTGCTGTGTGTGTGCCCCTAGGTCACTCACCTTCTTATCACTCCCACGATGCAGACTGGGGCAAGAACGAGCACACTGATTGGCTAAGCGGCCCATTCAATCAATCAGCGCGCTCGCTTTCACTCAGCTCCCTTGGGCCGGGACGGCTAAGCAGCTGAGTGGCGCAGAAGGGAGACGACTACGCAGCTGGCCGCATCCCTCGCTCACCATCTAGCCGTCGCGTGCCTATTCAGAAACGCCGCTAAAGGTGAGCCGGGAAGAAGCCGCAGCACGCAGACGCAGCAAGGTTCCGGGACAAGGTGAATGAAATGGGGCTTCTGGGAGGTTTTATGCAGTGGGGCATCCCAATTCAGGATGCCCCAAGGAATGGAAATTGCAGGCTGATTCATTATTAGCGGCAGGTAGCGACAGATGAGCGTCTGTAGCAGGCATTTCAGAGCGCCCGCTAATAGTCGCTGTGCTCGGCCGTGGTTCGCTAGTTCAGAGCATCTCAGTCGCTGTGCAGCATTGATGAATACATTGTGGGGAGTCGCTATATGACCAGTACAGCGCTGTATGGGAGCGAATGTTAGCGACTGGTCAGTGCGACCGACTCACAGCATATTCATTAAAAAAAACAGCCTCACACACCACCGGCGCTCGAAAAAGCTTCGCTGAAGCCGAAAGCGCCGGAGGCTGTGTGATTAAAGGCTGTTTTTTAACATGTATCCACCAGTAACAAAGCAAAAACATATGGAATTACATTGTTATAACATTGCCAGACCTGTAATGTCAATATATAAAATTAAAAAAAAATCAAAAAATAGCTTTTTCAAGACGAGAAGTGATCCCAACATTATTCGAGAATAAAAAAATAAAAAATAAAACAAAAACCCTGTTTAAAGAGAAATAAAAGAACGCCCATTGAAATGTATGGGAGAGCGACAGGTAGTGAGAGGTAATACCTGGCGCTCTGCAAGGCTGAACGCCATCTCTGTACGCTGAGGCTGGGATAATGATGAATCGGACGCTACATGGCATTATCCCAGTCGCTCAACAGATTCTGCTTGATAAATGTGTAATTGCGTGCCGTGTCCGGCGTTCACCTGCCGCTACCTGTCATTTACAAGGCACTACCTGACACTATCCCTTCATGAATAAGGCCTTCGGGTTGGCCCTGGAGTCTTCTTTTAGACTCCAGGGCCTCCGATGTTCCACTTTAAGTGCAAGCTCTGTATGCCGAACTGTATCAGATGCTTCTTGTCATTTCCTTTTCTTTAATTGAACAGCACAGCTTAATATAATTGGGGCGTGGAGTGTTAAAATAAGTGTGATGAGGCTGACTATATACAATCGTCTTCTAGAGGAAGACACAGCGGGAATTAAATGCTCAGCTGCTGCCTGGGGACCGAAAGCCATTTGCTGCTAGCCTGTGAGTACAATACACTATGGTGTGTGGGAGGTGGTCTAACTACGTATTTAGGCTCAAACTTTTACTTTTAAGCAATCGGCATTAACAATGCACATATTCTGTATATATTTTCTATATATATATATATATATATATATATACATATTATATATTATACACATACTAACACATAGAGGCCGATTCATTAATAGCGCCAGGTAGCGACAGATGAGCGCCAGTAGCGTTATTTTCTCAGCGCACGCTAGTATTCGCTGTGCTTGCCCATTGTTCGGCTGTTGACAGCGACTCAGTCGGTGTGCGGTAATGTTGAATACGGGGTTAGGAGTCGCTGTTTGACAGGTTCCGCGCTGTATGGGAGCGCATCACAGCGAATGGCCATAGCGAACGGCTCCCAGCATATTCATTAACAAATCACGCTCAAAAAATTCTCGCGCTGTGAAATGCTTGTTTAAACCCCAGAGCGCTGGCGGCGATGGGTTAAAAGTAGTTTTTTAACCCCCAAACAACCATATTTTTAGAAAAAAAAAAAAACATGTTTTTACAAACATTTTGTAATATGAATACATTAATATCAGACCTGTAATATCAATTCTGCACAATTTTTTTTTTTTTTGTTTACCTTAAAAAAAATATCACATTGCAGAAGTGGTCACAGAATTTTTGCCATTTAAAAAAAAAAAAAAAAAAAAAAAAACATTAATAGCATTTAATTATGAATATTTAAAGATTGCTCCATTGAAATGCATTGGAGAGCGCCAGGTAGCGTGAGGTCATACATGTCGCTGTTCAAGGTCGCTCGCTGGCGCTGTGGGGTGAGGCTGGAATAATGATGAATGATTCGCTATCTGGCGCTCTGTCAGTCGCTAAGTAGGATCGGCTTGATAAATGTGTGATTGCGGAGGGGAGCCGGCGTTCTAGTGGCGGTGAGCGTCATTACCGTTCGCTCACCATTCGCTACCTGGCGCTATCCCTTGTTAAATATATATATTAGATATAATATATATATATATATATTAGATATAATATATATATATATATATATATTCACACACTGGCCTTGAATGGCAGCGCTATCAATACAGAGGGGGGTGTGTTCTGCAATAGCTCCTCAAGCTAGTATTGGTGTCTATATATAATAGTAGGTTGTCCAAATGATTTGCCATTTGACAGAGGATGAGTTTGAAGAGGCAGTCAGATCTTTTCTCAATTAGCACGCAATAACGCGAGATAAAAAAATAGTTAATTTAAAAATCAAAATCCTCTGAACATGAAATGGGGCAATTCTACGGGTGACATGCAAAATATTTTTAGTAAGGTAGATATTTTATTTTAGAATTTACAAAATCTCTGCAGCCCATGGGAAATCCAAACACATTTGGATTGGCTAATTCTTTAATTTTAATACCCCACTAGAAATAATTTGCCCCTCGCCTGTAGAAATGTCCCATTGCAGTGTTTAGTAGGAAAGTCTCTTAAAATTTTCCAAAATTCATCTTCTCCAAAAAAATACAAGCATACAAAGCATTTGGATAACCCCAAAAATTAGACTGACACAACCTTTTGGGTATCATTAGCCTCATTAGCCTATAGGTACCAGGCACCTAAGGGGTAGAAAAGATTGGAATAGGTTGGGAAGCAAAGTTATTGCGGTACTTTTAAATACTGCCAGCCACCATCTGCTTGTACCCTAAATAATAAGCACTTGTATCTAGGTTTTTGCTGCTTTGTAAAAAATGACCATTGTTTTATTAAGGCCTAAATCTCTTTGCAGTCAGAATGTTATCATTTCCTTAAAAAAAAAAAAAATATATATATATATATATATATATATATATATATATAGGTCCTTCTCAAAAAATGAGCACATAGTGCTAAAGTTCATTATTTTCCATAATCAAATGATAAAAATTAAACTTTCATATATTTGAAATTCATTGCACACCAACTGAAAATTTTCAGGTCTTTTTTTGTTTTAATACTGTTGATTTTGTCATACAGCTCATGAAAACCCCAAAATCCTATCTCAAAAAATCAAGTCAACCTTCAAATAATTATGTTCAGTTATGCACTCAATACTTGGTCGGGAATCCTTTTGCAGAAATGACTGCTTCAATGCGGCGTGGCATGGAGGCAATCAGCCTGTGGCACTGCTGAGGTGTTATGGAGGCCCATGATGTGTAATGGCGGCCTTAAGCTCATCCAGAGTGTTGGGTCTTGCGTCTCTCAACTTTCTCTTCACAATATTCCACAGATTCTCTATGGGGCTCAGGTCAGGAGAGTTGGCAGGCCAATTGAGCACAGTAATACCATGGTCAGTAAACCATTTACCAGTGGTTTTGGCACTGTGAGCAGGTGCCAGGTCGTGCTGAAAAATGAAATCTTCATCTCCATAAAGCTTTTCAGCCGATGGAAGCATGAAGTGCTCCAAAATCTCCTGATAGCTAGCTGCATTGACCCTGCCCTTTATAAAACACAGTCGACCAACACCAGCAGCTGACATGGCACCCCAGACCATCACTGACTGTGGGTACTTGACACTGGCATTTTGGCATTTCCTTCTCTCCAGTCTTCCTCCAGACTATGGCACCTTGATTTCCGAATGACATGCAAAATTTGCTTTCATCAGAAAAAAGTACTTGGGACCACTGAGCAACAGTCCAGTGCTGCTTCTCTGTAGCCCAGGTCAGGCGCTTCTGCCGCTGTTTCTGGTTCAAAAGTGGCTTGACCTGGTGAATGCGGCACCTGTAGCCTGTAGTTTCCTGCACACGCCTGTGCACGGTGGCTCTGGATGTTTCTACTCCAGACTCAGTCCACTGCTTCCGCAGGTCCCCCAAGGTCTGGAATCGATCCTTCTCCACAATCTTCCTCAGGGTCCGGTCACCTCTTCTCGTTGTGCAGCGTTTTCTGCCACATTTTTTCCTTCCCACAGACTTCCCATTGAGGTGCCTTGATACAGCAGTCTGGGAACAGCCTATTTGTTCAGAAATTTCTTTCTGGGTCTTACCCTCTTGCTTGAGGGTGTCAATGATGGCCTTCTGGACAGCAGTCAGGTCGGCAGTCTTACCCATGATGGCAGTTTTGAGTAATGAACCAGGCTGGGCTTTTTTAAAAGCCTCAGGAATCTTTTGCAGGTGTTTAGAGTTAATTAGTTGATTCAGATGATTAGGTTAATAGCTCGTTTAAAGAACCTTTTCATGATATGCTCATTTTTTGAGATAGGATTTTGGGGTTTTCATGAGCTGTATGGCAAAATCATCAGTATTAAAACAAAAAAAGACCTGAAAAATTTCAGTTGGTATGCAATGAATCTCAAATATATGAAAGTTTAATTTTTATCATTTCATTATGGAAAATAATGAACTTTATTTTATTTTATTACAGGACCTGTATATATATATTTATTATATATATATTTTGCATTCAAAATCAATTTACATCTGCTTAGAACTGCGCTTCACAAATGGTGCTAAATAGTAAAACTAGAAATAAAAATAGAACAATAGAAAAGTTCTGAATGCGACCTCTGTGGGTATATGCTTAATTATAGTTATTTTCATTGGGGTTTCCCTAATGAGGGTAATTAAAGAGCAGCAGTGATGCATCTTGATTTTTTTTGTTTAATTGCGCTGTTTTTTTAACACTCACTAATAAATTTGTTTAGTTTTCTTTCATTGCTTAGGGTTTTTTGTGGCTCTCCCTACGGGCCTATTTTTTTTACTTGTAGGTAAATTCATGATGTGGTGGGTTATCTAAATGATTCATTCAATATGGGAGAAGCTTTTGAGAGCTTTTTTAGTAGAAAAGTCTTTGAGAGGCTTTAACGTTATTTAGATTACCCCCTAGATTTATTTTCATCATTTATTATTTGTGCCCATATGCTACTGTCCGTGCCGGATTAAATGTAGTGGAGGCCCCTGGGCACAAAATCTGGTGGAGGTCCCAGATACAGTATTTTTTTTGCTTTAAAATTATAGTCCAGCCAAATAACTGATTGGTGGTTGTCTGGCACCTGCCTACTTACTAGAACTTCAGATCGAGTCCCTTGTGCGGGTGCGTCCTGCTTTGCCATTCTGGGTGGGGGGGGGGGGGGGCAGGTAGTGTAGTCGCCCAGCTGGTCCAGCAGAAAACAGTTCCTTGCATTGAGCTGCCAGTGGCTGTGCTTGGTGGCTTATGTGCAGTGACAGCTCTGCACGCACCCATCACTGTAGCGTTGCTGACGGCGGGTTTGCTGCTCTAGACTCTCCATCCTGCCCTGTGGTGGCTTTGGCTGCAGGTTTGCAAAAACAAAAAAAAGGCTTTCCCAGGCACGGGGGCCCCCACTGCCCTGCGGCCCGTCAAACCAAAGACTGAAATGCCTCCTGGACCAGAGCATAACCTAAAGGTTGATGGAGGCTCCCTTTAAAGAGCAGGTGGTGGAGGCCCCGGGGCACGCGCTCCTTTTGCCCCTTGGCTACTGTAACTAGCTGGGTCTACCTAGTAGGAGGTCCAGGTTCTTGGTCATGGTGCCCCCTTTTCTTACATAATCACACTCCTGACCGATTCGAGGAATTATAGGGAGGGCTATCCAAATGACTTTTTCTGAAGAGGCTTTGTGTGAAGAGGCAGTCAGTGAGTCAATGAGTTTCTCACTCTGCACACAATAAAGTAAATTCCTTTTTTTTTTGCTATCCTAACTAAGACACTATGGCCCTTTTAACAAGGGATAGCGCCAGGTAGCGACTGGTGAGTGATCGGTAATGACGGGCACCGCCACGAGAACGCCGGCTCCCCACCACAATCACACATTTATCAAGCCGATCCTGCTTAGCGACTGAGATAGCGCCATATAGCCACTCATTCATCATTATTCCAGCCTCAGCCCACAGCACCAGCGTCCGACCTTGAACAACGACAGGTATGACCTCTCGCTACCTGGTGCTCTCCCATTCATTTCAATGGAACAATCTTTAAATATTCATAATTAATTGTTATTAATGTTTTTTTTTTTTTTTTTTTTTTTAAATGTAAAAAATTCTGTGACCACTTCTGCAATGTTAAATATTTTTTTTAAGGTAAAAAATAAAATTAAAAAAAAATGTGCAGAATTGATATTAAAGGTCTGATATTAATGTATTCATATTACAAAATGTTTTTAGAAACTTGTTTTTTGTGGTTTCCAAAAATATGGTTGTTTGGGGGTTAAAAAACTACTTTTAACACATCGCCGCCAGCGCTCTGGGGTTTAAACATGCATTTCACACGCAAGAATTTTTTGAGCGTGATTTGTTAATGAATATGGTGGGAGCCGGTCGCTATGGCCAGTCGCTATCATGCGCACCCATACAGCGCAGAACCTGTCAAATAGCGACTCCTCACCCAATATTCAACAGTCGCTGTCAACAACCGAACAACGGCCAAGCACAGCGACTACTAGCGGGCGCTGTGAAAATACTGCTACAGTGGCTCATCTGTCGCTACCTGGCGCTATTACTGAATCGGCCTCTAAGATGAAGAAACACCTATCTATCGTTGTTTTTATTCTTTTATATAACATTGTGTATGTTTGGATTTTTCCATATGGGAACTTTACATTTAGAACTTCTCAAAGTGTTACTATCAAACCAACAGAGGCTGATTTACTAAGTATGCAGCTAAGGCGGCGGTGAGCATCTTGGCCATTTTGTGACAGATGTAAAGACTTACAGAAGTTCTTTGTTGGCAGATAAGCGTGCAGATGCCTAGGGGGTTACTCTTGAAGTGGACCAAAACCCACTGCGATCAGCCTGGGAATCGGCCTGGGCGATCGATTACCTCCTCCCACCGGGGCATCCAAAGTTGGGATGCCCCGCTGTTTTAAACCCCCACAGGTCGCCCCATACAGTTTCCTTGTTTCCCGATACAACAACGCATGCCAAAGCCACATCCCCGCTGTCCCTCTAGCAGGTCATGTACCATCACCAGCCGCTTGTGAATGGCCGGCGCGAGCGATCTCCCTGTTAGAGGGTAGCGGGGGATGCGGCTGTTAGCGTGCTCGGAGCTGCTGGCCTTAGACAAAGGCTTAGACGATGTGACATCAGTGGCTCCGAGCGTCTGTATAGCGGTGCTTAGAGCGACTGTTAGTAGACTCTCATGTGCGGGTATCGGGCGCTGTAACAGAGCGTCTCGGTCGCTCTAGTAACCTGGCCGGCAAAAAAGTTTTCAAAAATGACTCTTTCTAGACCAGGAGAGGTGACACAATTATTTAAGAGAAAAAAGAAAAAACTATCCTGGGTATTGGTCCACTTCCCCGGGGCACCCCGATCGGGGGTGCCCCGCTGTGTGAAACCCCCCAGAAAGCCCCGAAAAACTCACCTGACCCCGCTCCCATGTGACTCGCTCTTCCAATCCCCGCCGACGGACAAGCGAGAGGCAGCGCCGGACAAGCTGAGCGCGGGCCGCTGCCGCCTCCCGCGTGTCCCTCTTACAGGGAGCGCGCCCGCGCCGGCCATTCACTAACGGCCGGAGCAGGTGCGCAGCCTGATAGAGGGACGCGCGGGAAGCGGCGGCAGCCCGCGCATGTGCCGCTGGAACGAGGATCAGGTAGGATTTACGGGAATCTGGGGGGTTTCACACAGCGACCGGGGTGCCCCGCAGTCAGGGAGCTGATCTTATAGATTCCCGGGCCGATCAGGGGAGGGTGTTGGTCCACTTTAAACAGTAGAAAGGGAACTTCCATTAAAATGTATGGGAGAGTGACAGGTAGCGACAGGTAATACCTGGCACCTGGTACGCTACATGGTGCTGTTAGAGTCGCTCACCAGATTCGCTTTCATAAATGTGGTATTGCGTACAGCGCCCAGCGTTCACCAGACGCTACCTGCCGCTACGAGGCACCACCTGGCGCTATCCCTTGATGAATAACCCCCATATTTAACTATTGCCACGCCACAGTGTCTTCTTGATTGTGTGGTCCATGATGAATGTTGGATTGAATTGTTGTTTTGCACACATTCTTGTATTGATATTGCACAATATATGGATGTTTTTTTAATTTTTTGGAGTGCTGGTTCTTTTTGCATTCTTTGGATACAGTGCCGTCGCTGGCTACTCTACCCATGACATGTAGTTACTGGTAATCTGTGCCACTGTTACAGGATTTATAATCAGATGCAGGTTTTTTTTTTCAACTTGTGTGTTATATTGAAAAGGCTTTTAAAACTCAGCATACAGGTTTTGATGTAACAAATGGGGAAAGCCTCTTCACATCTTATTGAATTGAATAGACGACATTGGGGTTGATTCAGAGCCAGGTGAGAAAACTCACTTCTCTTTAAGGAGAGAAAATTGCCATTCAATTGTCTACTGGGTGTAAATTTTCACCTGGCTCTGAATAAGGTAGACAATGAAAGCCAATGGCAGTTTTCTCTCCTTAAAAAAGTGAGTTTTCTCAACAGGCTCTGAATTGACCCTGATGTAAATGTGTTGTATACAATATATACTCCATATGTGCTATGGTATTATAGTACATCTGTCCATGAAGAAAAATATACTATAATCAGTATTACTCACATGACTTCTAGTAGAGTTCTGAATCATGCTTCCTTTGGCTTTATACACCAGAGATTGCCCAGAAATACACGCACATCTTCCCGAAACCCGATGTATATGCAGCCTTATCAAGTTTCTGCAGTTGTATGTTTGGCGTTGAGTTTTAATCTCTTTGAAAAACAAGATTGTTGAATATTTATCATTTGAAAAGATGCTGCCTTTGCGATAGTTGGCTAAAGAAAACTAGAACTGGCATAACTTACAGTACACAGGAAGTGTGCCATCTGCTAACATTTGCACATAAATGTAAAAAACATCTACAAAACCTGAAACGTACAAACTATGCACTTGGAAAATGATTATAATTATAATATATATATATATATATATATATATATATATATATATATATATATATATAGATAGATATATATTTTTTTTTTTTATTTGATGATGATTACAGAGAAGTAAAAAAAAATAAAAAACTTAAAATGCACATATTTTTGTGCTTATTTCATGTTCCCAGAGTGATCAGAGCAATGGACTGAAAAACAAACAAGTGTCAGTAATATGTTGTGTAACTTGCCCATTATATCCTACGGGAGCAGAAAGCACTCCAAAAACTGAACGTCACGTATGGCCCATTGTACACCCCCGTACGCTGATGATGTAGTAAATATTGTCAGGGGATGCAGCAATTTAAAATAAAATATATAAAAATGCCAGCATATAGCACTAGTGAAAGATAGATCAGACCCCAGAGCTACGGCAGAGGCCTGGAATGGATAGGAAAATGGGAGATTCCTAGTTCTTTACAGGTGGAAAATGATGCTTTGCTCGGGATTTGGGGTCTTCTAATTTAATACCATGTAGCATACCATGTAGCATACCATGCAGCATACCATGTAGCATACCATGTAGCATACCATGCAGCATACCATGTAGCATACCATGTAGCATACCATGCAGCATACCATGTAGCATACCATGTAGCATACCATGTAGCATATTATGTAGCATACCATGCAGCATACCATGTAGCATACCATGTAGCATATCATGTAGCATACCATGTAGCATACCATGTAGCATACCATGCACTATACCATGTAGCATACCATGTAGCATATCATGTAGCATACCATGCAGCATACCATGTAGCATACCATGTAGCATACTATGCAGCATACCACGTGGCATACCATGCAGCATACCATGTAGCATACATAGTAACATAGTAACATAGTGACATAGTATGTAAGGCTGAATAAAGACTTTAGTCCATCCAGTTCAGCCTGTTTAACTCCTTCCAGTGGTCTAGTAGCCATAGCTGGAAATGTTATTACATGCCAGGAAGGCATCAAGTCACTTTTGAACATTTTTAATGTATCCCTCATTACTACCTCCTCTGGCAGCGAGTTCCATAGTCTCACTGCTCTTACAGAGAAGAATCCCCTCCTATGTCGGTGGAGAAAGCACCTTTCCTCTAACCTTAGTGGATGCCCCCGGGTTATGGTTACACTCCGGGGTATAAATAGATTGTGGGACAGATCCTTGTATTGACCCCGAATATATTTATACATAGTTATTAGATCACCCCTCAATCGTCTTTTTTCTAGACTAAATAAGCCTAACTTGGACAATCTTTCCGGGTACTCTAGCCCCCGCACTCCTTTTATTAACTTTGTTGCCCTTCTTTGAACGCGCTCCAGTTCTGATATGTCCTTTTTAAGCACAGGTGCCCAGAACTGTACACAGTATTCCATATGGGGTCTGACCAGTGACTTGTACAGGGATAAAATGATGCTCTGGTCATGAGCACCTATGCCCCTCCTGATGCACCCCATGATCCTATTTGCCTTGGCAGCAGCTGTCTGGCATTGATTACTACAGTTGAGCTTATTGTCAACTAAAACCCCTAGGTCCTTTTCCATTGTTGTTTTACCAAGTGTTTCTTTATTTAGTGTGTAATCATGACACAGATTTCTCCTTCCCATGTGCATAACCTTACATTTATCTGTGTTAAACTTCATTTGCCATTTAACTGCCCATGCTTCCAATTTATCTAAATCTGTTTGTAGTTGCCTGTTGTCCTCCTTTGTTTTAATTACTTTACTCAGCTTAGTATCATCTGCAAAGATTGAGACTTTACTGTTTAATCCATACCCAATGTCATTTATATATATATATTGAAGAGAATTGGTCCCAGAACTGACCCTTGTGGTACTCCACTAGTAACAGTGACCCAATCTGAGTGTGTGCCATTGATAACCACCCTCTGCTTCCGATCATTAAGCTAATTTCCCACCCATCTGCACACGTTTTCCCCCAGTCCAAGCATTCTCATCTTTTGTACCAACCTTTTATGTGGCACAGTATCAAATGCTTTAGAAAAGTCAAGATATATGATATCCAATGACTCCCCCTGATCCAATCTTGAACTTACCTCCTCATAAAAGCTGATTAGGTTTGTCTGGCAGGAGCGATTCCTCATAAATCCATGCTTATATGGAGTAATAAGGTCATTTTCCCCAAGGTGCTCCAGGATAGTATCCCTTAAGAAACCTTCAAACAGCTTGCCCACCACAGATGTTAAGCTTACCGGTCTGTAGTTCCCAGGTTCCCCCCTAGATCCCTTTTTGAATATTGGCACCACATTTGCCAAGCGCCAATCCATCGGAACAAACCCTGTAGTTATGGAATCCACAAATATTAGAAATAACGGCTTGTCTATTACTGTACATAACTCCCTTAAAACACGAGGATGTATGTCATCTGGTCCCGGTGATTTATCGATTTTCATCTGCTTGAGACGGTGCCGGACTTCTTCCTTGGTTAGACCAGTGACATTTAATGGAGGGTTTCGGTTATTCCCCTGCATTTCATTCGGCATGTCAAATTCTTTTGTGAATATAGAAGCAAAGAAGTTGTTAAGCAAATTAGCTTTCTCCTCATTTCCCTCTATAGGGGTCCCCTCCTTGCTTTTCAGGGGGCCCACACCCTCAGGTTTGTACCTTTTACGGTTTATGTAGCTAAAGAATAATTTGGGGTTAGTTTTACTCTCTTTCGTGACCAGTCTTTCTGTCTCCAGCTTAGCTGCCCTTATCTGTTGTTTACATTGTTTATTTTCTTCTTTATAGTTTTTTAACGCTTCCGCTGTCCCTTCCTGCTTTAAACGTTTAAATGCCTTTTTTTTGTTGTTTATTGCCCCCTTAACCTTTTTATTTAGCCACATCGGTTTACATGTGTGTCTAATAGTTTTATTCCTGTAAGGTATATATATGTCACACTGAAAATTAAGTATTCCTTTGAAAGTATCCCATTTAGCGTCCATGCTTTTGTTTTTAAGGACATTTTCCCAGTCAATGCAGTGTAGGGCATCTCTAAGTTGGTCAAACTTTGCCTTTTTGAAGACCCGCGTTTTTGTGACTCCTTGATAAGGCACCCTAGTGACTGCTAATTGGAAATTAATGATATTATGATCACTGCTTCCAAGGTGTCCCCCAACCTGTACCTTTATTAGTTTGTCTGGTACATTGGTTAGTATTAGGTCCAATATGGCTTTCCCCCTTGTTGGAGCTTGTACTTGTTGGGAAAGGTAGCCATCTTTTGTTTTAGATAAAAAACTATTACTTTTCTGCGAAACACATGTTTCAGCATCCCAGTCTATATCTGGGTAGTTAAAGTCCCCCATAATCACTACCTCATTTAGTTTAGCGGCTATATCTATTTGCCTTAGCGTCATATTTTCTATAGATTCGGATATATCTGGAGGTTTATAGCAAACCCCCATCAGTATTTTATTTTTGTTTCCCCCTCCATGTATTTCTACCCATACAGACTCCACATGGTCATTCCCCTCACATATATCCTCCCGCAGAGCAGGCTGTAGAGAGGATTTTACAATTAAGCAGACTCCACCCCCTTTGCGTTTGTTACGGTCCCTCCTAAACACACAGTATCCCTGTAAATTTACTGCCCAGTCATAGCTTTCATCCAGCCAGGTCTCTGTTACCCCCACTATGTCATATTGCTCTTCTGTTATTATCAGTTCTAGTTCATCCATTTTATTAGTCAAGCTTCTAGCATTTGTAAGCATGCATTTCAAATGCTTATGACAATTTTGATAATTTTGTATATTGCACTTATTCCTGCTAGATGTGCTAACCCCTCCCCCCTCTCCACCCCCAGTTTCATGTCTACACCCACTGTCACTTTCTTTCCTAACTTCCCCTTTGTAATAGCTTTTACCCTCTCCCCCCAATGCTCAGTTTAAAGCGGACCTTCACTCTAAATAAGAGTCTATCTTATATGTTTCCCACACCCTGTACATACAGATTGCTCACATTAAAAATCATCCTACCTGCATCTACTGCATTTTATAAGCCATTAAACATCCAAGATGGCGGCTTATGGAAGCTGCCATTTTTGCAGGCAGCCTGCAAACAGGAAGTGCCTGCAAACAGGAAGTGACTGTGCTGCTCTGCATTCTGGGACTGCTGACCTTTCCCTGACCCCAGCTCTGCTCTGTCTGAGCAAAGCACAGCTATAACCCGCCCCCCTGTACCTTATCCCACTCTCCTCTCCTCAGTAAGTGTGATGCTTCTGAGTCAAGATGGCGGCGCCCGTATCCTAAATTCCCGAACAGAGTTGCAGCCCAGTGGGGGAAAGTATAATAAATTAGTGACTAAACATGTAAAATATATTAATTTTAGATGCTGAGGAATTGTTTTTTAAGAGTTTGGGCTTTTCATTAAATCAGGGTGAAGGTCCGGTTTAAACACTCCTCTAACCTTTTAGCCATCTTCTCCCCCAGAACAGATGCACCCTCCCCATTGAGGTGCAACCCATCCCTGCCAAAGAACCTGTAGCCCACTGTGAAGTCGGCCCAGTTCTCTAAGAACCCAAACTCCTCCTTTTTACTCCAATTTTTGAGCCACCTGTTTACATCTCTAATCTCCCGCTGCCTCTCTGGTGTGGCTCTTGGTACTGGTAGTATTTCTGAGAATACTACAGTTGAGGTCCTTGCCTTAAGCTTACGGCCTAAGTCCCTGAAATCATTTTTTAGGACCTTCCACCTACTTCTTCCTATGTCATTAGTGCCAATATGCACCATGACCGCTGGGTTCACGCCAGCCCCTCCCAACAATCTGTCAGCCCGCTCCGCTACATGCCGTACTCTTGCCCCAGGAAGGCAACACACTGTTCGGCAATCCCGGTCTTTGTGACAGATTGCCCTGTCTGTTCCCACTACCAGCACCTGTCTTGCCTGCCCTGTTCTCCCATTTCCCCTCCCTTCCTTACTGGAGCCGACAGATGTGTCTTGCTGCAGCTCTGCCATTCCTGAGCTAACATCCTCCTCATCTGCCAACCGGGAAAACTTGTTTGGAGGTGCCTGTTCAGGGCTAGCCTCCCTGTAACTTTTACCCCTCCCCCGCCTGCTAACTGTTATCCAGCTAGCTGCCTCATTTTCCTGCTTTTCCTCTCCCCCCATACTACCACCCTCCCCTGACCCTGACCCATGTAGTGCCAGATCAGTGAGATCCAGACTCTTTTGCATGATAACAATTTCTCTCAGTGTTGCCAATCGCTTATTTAGATCGTGAATCACGGCTTCCAAATCAGAGATTCGCAGGCATCCGGGGCATATATATTCACCATCGACCGATAGATCAAGAAGTGCATACATAGCACAAGATGTACACTGAACAGCATTGTTAGGCATGGAACCCATTGTATGAATTTGTGGGAACACCAAGTGTAGAATTTACAACACTTAAAATAACAATATGAAATCAAAGGCAGATACTTACAGCTTCAGCACTTCTGCTTGTAACTTCTTCTTTTAACTCCTGCTTTAACTCACCACTTCCAAGCAGCCACTTACAGAGTCAGCCAAAAGAGCAAGCTACCATGCAGCATACCATGTAGCATACCACGCGGCATACCATGCAGCATACTATGTAGCATACCATGTAGCATACCACGCGGCATACCATGCAGCATACTATGTAGCATACCATGTAGCATACCATGTAGCATACCATGCAGTATACCATGTAGCATACCATGTAGCATACCACGCGGCATACCATGCAGCATACTATGTAGCATATCATGTAGCATACCATGTAGCATACCATGCAGCATACCATGTAGCATACCATGTAGCATACCATGTAGCATACCATGTAGCATACCATGCAGCATACCATGTAGCATACCATGTAGCATACCATGTAGCATACCACGTGGCATACCATGCAGCATACCATGTAGCATACCATGTAGCATACCATGTAGCATACCATGTGGCATACCATGCAGCATACCATGTAGCATACCATGTAGCATACCATGTAGCATACCATGCAGCATACCATGCAGCATACTATGTAGCATACCATGCAGCATACCATGTAGCATACCATGTAGCATACCATGTAGCATACCATGCAGCATACCATGCAGCATACTATGTAGCATACCATGCAGCATACCATGCAGCATACTATGTAGCATATCATGCAGCATACCATGTAGCATACCATGTAGCATACCATGTAGCATAGCATGCAGCATACCATGTAGCATACCATGTAGCATACCATGTAGCATACCACGTGGCATACCATGTAGCATACCATGTAGCATACCATGTAGCATAGCATGCAGCATACCATGTAGCATACCATGTAGCATACCATGTAGCATACCACGTGGCATACCATGTGGCATACCATGTAGCATACCATGTAGCATACCATGTAGCATAGCATGCAGCATACCATGTAGCATACCATGTAGCATACTATGTAGCATATCATGTAGCATACCATGTAGCATACCATGTAGCATACCACGTGGCATACCATGTGGCATACCATGTAGCATACCATGTAGCATACCATGTAGCATAGCATGCAGCATACCATGTAGCATACCATGCAGCATACTATGTAGCATATCATGTAGCATACCATGTAGCATACCATGCAGCATACCATGTAGCATACCATGTAGCATACCATGTAGCATACCATGTAGCATACCACGTGGCATACCATGCAGCATACCATGTAGCATACCATGTAGCATACCATGTAGCATACCATGCAGCATACCATGTGGCATACCATGCAGCATACCATGTAGCATACCATGTAGCATACCATGTAGCATACCATGCAGCATACCATGCAGCATACTATGTAGCATACCATGTAGCATACCATGCAGCATACCATGTAGCATACCATGCAGCAAACTATGTAGCATACCATGCAGCATACTATGTAGCATACCATGTAGCATACCATGTAGCATACCATGCAGCATACCATGCAGCATACTATGTAGCATACCATGCAGCATACCATGCAGCATACTATGTAGCATATCATGCAGCATACCATGTAGCATACCATGCAGCATACAATGTAGCATACCATGTGGCATACCATGTAGCATAGCATGCAGCATACCATGTAGCATACCATGTAGCATACCATGCAGCATACCATGTAGCATACCATGCAGCATACCATGTAGCATACCATGTAGCATACCATGTAGCATACCACGTGGCATACCATGCAGCATACTATGTAGCATACCATGTAGCATACCATGCAGCATACTATGTAGCATATCATGTAGCATACCATGCAGCATACCATGCAGCATACCATGCAGCATACCATGTAGCATACCATGTAGCATACCATGTAGCATACCATGCAGCATACCATGTAGCATACCATGTAGCATACCATGCAGCATACCATGCAGCATACCATGTAACATACCATGTAGCATACCATGTAGCATACCACGTGGCATACCATGTAGCATACCATGTAGCATACCATGTAGCATACCACGTGGCATACCATGCAGCATACTATGTAGCATACCATGTAGCATACCATGCAGCATACCATGCAGCATACCATGTAGCATACCATGCAGCATACCATGTAGCATACCATGCAGCATGCCATGTAGCATACCATGCAGCATACTATGTAGCATACCATGCAGCATACCATGTAGCATACCATGTAGAATACCATGCAGCATACCATGTAGCATACCACGTGGCATACCATGTAGCATACCATGTAGCATACCACGTGGCATACCATGCGGCATACTATGTAGCATACCATGTAGCATACCATGTAGCATACCATGCAGCATACCATGCAGCATACCATGCAGCATACCATGTAGCATACCATGCAGCATACTATGTAGCATACCATGTAACATACCATGTAGCATACCATGTAACATACCATGTAGCATACCACACGGCATACCATGCAGCATACTATGTAGCATACCACGTGGCATACCATGTAGCATACCACGTAGCATACCATGCAGCATACTATGTAGCATACTATGTAGCATACCATGTAGCATACCATGCAGCATACCATGCAGCATACCATGTAGCATACCATGCAGCATACCATGCAGCATACCATGTAGCATACCATGCAGCATGCCATGTAGCATACCATGCAGCATACTATGTAGCATACCATGCAGCATACCATGTAGCATACCATGTAGCATACCATGTAGCATACCACGTGGCATACCATGCAGCATACTATGTAGCATACCACGTGGCATACCATGTAGCATACCACGTAGCATACCATGCAGCATACTATGTAGCATACTATGTAGCATACCATGTAGCATACCATGCAGCATACCATGCAGCATACCATGTAGCATACCATGCAGCATACCATGCAGCATACCATGTAGCATACCATGCAGCATGCCATGTAGCATACCATGCAGCATACCATGTAGAATACCATGTAGCATACCATGCAGCATACCATGTAGCATACCATGCAGCATACCATGTAGCATACCATGTAGCATACCATGTAGCATACCATGTAGCATACCATGTAGCATACCATGCAGCATACCATGTAGCATACCATGTAGCATACCATGCAGCATACCATGTAGCATACCATGTAGCATACCATGCAGCATACCATGTAGCATACCATGTAGCATACCATGTAGCATACCATGCAGCTTACCATGTAGCATACTATGTAGCATACCACGTGGCATACCATGTAGCATACCATGTAGCATACCATGTAGCATACCATGCAGCATACCATGCAGCATACCATGTAGCATACCATGTAGCATACCATGCAGCTTACCATGTAGCATACCATGTAGCATACCATGCAGCATACCATGTAGCATACCATGTATCATACCATGCAGCATACCATGTAGCATACCATGTAGCATACCATGTAGCATACCATGTAGCATACCATGTATCATACCATGCAGCATACCATGTAGCATACCATGTAGCATACCATGTAGCATACCATGTAGCATACCATGCAGCTTACCATGTAGCATACTATGTAGCATACCACGTGGCATACCATGTAGCATACCATGTAGCATACCATGTAGCATACTATGTAGCATACCACGTGGCATACCATGTAGCATACCATGTAGCATACCATGTAGCATACTATGTAGCATACCACGTGGCATACCATGTAGCATACCATGTAGCATACCATGTAGCATACTATGCAGCATACCATGTAGCATACCATGCAGCATACCATGTAGCATACCATGTAGCATACCATGTAGCATACCATGTAGCATACCATGTAGCATACCATGTAGCATACCATGCAGCATACCATGTAGCATACCATGTAGCATACCATGCAGCATACCATGTAGCATACCATGTAGCATATCATGTAGCATACCATGTAGCATACAATGTAGCATACCATGCAGCATACCATGTAGCATACCATGTAGCATACCATGCAGCATACCATGTAGCATACCATGTAGCATACCATGTAGCATAGCATGCAGCATACCATGCAGCATACCATGCAGCATACCATGTAGCATACCATGCAGCATACCATGTAGCATACCATGTAGCATACCATGCAGCATACCATGCAGCATACCATGTAACATACCATGTAGGATACCATGCAGCATACCATGTAGCATACCATGCAGCATACTATGTAGCATACCATGCAGCATACCATGTAGCATACCATGCAGCATACCATGCAGCATACCATGTAGCATACCACGTGGCATACCATGCAGCATACTATGTAGCATACCATGTAGCATACCATGCAGCATACCATGCAGCATACCATGCAGCATACCATGCAGCATACCATGCAGCATACCATGTAGCATACCATGTAGCATACCACGTGGCATACCATGCAGCATACTATGTAGCATACCATGCAGCATACCATGCAGCATACCATGCAGCATACCATGCAGCATACCATGTAGCGTACCATGCAGCATACTATGTAGCATACCATGTAGCATAGCATGCAGCATACCATGTAGCATACCATGTAGCATACCATGTAGCATACCATGCAGCATACTATGTAGCATACCATGCAGCATACTATGTAGCATACCATGTAGCATACCATGCAGCATACCATGTAGCATACCATGTAGCATGGCATGTAGCATACCATGTAGCATAGCATGCAGCATACCATGTAGCATACCATGCAGCAAACCATGTAGCATACCATGTAGCATAGCATGCAGCATACCATGTAGCATACCATGTAGCATAGCATGCAGCATACCATGTAGCATACCATGCAGCATACCATGCAGCATACTATGTAGCATACCATGCAGCATACCATGTAGCATACCATGCAGCATACCATGCAGCATACCATGTAGCGTACCATGCAGCATACTATGTAGCATACTATGTAGCATACCATGTAGCATAGCATGCAGCATACCATGTAGCATACCATGTAGCATACCATGTAGCATACCATGCAGCATACTATGTAGCATACCATGCAGCATACTATGTAGCATACCATGTAGCATACCATGTAGCATACCATGCAGCATACCATGTAGCATACCATGCAGCATACCATGTAGCATACCATGCAGCATACCATGTAGCATACCATGCAGCATACCATGTAGCATACCATGTAGCATAGCATGCAGCATACCATGTAGCATACCATGCAGCATACTATGTAGCATACCATGTAGCATACCATGCAGCATACTATGTAGCATACCATGCAGCATACCATGTAGCATACCATGTAGCATACTATGTAGCATGGCATGTAGCATAGCATGCAGCATACCATGTAGCATACCATGTAGCATACCATGTAGCATGGCATGTAGCATACCATGTAGCATAGCATGCAGCATACCATGTAGCATACCATGCAGCATACCATGCAGCATACTATGTAGCATACCATGCAGCATACCATGCAGCATACCATGTAGCATGGCATGTAGCATACCATGTAGCATACCATGCAGCATACCATGCAGCATACTATGTAGCATACCATGCAGCATACCATGTAGCATACCATGCAGCATACCATGTAGCATACCATGCAGCATACCATGTAGCATATCATGTAGCATAGCATGCAGCATACCATGTAGCATACCATGCAGCATACCATGCAGCATACTATGTAGCATACCATGCAGCATACCATGTAGCATACCATGCAGCATACCATGTAGCATACCATGCAGCATACCATGTAGCATGGCATGTAGCATACCATGTAGCATAGCATGCAGCATACCATGTAGCATACCATGCAGCATACCATGCAGCATACCATGCAGCATACCATGTAGCATACCATGTAGCATACCATGTAGCATACCATGCAGCATACCATGTAGCATACCATGTAGCATACCATGCAGCATACCATGTAGCATACCATGTAGCATGGCATGTAGCATACCATGTAGCATAGCATGCAGCATACCATGTAGCATACCATGCAGCATACTATGTAGCATACCATGCAGCATACCATGTAGCATACCATGCAGCATACCATGTAGCATACCATGCAGCATACCATGTAGCATGGCATGTAGCATACCATGTAGCATAGCATGCAGCATACCATGTAGCATACCATGCAGCATACCATGCAGCATACCATGTAGCATACCATGTAGCATACCATGTAGCATACCATGCAGCATACCATGTAGCATACCATGTAGCATACCATGCAGCATACCATGTAGCATACCATGTAGTATAGCATGCAGCATACCATGTAGCATAGCATGCAGCATACCATGCAGCATACCATGTAGCATACCATGCAGCATACCATGTAGCATACCATGTAGCATACCATGCAGCATACCATGTAGCATACCATGTAGCATACCATGCAGCATACCATGCAGCATACCATGTAGCATACCATGTAGCATACCATGCAGCATACCATGTAGCATACCATGTAGCATACCATGTAGCATACCATGTAGCATACCATGTAGCATACCATGTAGCATAACATGTAGCATACCATGCAGCATACCATGCAGCATACCATGTAGCATACCATGCAGCATACCATGTAGCATACCATGTAGCATACCATGTAGCATACCATGTAGCATACTATGTAGCATGGCATGTAGCATAGCATGCAGCATACCATGTAGCATACCATGTAGCATAGCATGCAGCATACCATGTAGCATACCATGTAGCATACCATGTAGCATGGCATGTAGCATACCATGTAGCATAGCATGCAGCATACCATGTAGCATACCATGTAGCATACCATGCAGCATACCATGCAGCATACCATGTAGCATACCATGTAGCATACCATGCAGCATACCATGTAGCATACTATGCAGCATACCATGTAGCATACCATGCAGCATACCATGGAGCATACCATGTATCATACCATGGAACATACCATGAAACATACCATGCAGCATACCATGCAGCATACCATGCAGCATACCATGTAGCATACCAAGTAGCATACCATGTAGCATACCATGTAGCATACCATGCAGCATACCATGTAGCATACCATGTAGCATACCATGTAGCATACCATGTAGCATACCATGCAGCATACCATGTAGCATACCATGTAGCATACCATGTAGCATACCATGTAGCATACCATGTAGCATACCATGCAGCATACCATGCAGCATACCATGTAGCATACCATGCAGCATACCATGTAGCACTATGCTTGAGTTGATTGGTATTGCACAAGGGCTAGACATGCTCCTCCCAATTCCAGTAGGTACAAAACATTGCCACCAACATCACCCTCATCACCATGCATGATTCTTTCCAACCTTTTTAATATCACCAATACTACAAATCTGTATAAACATGCTATATAGTGTATTGAGATGGGATCTTTGTATTTGGGATACTGAATAATGAGGGAGTTGAACATTTTAGATATAAAATATAAAAGTTTATTATAGTTGGCATTGGTAATGCATATTAGAGGACAGTCCAGTGAGTCTGGAACTAAAAGGACCGACCGCTGGCCTTCCCCTAGGGCATCCCAATATGGCATGCCACACTGTGTGAATCCCCCTGGGGCACCGATAATCACTCACCTTTCCCTGGTCCACTGGTGCATATGCAGACTCTCGTCCAATCAGAACTGTTTGCCTTTCGGCTATTTTCAGTGTTTCCAGTGCTGTGCATGCACTTCCTCCCCAGCTATTCATATAGGGTGGGACAGGAACGCACGTGCCGCTAGTGGTGTGACCACTCTTGCTTGCCATTGAAGTCAATGAGAGCCCTTGCTGATGTATGGAATCATGGTAAAGGCCTCTGATCAGCTGAGAGCCCCCACATGTGCTATTGGACCAAGGAGAGGTGAGTTATACTGGGCGAACTGGGGGGTTTCACACAGCGGGGCATCCCAATTCGAGATGCCCTGGGGGCACGGAACAAAACCCAGGATAGTCAAAATCTGAGGTTTTGTTTGATTTTACTACTTGTCTGCTGAGTCAGATTTTTGGAAACAGTAGCAATAACCACTTTGCTATCTGCCCAAAGCATTGCATGATGGGGAAAAGCATCTAAACCCTTCAGATTTATTACAATGGCGTTATTTCATCACAGGATTGAGATGCTCCCTATAAAAGCAGAAAGGTACATATCCAAACCTGTCATCACAGAAAAAATATGTTTAGCTGTCGTTTTTTTGATGCAAAGAAGAACCCCCCCCCCCCCATCTTCCTATCTAGTATATTTATGTGGCTTATTATTGGACCAGATTCACACACACACACACACACACACACACACAATGCTCCACCCATCCTCCTCCTCAAAAAGACAGAAATAAATCCTCTTTCTATAAAAAAAAAGATAGCTGGTAACCAGAAGATGGTTATCTGGGTAGAGGAACATTTGCTCTTCCTGGAGTTGGACTTTGAAGCTCCTTATACACAGTGGTTTCTAAATATTAGTTTACAATCTGACATTTATCTAAATGAGAAGCAATGTATCCTCTACTTGTTCCTGCTGAACACTGATTAGTTCACATTAGAAAAACCCTGTACAAATTATTTTATGGGAGATTTTTTTAGGTGCCATGTTGGTGGTGGTGGGAATGGAGGGTGCTACAGCTTCTTGTGCACAATACAGGTCATGTTATTTAAAGCTCCCCCCCGATTAAAGACTCTAAGGCTGGACTCTAGCCTATACCTGGGGCATCCTAAACTGGGATGCCCCACTGTGTAAAACCCTTGGGGTTGCGGTAAACTCACCTTTACTGGCAACTCCAATGATGCAGTATTTGTCAGCAGGTGCATCCCCAGGTTCCCTGTAGCTGTGGCCTGCTCCCAAACCCAGCCATTCAGATGGGCTGGGCATTGGAGTGCAGGCACTTCCAAGCCAAACCAGGGATGCAGCCAGCTGGCTGGTCATGTCGCTGGCACTTTTGAGAGCGGCCAATCCGCAATCGCAAATTGCTGTGTGCAATTGGCCTCAGTAGTGGAGAAACATTTCTTTTTAAAAACGGTCCACCACTGAGCCGGCAACATCGCCTGAGATACGAGGCTGGGTGGGGGGACACAACGGTGGCACTTTACATTAAAAAAAAATTATTTCATTTTTTTTCCTTTTTCAATAGCATATAGGGCTTATTTTATTTTGGGCAAGTAGCCCATCGACTACAGGGCATGGCCAGTAATAAGATTTATAGTATGGCAATTTGGGATGAAAAATACAAATGTATTTGGCAGTGGTGATTTTGCTTTTTCAGCTAGTGCACTTGAATTTTAAAATGAAAGCTCTCATATAAGGCCTATTGTTGGCAAAAATGTCTTTGCACTTATTAAATATCTTTGTGTACTATTGATTCAGCCCTAATCTATTTAATTTCCTACTTATTTTCTATTGTGTGAGCCCCTCCAAGATGAAACATTAGTGAGGAATCGGGGCCACACTGCAGCAGAGAACTTTAAACTGTGACCTGATTTTGGCCACTAGGCAGAGCACTAACTGAAGTTATCTGGAAGAACTAAGCAAGGAAACAACATGACATTGTTATACTATGACATAATGGGAAGTGTGAAGGGACAAACGAATGGTTCTTAATTTTGCCAAAAGTCGTCCATTTTTGGCCTTTGTATGGGGTAAGTGGACAGGCATGCCAAACATCCCAAAAACTCAAAGGGCTAAAAACATACTAAAAGTCCCAGTCCAGGCAATAACATAAAAAGGCTGTACTCACCTGTGTCCCATACAGCTCCTCTAGGCAGCTTTGGTATCTTGGAAATTACAGTTGAGTGACAATGAGCGTTCCTGTCTTCCAACACCAGGGAGTCCATAAAGATATTTTTATACCCCCCTAACACACCTACTTGATTCATTGCAATGGAGGGGGTGTGCTGAACCCACTTTAGTGTACACCCCATTGCAATGACTGGAATTGGCATGTTGGGGTGCCAACAAGTTTTGAAGGACTCCGCTAGCATTGAGGGGCAGAATCACTCATCTTCGCCAATGGTAAATAAGAAGACACCGGCCCTGCACGGAGGAGCTGTGGAGGATTACGTTTCAGGGGATGAAGGATGAGTATTGTCTGGACAGTACTCTTAAGATCTATTTTGGTCTGCTTTAAGATAATTTTGTACCAGGCTAATTTGGGGGGTCAGGGCAGTTGGATACTCTAAAGGGGATGCTGGGAGGGCACTGAGAATTATTTGAAAGACTCCTGAGAGTCCACAACAACACTAACAAGTTTTTTTTTTTAAGTTTTTATTTTGCATACAACAAGACATACAGACCAGGTCATATGTTACATCATTTAGGGCGCCACAGGCACCTAACATCAGTCTGGCAGTCTAACACAATAACAACAACCATTCACACAATAACACAAGGACATATACAAAAATCACGCAACCATTCAACCGGGCCGGACACAGGCCACTTCAGAGACACTGGGGTCTCCAGCAGAGGAACAGGAGTGGATAATTATGAACTGTTCGTTGAGGCAATTATTGTCTTACACAGATTCAAGTCTCTCGTCACTCCCCCCCCCCCCCCCCCACCAAGTTAGGTACTGGAGCTCGGCCTTATTCAGCCCGTTCATGGGCCAGGCTTAGAACCGTGGCATCAACGGTACCCTCGCTCTCTTGACTTAGTCGTCTTCGGATGCTGACTCTTGGCACTGTAACCAGGGGTCCCATACCTTCGTGAATTTATCCGGCACCCCCCTAGCTTCGTATGTCAGTTTATACATGGAGAGCTTCTGTTTTACCAGCCTCTTCCATGCTTGCACAGACGGTTTGGCGGGGTGTTTCCAGTTTAACAATATGCACTTCCGGGCGTAGAACAGCAGCAGCTGAAGTAGTGATTTCAATGCACTAAGTTCTGACAGTGGCTCCACCACCCCCAGAAGGCATAACGACACAGAGCCCCTGGTTTGAATTCCCACCACTTTGCTAATCATGTCCATTGCCCCCACCCAGAAGCCAGCAATAATTTCACATGACCAGATCATATGTACCCATGTACCCTGAGCTCTCTCACCTCTAGGGCATATGTCCCTTTCCAGAAGGCCCATCCTATGCAGACGAATCAGGGTGACATACGCCTGATGGATCAATCTATCTCTTGCCTTAATCACAGATGAGTGCAAGTTATCCAGGATTTCCTCCCAATGGTCTTGGTCCAGGCCCTGGTCTATACCTTGCCATTTCAACTCAATCCTACCCCTGGGGGACTCCAGTTCCCCCATCAGACACTTGTATAATGTAGAGACAGGCTTTCCCAGGTTTAACTCTCTAACCATAGTTTCCAACCGCAACGTCAGTAGCCTCGGGCCTGGTCTAGAAAACTGAGCATACAGGGCATGTCTGATCTGCAAGTAGCGGAAGAAATCCCGGTTGGACAAGTGAAACATTTCTTTAATCTGATCGAAGGACACCAGTATCCCCTCTTTGTAGAGTTGGCTGAGCTGATGGACCCCCTTTCTACTCCAAAATTGCTGGCCTTGCGTGGCTTCAAGCTCCGGGAGCCTAGGGTTATCCCAGAGGGGGGTGAAGGTGGAACGCGCCTGATTCCCACCTGCTCAGCTTGCTCATACGGTCCCAGATATTACAGACCACTCTCATACTCGTAGTCGCTTCTTTAATCCCCTTTGTACCCCCATAGACCAAGGAAGACAACTTTCCAGGGGAGCCCAGCACCGCCACCTCCATACGCACCGCCGGGTTATCTCCCAGTTGAGTAATCCACCAATGGGCAAACAACAGTTGGGTGGCATAGAAGTACATCTGCATGTGCGGCACCGCCAACCCCCCGATGTCTATCTGCACCTTCATTATTTGTCTGTTTAGTCGTAGGGGAGACTGCCCCCATATAAACCCAAAGACGATTGCTTCCAGCATCTTAAAGTGGGAAGCCAAGAGCAACACAGGTGAGGCCTGGTATATGTACAGAAACTTTGGAAGGAAGATCATTTTGTAAATATTAATCCGGCTCATTAGCGGAAGCGGAAGACTCGACCACTGACTAACCCTTTGCAACACCAACCAGTTTAATGTGACACATTTCTCCAAGATGTCCTCTTCCATGGCACTATGACACGGGAGCCCTGTGTCAAATTAAACTGGAAACAAAATACCAGAAAGCTTTGCCCATCCTCCTCCACCAGAGATGAAGATAGATCTGCTTTCTATAGATAGAGATAGCTGATAAACCGGAGATGGTTATCTTCTCCTTAACCACACCACGCTCTGTGTGAACACCACACTGGGGGACTTTCGGCAGATAGAGGCGCTTTGGTCCCGGCCACTTGTTTTACCAGTGACTCATGCACAACAACACTATCCATCTGCAGCTGCAAAGTAATTGATAGCTTAATATAGCACATCAGTCACTATGCACAATAAATTATGATGCTGAAAACTACAGATCTAGTCCACCTTGTCTAACGGATTAATTACAAGAGATGAGGGTAGGCATTAGTATTAGCAGCACCTACCTACAGTTACACTAATAACCCAGGACCCACAGACCCACTAACTTACCATCTTTTGTTCCTGGTTTGTACTCCCAACTTGACCTTTAAAGTTTCTACTAGTGATCCTACCTGACTGGTAGCAACAACTATACCTGCAAAGCTATTCTGCCAACCACCATTTTCACCAGAGGAAATTATTATTGGGGCCCACCAAAGGAAATCATTATTAGGACCAGTACCGCTTTTTAACCTGTTATTGCGCAATATAAACGAAAACAGAACACTTAGGGCAAAGCAAACACACTGTTTCTCATCTCTTCCATTTTGGGGCAACACCAGTAGCAACGTTTAGGTTAAATTCAGCTGTAGGTGGGGATTACAAGATAGAAAAAAGCTAGCTCCTCCCGGCCTATATAGGGCAGGCTGTGACCGGATCTCCTCAGTTCTTTTCTTGCAGTCGCAAGGGACTATGAAGATGTTCTGGATTTTTAAATTTTTTTTCATTACAGTGCTGACCGGGAATGGGGGCTTGTCTGTCTCCCAGCCCCTCGCCAGCTGCAGCGTTCCTGGGGTTGGTTCATAAGCTGATAGCTTGTGATTGTGCAGGGAAGCGCACACGGGTCCAGGTAAGCACACTGGGGCTTTTCTGGCAGGGTCTAAGCCCCAGTAATCAGGACCCCACTGGCAGCAGGGTACCTGATCTCTGGATCTTGCATGGTGGCTCTGCTCTGTTCCTCCCACTAAGCAATGTTCCCTCTACCCCCTGGGTCATCTACCCACCCTGGCCACAGTCTGCCTACCCCATGGCTGCTGGGGGAGCCCAAGCTAGGTGGCGGGGCTCCCAGGTGTTAGTTTTATTTTTCACATTTGCCGGCAGCCAGGCTGGTCAGAGATTATGCAGAGCTGACTGCCAGCGTTCAGGGGAGGGGAGGCAGCCTCATTGCATTTCCAGCCCTCTGCGACTAAGGTTCGTGTCCAGCTGACCATTCCCTGGTCAGGGTACAGCCTGCTCCTCCCATTCCTGTCACTGCCACTTCTGGGTTGCATGTTAAAGAAGGTCAACTGAGAGCAGATTCCTATCATCCTGATCACCCCACACTGGTCCGGAAGGGTGTTCGCGGATCTGCTCAGCCTGCAGTGGAGCCCCTCCCCAACCCGCCCATATATTCTGCAACAGGGTTCTCTACTGCACCCCAGTTCTCCAGCGCTGGCTTTAGTGGCTTGGCTGTTGAGACCAGCATATTGGTGGGGATTACAAGATAGAAAAAAGCTAGCTCCTCCCGGCCTATATAGGGCAGGCTGTGACAGGATCTCCTCAGTTCTTTTCTTGCAGTCGCAAGGGACTATGAAGATGTTCTGGATTTTTACATTTTTTTTCATTACAGTGCTGACCGGGAATGGGGGCTTGTCTGTCTCCCAGCCCCTCGCCAGCTGCAGCGTTCCTGGGGTTGGTTCATAAGCCGATAGCTTGTGATTGTGCAGGGAAGCGCACACGGGTCCAGGTAAGCACACTGGGGCTTTTCTGGCAGGGTCTGAGCCCCAGGAATCAGGACCCCGCTGGCAGCAGGGTACCTGATCTCTGGATCTTGCATGGTGGCTCTGCTCTGTTCCTCCCACTAAGCAATGTTCCCTCTACCCCCTCGGTCATCTACCCACCCTGGCTGCAGTCTGCCTACCCCATGGCTGCTGGGGGAGCCCAGGCTAGGTGGCGGGGCTCCCAGGTGTTAGTTTTATTTTTCACATTTGCCGGCAGCCAGGCTGGTCAGAGATTATGCAGAGCTGACTGCCAGCGTTCAGGGGAGGGGAGGCAGCCTTATTGCATTTCCAGCCCTCTGCGACTAAGGTTCGTGTCCAGCTGACCATTCCCTGGTCAGGGTACAGCCTGCTCCTCCCATTCCTGTCACTGCCACTTCTGGGTTGCATGTTAAAGAAGGTCAACTGAGAGCAGATTCCTATCATCCTGATCACCCCACACTGGTCCGGAAGGGTGTTCGCGGATCTGCTCAGCCTGGCAGTGGAGCCCCTCTGGCGCCTCCCCAACCCGCCCATATATTCTGCAACAGGGTTCTCTACTGCACCCCAGTTCTCCAGCGCTGGCTTTAGTGGCTTGGCTGTTGAGACCAGCATATTGGAGGAGAGGGGTTTGTCCGACCTTGATTCCAGCACGGAAACAGTCGTCCTCTAGAATTTACCACAGGACTTGGAGGGCCTTCATGTCTTGGTGCGAATCTAAGGGCCACTGCTATAGGAGGTAGTCAGTACCCAAAATGTTGACGTTCCTTCAGCAAGGCCTGCACCCAAATGGACCAAGAAGGGGCCTGGCAGCTGCTAGGTCCGCTCATAGCAGGTGGATCAGGCAGGCGGTCATACAAGCCTAGGCCTGCAAGGGAAAGGAGACACCCTTCCAGGTCACCACTCACTACACCGGGGCAATTGCCGCATCTTGGACTTTCCAAAGATGTGCAAGGCAGTGACCTGGTCATCTCTCCACACCTTCACCAAGTTTTACAGACTTGATGTCAGGGCATCTGCTGATGCTGCTCTGGGGCATAAGGTGTTACAGACGGTGGTGAACCCCTCTCTGGGGTCTGAGCTTGAGGTGTCAGTGCTGTTATTCTTGGTTAGATTGATGCAGTCAGCTGTTGGCTGTTCTTGCACGGTCCCACCCTTATTGAGGGTACTGCTTTGGAACGCCCCACGCATTGCTACTGGTGGTGTCCCGGAATGGAAGATATGAGAAAAGGGAAATTTGTGTACTCACCGGTAAATTTCTTTTCTCGTCCTCTTCCATTCCGGGGCAACACGCGCGGCCTACTGTTGTGTTACAACTGCGTTGGCAGCGGTTGATGCCTTCTACATGGTTTTAGTTTTGTTGCACTGTTTTAGTTGCGTGCATTATATGAGGGTTAGAGTTTCTTCCCTCCCGGGGCTGTGGCTGAGCTGCTTTTTATTGACTGAGCATATCCTCTCATAGCCTGCCCTATATAAGCCAGGAGGAGTTAGTTTTTTCTGTCTTGCAGTTCCCGCCTACGGCTGAGGTTAGCCCATTCGTTGCTACTGATGGTGCCCGGAGGAGGACAAGAAAAGAAATTTACTGGTGAGTACACACCATTCCTAGATCTTTTCATACTTGTCTGATGGTGGCCTTGGGCCAGTGCTTACCTGAGGATCCTATGGTTGCCTAGTGGACCCGTCTAACGCTGAACCCTGCCCCTGGCCTTTATTCATCCCTGCCTTGCTTACACAGTTGACATAAAACATGTTTCACTGACTTTACCCACAGCCCTTTATGTTATCTGCCATACCACAAGAAACTGCCGCCATGTCTTACATCACTTTACATGCGCCTAAAGACATTATCTGTTTTAAGATTGTCCTGCTACCTGTTCATTTGTTCCTGGCTTGTACCAGCAACCTGGCCTACAAATCTGGTTTTATTGACACCACAGGCAACGTGATTCTGTTTACAACACAGGGACACCAATAGATTTGACTTTGACACTACCCACAGCTTTTGTCTGTGGTTTTTACCCACATTTTAACCTTGCTTGTGCTTAGACACGCAGTTTGGGGCAAAATCTTTGTAGTAACCATACCCAAATCTGTCTAGAAAGCACCAAAAGGTAAGACAATGGTACCTTGTCTCCCATAGAGTTTAGTTCAAACTTCTAACGCTAACCTACAAAGCTCTCTCTAACCAGGCCCCTCCCTACATTTCATCTCTGATCCAGCGTTACCAACCCAAGCGCAACCTCCGCTCTGCCTCTGACATTCTCCTGTCCTCTTCCTTGGTTACTTACTCGCACTTCCGCCTTCAAGACTTCTCCCGTGCCTCCCCACTTTTCTGGAATGCCCTTCCCTGCTCGATCCGCCACTCTCCATCACTCCAAGCCTTTAAAAGCGCCCTCAAAACTCACTTCTTCAGACAAGCATATGACCTGGCGTAAGCAACTCCTATAACCTTCAATGGCACATGCAGCCATACTCAAGCTCTACCACTTGTGACCCCGCCCCCTTTGTCTCCACCCCCATCCTTTAGACTGTAAGCTTGCAAGGGCAGGGCACTCCTCCCTATTGTCTCCTGTCAATTGGTTTTAACCTGTGGCATCAAATTTTGTATTGTTCTCTGTACTATATGTTTTACCCTGTCTGTAATCATACCATGTAAAGCGCTGCGGAAGTTGATGGCGCTATATAAATAAACAATAATTATAATAATGGTACCCAAACAATTGCAGGTGTCTACCACTAGTAACCTATTTATGCAGACCCAAAAATGCAACCCAAGCCCAAGCAGACCTATACTATTATTATTCGTAAAGCACTATCATCTTCCATAATCCTGTAAGTAGTGATAGCGATCACAGAAAGTGTAGAACATACAGTACATAGACAATCACAAATGCGGTGTTACAGAATTCACAATGAATATTCTAAATTCACGATAGAATAGGAGAAAGCCCTGCCCTTGTGAAATTACAGTCTAAAGGGGCTAAGACAAAGGGGTAGGATCACAAACGGTCAGTACTGAGTTGTGTGGCATGTGCCCCTAAGCCAGGTTTTATGCATGTCTGAATAAGTGGGTTTTGAGGGTGCTTAGACGGTTGGGGAGTGGCGAATTGAGCGTGGAAGGACATGCCAGAAATATTCACCTGCATGTGAGAAGTCCTGGACGAGAGCTTGCTGTAACTTATGCTAAACTCATGCCACTTTTCTTTCATTTGCTTGATTAAAGTATAGGACTGGGCAGCACTTATTCTGTTATGTGTGCCCTGTGCTATTACCTACATTTTCTACTACAAGTTGCTTGGCTATAGAAAAACATAGAATTTGATGACCTACAGTTAGGCAGTATGCTTGCATCACTCCCATCAGAGGACAGCACAACATGAGGCGACACTATATTTAATCTTTGTTTTCAGTATTTGACACAATGGGAATACCTTTGCGTCTGCCTGTACAATGATTATTATTATCATCATGTAAAGTGAGATACTCTTATTTATTTGTACAACTGCGCAAAACAATAATTATATAATGGGCAGGCTGATTCATCATTAGCGGCAGGTAGCGACAGATGAGCGTCTGTAGCAGGCATTTTCAGAGCGCCCGCTAGTAGTCGCAGTGCTCGGCCGTGAGTCGCTACTTTATAGCGACTCAGTCGCTGTTCAGTAATGTTGAATACATTGTGAGGAGTCGCTATTTGACCAGTACAGCGCTGTATGGGAGCGCATGTTAGCGACTGCTCATAGCGACCCACTCACACCATATTCAGGAAAAAAACAGCCTCACAAATCTCTGGCGCTGAAAAATAGTTGTTTGAAGCCCAGAGCGCAGGAGGCGGTGTGTTTAAAGTCTGTTTTCAAGCATCTATCAACTAGTAACAAAGCGAAAACATATGGAATAACATTGTAACAACATTGAACACTTTAATGCCAGACCTGTAATGTCATTTTTGAGGAAATATATAAAAAATGAAAAAATTATGAAGAAAAAGCTTTTTCAATGCCAGAAGAGGTCACAGAATTATTTGTGATTTTTTTGAAAAAAAAAAAAAAACAGTTTAAAGAGAGGAAAAGGATCGTCCATTGAAATGTATGGGAGAGCAACAGGTAGCGAGAGGTCATACCTGGTGCTGTGCAAGGCTGAACGCTGGCGCTGTTCGCTGAGGCTGTGAAAATGATGAATCAGACGCTACATGTCGCTATCCCAGTCGCTAAACAGATTCTGCTTGATAAATGTGGAATTGCGTGCCGTGTCCGGCGTTGACCAGTCGCTATCTCTCATTAACCAGGCGCTACCTGACGCTTTCCCTTCTTAAATAAAGGCCTAAGTCGACATGCTTTGCATGTTCAAATTGTTACAATACCCCAATTTTAAATGCGCTGTATAAAATGTAAGGAAAACTAGGATGCAATTTCATTTCATTTACAAATTCATTTAGAAATTGATAACAGCAACAGATCTAAAAAATAATGGGACCTCTGGGAAGTGAGGAGACCAATTGCTGGAGTTTTGGGATAGGAATGTTGGGAGAGGAATGTTGTCCCTTTCTTCTATGATGTAAGATTCTAGCTTCTCAACAATCTTGGAGATTATTTGCCTGAATTTTCTAATGTGAAATGTCTGGACTGCAGACAGTCCTATTCGGTGCCCAAATCATTCTTCTGCAAAGCCATGGTGTTGTGATGGTTGCTGTAGGTGTTTTAGTTTTGTCTTCCTGAAAGAAATGTTGCCTGGATAGGAACATATGTTGTTCTAGAACCTCTATATACTACTCAGCATTAATTGTGCCTTTTAACTTGCATAAGTTGTCTATGCCATAGGCACCAACACAAACCAATGCCATCAGAATTGGTTCTCATAACAAGCTGGATGGCCCCTCTTCTCTTGCGCCCACAGGACACATCTTTTGTGATTTCATATTTTGTTCACAGCAGTTTTTTATGTTGTCAATTTTAAATGAGGAGACACAGCGTTTAAGGATTGTATTAATATATGGATTTTGCTTGCCATGACTTCTACTTACTTATTTATGCATGTTTTAATGCAGTACCACTTGGGGGCCCATAGATCACCAACTTCCAGTATTAATTGCCGACCTTGTCATTTGTGCACAAGGATTTATCCAGTTCCTCTGAATCTTTTTATAATATACTACAGATGGGCTATTTAAAGTAAAAAAACATATTTCTGAAATATATCATGTTCCACGATATTTAGACACAATTTGTCAGAGATCATTAACTTCTTCTGAGAAACTTTGCGTCTTATTTATGATGCACACCATTTAGGCTTTTTTTCTGGTGCTGGGCAGGCTGATTCATAACTAACGCCAGGTAGCGACAGATGAGCGTCTGTAGCAGGCATTTCAGAGCACCCGCTAGTAGTCTCTGTGCTCAGCCGTGGGTCGCTACTTCATAGCGACTCAGTCGCTGTTCAGTAATGTTGAATACATTGTGAGGAGTCGCTATGTGACCAGTACAGTGCTGTATGGGAGCGCATGTTAGCGACTGCTCATAGTGACCGACTCACAGCATATTCAGCAAAAAAACAGCCTCACAAATCTCTGGCGCTGAAAAATGCTTGTTTGAAGCCCAGAGCGCAGGAGGCGGTGTGTTTAAAGTCTGTTTTTCAGCATCTATCAACTAGTAACAAAGCGAAAACATATGGAATTACATTGTAATAACATTGTAACATGAACACTTTAATGGCAGACCTGTAAAGTCATTTCTGAGGAAATATATAAATAATGAAAACATTATTAAAAAACTGCCAGAATAGGTCACAGAATTATTTGTGATTTTTTGAAAAAAAAACAAAAAAAAAACAAAAACCCTGTTTAAAGAGAAGAAAAGTATCGTCCATTGAAATGTATGGGAGAGCGACAGGTAGCGAGAGGTCATACCTGGCGCTGTGCAAGGCTGAACGCCGGCGCTGTTTGCTGAGGCTGTGAAAATGATGAATCAGACGCTACATGGCGCTATCCCAGTCGCTAAACAGATTCTGCTTGATAAATGTGTAATTGCGTCCTGTGTCCGGCGTTCACCAGTCGCTACCTCTCATTAACCAGCCACTACCTGACGCTATCCCTTCTTAAATAAGGGCCATAGCGTCAGTTATTCAGTGCCAGCATTTTTGTCTTTTTTGGCACTGCGCTGTAGACTACAATGGCACTAAAAGTTGCAGCACTGGATGCTTACTAATTTGCTTTGGACCCGACTGCCAATTATCCCAGCGCCACTGAGCGGCAGTTTTTACCGGCGTCTTTTTTGGTGCTGCACAGCGTATTTATGAATGTTTTCTTCTTTGAAAAGATTGGCGTTGTATTTTTCAGGTGCTGGTCATATTACAGTTACAAGAAATCACTGCTGGGGACAAAGGGGACAAACTTTACAGTGCATTTAGGCTGCGTTTTAGTTGTACGAATAAAACATTGCTTAGAAAAAGAAGACATGAAAATCTATTTTAACATACAAAAAAAAATTACATTTGGTGACATCTAGGTCCTGTGTTTCCATTATTGACAAGTCACAATGCAAGTTCAGCCCAAATAAATGTTTGTAATATTAATTATAAGCATTAAACAGTTCATTGTGCTTTATGGGATCTTGACCTACAGTGCCACTTTCAATAGGCGCAGCTTCTACCAGAGCGCCCAGCGCTGCGACCTTCGTGGCGCTAGTGTCAAATAAGGTACTAGCGCTGTGTGGAGATGATACTTTATGAATAAGCCTCTTTTTTTCTGGTGGAGATAGCCGGAGGTCCCTTTAGAGCCTGGATCAGACAGAACTGTTATAGGAGACTTCATATGCAGGCTGGCGGTGGGTGGAGGAAGCTGGAGACCCTGGTTGAGGATCTTGCCCTCAGACCTATCACACAGTTACAAACCCTTCAACTTCTAAATTATCAGCGGTCGTTTGAATGCACGGCAGATACATCTAGGCAGCTAACGCAATTTGAGCACACCTGCTTAGGTTCTGGCCATTTTGGGGGAGCCTTGTCATACTCCTACTCTCTGCTGATGGAGCCTCCGGGGGACATTGTTCCCTCCTACGTGAGGGGATGGGAGAGGGAACTCGGCAGAACCTTTACGGATGAGCAAAAGCTAGCTATGATTCAGTTGGCACATAAGAGCTCTATTTCCTGTAAGTACCAGGAGACTACGTTCAAAATTCTCTCACACTGGTACCGGGTCCCAGCGGTGGTGGCGAATATGTTTCCCTCTTCTTCCCCCCTCTGTTGGAGGTGCTCGCGTGCTAGGGGGACTATGACACATATCTTTTGGGAGTGCGAGAAGCTGTCTGACTTCTGGGGAGGTGTGAGAGAGGTTGTTAGGAAACTGACAGATGTTGACTTGGGTGAGGCCCCAGCATGCTACCTGCTTAACCTGGCACCGGCCTCTATGAGATCTAGGCGCAGGTCCCTTCTTGCCCCCCTCTCTAGCACTGCTAGAACATGCATTCCGGCTAAATGGAGGTCCCTTGACCCCCCCACATTAGCGCAGTGGCTGGCCGTCGTTCAGGATATCTGTAGGATGGAGGAACTTACTGCCTCGCTAAAGGGGACCTTGGAAAAGCACAGGAGAACCTGGCAGGTGTGGGATAGTTTCACTTTTTCCCCCGATTTCCTCCTTTATGCGTAACATGGTCTTGTCGGGCTTCTCGGAGGTTGACCCTCCCCCCAGCCCCTTTCCTACCCCTTGTTCCCCCCCTCCTTTGCTTTCCCCCCTGTTGTTTCTGTCTTTTCCTCCCTTCTCCTTTCCCCCCTATGTTACTCGTTTCCAATTAGTTCTGTTTTACTCTGTTCTTTTACCCATTAAAAGAAGGTTGGGGGCATGGGTTGCAGTTGCTGTAGCACATTGACAAGCAGAATAGCAGCCTAAAACACTTGGAGCAGGGCTCAATGTAGCTCTGCACTTCTCCTTTCCTTCTTTGTATGTGCTTTTGATTAATGGAAATTGAATCTGTGTGGTTCTGTTTTTCTTTTTGGTGGTTGTAATGTATGTATTTAATTGGCACTGCGTTGACGTGCGCTGTGACTTCTGCTTCCTTCAATAAAAACATTTAATTATAAAAATAAATAAATAAATAAATAAGCCTCTTTGTTTTTTCCTTCCTATAATTTTATTAGGGATGAATACAGATAATGTACACTAATCTGCTCAATATAGTAGAATTTCAAAGTATGCTCTTTTTATACAAATTTGTTTCAGGTGAAAATTGACTCTTCAGCTGTTTTTCATTAGTACAATTTACTTTTCTACTTTTTTAATTTTACTTTTTGTAAACTTTTGTAAACTAATTTTACTTTTTTGTACTTTTGTTAACCCTCTCCCAACTTTTCTGAGACGTGCTGCTGCCATCTTTTTTTAAATGAGTTAATTTTTCAAATGAAATGGAAAATATCTGATATGTGTTATATATTTTACTGTGAATAAAATATGATTAAAAAAAATTTACAGGCAAAAACAAAAATGCTATATTCCCCTTTTTTTCCTACGCAGTTTATCACTCCTAGAGGCCGATTCATTAATAGCAGCAGGTAGCGATAGTTGAGCGACTGTAGCGGCATTTTCAGAGCGCCCGCTAGTAGTCGCTGTGCTTGGCCGTTGTTCGGTAGTTGATAGCGACTCAGTCGGTTTGCCGTAATGTTGAATATTGGGTGAGGAGTCGCTATTTGACAGGTTCCGCGCTGTATGGGAGCGCATGATAGCGACTGGCCCTAGCGACCGGCTCCCACCATATTCATTAAAAAATCACGCTCAAAAAATTCTCGCGCTGTAAAATGCATGTTTAAACCCCAGAGCGCTGGAGGCGATGGGTTAAAAGTAGTGTTTTAACCCCCAAACCACCATATTTTTGGAAACCAAAAAAACTAGTTTTTTTAAATAATTTAGTAATATGAATACATTAATATCAGACCTGTAATATCAATTCTGTACAATTTTTTTTTTATTTTTTTTCCCTTAAAAAAATTATCTAAAATGGCAGAAGTGGTCACAGAATTTTTCACATAAAAAAAATTAATAACAATTAATTATTAATATTTAAAGATTGTTCCATTGAAATGCATTGGAGCGCGCCAGGTAGCGAGAGGTCATACCTGTCGCTGTTCAAGGTCGGACGCTGGCGCTGTGGGCTGAGGCTGGAATAATGATGAATGAGTCGCTATATGGCGCTATCTCAGTCGCTAAACAGGATTGGCTTGATAAATGTGTGATTGTGGTGGGGAGCCGGCGTTCTCGTTGCGGGGCCCGTCATTACCGGCCGCTCACCAGTCGCTACCTGTCGCTATTCCTTCATAAATAAGGGCCCTGGTCCGAGGCTGCAGCTCTTACCTGATCACTGGATCCATGTCCTTTGTGGCCCAGCAGATCGCTCCTCTCTTCCGTGTCCTCTGACAGGGAGACGCCCCCCGCCATCAGTCACTGTGAGCCAGCACGCTCCCTCCATTCACTGCAATGGAAACAGGCATGTTAGGTCTTCACATGCCCCTTTCCATTGCAGTGATTTGAGGTGGGTGGTCCAGCTCACAGTGACTGATGGCATGTATCATTTTGGCTGACCAAAAATTATTTTCTTGATCATTGTAATGTAAAAACAATAGTCTTCCACAAATCGCACAGTTGAACGAATGGTCAATTTATCTGCTTGTGTACATGGGCAATTAGGCCCTTATTTAAGAAGGGATAGCGTCAGGTAGTGGCTGGTTAATGACAGGTAGCGACAGGTAGCGACTGGTGAACGCCGGACACGGCACGCAATTACACATGTATCAAGCAGAATCTGTTTAGCGTCTGGGATAGCGCCATGTAGCGTCTGATTCATCATTTTCACAGCCTCAGCGAACAGCGCCAGCGTTCAGCCTTGCACAGCGGCAGGTGTGACCTCTCGCTACCTGTCGCTCTCCCATACATTTCAATGGACGATCCTTTCCTTCTCTTTAAAGGGTTTTTTTTTTTTTTTTTTAAATCACAAATAATTCTGTGACCTCTTCTGGCATTGAAAAAGCATTTTTTTCATAATGTTTTCATTTTTTATATATTTCCTCAGAAATGACATTACAGGTCTGGCATTAAAGTGTTCATGTTACAATGTTGTTACAATGTAATTCCATATGTTTTCACTTTGTTACTAGTTGATAGATGCTTGAAAACAGACTTTAAACACACCGCCTCCTGCGCTCTGGGCATCAAACAAATATTTTTCAGCGCCAGGGATTTGTGAGGCTGTTTTTTTGCTGAATAAGGTGTGAGTCGGTCGCTATGAGCAGTCGCTAACATGCGCTCCCACACAGCGCTGTACTGGTCAAATAGTGACTCCTCACAATGTATTCAACATTACTGAACAGCGACTGAGTCGCTCTAAAGTAGCGACCCACGGCTGAGCACAGCGACTACTAGCGGGCGCTCTGAAAATGCCTGCTATAGACGCTCATCTGTCGCTACCTGCCGCTAATGATGAATCAGCCTCCTCGACTAGATTCCTGCTTGAAGCGCTCTGGCTTTGTAGATCAGGGCAGATTAGCGAGGATACAATAGAAACGCAGATGAAACATCATTATGTCTGGTAATAGGGGTCTGTAACTTTTCAAATGCGCCCATAGAACCACTATATTTTATATAGCTCTCCATAACAGCCAGTGTCCATATAGTAGCTGTGTATTATATGTATATCTATATTTCTGCAACGTGACTAGTGGAAAATGACTATATATATATATATATATATATATATATATATATATTATATTAGCGGGGGCTACATGTATGACATAGGATCTCAGTGTATATGTTGTCACTGTTTTATAATGGCATGTTGTTATGTTTCTAGGGTGAATCTGGCCCTGGCATACACAGAACTGACAGAGGAACTCTACCGTCTGCGCGATCTTACTGCTCTGCAAGGCCGGATTCTGAGGTCGCTGCTGGAGGAACAAGCAGGTGATAAACAAATGTTTTTTTTTCAAATAGGAAGCAGAAAAAAACAAGTGTGAATACAAGCTGCATATACAACTGGGCAGACAGCTCACTGCTATATTCAGCATTTCTAACAGTAATATTTACCACGTATTGTATGCTATCTATGAATAGGGAAAAGTAGTCCGTTTTTCCATATCCCAACTCCGAACTTTGCTTTGAGGCCTTCCTCTGCATGTAATAGCACAACAGGTTCCTCATTCCTCTAACAATGTGAAGTTTACAGTGGTCTAAATGTTACACACATGCCCCCATGGGTTAGCAGCATGATGCAGGGCCCCCTGGGCCTGTGGTGGGAGAATCTGCATACAATATATCCAGTATTCAAGGGAATTGCTGTTTGTCAGGTTCCAAGCTCTTTATTGTGGCAACACATCCAAGTTGGAATACAGTATGACTCACTCACTGTAGCCTCTCTGACATGGTTTAGCTGTATTACAAGGAACAGTACCTGGGCCTCCAGCATGGATATCTTAGCTTATATCCCCCCCGTTCCTCCATAGGTCATTGACTATGCACCTGGGCCATTGACGGTGATCCTATAGCACTGGACCAAGCTGGTTTCTCCACAAGTCCAGTGTTTTCCTGCAGCTTAACTTAGGCCTTCTGAACCTGACATTTGTTCTCAGCTGCAAGTCTGGCTTCTTTTCACCTACACACTAAACTACACTAAAAATGTAGCTCACCTACTGCCATATTAGTGACAGTGTGGCAAGGAGTGGATGTTCTATGGACCTAGGTGTAGCTAGGCTCTCTGGTACCCGGGGCAAAGATTTGAACTGGCGCCCCCCTTTCACACCAGTGCCTATTATGGAGAATAGGGGTAAAACAATCACCTTGTTCTTGCGGCGGCCAGGAAAGATTGCATGACAGAAGCAAATCTAAGACCTGCCATGGATTTAGGATTTCCTGATGGGACGCTTGGGATGCTTGGCACTGCTCTACCGTTCAGCTTTTGATTCCATTATTATGCACAGCATAGAATACTGATGGTAACAATACTGGGCATTAGGCTTGTCTCGTACCCTAGGAAAGCCCAGCTGAGAGAAAATTCCACAGGTTGTCTCTCTTTAAAGCTGTCAAAAAATCATAATAGACTTTTGATCCAGTAAAATATATTCTGGGGGCATGCCAATTAGGAATGTCCTGCAGTGTAAAAGTTTAAAGAGAAACAACACACCCAATTTTCCATTTTCAGGGTGTTGTTCCTCTCAGTGGAGGCTTCCCAAATTGATCCCGCTGTGTGTATGCCCCTAGGTCCATCACCGTCCTGCTGCTCCCACGACGCAGACTCGGGCGAGGATGAGCTTGCTGATTGGCTTAGCGACTCAATCAGCGTGCTCGCTTTCACTCGGCCCCCTTTGGTTCCACTGATGACTAAGCCGCCTGGATGGCTAAACACCACAGCGGCGCAGAAGGGAGCCGAGTGAGTGCCTGCTGCATCAACCATTCACCTTCTAGTCATCGCATGCCTCCTAGTCAGCGCTTTCCATTCAGAAAGATCGAGCACAGGTGCACGCATGGATAGAGTCGAGCCGGGAGGGCTCCAGGACAAGGTGTGTGAAACTGGCCTTCTGGGGGGTTTTACATAGCGGGGGAACCCCAATTCAGGATGCCCCAAGGACTGGAATTCGGAGTGCCTCCGATGTTCCTCTTTAAGGATCTCTCACAGGTTGAACAGCATGTTCTTCCAGGATCCCACAGTGATCAAATGGGGCACTAAGCAGAGTGGCTTTGCTCTACAGCTTTATCCCTGCTCCCTCTGCTGTGCGCCCCAGCAGGTTTATCATGCACAGCATGCAAAGGACATTCCCGAATGTGGGAATGACAAAGGCGATGAACAGGAAAAAAAATGCCAGAGACAGAGTGAGAAAAAGATGGGAAGAATATGCAAAATGCAAAAAATGATGGAGGAATTATGGGAAAAAAGAACTTCTGTGCCTGCTCTCTTTCTGTCGGTACAGGTAGCACGTCCAAAAGGCTCAGGTTCTTCCTGCTTTATATGAGATGTGGAAAAGCTGCAGATACATATAGGGAGCTTTATTTGTAATTTTACTAAATTAGCAGGTAAGATAATTCATTTTTATGTGACCATATTTGCCAAGGGAGTTGTAAGGTATGTGCGGAGACAGACTGGCCATGGGGGGGCGCTAGGAGAATTCCTGGTGGGCCTACACCAGAATTTACTCTCACCCACCTCCCAAGTCTCCCCCAAGCCACCCCCTATATCTACCAGTCCCGACATTCCAGTCCAGATCATATCCCTGCAATGTTGAAGAGGATCATCAGGGCCATCCGAGTTCCACTACTTGGGGCATCCCGAATTGAGATACCCCGCTGTGTAACCCCCCCCTCCCGAAAGCCAGTTTCAATCACCTTGTCCTGGAGCCCTTGACGTGTCTGGGAGACCTGGGGGGTACACACAGTGGGGCATACCAATTCGGGATGCTGCCGCACAGAGGAACAACATTGGATTAAAATAACTATGCTTAGCTAACTTATTAAAAGTTGAAAAGTGGAGTGAGTACTTTACCTGGTGTCATCTTTGTCCAGCTGACGAAAAGACGCTCTTTGTCCTGGAGACTGTATTTCCAGCAGACTAATGAAATCGCTCAAGAAGATGTCCACAGTGTGCCTCTTCCCCCCATTTTTAAAGGTTTTGCAAAGCAAGTGGAAAAACTGTTAATACCTTTGGACAGACACTGATTCAGAAGTAATAGATTCTCTGTACAGATTATAATTTGTGATTGGTTTTTAAAAACAGACTGTGCAATTTATCCTGAATTTCAAAGTCTGAGTGTGCAGCATCACACAATTACCATGTCCCTAGCTGTCCCACACCATCTACTTATCTTAATTCCACTAAAATATCACAAGACTAACACAAAACTAAAACAGCCAAATCAAATCATAACAGCGGACAGTGGCTCGCCATTGAAAACAGAAAACCATTACCCTTACAAAATAGGTTCCATGTTTAAATTATAGTGTTAAGCTTTAAACAAAACTGTGCTATTTCCTTTGAATTTCAAAGCCTATGCGCCCAGTATACGACCTACACTTCACTGTGTACCTATGCTACTTATGCGCCATCTACTTATCTTAATTCTCTGAAAGGCACACGTTTTAATAAAACACTCAAAAAAAATGAAACAATGGGCTGCAGGCTTGCCAATGAAGAAGGGAATATGATTTAATTATTATTTGCTGCACATTAATCTCCAAAATTTCTATTAGAGATTAATATTATAAATATCTCAAATACCAATAATCATATCAGCCCAACGCCCATCAATCTGATAAAAACCAATGGTCATTGAGGCTATCCTCATACATCCAGATGCCTTGCACATACAATCTTGTGTGGGAAATGACCCACCACACTCAGTAAGATGTATAAATGAAAAAGGGTTTAATTTACCAGTACAGTAAATAACCTTCACTAACCCAATATGTTCCTGAAGTTTCCCCAGATCACCTTAAATGTCACAGGCGGTTATTAAATAAGTTATACATTATTTACAGTACAATAATGTTATGTTTCAATCTTTTTATTGTAATTTTGTTATAACAACTGGATTGTACAATATAATAAAGTGTTGCTGAAAAAGACTTGAGGTACAAATATTGTTCTTTGAAAATTTCCAATCACACTTATCTTCTTACAATTATTAACACTCGCGTAACTTCAATTATCAACACTATTGGCCCTTATCAAGTGCTGTCATGCAAGGGATCGGATTGTCGCTGGCTGTTGCGTGATGTCACGGACCAGTGGGTTGGGGGGTAAGCCCCGTCCCCTCCAGTCCCAGACCTAGCGCATCACCGCCCCCCCCCCCCTTAAATTGAGGGGGAGAGGGGTGTACGGGCCGGGAGTAGGGGCGAGGGAGAAAAGGAAGGGAAGAGAGGGAAAAAGAGGAAAGAAAAGAAAGGGGGAAAGAGGAGGGATCCAAGGTCGGAGAAGGCTAGAGCCATCCCTCATCGCAGCAGGGCATTCCCTATATCTGGGAACGAGTATTCCACCCACGGGCCCCAAACTTTCATGAATTTTATGTGCGAATCCTTTAAAATGCTGGTCAATTTTTCATTGTACAAAAATGTTATAATGGAGAGAGAGATTATGCTTCAGGTAGGGGGGGCCCGTCCATTCACCCAATACTCCTGCAACCAGCCTCCTAATCTACTAACACTAGGGGGCGTGGCCAGCATTCCCAGCCTCCTGGGTGTGTCTGCATTTTACTGCCTACAACCGGCCTCTGTGAGATTAGATAAATATTCTATAAAGTGATATAACTCCCACAATATGCATGTAATCATATTGTAACTAAGAATTTCATGAACCCTATTAATTTCTTAGTTAAAGTATAATATACCAATAATTATTACACTTCTCCTCCCCTTTAACAATGCCATATAATGGACTCACCTAAATGTTCAGTTTAATCAGTTACCAGGCTCCTTGTTTTTGTTATTTTTATCTTTTTCTGTTAATCATATAGCTTGTATTTGGTTTCATTTTTTGCTAGTACTTAAATATTGTTTTGTCTTTTTCCAGATCAGAGACACTCTCCTCCTCATCATCACTCTCCCTGCCAGCTACGACACTCACCATCCCCGCTTCGTCATTCCCCGTCTTCACAGCGTCGCTCCCCCGTCCCACAATGCCCATCTCCCATCTTACAGAGAAGATCCCCTGTACCGCAGTCTCCAGTCCATCAGCGTCGTTCTCCAGTGCCTCCCTCGTCGCCCTCACGAAGATCACCTGTACCCTCACCTTGCCCATCTCCTGTAGGCTCTGACATTTCATATCCTAAACCTTCAGCTCATCAAGCAAAAGCATCCTTCCAGGCAAGACGTAGCTATTCTGAAATCAGCGAAGCAGCGATGTACCCCAGAGCACCTCGTTCCTTATGGATGCCAGTGGGGACGGCTACTTTACCTAAGCAGCGATCCTATAACGAGGGCTATGCAGGAAGTCCACCTAGTATACCCTGCTTCCAGGAGCCGCCGCAGCAATCCTCTGATGAGGAAGAGTGGAGCCCTCCATCTCCACCCAGTCCAGAGCCTGGAGCCGTACGCTGTGCCTCCTTTTGTGCTGGATTCCCCATTCCTGATGCAGCAAGCAGAAGAATGTCTGCGTCCTACTCCCGTGCAGAACATGCTCAGTCCTGGCCCTCCATCAATGTAAGTATAAAAGGGGGAAAACACCATCGCTATAAAATGAAAGTGACTTTTTACCAGGTTAAAACTGTTTCATGGAAAGTTATTGGTGACTCTGGAGAATGTATATTTATCACCTAATGTTGTTGTGGTGTTTAAAGTGGATGTCCAGTCACATATAACCCCCCTTGCCAGGGGCAGACTTGCCATAGGGAGACCCGGGAGAATTCCCAGTGGGCCGCATAGCTTTTAGGTTGGCTGGGTTCCTGCTCCCCATCCAATCCCTGGCTTCCTAGTTTCCACCCACCCCCCCTGTGTACCTGGCCCCACAATACCCCCAGCCAAGAAACCCTAGTCTCCAATACTAAAGGCTCAGCATCATGGCTGTAGCGGGCCACAGCCACTCCTGCCCCATTACCTGCCCCTACAACGCTAAAGCCTCAGTGCCATCAATTTAAAGAGAACCAAAACCCACCTGGAGTCTATGAGACTGTGTGAAACCCCCCAGGTCAACCGAAAACTCACCTTCATTCCCGGTCCAATAGCCGCATCCCCACTATCCCTTTTGCAAAAATGCCTGGTAGTGGGGGATGCAGCTGCCAGCCTGCTTGAATCCGCTTGCATGAGGTTCTGGACGAAGGTGGCTCAAGCGGATCCAAGCACGCTGATTGGACGAGCGTATTGTCATAGAACCAGATAGAGGTAAGTTTGTTTGGGCCACCTGGGGGATTTTACTCAGCGAGGCACGTACCAAAACCCAGAAGGGTCACAATCCTTGGTTTTGGTCCACTTTAAGAGTCCAGTCCTATCCATCCCAAGCCCATGAGTGGCCTGAAGGCACATTCACACAGAGAATGCACAGAGCTGGATTCAAGATGGCAGCACCCAGGACCCCAAGGGGAACGCTGCTGGATCCTGGGCAAGGTAAGCCTGTCAATGCTAAGCTGTGTTCCCAAGTGAATAATAGAGTAAAGCTTTTGCCACCACAGTGAAATCAGGGCACTGTTTAGTGGTTGCTGGGCATAAGAAGTAACTACCTTGTCACATAGTCACTGCCACAGCGGCGGGCCTGATAAGTCAAGACGGTCACTCATCATGCAGCTTAGCAGACAGAAACCAGGACTGCAATACTGAGCAGGCAAATAGTGAGAACAACATTTTATTTTTAATAACTAATCCAGCATGAGCACAGAGGGGGGAGATGGCAGAGACTGGAGCAGGAAAGGAGGGTTATCTGCAGATCTCATATCAGCTTTAAATATTTCAGGCACTGACACTAACCCAACTGACTATGAATTTGTTTTTATTTCACTTGCTGGTCTCCATATTCTGCTAGGCCAGTGGTGACATCACCGTGTGTCCCATGAAATAGTGGTTCAGGTAAGGGGGAGAATGTTGGATATGCTGGGAAGGTTATAGTTGGTAAGTTCCCCACCTACCTTTTCCAGACTGGCCCTGATTTTGTTTCTGTTTACTGTTATGTAACTGGAGCTTAATGGGGCCTTTCGGAAAATAAAAGTATGTTTTTATAATGCAGAAACAAGGTTTAGCTCATCAGATGCTAGAAAGGTGGACTATGTATGTTTAAATATTTAATGCCTCCATCCCAGTACTACACAAAGTCATTTGTAGTCTATAAATGTTAATCTATAAATGCCTATGTACACAGAAGCTTCCAGTAATCACCTTTCCTCTCCACTGAGCAGGAGGGGGAGCTGCAGGCTTTATAATGCATTTACTAGGAAGTACACTAGCCTAATGCAGCATGCATTGGTTGCTCAATTAAACCAGTAGTTACATTTGATGATGTGTACCCTAAAAGCTTGTACCATCACAGATTGATTTGCATTTAATCAAAAAGATTTTATTTGATGAGATCTAAAAACAGCTGATCAAATCTTGATTTTACCCTAGTTGGAATCCTCAATCGGAATTTAAACACTCGTATGGATGCATATTTAATTTGTACTGCAACACCAGGGCCAGCAAACTATCTATCAATGTATGCTCTCACCCTAAAATGTTATTTAAGCCGGACCTACAAAGAGTAGAAGAATCTGGAACATTTAGCCCACCTATTGAAAAGGACCTGGTAGCGCCATCCAAATGCAACAGATAATCAAGATAATTGAAATGGTCCATTCATTCAGTCCATCAAAAAAGTGTAAATGCTTTAGAAAAACAGGCCATTCTGTACATGTATGACATGACCATTATTCTCAAACACCATTAGAGACATTGCCTCCCCTTCTATGGGCATCGAAAGACTGATGGGATTACTGTAGTTTCTATAGCCTACTTTTCTTTGAAACATAAATTAGAAACCTGTGAATTATATGGGTGCTTTAGTTCTCATTGTGGCTTTTTGTATCCTAGTTACTGATGGAGACTGTGGATTCAGAGGTAAGAAGTTGTCCTCTCTGCCAACTGGCCTTTCCTGTTGGATATCCAGATGATGTTCTAATAAAACATATTGACTCCCATCTAGAGAACAGCAAGATCTAACTAGATATTCTCTTTGGGCCTCGAGGTATACAGACTGCTTGGAATTGGTCCAAGCAGCAAAAATAAACACCCTAAAAAAGGTCATCTATATTAACCAACTCTATGACTTGTATTCTACTGATGATGACTACTTTATATTGTATAGTGATGCTGAGTATCTGTATACTAATCTTTGGAGTTCACTGTAATGACAACAATACACGATTAATGTGACCACAGCATTCAACGGTGAGGTCCACAAACAGTGACCGGGATGTGGCGTCTAGTAGGCGGCACAGTATAACGATGCTGGGTGTCTAGACACCTTTAATGTATACTGCAAATGAAGGGTGGGTATAAATATGCACACTGAAATGAAAGCAATGCACTTTATGGTTTGAAGCGTCTTTATGCATCTGTGCCACTGCCTTTGCTGTGGCACTATGAAACCAGCATTCTCTGGCAACCTGTAGTTGATGGGAAAACTGCTGGGGCATTGACATGCACAACGCCTGCACTGTTGCAGTTTACTCATATTTCCATAACATGGTTATTATCACTTTTGTCCTTTAAATGCCAATTTTCAATTTTCAAAAATAGGCAAAGGTGGGACTGTGTAGCGACACAAACCGGGTTACTGAAACCCAAAAGGAAGTAAGGTTGTAACGGGCCTGATAAAAAAAAATTACACCAAGGACCCACGAAGATGCCACATGACTCTCAACTTGGGTTTGTAGTTCCTTTAGCCAGCTCAGTAAAGTCCATAAGGTGGCTGTGCTTATTCAATCTGCCCAACTGACCTTTATATGCACCCAAATGTCTATCTAACACCCCCAAATGAAGATGTGTACGTGTATATGTCTTATGAACAATTAGTTCTATTGCTCCCCAGATCCTGTGAGCTGTCAGAACTCACTTGCCTTCTTAAATTGTGTCAGGCTTGGCCATCAGCATGACTAGCCAAATCTCAGGCCAAGCAGGCTCTTAGGTTGCCTTTATTGTCTATGGATAGGGGACAGTAGGCATAGAATCCATCTAACTGGAAACCCCACTTTACAGAGGTAAAAAAAAATCCATTATGTTTTGCATGGCTGTTTTTGTCCATATTTCCTCTTAATTCAGAAAGTAGAGCTCCACCATAGGGCTTAACAACTCGACTCTCTATCTATGGGGGGCTCTGGTGTATGCACAACATGCTATGGGGTTAAAGGAGGAAATAGGAGCTCCCACAGAAACACATGTAATCCAAACCCAAGGTCCAAAAAGATTTAAACCCAACAGCAAATGGCCCCAGAGGTTCTTTTCGTGGTATTGATCAGCTTTTCAGATGCTAATAAATAAATTGTCTGCAGTGGAAGAGTATATTTTGGCAAGACCTCAGCTGATTATAGGGAATCTAATAAAGATAAAGAATAGGCAGGTATGTTCCAAATTGAACTTTGTAGGCATGAGTTAGAGCAAAGCTGGGTAGGTTGCTCCTACCTATCTACCGGTAATTCCTAATTTGACAAATATGTTATATAATAAATATTATAACATGTTATACTAACAAAAAGTAGCATTAGTTTATGTAATGAATATTTCAAAATTAAATCTAATCCTCTATTAGGATTGACAAAATCAAATAAATAATTTAAACAATGATGTTAATAAATGACACACATGTGTAGTGACTGCCAGCCACGATATTCAAATGGCCTGGCAGAGGGGTGAGAATGAGAAGTAGGGATGTGGGGTTTTGGGGTGATCCCTGGGGTTTTACACATCAGCACATCCTAAATTGGGATGCCCCAAAAAGAAAGAGACCACTGGCCCTAGTGTCTTACAGACAATAGAATGGTGGTTGCTCCTGTTTAATAAACACAATGCACTTTATAGTACGGCTATGAGCCATAAAAAGTGGCAATACTGCATACGTTTCTTGTTTATTAAGCAATCTAACACAATGGCATTTGTTGCCATACAGCACGAAAGAAGATGGTCATCCATGTAGCACTAGAACTGACAAATTGTTTATTACCATTACGTTTAGGAAGGGTTTAGTGATCCATTCTTTTATTATAACTGTAAAGTTTTGGGTACATTTTCCTTTATGTCAAGTCCTTTTATAATAGCAGGGCTAAAACCTATTTAAATTGATGAATCAGCTAGCGAAGCAGCGACCACAGCCGGTCTCCCTATAGAATATCCAAAGAGTGCAAAGGTCAGCCAGGCAAATGGGTATCATCATACTGGAAATGAAGGTTAGGCATATCAAGCAGGTAATAACCAACAGCCCATTGGTCATTTGACCCTCCCCATTCTACAACTTGCAAATCTTTTAGATAGAATTGCAGGAGGATTGATGAGCATCCCATGATTTGTGATGAACAAGTATAACGGAGCAACATGCTATGAAGGCACCAAGCATTAGCATCATTGTTTCTAGGTACCGCAGTGTAGCTGCCCCAAGCTTGCAGTAATACGGGGAGGCCGATTCATTAATAGCGGCAGGTAGCGACAGTTGAGCGACTGTAGTGGCATTTTCAGAGCGCCCGCTAGTAGTCGCTGTGCTTGGCCGTTGTTCGGTAGTTGATAGCGACTCAGTTTGCCGTAATGTTGAATATTGGGTGAGGAGTCGCTATTTGACAGGTTCTGCGCTGTATGGGAGCTCATGATAGCGACTGGCCCTAGCGACCGGCTCCCACCATATTCATTAAAAAATCACGCTGAAAAAATTCTCGCGCTGTAGAATGCATGTTTAAACCCCAGAGCGCTGGAGGCGATGGGTTAAAAGTAGTTTTTTAACCCCCAAACAACCATATTTTTGGAAACCCAAAAAAAACAAGTTTTTTAAATAATTTAGTAATATGAATACATTAATATCAGACCTGTAATATCAATTCTGTACAATTTTTATTTTTTATTTTTTCCCTTAAAAAAATATCTAAAATGGCAGAAGAAAAAAAATTAATTATTAATATTTAAAGATTGTTCCATTGAAATGCATTGGAGAGCGCCAGGTAGCGAGAGGTCATACCTGTGGCTGTTCAAGGTCGGACGCTGGCGCTGTGGGCTGAGGCTGGAATAATGATGAATGAGTCGCTATATGGCGCTATCTCAGTCGCTAAGTAGGATTGGCTTGATAAATGGGTGATTGTGGTGGGGAGCCGGCGTTCTCGTGGCGGGGCCCGTCATTACCGGCCGCTCACCAGTCGCTACCTGTCGCTATTCCTTCATAAATAAGGACCTAAGGCTAAATTCTGTATAGGGGTAAAACATAGAAACACAGTAAATGACACTTGTCTTTGTACAAGCAAGCACTGGCATGCTTAGTTAGAGTAAGGGCCTGGGCAGAGACAGGACCACCTTTACACTGGTTACCTAGCTTTTATATGTATTGCAATATATGTTATCTAAGAGAAGTTTATTAAGAAAAATCCTGTTTAGCTTTTTACCAGAATTCAAAAAGAATGTACAGAGACAAAATTGATTTTTAGGTTTTAAACATAGCCTACATCTTTAACAAAAATCTGCGTGGATAACAAGTGTAAAGTTAAGCATCAGTCTACTGATAATATAAGTAATATCCCAGCAGCCACGTCTGTCATAGATTGTAACTAAAATTACACTTTACAGGCAAGTGACTTGTCACCTTCCATCTTGAATACATAATTATAGGAAAGCACATCTGTACTTTAATCGGTAGATCATATAGTTCTTATCTCATTAACAGAGATGTACACTGAATCTAGCCATATATCAAATATTCCTATAAACATACTGGACAGCAGCAAGACCATGAATGGAGGCTGGACTGATTTTTTAAATTCATGGACCGAGACTGTTAAGGAGTTGTATGTGGAATTGTGTGGTATGGAGGAGCTAATTATACACCCCAAGTAAAAACAAATCCCGCCAAGATTTTCTTCTTCTTAAAGAAATAACATCCAGGGGTGCCTGTTTTTAAAAGGAACAGTTCAGGTATTGGGGAGTTAAAGTGGACCAACACCCAGGATTTTCACTATCCTGGGTTTTGGTTCACTTCCGCAGGGCAGCCCGATCTGCGTGAAACCCCCCAGATCGCCATAAAAAACTCACCTCACCCCGCTCCTACGCGAGCGCTCGTCCAATCAGAGCGCTCAGAGCCGCTGTGGTATGTACGGACAAGCGACGGACAACCACAGCGGCTCTGAGCACGCTGGAGGCCGCATCTCACGCTTCCCTCTAACAGGTGCACGCCCTGCTAGAGAGAAGCGCGAGATGCGGCCGCAGCTCGCACATGCGCCGTTGGAACGGGGATAAGGTTAGGTTCTTGGGCGTCCAGCCGGGTTTCACACAGCGGGGCATACTGATTTCGGATGCCCCCCGGGGAGGGATCTGGGCTGATCCCCCCTGGATGTTGGTCCACTTTAATAAAACTCCCCAAACTTGGATTGCTTGCCCCCCCGCCCCTCCGGTTTCACAATTTGCAAATTTAGACATACCTGTCCGGTAGCATCCTGCTCCGGCATCCATTGTGCCGTCTTCGTAGCTCAGCGCCATCTTGCCATCCCATCATGTTCTCCGCCGCCCCTCACATCTTGTGCATGTACAGTGTCATAGGCTGCAGTGACACTCGCTGCAAATCCCGCTAGATTTAAAGGACGGCACGGGACATTCCAAGAGGAACGGCGAAGGGTGAGTACGACTAAGGCTTTTCCTTTACTCAGCGACGGCTTAGGGGGGGCCAGGAATACCTCCGGATGTTGGCGCTTTAGATAACGCAGTTTAGGGAGGGATGGGGTCTGATGTTCCCCTTTAAACACACCATTCCTCTTTTACACAAGAAATCTTCTCTATTTCATTGCCTGTCTCCTGAGTCAGCCTGTGGGGAGCAGCAGCATTTTGCACTCTAATATCTGCCCAAAGCATTGCATGATAGGTGAAAGCAAAATGGCGCCTTTCAAAACCTGTCATCCTGAATTTGTCTTCCTTCTATTTAAAGAAGCAACAAGCTTGGCTGAATTTATTTGGTGAGGGATGTATAGGTGACCCATCCTCATGCTATTTAGTATATTTATATAGATTTTTATTATTCAGCCATTCTTTTGTGATAGTGCTCCTTTGGGGTCAGAAACCTTCCCCACAATCAGCACTCAGCAAAGCAGACTTTGGGAAGAGGAGGTAAGTATTTATTTTTTTTATGTGTACCTGGACCCGGCCTTAAACATTTTTTGGCATCAGTTGGTGATTAAACATACTTTAAAACAGACCTACACCATTCCTGCAATTTTGCTCTTGGATGGGTGTAAGTAGGCTGTAAGAATACATAGGTCCCATGCTGTGTCTGCTCCATCTTCTGGACTTAGGTTGAAAAAGGATCCAGCCTAGAAAAGGTGAGTATAGAAAATTGTGGGTTTGGAGCATCTAAAAAGCGGATTTATGACTGGGCACCCAAAACGTGTAGGCAGGGGTGGACACAGTATAAACAGTATAGAGGCAAGAGAGGCAGTTGTTACCGGGCCCCCAACAGAAGAGTGCCCGGTGCTAGCCCCTGACACCTTGCAGCACTCCATACAGAGAGCGCCAGGGGAAAACAATATGTAACCTTTAGCTTTGACCTGTGTAGCTCCTTGCAGAAAGAGTGTCAGCACCGCAACCCAGGCAAGAAACGAACCAGGCCCCACTCTTGCCAACCAGAGCCCCACAGCTGTCTGCAGTATTAGTAAGTACAGTGTATCTGCTCTTATGACTTTTACTATGGGGACCTGTGAACGTTTTGTACACCCCTGGCTGTGAGTCTTCTTTGAATGCTTAATAAAATAGTGCCAGCTTTGGGTTGGAGGGGCAGCTTAACAGTGGGTCTGGGTGTGTTTCTCAGTAAACATCAATCCTTACTAATATGTATTTAGAGACTTTTTATGAAAATTGGCTTTTATTTTACAAAAACTGCTACTATTTCAAGCAAAACACATATTTGAGATGACATTCCCAACATTCTGGCCCCAGCCTTGCATATGAATGAAGTCAAGGCAGATCTATGGCCAGCCATTACATTTTTGCTCCACTTTGAAGAAGGACCTGGGCAGATATGGGTCAGCTGAGTATTGTACATCTTTGTGTACTTTTTTGTGTGTCCAACTCTAAAAGCAGAGGGATTATTGTCGTGCCTACTTATCTGTTCCTTCTCTAATGCTCTCAATATATATTTCAGCCTGGGAAGGTTGCCTTTCTTATTTAAGCAATCCACAATGCTTCTGTGGTGGTTTGTGTGCATGATAAACTTAAAACTGGATTTAACACAACGCGGAGTCTATCTACCTGCAAGTGTTGCTGCTGAGACCGTCCTTCAGGAAGTCAATCTGGATGTGTGCTCAAAGGACAAGAAAGAGTCATTACAGACATTACAGCATTATGATGAATGTGCCAATTAAAGGACTACTTTCGATTTAAAGGACTAATATTTCTCTGCACCTCTTGACCCTTTCACTGCCAGACCTGCCTGCAACACATTGCCAAGAGTTGTCTCCATCGCATGCAAAAATGTGTCTTGGGTCAGGCCCTGGTATGCAGGGAGTTAAAAGACTCCCCTTCATAAAGGGAGTCGGCTCTCCCCAAAGTGTTATACCTCAGCCCCTAACTTGTGTGTAATATATACATATACATACCTATATGTTAATATGTGTGTATATACACTGAGCCTGCACAACAGTGTTTGTTTTTTCTGGCTGTGCTGGTCTACTGTCTTCCTTCAATGTCTGGTCCAGCAAAGCTGTGAGCTGGAGAGGTCTGCACGTCACCATTGAATGTTTTATGCAGTATGGTCATATATACGGTGTATTGCTTGAATTGCTCTCTAATGTGACATTAGGGTCCATTTAGCACCAAGTGAGAAAACTCTACTACTACTACTACTAGTTCATTTTAATTGTCTACCTTGGTGAAAATGTACCAGGTGCGAATATCGTTGCTACTACTCCCAAGGTAGCCAATTCAAGTGAGTGGCAGGTTGCTGTCCTAAAATGTAATACGGTTGTCTCATCTGGAGCTGAATCGACCCTATTGTGATACAATGGCTTTATGATAATTTGGTGTCCTGGGTCATATTTGTACTTTCTGCCAGAACATGCCTTAACCACTCGCTTAAACACATTATTTATTATCCAAAAAAGAGCCTCGAAGTGATGTTGAATGAACCCTCAATTTAGAGGGCCTGAATCTACTCTATATGAGACGCTCATCAGTCCAAAAGAATATCCCTATTAATCAATGAAACCCTTTTAAAGAGGAACATCGGACCAAAAATAAAAATGGGCGGATTCCCCCCAACCCGGCTGCTTCAGGGCCTAATCCTCACCCCACTGTCCGCTTAGCCACATGTTAATGACAAGCAGAGCCTTAGCCAGGTTCGTCAATGTCCCACGGCGATCTTGCAGCTCTGTAAGGTCTCGCTGGATTTGGGCCCCCCATCCTATTCATGGGCACTGTACAGGTGCGAGATTGGGAGCCTGATGGGATGCAAGATGGCACCGCCCGTCAGAAGGTCAGCCAGAAACTAAGGGACTTAGAAGATGGTTCCTTTGGAGAGGTGAGTAAATAATGCCCTAATGAGCGGAGTGGGAGGGGGGGGGGGAAGCAGATTGGTGTGGCTTGGGGGAAGTTCACATAAATTCTCCTGCAAAACAGACTATAAGATAGCCATAGTCTTCCAAAATAGGATGATGGGTAGCAGCCCTAGGAAAATGGCTTGGAAGAGTAATTCTGCCTATTTTCAGGTTTCCTAGTGAGGTTTAACATAATCTTTTCACAGGGGGTCATGCTAAACATTAGGTGAAGCCAGTGTGACTTGCAGTCTGCATTGTGGTGTGGATTGCAACCTGCATCTCGGTGAGCTTTTTAACGATAACACACAAAAAAAAGTGCCAAAATAAATCTTTGTCGTTTTCCTGTACACTTTAGGTACATTATTTTTCCAGTGATGAAAGAATATATTTAAAGTTTACCCTATGGGCTATGCTAAAGATTTCACCATTTTATTCTGCATAGCCATAGGGTTCTGTTGTTTCCAAACATAAGAACAAATATCCTTACCTCATTGGAAAAAAATTGTACCTAACCTGTATAAAATGCCCCATCACAGGTACAGGTCGTTTGGGGGGAAAAAGGTAGAAAAAAACTTTATTTTTGCACTTATTTGTGTGTTATCGCTAATTTGTGGAGTCACACTGGCTCCACCAAATATTTAGCATGACCCCCACAAGCTACCTATAGACATTAGGCCTGCTTTCACAAACCATAAAGCAGTGGTTGGTAGGAAATCTCCCCTTGCTGCTGATTATTAGGTGAGGCCAGTATGACTTGCAGTGTGCATTGTGGGGTGGATTGCAACCTGCATCTGAATGAGCTTTTTAGTGTGTAGAAAAGTGCAAAAGATATGTTTTTACTGCCTTTCTTCCCCTAAAATGACCCATACCTTTGATATGGCATTTGGTGATGTATCTACAGTATGGCTTCACCCAAGGTTAGGTTCTCTCGGGATATTTGGGCTTAGAACTATGACCACACCTTGATATTGTTTTGAAAAAACATATGTTAAATTTTATTGCTCTATTATCTTACAGCATATAAATTGTTTAAGATAAATCACAGCATTACATGTACATATAGATATATTTTTATATGTACATGTAATGCTGTGATTTATCTTAAACAATTTATATGTTTTTTCAAAACAATATCAAGGTGTGGTCATAGTTCTAAGCCCAAATATCCCGAGGGAACCTAACCTTGGGTGAAGCCATAGATACTATAGAGGAGGGCTGATCTAGGAACCAACCTGCCTTACCGTCAGAGATAGAGGGGTTTGTGGTCGCATCACAGGACCAGCTTATATGGTCTTCAAGAGTATTTGGTGATGTATATAATTTTTCCTATGAGGTAAGCATATAGTTTTTAAAGTTTGGAAATAGCAGCAACTTATGGGCTATGCTACAGAATTCGCCGCATTCTTCTGCATAGCTCATAGGGTTCCGTGGTTTCCAAAGTCAGCTCTAGCTTGGAAAAATGATGTACCTCACCTGTAAAAATGCCCTATCACAGGTAAAGGTCATTTTTGGAGAAAAAAGGTAGAGAAAACATTTTGTTTGCACTTTTTGGCGTCTAAATTGCAAAAAACAAGATTCAGGTTGCAATCCACATGGCAGTGCACACTGCAAGTCACACTGGCTTCACCAAATAATTAGCATGACTCCCAATGAGCCTGTGCGCTTTGTTGCTCCATAAGTTCAGTTTAATACTAGTACAAAAAAATAAATAACATGTCAGATTTCATGAAGGTACACTTGGTTTGGTAAATGTAGACTGCTCTTATTTATGCTTTTTTGGACAGGTCTAAACAAAAAGATGGGTAGCTCTCTTAAAAGCAGGGTGGTGCTAAAGCCCGCCCCCCCCCCGATACACAGAGGTATAGGGCAGAGACAATAATTTGCATTTGTAATCTTTTGAAAAGGTCTCCAGTTCACTTGAATAACTGACTCAAGAAGAGTGAACTAGTAAAATTGCTATTGTATATATGATCACTTAGATTACCAAGCCACCAGCATTGGCCCATGCACGTTTTACTATGTGTCCCTATGGTGTATAATTATGTCCATGCCTAGAGCCTAAGCTGCTACTCAGCGGTCTGGTAAAAAACGTTCCTGAATAGGACTTTTTTTTTTTCAATCCTCCACTGACTAAATTTCAAAATAAAGTCTGAAAATGAGCAGAACTACAATTCCTTTAGTTGGGTTTGTTGGGGGTCGTACATGCGAAGTGCACACATTTGAGTTGAGCATACGCACTCTTAAAGCCTATTGGCCAATGCTGGTCATGTTGGGCACAAGAGTGGTGCATGAGCACAGAACAAGAAAGACGTTCTGGCGCTTTTTGGGTTTTCATTTTTAGGTTATGCTCCAGGAGGAATTGTATGAAACAACCTATAGTCATTTTTAAATGTCAGTCTTCTTTACGTCACCTACAAAGAGTGATCTTGATGATCTGATTTTATTCTACCACTCCATATGTGCCATGCTGTGCCTCTGCCTTAGCAGTATTGATTCCCCCCAAGACTGAGCCCAATATGGGGGGGAATGGGGGACTTGGTATATGGTTGGCACCACTAACAGTGGCTCAATCCGTCTGTGGAAAACACATCTTGGATTGAGGCCTCTCAACATTTCTTGGAACCCAGGGGGATCAATTTGCTTACCGACCCCTAGAAATGGCTCTGTGTTTAATGACGAAGAGATTTAAGTTGGCAGATGGTACAAATGGCTTCATGTTCTTACATCTCCTCATTGAATGTAACAAATGTTACAAACAATTTAGGTTTGTTTGCCTGTGTCCTCATTAATTTAGTTTAGCCTCACTTTACAGATTAATATTGTGTTCTGATCTTTAGTGTTTGGTCCTGATGACACCCTTGATTTACTCTAAAATAAACGTTCTGCCTGTAACTTAACAGGAAGTGAGGTTAGATCTTCCTTGTGGGATCACAGTCGGCAAAAAGAAATCTCCGGTATGTTTCAGAATCTGCACTGGCACCTTGCCCTGCTGTGCTTGTGATGCTCTGCAGACCTCTCAGCCACCTTCACAGTTCTTTGCCTTTTCCTGTCCTGTGTAAATGAATAAAAAATAATTTTCTTTTTTGTACTCCGTCTGATGTCTGTCCTGTATAAATGTCTTAAACAGTTGCAGGCAACCAGCTCACCCTTTAGAAACACCTTCCCAGCACGGACTATGCAACCTCTTGAAATGCTTCCAATTATATACAAGCAAAGGTGTCCAGCTTCGAGGTTAAAACGTAGCTTTTACTGATTTCTTTTAAACGTGTTAAATCCAAATATGAAATCCATATGTATATATATTTATATATCCATATAAAGTGTCAGCCAACAAATCAAATCGCCGCCACTTCCTCCAGGTACACTACGTGACGCGTTTCGGGCTATAAAATAGCCCTTAATCATACCCTGATACCCTGTATAAATGTCTTCTTTGTGCATTCCTGTAATGGGTGATAGTGGTGTTACCGAACAATAAGAACAGCTTGTGGTTTAGCTTTTATTTTCGTATTAACAACGAGAAAAACCAAGACGGAGAGTGGACATACAACTCACAGGGAGCAGCAGAGTCATGGTTGGGTAGAGGTTGACAGAAATAGTGTACAAGAACATGGTGTTGGTGCTGTGGTTTCATAGTGGAGTGGGGGTGTTGTTTGGTGTATAGCAAAAGTGGGGGAGGCAAAAAAAAGTTACTGAGAAGTGACGGTGAAATGCATGTTTAGGGGGGTTTGAGGGGAAAGCTGTGGTATGTGGTTACACTGCTTCCTCGCACTAAGATGCTTCAGTACAAGACGATCATTCATTTACTATGTTTAACTGTTTCCTGAGACTAAAGACGCACAGAGGATAATAGGCCTGCATTAACTAAGGCAAAGAGCTGGGTTTCAATGATCTTGACTTTGCCTTGTGTTTTGGTTCCGTAGGCTTGGCCTTAGGTAGAATGTCCTTGTGCAAGACCGCAGGATGGTACCCCCATGTGCCACTAGGATTTCATAAGATAACTGCTAAGGGCTAGTGATTCAAGTTTAAAAGAGAACCTACATGATTGTAATTTACATTCCTCTTCTATTCTGCTCTCTGTCCAATCACAAGCCCCTAGAATATGAAACAGAAAATGAGACCGCACCAGCTCTATAGTTACAAGTGACCAGTGTGCACACTAAGGGGTAGGCATACAAATCACTGCGGAAAATAAATCAAGGGGGTCCCACAACCCCCAAAACCTAACCCAAATAATCCCAGTGGCACCACTGCTTAATCAAAAATGATCATCAATTTTATTAATGCATATATTTACAATACAATACAATACAATCAGACCCATTAAAAACATACTAAAAAACGCACAACATTAATAACCCGAGAACGGGGGGGGAGATGACATGATTGCTGTTTATAAAACACTGGTAAATTTAATACAATATATCATATACTATGGTCCTTTAGATTTCAGGTCTACTTTAATCCCTGCTGGAAATTATCCATATTGTGCTTATATGTACAATCCTTAAAAAATATCACATACAATAGTGTCCTATACAACCTATCAAATCAATCACAAAAGTGCCATGTGCCAAAGTGCTATATATGGGCAGGCTGATTCATCATTAACGCCAGGTAGCGACAGATGAGCGTCTGTAGCAGGCATTTTCAGAACACTGCTTCATAGCGACTCAGTCGCTGTCCAGTAATGTTGAATACATTGTGAGGAGTCGCTATTTGACCAGTACAGCACTGTATGGGAGCGCATGTTAGCGACTGCTCATAGCAACCAACTCACACCATATTCAGCAAAAAAACAGCCTCACAAAACTCTGGCACTAAACAATGCTTGTTTGAAGCCCAGAGCACAGGAGGCGGTGTGTTTAAAGTCTGTTTTTCAGCATCTATCCACTAGTAACAAAGCGAAAACATATGGAATTACATTGTAGCAACATTGTAACATGAACACTTTAATGGCAGACCTGTAATGGCATTTCTGAAGAAATATATAAAAAATAAAAAAAATGTGAAAAAACTGCTATTTCAATGCCAGAAGAGGTCACAGAATTATTTGAGATTAAAATAAAAACAAAAACACAGTTTAAAGAGAAGGAAAGGATCATCCATTGAAATGTATGGCAGAGCATCAGGTAGCGAGAGGTCATACCTGGCGCTGTGCAAGGCTGAACGCCGGCGCTGTTCGCTGAGGCTGTGAAAATGATGAATCAGACGCTACATGGCGCTATCCCAGTCGCTAAACAGATTCTGCTTGATAAATGTGTAATTGTGTGCCGTGTCCGGCGTTTACCAGTCGCTACCTGTCGCTACCTCTCATTAACCAGCCACTACCTGACCAGCTATCCCTTCATGAATAAGGCCCAAAATGTTAAGAGGACCAGCCGGGTAGGGACAAACAAACATAAGACATACAATACACAAAAATACCATTTTGTGAATACTCACCTGTAAAATGGGTATTATAAGTATGTCACACACCCCGCTTCAAGAAATTCATAACGTGTGGGTAATACTGACCTGTAGAGGGCGATATGCAGAGATGCCAGGAAAAAAGAGAGCCCCTCCCGGTCCATAAATACCTGGGACCTCCCACTCATTACCCAGTATAAGAACAGCAGTAAGGTAAGGGACCAGGAAGAGCCCAACACAAAGCATAACAACGCAAAGTTCACCATATAAAGGATCCAGAATACAAAAGGGCAGGGTGAAGCGGGGTGTGTGACATACTTATAATACCCATTTTACAGGTGAGTATTCACAAAATTGTATTATTCTAAGTATGTCACACACCCCGCTTCAAGAAATTCATAACGTGTGGGACATCCAACAGCAGTGTCCATAAAGGGCGGGGATCCAAAACAAGGCAACAAGGCACAACTTAAACCACTGCAGCTTGCAGAACTTTGCGGCCAAACACAGCATCCGCTGAGGCCCGAACATCAACCTTGTAAAACTTGGAAAAAGTGTGAACAGAAGACCAAGTAGCAGCCTTACAAACTTGCTCAACAGAGGCCTGGTGCTGAAAAGCCCAGGAGGCCCCAACCGCACGAGTAGAATGAGCAGTAACACGAAAAGGGGGTACCTTCCCTTTGGCAGAATAGGCCCCAACTATGGTCTGACGGATCCATTTACTAATGGAAGACTTGGCAGGCGCCAAGCCTTTTCGGGGCCCGGAGGGCACCACAAAAAAGGCATCCGTCTTACGAAAGGAAGACGTTACCTCCAAATAATACTTCACAACACGAACCACATCCAAAGAATGCAGGGCCCTCTCCTTGTCATTGCTGGGATTAGGACACAGAGAGGGCAGAACAATGTCTTGGTTTAGGTGAAAGGCAGAAACAACCTTAGGAAGGAAATCGGACTTGAAACGAAAAACCACCTTGTCCTGATGCCCCTCAAAGTACGGGGCTTGAATGGACAAAGCCGCCAACTCAGAGACATGCCTAACCGAAGTGATGGCTACCAAAAAGGCCACCTTCTGCGTAAGTGAAGACAAGGCAATATCATTCAAGGGCTCAAAAGGAGAATCCTGAAGAGCAGAAAGAACCAAATTCAAATCCCAAACAGGGAGCAAAGGTTTTCTAGGAGGCCGCACGTGCGTGACTCCCTGGAAAAAAGTCTCAACCAAAGGATGTAGGGCAAATGACCTTTGAAAGAACACCGCCAGGGCAGAAACCTGCCCCTTCAGAGTACTAAGCTGGAGCCCCAGGTCCAGACCATGTTGAAGAAACTCCAGGATTCTGGAGATGGAAAATTCCCTACAAGGCAACGTCCTGATCTCACACCAATCAATATAAGACCTCCAAGTCCTATAGTAGATATTAGAGGAAGACCGCTTCCTAGCACTAATGAGAGTTCGAATCACAGCATCGGAAAGACCTTCCTCCTTCAAGATGGAGGTTTCAGCAGCCACGCCGTGAAAGCCAGCGTTGGTAAATTGGGATAACGTAGTTGACCCTGGGTGAGCAGATCCGGCAGCAGGGGCAGAACAAACTGATCCTCTGCTTGAACTTTACCACATCTGCGAACCAAACCTGTCTTGGCCACCTTGGAGCCACCAGAATTGCTGACGCACCCTCCAGGGCCAGCTTGCGCACCACTCTGGCCACCAAGGGAAATGGAGGGAACAGATACAGAAACCCCAGATCCCTCCAGTTCAGAAACATGGCATCCACTGCCAGAGCCAGTGGATCCCGTGAGAGAGACACAAATGTCGGAAGTTTGTGATTGTGACGAGAGGCAAAGAGGTCCACCACCCGGGACCCCCACCTGAGACAAATCAAGCGAAACACTTTGGGGCTGAGAGACCATTCCCCCCGGCGAGCTGAGAACCTGCTCAGAGAGTCCGCCTCCGTGTTCTCCGCTCCCGGAATGTAAACTGCTGAAATGCACGGGACGTGGGTCTCCGCCCAGGCCAGAATCAAAGACACTTCCTTGAGGGCACTCCTGCTGCGAGTCCCTCCCTGGTGATTGATGTAGGCGACCGCCGTCCGGACTTGAACCGACAATCCTTGCAACTGATGAGTCAAGCGAAACAGAACCATCCTGATGGCCCTCAATTCCAGAACATTGATGGACTCGTGAGCCTCCTGAGGCCCCCACAGTCCCTGAAACTGACGATCCTTCCAGAACCCCCCCCATCCTGGTAGACTGGCATCCGTGGTGACCATCTCCCAACAAGGGGCCAGAAAGGATCTGCCCCTCGACAGATTGATTGGATCCAGCCACCACTGAAGGGAGCACCGAACTCGGGGGGTCATCAGGAAGGACTATTCCAAAGACAGTGGCGACCCATCCCAGGCCGCCAACAGATGGAGCTGGAGTGTCCTTGTGTGGAATTGAGCAAAGGGAACCGCTTCGAAGGAGGCTACCATCAATCCCACCAGCCTCATCCCCAGTCTGATGGCTGGACGAGGGATAGACAGGAGGAGTCGAACCAACTCCTGAATCAAGAGAACCTTGTACTGAGGAAGAAACACCCTGGCCTGGGAAGTATCCAGGGACATTCCCAGAAAAGACACTAACCTGGACGGAGAAAGGGAGGACTTGGGGTAGTTGATCACCCACCCGAATCTCTCCAGAGTGGACACCACAGTTCTGGTGTCCAATACCGCTTTGCTGAAGGAAGATGCCATAATGAGAAGGTCGTCCAGATAAGGGACAATGCGAATACCCTGGGCTCTGAGGAGAGCCATCACCCCGGCCAGCACCTTGGTGAAAACCCTTGGAGCCGAGGTAAGACCGAAAGGAAGTGCCACAAACTGAAAATGCCGATCCTCCACCACGAACTTGAGAAATCTCTGGTGCGCTGGAAAAATCGGCACATGCAGATAGGCGTCCTTGATGTCTACGGACGTCAGAAAGTCCCCCTGCCGAAGAGAATGGATAGCTGAACGCAGCGTTTCCATGCGAAATTTCCGAGGACGGACGAACCTGTTGAGGATCTTTAGATCCAGAATGGGTCGAACCGAGCCGTCCTTCTTGGGCACCGTGAACAGATTGGAATAAAAGCCCCGACCCCTGTCTGAGGGGGGCACTGGGCAAATAACTGCCATATCCAACAGACTCTTTACTGCCGCCTGGAGCTCCTGCGCGGCCAGAAGGTCCGAAGGTACCCGAGACCTGAGGAATCTGGGAGGGGGCGGGAGCTCGAACTCCAGCTTGTAGCCGGAAGTCACCACTTCCCGGATCCATCTGTCCGAGACCTCCCGGTCCCAGACCTGGGAGAAGTGTTGCAGCCGTCCCCCCACCCACATGGGTGAGGGCGCCCCCTCATTGCTGAGCTGGCTTGGCAGCGGGTTTGGGCTTAGAGCCCCAGCTGTATCCGGGGCGGGCACGTCCTCTGCCCCTGTTCCAGGAATCTCCTCTGGCTGCAGGGAAAACAATTCCTCTGCCAGCTCTAGCCCCACGAAAGGAAGGAGCAAAGGAACCCGCCCCCCGAAAGGGACGACGCTGTTTTTTGCGTTGAGGTAACTTACCACCCTTGGCAACTGAATCCAACTTCTCACCAAAGAGCCGTAATCCCACAAAGGGAAGAGCGGTCAGCGACTTTTTAGACACAAAATCAGCCGCCCACTGGCGCAACCAAACCGAACGCCAAATAGTCACCAATAGAGCCGACGTTCTGCCACACATCATCAGTGTGTCATCCAAGGCGGCTAGTACAAATGACAAAAACAATTCACACCTTTTAAGGCCAAGGAACTCGTCACTATCCGGATCTAACCCGGAAGAAGTCAACAGGTCCCTGACCACCGACCTGGTAGCCACCACCAGCAGCGTTGAAGCACAAACCGGCCTCATGGCTGACCCAACAGTGGCAAAACCATGAAAAGCCATTTGGTCAATGCGTTTATCCTCACCATCTTAAAGCATGGAGCAATCAGGAGAATTTAAAACAGTAGTGTTGGATAAACCCAGAATCTGTGCATCCACCTTGGGAGGGGACGCCCAACGCTTAACCGTATCCAAGGGAAAGGGATATTTTTTGTCCCAACCCTGAGGGACACCTGGGAGCCGGGCAGACCTCTCCCATTCCTTAGCAATAATCCCATCAAAATGCTTTTGGTTAGGAAATTCCAAGCGCAGCCTGGATTCTTCGAAAAATTCCCCCTTTTGCTGTGGAACCACCTCAGGAGGAGAAATAGCCAAAACCTCAAACATCTGAGCCAGAGCGTTAGGAGTATCCGAAGACCTCCCCAAGCCCCGCTCGGTATCAGCACCCACAAACTGCTGATTGTCTGAATTATCTGATTCTTCATATACCTCCCCTTCCTCAAGTTGGGAGTAATCAGACCAGTCCAGATTATCAAGATCATCCAAGTCGGCCGCCGGTGAAGACGGCGACAAGTGCTTTCTCTTAGCCACAGCCTTTCTGGTGACCGTGCTGGAGAATAATTTTTCAAGATTGGCCAATCGGGCACACATCTCCGATTGCAACTGCCCGCCCATGACAACGTCAGACTGGGCACGGATCAAACTGGGAGGGGGGGGGGAGGAGAGACCGGCGGCGCTGAACCAGACGCCTGGGGTCCGGACTGCCGCGTAATAGTCTGATGTGCGCATGGTATACACAGATATACATCATCGCCAGTAAGGGATGCCCCACACCCCATACACTTCCAGGATTGCCCCGAGGGGAGCCCGAGCCCAGTATCCGGGGATGCCTCCATAAGGTGAACTTATAGTTGGTTGCAATGACCGAGGGAATTACGCATATAAGCAACCCGGGATGCCCCTTTAATGTCCCAAGTGGGAGGATTTGCAATAAGCCAATTAAGAACCCAGGGACCCTAGGACCGGGAGAAACCCCCTAACACCACTGTAGGTTATATCTGAAAGACATAATAAAAAAGGCTAATAAGAAAAGCGGAGTATAAAATATATATATATATGACATAAAAATATATAATTATAGGTGATGGGACAGAAGGGGGGCCCACCGGGCCACTCACTGTGGTCCTGAAGACAGCTTCCTCTCTCCGTGAGGTAAAGAGCAGCTCTGAGGAGAGAAGGGGGCGTGGCCAGCTCCTTCTGAGGAAACAGGCACAGAGAAATGCACCTCAGCGGTGCCTGTGACACAGGGGAGGGCCGCAGTGCTGGAAAGCCCGGCCCCGCCCCCAAGAGTGAAAGCTTGCGGGGAGAAGCTCCCCTCCGCCATGACAATGCAAAAAGGCCGGCACCGCAGCCATGTGCGGCCGCGGCGCCGGTCTCAGAGGAGACAGAAGGAGGGGAGCGGGCCGTGGCTTTGACCCTGACGCCCGGCCCCGCTCCTCGCTTAGAATCCAAGCCGCATCAGCGCCAAATAGAAGGGTGGGGGCCGCGGCTCGCGCCTAAAGCCCGGCCCTGCCCCTTTTACCTCAGGGAGAAAGCCTGCATAAAAATGGCGGCCACAGCGCCGTTTTGACAGAGAAATACACGCTGTTATGAAGTAATAAATAAGTTAATAACTATTGGGAGGATAATTTAATAAATTAATACATTAAAACATTATTAAGAATTAATGATTACAAAATTTGGACCTAACACCGAATAAGGGGCCCTGATCCTACCCTCCGCTATCCCGCTAGAGAGAGGGGCATTACCCAAAGGGGGGGACCACCCAAAGTGTAAGGCCAAGGGACGGGGCATCCCAAACCAGGGTCACCGTCTCGGATGACCGCCTACCCTCTTATATAGGGTCTCACGGGAGAGCATTTGCTCTTAAAGTGGACCAACACCCAGGATTTTGACTATCCTGGGTCTTGGTCCACTTCGGTGGGCCACCCCCGATCGGGGGGCCCCGCTGTGTGAAACCCCCCCTAACCCCCCGAAAAACTCACCTCTCCCCGCTCCCAGCGCCGACGTACAAGAGAAGATCTTGAACGTGTAAGCGGCGGCGGCCGCCGCCGCCTCCCTCGCGTCACCTTGAACGCGCGCGCCCCCGCGCCGGCCATTCGCAGACGGCCGGCGCGGAGGCGCGCACGCCTACAGGGGCGCGAGGGAGGCGGCGGCGGCCGGCCGCCGCCGAAGATAAGGTAGGTGAGTTGGGGTGTTTGGGGGGGGTTTCACCCCGCGGGACATCCCGATCTCGGATGTCCCGCGGGGTGGGGGGTGATCGGCCCGGGAATCTTATAGATTCCCGGGCCGATCACCCGTGGGTGTTGGTCCACTTTAAGCACCAAGGGTGCTTTTCTACCCTCACCCGGACCGTCAGCCTAGGCTGGGAGGCATTAAGGTAACAGAAAAAAAAGGGATCCGGGTGGAAATAGATAACTAAAGGGCCGGGAGTCATCCCGGCTACCTGAAATCCCCCTGTGCAAGGAGGAGACCACATCTTCTGACTTGCTCGCCGTCTGCAGAGATGAAGACTGGGTAATGAGTGGGAGGTCCCAGGTATTTATGGACCGGGAGGGGCTCTCTTTTTTCCTGGCATCTCTGCATATCGCCCTCTACAGGTCAGTATTACCCACACGTTATGAATTTCTTGAAGCGGGGTGTGTGACATACTTAGAATAAGATCTCACATGTCCAGTGACCCCTAGAATAGGTTTAAAACGGCAGATTTACTTACTCCTGCAGCGCTCTTGCACTCCACAGTTTCCTGCCAGTGAATTACCTGCCGCTGCATGGTGGAGGTCCACTTTAATCATTGTACACAAGCACAAATTTTCTTTTACACCTGTTTTCGGTGTGTGCTTTATGTTGCAGCTGTTTTGGCTCTTATTTTTTCATGTTAATCCCTAAAGTTAAATGTGGGAATTAGCAGTCATGGCTAAAATGTCAGGCCTGATACAAGCTCGGATCTCATCAGTCCTAAAGTTAAGCCTTCACTCTTATATTTAGGGTCCCTGCACTGTGAAGCCCTCTGGTTTCTCTGTATACTGACCTTATCATTGATCCTAGGGATGAGCGAATCGATCCGGACGAACCCGGATTCGATCCGAATTTCAGGAAAAATTCGATTCGGATCGAATCCGAATTTCCCCGCGATTCGATCACTCGAAGTTTTCCTTTAACATCCATTCATTTACATTTACAGGCATTCTAAGATGGCGGACGGGACATGTCTGGACATGTATCCCGTGCCAGTGCAAGCTGGGGCAGTCACATGCAGCCTATCAGCAGCCAGCAAGCCCGGTGACGTCACACAGCGGTATTTAACGGCGGCCATCTTGCTTTTCCTCATTTCTCTATTGCATTCGTGACAGACAGAACGCTGTGTAGCTGAGGCACTTAGACAGGCAGGGACAGACAGGGACAGGCTGGAGACAGGCAGGAGACAGGCAGGAGACAGACAGGAGACAGACAGAAAGCCAGGGAAAGGTAGGAAAAACGGAGGCTGTGACAGGGAGATTTTTTTTTTTTCATCCAGCCTTTGTTAGCGTTTTCAGGCTGCTTATAGTAACTAACTGTGCATATATACTGAACTGATCTTAAGTCTGCTGTGAGGCATCCCATTCTGTGACTAAAGCAGCCTCTGTTTAAGACCATATAAGCATTTGCTCTTATCATATTTGAAATTAGCCTGATAAAGACACTTTTGCTGGGCAAAGCACTACTGGACCCTGCCAGGTCCATTCCTGCCCAGGGCATCCCATTCTGTGACTACAGCAGCCTCTGTTTAAGACCATATAAGCATTTGCTCTTATCATATTTGAAATTAGCCTGATAAAGACACTTTTGCTGGGCAAAGCACTACTGTACCCTGCCAGGTCCATTCCTGCCCAGGGCATCCCATTCTGTGACTAAAGCAGCCTCTGTTTAAGACCATATAAGCATTTGCTCTTATCATATTTGAAATTAGCCTGATAAAGACACTTTTGCTGGGCAAAGCACTACTGGACCCTGCCAGGTCCATTTCTGCCCAGGGCATCCCATTCTGTGACTAAAGCAGCCTCTGTTTAAGACCATATAAGCATTTGCTCTTATCATATTTGAAATTAGGCCTGATAAAGACACTTTTGCTGGGCAAAGCACTACTGTACCCTGCCAGGTCCATTCCTGCCCAGGGCATCCCATTCTGTGACTAAAGCAGCCTCTGTTTAAGACCATATAAGCATTTGCTCTTATCATATTTGAAATTAGCCTGATAAAGACACTTTTGCTGGGCAAAGCACTACTGTACCCTGCCAGGTCGATTCCTGCCCAGGGCATCCCATTCTGTGACTAAAGCAGCCTCTGTTTAAGACCATATAAGCATTTGCTCTTATCATATTTGAAATTAGCCTGATAAAGACACTTTTGCTGGGCAAAGCACTACTGTACCCTGCCAGGTCTATTCCTGCCCAGGGCATCCCATTCTGTGACTAAAGCAGCCTCTGTTTAAGACCATATAAGCATTTGCTCTTATCATATTTGAAATTAGGCCTGATAAAGACACTTTTGCTGGGCAAAGCACTACTGGACCCTGCCAGGTCGATTCCTGTTGGGGCATCCCATTCTGTGACTAAAGCAGCCTCTGTTTAAGACCATATAAGCATTTGCTCTTATCATATTTGAAATTAGCCTGATAAAGACACTTTTGCTGGGCAAAGCACTACTGTACCCTGCCAGGTCCATTCCTGCCCAGGGCATCCCATTCTGTGACTAAAGCAGCCTCTGTTTAAGACCATATAAGCATTTGCTCTTATCATATTTGAAATTAGCCTGATAAAGACACTTTTGCTGGGCAAAGCACTACTGGACCCTGCCAGGTCCATTCCTGCCCAGGGCATCCCATTCTGTGACTACAGCAGCCTCTGTTTAAGACCATATAAGCATTTGCTCTTATCATATTTGAAATTAGCCTGATAAAGACACTTTTGCTGGGCAAAGCACTACTGGACCCTGCCAGGTCCATTCCTGCCCAGGGCATCCCATTCTGTGACTACAGCAGCCTCTGTTTAAGACCATATAAGCATTTGCTCTTATCATATTTGAAATTTGCCTGATAAAGACACTTTTGCTGGGCAAAGCACTACTGTACCCTGCCAGGTCCATTCCTGCCCAGGGCATCCCATTCTGTGACTAAAGCAGCCTCTGTTTAAGACCATATAAGCATTTGCTCTTATCATATTTGAAATTAGGCCTGATAAAGACACTTTTGCTGGGCAAAGCACTACTGGACCCTGCCAGGTCGATTCCTGTTGGGGCATCCCATTCTGTGACTAAAGCAGCCTCTGTTTAAGACCATATAAGCATTTGCTCTTATCATATTTGAAATTAGGCCTGATAAAGACACTTTTGCTGGGCAAAGCACTACTGGACCCTGCCAGGTCGATTCCTGTTGGGGCATCCCATTCTGTGACTAAAGCAGCCTCTGTTTAAGACCATATAAGCATTTGCTCTTATCATATTTGAAATTAGCCTGATAAAGACACTTTTGCTGGGCAAAGCACTACTGGACCCTGCCAGGTCCATTCCTGCCCAGGGCATCCCATTCTGTGACTAAAGCAGCCTCTGTTTAAGACCATATAAGCATTTGCTCTTATCATATTTGAAATTAGCCTGATAAAGACACTTTTGCTGGGCAAAGCACTACTGTACCCTGCCAGGTCCATTCCTGCCCAGGGCATCCCATTCTGTGACTAAAGCAGCCTCTGTTTAAGACCATATAAGCATTTGCTCTTATCATATTTGAAATTAGCCTGATAAAGACACTTTTGCTGGGCAAAGCACTACTGGACCCTGCCAGGTCCATTCCTGCCCAGGGCATCCCATTCTGTGACTAAAGCAGCCTCTGTTTAAGACCATATAAGCATTTGCTCTTATCATATTTGAAATTAGCCTGATAAAGACACTTTTGCTGGGCAAAGCACTACTGTACCCTGCCAGGTCCATTCCTGCCCAGGGCATCCCATTCTGTGACTAAAGCAGCCTCTGTTTAAGACCATATAAGCATTTGCTCTTATCATATTTGAAATTAGCCTGATAAAGACACTTTTGCTGGGCAAAGCACTACTGTACCCTGCCAGGTCCATTCCTGCCCAGGGCATCCCATTCTGTGACTAAAGCAGCCTCTGTTTAAGACCATATAAGCATTTGCTCTTATCATATTTGAAATTAGCCTGATAAAGACACTTTTGCTGGGCAAAGCACTACTGGACCCTGCCAGGTCCATTCCTGCCCAGGGCATCCCATTCTGTGACTAAAGCAGCCTCTGTTTAAGACCATATAAGCATTTGCTCTTATCATATTTGAAATTAGCCTGATAAAGACACTTTTGCTGGGCAAAGCACTACTGTACCCTGCCAGGTCCATTCCTGCCCAGGGCATCCCATTCTGTGACTAAAGCAGCCTCTGTTTAAGACCATATAAGCATTTGCTCTTATCATATTTGAAATTAGCCTGATAAAGACACTTTTGCTGGGCAAAGCACTACTGGACCCTGCCAGGTCCATTCCTGCCCAGGGCATCCCATTCTGTGACTAAAGCAGCCTCTGTTTAAGACCATATAAGCATTTGCTCTTATCATATTTGAAATTAGCCTGATAAAGACACTTTTGCTGGGCAAAGCACTACTGTACCCTGCCAGGTCCATTCCTGCCCAGGGCATCCCATTCTGTGACTAAAGCAGCCTCTGTTTAAGACCATATAAGCATTTGCTCTTATCATATTTGAAATTAGCCTGATAAAGACACTTTTGCTGGGCAAAGCACTACTGTACCCTGCCAGGTCCATTCCTGCCCAGGGCATCCCATTCTGTGACTAAAGCAGCCTCTGTTTAAGACCATATAAGCATTTGCTCTTATCATATTTGAAATTAGCCTGATAAAGACACTTTTGCTGGGCAAAGCACTACTGTACCCTGCCAGGTCCATTCCTGCCCAGGGCATCCCATTCTGTGACTAAAGCAGCCTCTGTTTAAGACCATATAAGCATTTGCTCTTATCATATTTGAAATTAGGCCTGATAAAGACACTTTTGCTGGGCAAAGCACTACTGGACCCTGCCAGGTCCATTCCTGCCCAGGGCATCCCATTCTGTGACTAAAGCAGCCTCTGTTTAAGACCATATAAGCATTTGCTCTTATCATATTTGAAATTAGCCTGATAAAGACACTTTTGCTGGGCAAAGCACTACTGTACCCTGCCAGGTCCATTCCTGCCCAGGGCATCCCATTCTGTGACTAAAGCAGCCTCTGTTTAAGACCATATAAGCATTTGCTCTTATCATATTTGAAATTAGCCTGATAAAGACACTTTTGCTGGGCAAAGCACTACTGTACCCTGCCAGGTCCATTCCTGCCCAGGGCATCCCATTCTGTGACTACAGCAGCCTCTGTTTAAGACCATATAAGCATTTGCTCTTATCATATTTGAAATTAGCCTGATAAAGACACTTTTGCTGGGCAAAGCACTACTGTACCCTGCCAGGTCCATTCCTGCCCAGGGCATCCCATTCTGTGACTAAAGCAGCCTCTGTTTAAGAACATATAAGCATTTGCTCTTATCATATTTGAAATTAGGCCTGATAAAGACACTTTTGCTGGGCAAAGCACTACTGGACCCTGCCAGGTCGATTCCTGTTGGGGCATCCCATTCTGTGACTAAAGCAGCCTCTGTTTAAGACCATATAAGCATTTGCTCTTATCATATTTGAAATTAGGCCTGATAAAGACACTTTTGCTGGGCAAAGCACTACTGTACCCTGCCAGGTCCATTCCTGCCCAGGGCATCCCATTCTGTGACTAAAGCAGCCTCTGTTTAAGACCATATAAGCATTTGCTCTTATCATATTTGAAATTAGCCTGATAAAGACACTTTTGCTGGGCAAAGCACTACTGGACCCTGCCAGGTCCATTCCTGCCCAGGGCATCCCATTCTGTGACTAAAGCAGCCTCTGTTTAAGACCATATAAGCATTTGCTCTTATCATATTTGAAATTAGCCTGATAAAGACACTTTTGCTGGGCAAAGCACTACTGTACCCTGCCAGGTCCATTCCTGCCCAGGGCATCCCATTCTGTGACTAAAGCAGCCTCTGTTTAAGACCATATAAGCATTTGCTCTTATCATATTTGAAATTAGCCTGATAAAGACACTTTTGCTGGGCAAAGCACTACTGGACCCTGCCAGGTCCATTCCTGCCCAGGGCATCCCATTCTGTGACTAAAGCAGCCTCTGTTTAAGACCATATAAGCATTTGCTCTTATCATATTTGAAATTAGCCTGATAAAGACACTTTTGCTGGGCAAAGCACTACTGTACCCTGCCAGGTCCATTCCTGCCCAGGGCATCCCATTCTGTGACTAAAGCAGCCTCTGTTTAAGACCATATAAGCATTTGCTCTTATCATATTTGAAATTAGGCCTGATAAAGACACTTTTGCTGGGCAAAGCACTACTGTACCCTGCCAGGTCCATTCCTGCCCAGGGCATCCCATTCTGTGACTAAAGCAGCCTCTGTTTAAGACCATATAAGCATTTGCTCTTATCATATTTGAAATTAGCCTGATAAAGACACTTTTGCTGGGCAAAGCACTACTGGACCCTGCCAGGTCCATTCCTGCCCAGGGCATCCCATTCTGTGACTACAGCAGCCTCTGTTTAAGACCATATAAGCATTTGCTCTTATCATATTTGAAATTAGGCCTGATAAAGACACTTTTGCTGGGCAAAGCACTACTGGACCCTGCCAGGTCCATTCCTGCCCAGGGCATCCCATTCTGTGACTAAAGCAGCCTCTGTTTAAGACCATATAAGCATTTGCTCTTATCATATTTGAAATTAGCCTGATAAAGACACTTTTGCTGGGCAAAGCACTACTGTACCCTGCCAGGTCCATTCCTGCCCAGGGCATCCCATTCTGTGACTAAAGCAGCCTCTGTTTAAGACCATATAAGCATTTGCTCTTATCATATTTGAAATTAGGCCTGATAAAGACACTTTTGCTGGGCAAAGCACTACTGTACCCTGCCAGGTCCATTCCTGCCCAGGGCATCCCATTCTGTGACTAAAGCAGCCTCTGTTTAAGACCATATAAGCATTTGCTCTTATCATATTTGAAATTAGGCCTGATAAAGACACTTTTGCTGGGCAAAGCACTACTGGACCCTGCCAGGTCGATTCCTGTTGGGGCATCCCATTCTGTGACTAAAGCAGCCTCTGTTTAAGACCATATAAGCATTTGCTCTTATCATATTTGAAATTAGGCCTGATAAAGACACTTTTGCTGGGCAAAGCACTACTGGACCCTGCCAGGTCGATTCCTGTTGGGGCATCCCATTCTGTGACTAAAGCAGCCTCTGTTTAAGACCATATAAGCATTTGCTCTTATTATATTTATATTATAAGACACTTTTGCTGGGCATAGGCTTACTGCTGCCTGCCAGGTGCACTTCTGTTGAGGCATCCCATTCTGTAACATAGCATACCCCTCTTTATTTACACTAAGCAGCTCTCTTATTTACACTAAGCAGGCCTGTTGGAGGCTGAGTGTTACTGCTCACTTTTGGTGTGCATTATATTCTGTTTCATATAGACCCACCGCTGCCCGGGGTTTTTTTAAATATCACCTACTACCACGCCAGTTAGACTATGTCGGGCAGACAAGTGCCTGGAAATGAAAAGAGGAGTGGCAGAGGCCAAGATTCCGCAGGCAGAGCTCGCATCAGACTGGGGGCCAGTAGCAGCAGGAGTCACGCTGAGAGACCTAATCTGCCAGTATCTGCTAGCGGTCGGGTCTCCACCAGTAACGCATCTGCCGTGGTAGATTGGCTGACGCGCTCATCAACAACATCATCACAACTTACATCTGAGACCCCCAGTCTAGGGTCGGTAGGTTCCTCTGACACAACCCTGAGTTGGCATGCCCCGAGAGCAGTCCCTGTCCTCCCATTGCCTCTGTCCTACGCCGTTCCCTCCCCCAGCGACGTATCCTATGCTTTGGGTTCAGCTCCACTCTTTAGTGAGGAGGACGATCAGATACAGGAGGACAGTCAGCAGCTACTGCCCAGCCAAGAAATGGAGGTGGCTTCTTTAGCTAGGCAGACAAATAGTGATGTGGACAGTGTCGTGGGTGCTGCGAGCGTTCCAGCTCATGCGCCAGACACTGTTGACGAATCCACGAACATCAGTGACGTACAGCCACAACTCGGTGATGATGATGATGATGACGATGAAGCCGATCGCACTTGGGAGCCGGGTGATGAAGGGGCTTCATCGTCATCATCAGGAGAAGAGGGGCGCAGGTTGCCCCGGAGTCAGCAGCTGAGGCAGCAAGGTGGTAGCAGTCAGCATGGGGGCACAATTCCAAAGGCTGGAGCCGGCCGGGGCCGGGGCCGGGGTAGAGCACCTGCTGTGCGGCAGTCTACCTTATCGGGAGGTAGTGGAGCAGGGGTTCCTGGAGTTGGCAACAGCAGCAGTGAATCAGTGAGGCCAGGGGGTGGGAAAAGTAGCTACTCGGCAGTGTGGCAGTTTTTCCTGAGGCATCCGCAGGAGGGTAACATGGCCACATGCAAGATATGTAGGCAAAAGGTGAAGCGTGGCCAGGGTCCAAATGTTGGCACCACGGCCCTGCGTCAACATATGATGCGTCACCATAAAACGACCTGGGAGAACCGAGGCTCCCAAGGGGTGGTCCAGTCTGCTTCCTCACCAAGTGAGCTCCCAATTTCTGCCAGCCAAGGCTCCAGCACCTCAGCCGAAGGCAGCTGTGCGTCATACCCATCCTCTGTCGCTCCTGCTCCTCCTCCTCCTCCTCCAAGTCATGCATCCCGCCAGCAATCCATCAGCGAAGCCATGTCCAAGAGACAGCAGTATGCGCCCACTCATCCTACGGCGCAGAAGCTGAATGTGCTCCTGTCCAAGTTGCTGGTGCTGCAGTCGCTCCCTTTTCAGGTGGTGGAATCTGCACCTTTCAGAGAACTGATGGCTTGTGCTGAGCCGAGGTGGAGAGTCCCAAGCCGTCATTTCTTTGCCAAGAAGGCAGTACCAGCGCTGCACACTTTTGTTGAACAGAAGGTGGGCCAGTCCTTGAGCCTGTCGGTGTGTAGCAAAATACATGGCAGCGCCGACATCTGGAGCTGTAACTACGGTCAGGGGCAGTACATGTCGTTTACGGCCCACTGGGTGAATGTGGTCCCTTTGCAGCAGCAACTTGGACAGGTCACGCCGCTTCGGCCTCCGCGCTCTCTGCCCATTGGGCCTGTGACACCGTGCGACTTGGCCTCCTCATCCTCCGCCATCTCCTCACCCTCCACTGTAGGCTCAAGTCTCAGTGCCCCTCCAGTCTACCATGTGTGCAGGGCACGGAGGTGTCACGCAGTGCTTCACATGGTTTGTCTTGGCGAACGGAGTCACACAGGGGAGGAACTGCTTAAATGTATTCATCAGGAAATCCAAACATGGCTTACTCCGAGAAAACTTAAAATGGGAATCATGGTTACCGACAATGGGAAGAACATTTTGTCTGCGCTGCGCCAAGGAAGCCTGACCCATGCCCCCTGCATGGCTCACGTCTTCAATCTGGTTGTCAAGCGGTTTCTGAAGTGTTCCCCCCATCTGCAAGACATCCTAACAACTTCAAGGAAACTTTGCATGCACTTCAGCCACTCCTACACCGCCAAACACACCCTTCTTGAGCTACAGCGTCAGAATGGTATCCCCCAACATAGTCTGATTTGCGATGTTTCCACCCGTTGGAATTCCACCCTTCACATGTTGGACCGATTATATGAACAGAGAAAAGCCATCACGGATTTCCTGATGATCCAAGCAGATAGGGGGACTCCCCTGTGTAACTTCAATGTCAACCAGTGGCAGCTCATACGTGACACCTGCCGTTTGCTCAGGCCCTTTGAGGATGCCACTTTATTTGTCAGTCGGCAGGATTACGGGATGAACGACGTGATTCCACTGCTTCATGTACTACAGCACATGTTGGAAACCATGGCTGGTCAGGGCACTGGAGACATGGCGTTTACATCTTACGGCCACATGAACCCCGCTGGAGCTGAACTGGAGGAGGAGGAAGAGGAGGAGGAGGAGTTGCCCAGCGAAACACAGTTTAGGCTTGGCGAAATGGCTGGTTTATCTAGTCAGCGGACAGGAGAGGAGGAGCAGGAGCAGCCAGAGGAGCTAGAGGTTTTTGAGGAAGGCGAGACAGAGGACCCGGGCACACCGTGGCAGTATGCAGTGGAGATGGAGACAGGTAGTCCATCCGAGTCACTTGCGCAAATGGCACGAAGCATGCTCACGTGCTTGCGTAGTGACCCCAGAATTGTTTCCATCTGTCGGCGGGATGACTTCTGGCTGTCCACCTTATTGGACCCTCGCTTCCGGCACAAAATGGGGGCATTTTTTAAACCCACCGAGAGGGAGGACAAACTCAACTACTACAAAGACATTCTACGTAGGCAGTTGGCCGATGCCTATCTGCGCCATGGTCCATACTCTCGCAGGTCTGACTCGAGGGGACCTCTGCGCTCACCTTCCACTGCCATGGCCGCTGGGGGGGTTGGCAGCAGCAGCAGCAGAAGCTCCATCAGCAGCAGCAGCCTCAGTCTTCAGTCGCTAATGAGTAGCTTTCTACACCCGCATAGTGAGGCTACTCATGAGCAGCAGGAAGACCTGGAGCAGGACCTGAACCAGCAGGTCATGTCATACTTTGACATGACCATGCCAACACACCTTGAGGATCCGCTGGACTTCTGGGCAGCCAAACTTGATTTGTGGCCGCAACTAGCAGAGTTTGCCCTGGAAAAGCTGTCCTGCCCGGCAAGTAGCGTGCCATCTGAGCGGGTGTTTAGTGCGGCGGGGGCCATAGTTACGGCGAGGAGAACTCGTCTGTCAACTAAAAATGTGGAGAGACTCACCTTTGTCAAAATGAATCAGGGATGGATCAGCCAGGATTTCCACCCACCAATGCCTGATGCATGCGACTAGATTCAGCATGGTGCCACGTTTTACACTTTCCAAATGGTGCAAAACATATTTATGTCTTTAGGCCATTTTTTGGGCTCCTGCTGCTGCTACTGTCAACTCCTGCCAACTCCAGGGTGTGATTCATCCAATTTTTGGGCTCCTGAAGCCAACTCCAGTGTATATTTGGGCTCCTGCTGCTGCTGCTGCCAACTTCTGCCAACTCCAGGGTGTGATTCATCCAATTTTTGGGCTCCTGAAGCCAACTCCAGTGTATATTTGGGCTCCTGCTGCTGCTACTGTCAACTCCTGCCAACTCCAGGGTGTGATTCATCCAATTTTTGGGCTCCTGAGGCCAACTCCAGTGTATATTTGGGCTCCTGCTGCTGCTGCTGCCAACTTCTGCCAACTCCAGGGTGTGATTCATCCAATTTTTGGGCTCCTGAAGCCAACTCCAGTGTATATTTGGGCTCCTGCTGCTGCTACTGTCAACTCCTGCCAACTCCAGGGTGTGATTCATCCAATTTTTGGGCTCCTGAGGCCAACTCCAGTGTATATTTGGGCTCCTGCTGCTGCTGCTGCTGTCAACTCCTGCCAACTCCAGGGTGTGATTCATCCAATTTTTGGGCTCCTGAGGCCAACTCCAGTGTATATTTGGGCTCCTGCTGCTGCTGCTGCCAACTTCTGCCAACTCCAGGGTGTGATTCATCCAATTTTTGGGCTCCTGAAGCCAACTCCAGTGTATATTTGGGCTCCTGCTGCTGCTGCTGCCAACTTCTGCCAACTCCAGGGTGTGATTCATCCAATTTTTGGGCTCCTGAGGCCAACTCCAGTGTATATTTGGGCTCCTGCTGCTGCTGCTGCCAACTTCTGCCAACTCCAGGGTGTGATTCATCCAATTTTTGGGCTCCTGAAGCCAACTCCAGTGTATATTTGGGCTCCTGCTGCTGCTACTGTCAACTCCTGCCAACTCCAGGGTGTGATTCATCCAATTTTTGGGCTCCTGAAGCCAACTCCAGTGTATATTTGGGCTCCTGCTGCTGCTGCTGCCAACTTCTGCCAACTCCAGGGTGTGATTCATCCAATTTTTGGGCTCCTGAAGCCAACTCCAGTGTATATTTGGGCTCCTGCTGCTGCTACTGTCAACTCCTGCCAACTCCAGGGTGTGATTCATCCAATTTTTGGGCTCCTGAAGCCAACTCCAGTGTATATTTGGGCTCCTGCTGCTGCTGCTGCCAACTTCTGCCAACTCCAGGGTGTGATTCATCCAATTTTTGGGCTCCTGAAGCCAACTCCAGTGTATATTTGGGCTCCTGCTGCTGCTACTGTCAACTCCTGCCAACTCCAGGGTGTGATTCATCCAATTTTTGGGCTCCTGAGGCCAACTCCAGTGTATATTTGGGCTCCTGCTGCTGCTGCTGCTGCCAACTTCTGCCAACTCCAGGGTGTGATTCATCCAATTTTTGGGCTACTGAAGCCAACTCCAGTGTATATTTGGGCTCCTGCTGCTGCTACTGTCAACTCCTGCCAACTCCAGGGTGTGATTCATCCAATTTTTGGGCTCCTGAGGCCAACTCCAGTGTATATTTGGGCTCCTGCTGCTGCTGCTGCCAACTTCTGCCAACTCCAGGGTGTGATTCATCCAATTTTTGGGCTCCTGAAGCCAACTCCAGTGTATATTTGGGCTCCTGCTGCTGCTGCTGCCAACTCCAGGGTGTGATTCATCCAATTGTTGGGCTCCTGAAGCCAACCCCAGGGTCTCTTTAAAGTAATGTTTGGGCTCCTGCTGCTGCTGCTGCCAACTTCTGCCAACTCCAGGGTGTGATTCATCCAATTTTTGGGCTCCTGAAGCCAACCCCAGGGTCTCTTTGAAGTAATGTTTGGGCTCCTGCTGCTGCTACTGTCAACTCCTGCCAACTCCAGGGTGTGATTCATCCAATTTTTGGGCTCCTGAGGCCAACTCCAGTGTATATTTGGGCTCCTGCTGCTGCTGCTGCCAACTTCTGCCAACTCCAGGGTGTGATTCATCCAATTTTTGGGCTCCTGAAGCCAACTCCAGTGTATATTTGGGCTCCTGCTGCTGCTACTGTCAACTCCTGCCAACTCCAGGGTGTGATTCATCCAATTTTTGGGCTCCTGAGGCCAACTCCAGTGTATATTTGGGCTCCTGCTGCTGCTGCTGCTGCCAACTTCTGCCAACTCCAGGGTGTGATTCATCCAATTTTTGGGCTCCTGAAGCCAACTCCAGTGTATATTTGGGCTCCTGCTGCTGCTACTGTCAACTCCTGCCAACTCCAGGGTGTGATTCATCCAATTTTTGGGCTCCTGAGGCCAACTCCAGTGTATATTTGGGCTCCTGCTGCTGCTGCTGCTGCCAACTTCTGCCAACTCCAGGGTGTGATTCATCCAATTTTTGGGCTCCTGAAGCCAACTCCAGTGTATATTTGGGCTCCTGCTGCTGCTACTGTCAACTCCTGCCAACTCCAGGGTGTGATTCATCCAATTTTTGGGCTCCTGAGGCCAACTCCAGTGTATATTTGGGCTCCTGCTGCTGCTGCTGCTGCCAACTTCTGCCAACTCCAGGGTGTGATTCATCCAATTTTTGGGCTCCTGAAGCCAACTCCAGTGTATATTTGGGCTCCTGCTGCTGCTGCTGTCAACTCCTGCCAACTCCAGGGTGTGATTCATCCAATTTTTGGGCTCCTGAGGCCAACTCCAGTGTATATTTGGGCTCCTGCTGCTGCTACTGTCAACTCCTGCCAACTCCAGGGTGTGATTCATCCAATTTTTGGGCTCCTGAAGCCAACTCCAGTGTATATTTGGGCTCCTGCTGCTGCTACTGTCAACTCCTGCCAACTCCAGGGTGTGATTCATCCAATTTTTGGGCTCCTGAGGCCAACTCCAGTGTATATTTGGGCTCCTGCTGCTGCTGCTGCCAACTTCTGCCAACTCCAGGGTGTGATTCATCCAATTTTTGGGCTCCTGAAGCCAACTCCAGTGTATATTTGGGCTCCTGCTGCTGCTGCTGCCAACTTCTGCCAACTCCAGGGTGTGATTCATCCAATTTTTGGGCTCCTGAAGCCAACTCCAGTGTATATTTGGGCTCCTGCTGCTGCTACTGTCAACTCCTGCCAACTCCAGGGTGTGATTCATCCAATTTTTGGGCTCCTGAGGCCAACTCCAGTGTATATTTGGGCTCCTGCTGCTGCTGCTGCCAACTTCTGCCAACTCCAGGGTGTGATTCATCCAATTTTTGGGCTCCTGAAGCCAACTCCAGTGTATATTTGGGCTCCTGCTGCTGCTACTGTCAACTCCTGCCAACTCCAGGGTGTGATTCATCCAATTTTTGGGCTCCTGAAGCCAACTCCAGTGTATATTTGGGCTCCTGCTGCTGCTGCTGTCAACTCCTGCCAACTCCAGGGTGTGATTCATCCAATTTTTGGGCTCCTGAGGCCAACTCCAGTGTATATTTGGGCTCCTGCTGCTGCTGCTGCTGCCAACTTCTGCCAACTCCAGGGTGTGATTCATCCAATTTTTGGGCTCCTGAAGCCAACTCCAGTGTATATTTGGGCTCCTGCTGCTGCTGCTGTCAACTCCTGCCAACTCCAGGGTGTGATTCATCCAATTTTTGGGCTCCTGAGGCCAACTCCAGTGTATATTTGGGCTCCTGCTGCTGCTACTGTCAACTCCTGCCAACTCCAGGGTGTGATTCATCCAATTTTTGGGCTCCTGAAGCCAACTCCAGTGTATATTTGGGCTCCTGCTGCTGCTACTGTCAACTCCTGCCAACTCCAGGGTGTGATTCATCCAATTTTTGGGCTCCTGAAGCCAACTCCAGTGTATATTTGGGCTCCTGCTGCTGCTGCTGCCAACTTCTGCCAACTCCAGGGTGTGATTCATCCAATTTTTGGGCTCCTGAAGCCAACTCCAGTGTATATTTGGGCTCCTGCTGCTGCTACTGTCAACTCCTGCCAACTCCAGGGTGTGATTCATCCAATTTTTGGGCTCCTGAGGCCAACTCCAGTGTATATTTGGGCTCCTGCTGCTGCTGCTGCCAACTTCTGCCAACTCCAGGGTGTGATTCATCCAATTTTTGGGCTACTGAAGCCAACTCCAGTGTATATTTGGGCTCCTGCTGCTGCTACTGTCAACTCCTGCCAACTCCAGGGTGTGATTCATCCAATTTTTGGGCTCCTGAGGCCAACTCCAGTGTATATTTGGGCTCCTGCTGCTGCTGCTGCCAACTTCTGCCAACTCCAGGGTGTGATTCATCCAATTTTTGGGCTCCTGAAGCCAACTCCAGTGTATATTTGGGCTCCTGCTGCTGCTGCTGCCAACTCCAGGGTGTGATTCATCCAATTGTTGGGCTCCTGAAGCCAACCCCAGGGTCTCTTTAAAGTAATGTTTGGGCTCCTGCTGCTGCCAACTTCTGCCAACTCCAGGGTGTGATTCATCCAATTTTTGGGCTCCTGAAGCCAACCCCAGGGTCTCTTTGAAGTAATGTTTGGGCTCCTGCTGCTGCTACTGTCAACTCCTGCCAACTCCAGGGTGTGATTCATCCAATTTTTGGGCTCCTGAGGCCAACTCCAGTGTATATTTGGGCTCCTGCTGCTGCTGCTGCCAACTTCTGCCAACTCCAGGGTGTGATTCATCCAATTTTTGGGCTCCTGAAGCCAACTCCAGTGTATATTTGGGCTCCTGCTGCTGCTACTGTCAACTCCTGCCAACTCCAGGGTGTGATTCATCCAATTTTTGGGCTCCTGAGGCCAACTCCAGTGTATATTTGGGCTCCTGCTGCTGCTGCTGCTGCCAACTTCTGCCAACTCCAGGGTGTGATTCATCCAATTTTTGGGCTCCTGAAGCCAACTCCAGTGTATATTTGGGCTCCTGCTGCTGCTACTGTCAACTCCTGCCAACTCCAGGGTGTGATTCATCCAATTTTTGGGCTCCTGAGGCCAACTCCAGTGTATATTTGGGCTCCTGCTGCTGCTGCCAACTTCTGCCAACTCCAGGGTGTGATTCATCCAATTTTTGGGCTCCTGAAGCCAACTCCAGTGTATATTTGGGCTCCTGCTGCTGCTACTGTCAACTCCTGCCAACTCCAGGGTGTGATTCAACCAATTTTTGGGCTCCTGAGGCCAACTCCAGTGTATATTTGGGCTCCTGCTGCTGCTGCTGCTGCCAACTTCTGCCAACTCCAGGGTGTGATTCATCCAATTTTTGGGCTCCTGAAGCCAACTCCAGTGTATATTTGGGCTCCTGCTGCTGCTGCTGTCAACTCCTGCCAACTCCAGGGTGTGATTCATCCAATTTTTGGGCTCCTGAGGCCAACTCCAGTGTATATTTGGGCTCCTGCTGCTGCTACTGTCAACTCCTGCCAACTCCAGGGTGTGATTCATCCAATTTTTGGGCTCCTGAAGCCAACTCCAGTGTATATTTGGGCTCCTGCTGCTGCTACTGTCAACTCCTGCCAACTCCAGGGTGTGATTCATCCAATTTTTGGGCTCCTGAGGCCAACTCCAGTGTATATTTGGGCTCCTGCTGCTGCTGCTGCCAACTTCTGCCAACTCCAGGGTGTGATTCATCCAATTTTTGGGCTCCTGAAGCCAACTCCAGTGTATATTTGGGCTCCTGCTGCTGCTGCTGCCAACTTCTGCCAACTCCAGGGTGTGATTCATCCAATTTTTGGGCTCCTGAAGCCAACTCCAGTGTATATTTGGGCTCCTGCTGCTGCTACTGTCAACTCCTGCCAACTCCAGGGTGTGATTCATCCAATTTTTGGGCTCCTGAGGCCAACTCCAGTGTATATTTGGGCTCCTTCTGCCCCTCATAGTGATGCCACTTCAACTCTCTGCAATTGTGCCGCTCTGCGATTCTATTAGCGATGCCTCTGATCTGCATGTGATATTTATTCAAAGTATTATTTAACTAACCCAGCACGCATCCTGTGCGTGTTACAGCAAGGCAGAATGGTTTACAACCCTATTGAGGCTCTAGGGGGCTCAGAAATAGCCGTTTTTAATAGCGATTCGTCGCGAATTTATTCGGGTCGAAACGATTTTTGTCGGAAAATTCGGCGAATCAGTCGAATCGAATTTTTCAAAAGTTCGCTCATCTCTAATTGATCCCACATTCAATACACAAGCATTGAATACACAAGGATTGTGGTGGGCAGGCTGATTCATCACTAACGCCAGGTAGCGACAGAAGAGCGTCTGTAGCAGGCATTTTCAGAGCGCCCACTAGGAGTCGCAGTGCTCGGCCGTGATTCGCTAGTTTATAGTGACTCAGGCCCTTATTTATGAAGGAATAGCGACAGGTAGCGACTGGTGAGCGGCCGGTAATGACGGGCCCCACCACGAGAACGCCGGCTCCCCGCCACAATCACACATTTATCAAGCCAATCCTGCTTAGCGACTGAGATAGCGCCATATAGCGACTCATTCATCATTATTCCAGCCTCAGCCCACAGCGCCAGCGTCCGACCTTGAACAGCGACAGGTATGACCTCTCGCTACCTGGCGCTCTCCAATGCATTTCAATGGAACAATCTTTAAATATTAATAATTAATTGTTATTATTATTTATTTTTTTTTTTTAAATGTGAAAAATTCTGTGACCACTTCTGCCATTTTAGATAATTTTTAGATAAAAATTGTACAGAATTGATATTACAGGACTGATATTAATGTATTCATATTACTAAATTATTTAAAAAACTTTTTTTTTTCGTTTCCAAAAATATGGTGGTTTGAGGGTTAAAACACTACTTTTAACCCATCGCCGCCGGCGCTCTGGGGTTTAAACATGCATTTTACAGCGCGATAATTTTTTGAGCGTGATTTTTTAATGAATATGGTGGGAGCCGGTCGCTCTGACCAGTCGCTATCATGCGCACCCATACAGCGCGGAACCTGTCAAATAGCGACTCCTCACCCAATATTCAACATTACGGCAAACCGACTGAGTCGCTATCAACTACCGAACAACGGCCAAGCACAGCAACTACTAGCGGGCGCTCTGAAAATGCCGCTACAGTCGCTCAACTGTCACTACCTGCCACTATTAATGAATCGGCCTCCCCGTCGCTGTGCAGTAATGTTGAGGAGTCGCTATTTGACCAGTACAGCGCTGTATGGGAGCGCATGGTAGCGACTGCTCATAGCGACCGACTCACAACATATTTAAGAAAAAAAAAGCCCCACACAACTCTGGCGCAGAAAAATGCTTATCTGAAGCCCAGAGCGCAGGAGGCTGTGTGTTTAAAGTGTGTTTTTCAGCATCTATCAACTAGTAACAAAGCGAAAACATATGGAATTACATTGTAACAACATTGTAACATGAACACTTTAATGGCAGACCTGTAATGTCATTTCTGAAGAAATATATAAAAAATTTAAAAATTTAGAAAAAAATGCTATTTCAATGCCAGAAGAGGTCACAGAACTTTGATTGTAATTTTTTGAAAAAAAATAAAATAAAACAAATACCCAGTTTAAAGAGAAGAAAAGGTTCGTCCATTGAAATGTATGGGAGAGCGACAGGTAGCGAGAGGTCCTACCTGGCGCTGTACAAGGCTGAACGCCCGGCGCTGTTCGCTGAGGCTGTAAAACATGATGAATCGGACGCTACATGGCGCTATCCCAGTCGCTAAACAGATTCTGCTTGATAAATGTGGAATTGCGTGCCGTGTCCGGCGTTCACCAGTCGCTACCTCTCATTAACCAGCCACTACCTGACGCTATCCCTTCTTAAATAAGGGCCTAAGCTTAGCCGCAGACGTGGGATCGAGGATCAGGATGAGTTTATGGAGAGACCATGAAGTTTGACACTGTGGGTCATCCCAAATTAGGATCCCCTCTAGGGAACAACCTATTTTTATGAGTTTTAGTCCAATTTAAACAACGACTTATCGTTGTTCAATTTTTTCCTGGTTCGCACCAAAATCTTCTGCACCAAAACCAATGGTATATGTGACAACAAATATTGGTGCCACATTTCACTTCATCTAATAAGGCTAAAATAATGCAACGGAGGACCAGAGGAATTGCATTGCCCTTTCTGTTTGATCAATAAATACTTGAAAGATCTTTATGGTTGCTACACATTTCTAATATTTGACCATGCGGTCTCGGCAGCGAGGGCTTTTACATTATAATAAAGGCTGTAAAATATTTGATAGCTGGATGCTGTCAGTGTAGAGGGAGCCCTGTACTCCCATATAAATCCAGAGTGGGGCAAGGCTTTCCTCTGCATAAATCATGATGACACTCCCAATGGTAGTCTATGGGGTCTAGTGAGCTCCTGCAAGGGCAGAAGATAGAGGCTTACCTTAGGTGTGCGGTCCTAAGGTACACGGGCAGGCTGATTACTAGCGCTAGCTATCGGCAGATGAGCGTCTGTACAGAGGCGCTAAGAGCGACCGCTAGTAGACGCTGTGATCGGCTATCGGGCGCTGTAACAGAGCGCCTCAGATGCTGGCCCGCATTGATGAATGAGATGTATGTTGGGCTCAGTGCGACCGACTCTCAGCGACTCACACCATATTCAACAAAAAAACACACACACAGCATCGGCGCTCTAGATCTGGTCGCTATAGCACAGAGCGCCAGATGCTGTGTGATTAAAGTCTGCTTTGAACACATATCCACCAGTAACAAAGCGAAAACACATTGTTGTAACATTGTGACATTAATACTTTAAAGTGGACCTTCACTCTGAATAAGAGTCTATCTTATATGTTTCCCACACCCTGTACATACAGATTGCTCACATTAATCCAGACCTTCACTCTGAATAAGAGCATATCTTATATGTTTCCCACACCCTGTACATACAGATTGCTCACATTAAAAATCATCCTACCTGCATCTACTGCATGTTATGAGCCTTTAAACATCCAAGATGGCGGCTCATGGAACATCAGGCAGCCTGCAAACAGGAAGTGCCTCCTGACTGTGCTGCTCTGCATTCTGGGATTGCTGTCCTTTCCCTGACCCCAGCTCTGCTCTGTCTGAGCAAAGCACAGCTATAACCTGCCCCCTGTACTTTATCCCGCTCTCCTCTCCTCAGTAAGTGTGATGCTTCTGAGTCAAGATGGCGGCGCACGCATCCTAATGTCCTGAACAGAGTTGCAGCCCAGTGGGGGAAAGAATAATAAGTAAGTAACTAAAAACTTAAAATATATTAACTTTAGATGCTGGGGAGTCGTTTTTTAAGGGTTTGGGCTTTTCAATAAATCATGGTGAAGGTCCGGTTTAATGGCAGACCCGTAATGATAATTCTGCATATAAATACAAAAAAATAAATTTTTTTTTCAAAGATGACTTTTTCTAGGCCAGGAGAGGTCACACAGTTATTTGAGAGAAGAAAAAAAATAATAAAAACAAAAAACGCTGTTTAAACAGAATAAAAGGAACTTCCATTGAAATGTAGGGGGGAGCGACAGGTAGCGACAGGTCTTACCTGGCGCTCTGAAAGCTAGAGCTCCAGCGCTATACGCTGAGCCGCCTGTAATGATGAATCGTACGCTACATGGCGCTGTTAGAGTCGCTCACCAGAATCGCCTTCATAAATGTGCCTTTGCGTTCACCAGAAGCTGCTTGCCGCTACGAGGCGCTACCTGGCGCTATCCCGACAGTCACACACACACAGGCCCTTATTTAACAAGGGATAGCGCCAGGTAACGACTGGTGAGCGAACGGTAATGGCGGTCACCGCCACGAGAACGCCGGCTCCCCACCACAATCACACATTTATCAAGCCAATCCTGCTTAGCGACTGAGAGAGCGCCAGATAGCGAATCATTCATCATTATTCCAGCCTCACCCCACAGCGCCAGCGAGCGACCTTGAACAGTGACAGGTATGACCTCTCGCTACCTGGCGCTCTCCAATGCATTTCAATGGAACAATCTTTAAATATTCATAATTAATTGTTATTAATGTTTTTTTTTTTTTTTAAATGTCAAAAATTCTGTGACCACTTCTGCAATGTTAGATTTTTTTTTATGGTAAAAAAATAAAAAAAAACAATTTGTGCAGAATTGATATTACAGGTCTGATATTAATGTATTCATATTACAAAATGTTTTTAAAAACTTGTTTTTTTTGGTTTCCAAAAATATGGTGGTTTGGGGGTTAAAAAACTACTTTTAACCCATCGCCGCCAGCGCTCTGGGGTTTAAACAAGCATTTCACAGCGCGAGAATTTTTTGAGCGTGATTTGTTAATGAATATGCTGGGAGCCGTTCGCTATGGCCATTCGCTATCATGCGCTCCCATACAGCGCGGAACCTGTCAAATAGCGACTCCTCACCCAATATTCAACATTACGGCACACCGAACAACAACCGAACAACGGCCAAGCACAGCGACTACTAGCGGGCACTGTGAAAATACTGCTACAGTCGCTCAACTGTCGCTACCTGGCGCTATTAATGCTTCGGCCTCCCCGTCTTTCCCGCTTTAGGTCCCGCAAGGCGGTGAGATAGTTATGACTGTGTATTGTGCCTGTGGAGGGGTGTTTGGCATTTTCAAAGCATTAAAAAACAGATGGCGCTGACAATAGAGTCAGCAATGTCTATATAAGGCCCATGGTCATAGAGAAGAAGAAGGGAAGGGTCAGCACAGTTAAAGTGGACCAACACCCAGGATTTTGACTATCCTGGGTTTTGGTCCACTTCAGGGGGGCACCCCGATTTTGGGGCTTTTGGGGGGGGTCCCTCACCGCGGGACATCCCGATCTCGGATGTCCTGCGGTGAGGGAGGTGATCACCCCTGGGTGTTGGTCCACTTTAATGATACAGCAGGTCAGGTCACTGCACACAACACACATTTGTTCATGATAGATCAGGTCAGGGCAGTTTATAGGTGACATATCTCTCAGCAGGGCTGGATTGTGAGAGGGGCGCAAGAGGCGCGAGCCTCGGGGCTTCCACCACTTGCCCTGCAAAGGGGGCCTCCACCAACCTTTGGGTTATGATCTCGTCCAGGAGGCTTTTCAGTCTTTGGTATGACGGGCCGCGGGGCCAGCAACCAAGCTATCGGCGGCAGTGGGATCCCCCCGCGTCTGGGCAGCCAAAGCCACCACAAGGCAGGACGGAGAGTCTAGAGCAGCAAAGCCGCCATCAGCAACGCTACAGTGATGGGTGCGTGCAGAGCTGTCGCTCAATCTGAGGTTCAAGTAAGCAGATGGGTGTTGTTAATTATTGCTTGAGCACTCTTGTATATATTAGGGGCTTTTTCTATAGAAAATTGTCATGATTAAGGGCACGCTGCCCGAAACGCGTCGACGCTTTTCACAATTTTAATGCCTGTTGTATCATTTTCCTGATATGGAACATTTTAATTCTTACTTCAAATAAATTGGACGTTTTAACCTACAACCGGATGTCGGCTGGCCTTACTGTTTGCAATGGGACTGACCATATAAGAGGTGAGCACTCTTGGCCGTGCAGCTTTGCCAGTTGTATTCAGATCAAGTGATTCAGAGCTGGCAATTGTTTTTCCATAAGCAGATGGGTGCCAGACAACCACCACTTGGCTGGACTAATATTTTAAAGGAAAAAAATACTGTATCTGGGGCCTCCACCAGATTTTGTGCCCAGGGGCCTCCATCACACATAATCCGGCCATGTGTCTCAGTGTGGGAAAGAAAAGAACGTTCTCCCTTCTCAGCCATCTTATGGTTCAGTGCCTCTTCATAGCAGCAGGCATGGACCCCACCCCATGACTGAGCCTGATATGGGGGGGGATGACCAGAACTACTAACAGCAGGTCAAACCACACTGCAGAAAACAATACAGCTGGGATAAAGGCGCATACACAATGGTCCTTGGCATCCAGGGAGATTGTCTTGCTCACCCGCCCCTAGTACTGCCCTGGATCAGGCAAAGGCAGTTTATGTTAGATAGGAGAGAAATCATACACAGTGAGACAAGCAAGCAATGTCAGGTGACCAGGGGCGACAGGGATGGGAGTGAGCAAGATCTTGCAGGGGGATAGGCTGATTCATTACTAACGCCAGGGAGCGACAGATGAGCATCTGTAGCACGGATATGAGAGCGCCCGCTAGTAGTTGCTGTGCTCGGCCATGGATCATTGTTTCAGAGCTCCTCAGTCGCTGGGCTGCATTGATGAATATGATGTGTGAGTCGCAGTACTACGCTGTATGGTAGCGAACGGAAGCGTCAGCTCAGTGCGACCGACTCACACCACATTCATCAAAAAACAGCCTCAAACATCGCCGGCGTTCAAAATCATGTAATTGTAGCCCATAGCTCCAGAGGCTGTGTGATTAAAGGCTGTTTATGAACATGTATCCACTAGTAACAAAGGGAAAACATATGGAATTACATTGTTATTACATTGTAACATGAACACTTTAATACCAGATATGTAAGGACAATTCTGCAAAAATATTATTAATCCAAAAAGTTTGCAAAAATTTCATTTTCTTGCACAGAATACATGTCAGAAGGTTTGTGATTTTTTTTAAGAAATAAAAAAAAAAATTCGGATCAGGAAAAGGATTTAAGGATCGTCCATAGAAATGTATGGGAGAGCGCCAGGTAGTGACAGGTAAGACGTGGCGCTCTGCAAGGCTGAACGCCGGCGCTGTACGCTGAGCCTGGGATAATTATGAATCGGACGCTACATGGCGTTATCCCAGTCGCTCACCAGATTCGGCTTCATAAATGTGTAATTGCGTGCGATGTCCGGCGTTCATCTGCTGCTGTACAGGCACTACCTGGTGCTAGAGCTTCATGAATAAGGCCCTACGCCTCTTCTACTTTACTGAATAAAACAAATGCTTTGGCTGGAGCTGAGCTTAAAAAGATGCAATGAAAACATATCAGTGCAGTTTTCTCCAGCAATAATCCCAGACCTACAGTAAATCCTCAGCTTCTAATGACTGGAGATAGAAAACAAGGCTAAATTAGTCTGGAGTTGGTCTTTAAAGGGATAGATCCAGGTAATGACAATAATAAAGCAGAAAGGAGTGCAGCTGAAGCCTGTCCTATGTACCTATCACCCCATTCCTTGCAGCACGCTGGACTGTAGATGCTGTAGCAGGTCTCCAAAGTTTGCCCCTCCACAAATCCATATATTTTATGATGTACTTCCATAAAGAGTAGAATTACAAATGACACATTCTCGGCTGCTGGGGAGAAGAGAAAACTGTCTCTTTCTTTTATGTTCAGCCTGAACAAAGACGGGGAGGCCGATTCATTAATAGCGCCAGGTAGCGACAGATGAGCGACAGTAGCGGTATTTTCACTGCGCCCGCTAGTATTCGCTGTGCTTGGCCGTTGTTCGGTTGTTGACAGCGACTCAGTCGGTGTGCGGTAATGTTGAATACGGGGTTAGGAGTCGCTGTTTGACAGGTTCCGCGCTGTATGGGAGCGCATGACAGCGAATGGCCATAGCGAACGGCTTCCAGCATATTCATTAACAAATAACGCTCCAAAAATTCTCGCGCTGTGAAATGCATGTTTAAACCCCAGAGTGCTGGCGGCGATGGGTTAAAAGTAGTTTTTTAACCCCCAAACAACCATATTTTTGGAAACCAAAAAAAAACAAGTTTTTCAAAACATTTTGTAATATGAATACATTAATATCAGACCTGTAATATCAATTCTGCACAAATTTTTTTTTTTGTTTTTTTTTACCTTAAAAAAAATATCTAACATTGCAGAAGTGGTCACAGAATTTTTCACATTAAAAAAAATAAAAAAAAAACAGTAATAGCTATTAATTATGAATATTTAAAGATTGCTCCATTGAAATGCATTGGAGAGCGCCAGGTAGCGAGAGGTCATACCTGTCGCTGTTCAAGGTCGCTCGCTGGCGCTGTGGGGTGAGGCTGGAATAATGATGAATGATTCACTATCTGGCGCTCTGTCAGTCGCTAAGCAGGATCGGCTTGATAAATGTGTGATTGCGGAGGGGAGCCGGCGTTCTCGTGGCGGTGACCGTCATTACCGTTCGCTCACCATTCGCTACCTGGCGCTATCCCTTGTTAAATAAGGGCCTTTAATGCTGGATAATGTTTGTAAAAACAATTCTCTTTTAAGTTAGACCAAAATCCTTCTCTGCCGCCTAAACGACTCTCAGGCTGTCCCTGATTTGGGATGCCCTGACTTGGAAAAACACAGTTTGCCTGTTATGTTTACCAAACCAGCGATCCAATGGCACATGCACAGGCTGCGGCGGCATCTCCTCGTATCACACTGGTTGATGCGCCCGTCCTATCTGAATGGCTGGTGTGGGCACACTCTGAAAACTCTGCGCTGGGCAGTGTATAAGAAGAGTGTTCTATGCCGTTCATTCATATGGAGGCATAGAACACTGGTTGGAGCAGAGCCTGTTCAGGTAACATAGTATGTAAGGCTGAATAAAGACTTTAGTCCATCCAGTTCAGCCTGTTTAACTCCTTCCAGTGGTCTAGTAGCCATAGCTGGAAATGTTATTACATGCCAGGAAGGCATCAAGGCCACTTTTTTACTGTATCGATCATTACTACCTCCTCTGGCAGCGAGTTCCATAGTCTCACTGCTCTTACAGAGAAGAATCCTCTCCTATGTCGGTGGAGAAAGCACCTTTCCTCTAACCTTAGTGGATGCCCCCGGGTTATGGTTACACTCCGAGGTATGAATAGATTGTGGGACAGATCTTTGTATTGACCCCGAATATATTTATACATAGTTATTAGATCACCCCTCAATCGTCTTTTTTCTAGACTAAATAAACCTAACTTTGACAATCTTTCAGGGTACTCTAGCCCCCGCACTCCTTTTATTAACTTTGTTGCCCTTCTTTGAACGCGCTCCATTTCTTATATGTCCTTCTTAAGCACAGGTGCCCAGAACTGTACACCGAACACAAATCAAAACCCTTAAAATCAGGGATTTTGGTCCACTTTAAAGTGGACCAAAACCCACCACGATCGGCCCGGGAATCTATAAGATTTCCTCCCCCCGGGGCATCCAAAATCGGGATGCCCCACTGTGTGAAACCCCCCAGGTCTCCCCATACACTTACCTTGTTTCCCGGTCTAACGGCACATGCGCGAGCCATGGCGGCATCTCCGCTATCCCTCTAGCAGGACGCATGCCCGCGCCAGCCATTTGTAAACGCTCCCTGCGGGAGGGTAGGCCGTCAGCCTGCTCTGAGCCGCTGGCCTTAGACGAAGCCTTAGATGATGTGACATCAGCAGCTCTGAGTGCTCTGACTGGACAAGCGCCGCGGAACGGGAAGAGGTGAGTTGACAGTGATCTGGTGGGTTTCACATACCGGGGCACCACCGATCGGGGGTCATAATCCTGGGTTTTGGTCCACTTTAAGAAAGCCACTAGGAAATGTCTTCATAGAAAATACAGCAAGTACATTTGCCTGGACATCCCCAAAACTGGGATGTCCCCACCAGAGATGAACAATACCCAGGAGAGTGTAAATCCCAGATGTCGTTCTTCTTGAATGTTTCTGTCCTGGCTAAACACAAGAAAATAACTGACCTTCCTACCTGCAGACTTGATTCCATGGAGTTCTGTGTGCTGGTTTCAGACATGTTGGCTCCCCCTGCCTTGGCTTTGAGCTTTTCCCTGCTGCCAGTCACAAGGGAGGAGGCTTCAGCAGGCGGAGCATCACTTGTGCATGTTCATGCTACTATAGCTTAACCTGGATCAGCACACTTTAAACCGGTCCTTCAGCATCATTTAATGAAAAGCCCAAACCTTTAAAAAAAAACAGCATCTAAAATGTATATATTTTACGTTTTTGGTCTTTTTGGTTTCACCCATCGGGTTGCAAGGATACGGGCGCCGCCATCTTGCCTCAGAAGCATCACATATTGGGGAGAGGAGAGGAGGGCAAAAGTACAGGGGGGTGGGTTATAGCTGTGCTTTGCACAGACAGAGCAGAGCTGGGGTCAGGAAAAGGTCAGCAATCCCAGAATGCAGAGTGGCACAGTCAGAAGACATCTCCTGTTTGCAGGCATCCTGAGATTCCACGGGCCGCCATCTTGGATGTTTAAAGGCTCATAAAATGCAGTAGATGTAGGTAGGCTGATTTTTAATGTGGCCAATCTGTAGGTACGGTGTATATAAGGATATGCTCTGATTCAGGGTGAAGGTCCACTTTAAAGTGGTCCAAAACCCAGTATAGTCAATATTTTTGACTATCCTGGGTTTTGGTCCTTTCCTCGGGGGCTGTGTGAAACCCCCCAGATCGCCGCAGCCAACTCACCTGCTCCCGGTCCAACGGTGCGTCTAAGAGCAGCGGTTCTGACGGTCGCATCCTTTGCCTTCTTTTAACGGGGCGCGTGCCTGCGCGGGCGTGCACACTGCTAGAGGGAGGTGGAGGATGCGGCTGTCAGAGCCGCTGCTCTTAGACTCACCGTTGAAGAGGTGAGTTGGCTGCGGCGATCTCGGGGGGTTTCACACAGCCCCCGGGGAAAAGACCAAAACCCAGGATAGTCAAAAATATTGACTATACTGGGTTTTGGTCCACTTTAAACTGGACCTTCACCCTGAATCAGAGCATATTCTTATGTACCCCGTACCTACAGATTGGCCACATTAAAAATCAGCCTACCTACATCTATTGCATTTTATGAGCCTTTAAACATCCAAGATGGCTGCCCATGGAATCTCAGGCTGCCTGCAAACAGGAGATGTCTTCTAAAAGTGCCCACTCTGCATTCTGGGATAGCTGACCTTTTCCTGTACCTACAGATTGGCCACATTAAAAATCAGCCTACCTACATGAGTATTAAGTACAAGTATGGAGTCCCATGATTGGCCAGTGGGTGGTCAGAGGGGCAGGTGGCTGGTGCCGAGGACACGACCATGGACCATGTGACCGCCCAGCGGCCAATCGCGGGACTCCTTTCCCATCGCTGGCTTGTAATAAAGGTTAGGATTACGGGTGTTCTGGGTGGTTATGTGCAAGGGGGGACTCCAGCATTCTGGATGCTTGTTTTGATTAGCTGACAGCGGGACCAACACCCGTTAAAGAAAAAATGAGTGTTGTTCCGGTTTGAGATGCGATAGTACAACCACCAAACCGGCTCAGCCTGCAGCATAATGTGGGATCAAGCCTGAGGGCTGGCAGGTAAGTGATGTTTTTCTTTTTTATTTAGGCCCTTATTTATGAAGGAATAGCGACAGGTAGCGACTGGTGAGCGACCGGTAATGACGAGAGAACGCCGGCTCCCCACCACAATCACACATTTATCAAGCCGATCCTGCTTAGCGACTGAGATAGTGCCATATAGCGACTCATTCATCATTATTCCAGCCTCAGCCCACAGCGCCAGCGTCCGACCTTGAACAGCGACAGGTATGACCTCTCGCTACCTGGCGCTCTCCAATGCATTTCAATGGAACAATCTTTAAATATTAATAATTAATTGTTTTTAATGTTTTTTTTTTTTTTTAAATGTGAAAAATTCTGTGACCACTTCTGCCATTTTAGATAATTTTTTTAAGGGAAAAAAAAAAATAAAAATTGTACAGAATTGATATTACAGGTCTGATATTAATGTATTCATATTACTAAATTATTTAAAAAACTTGTTTTATTTGGTTTTCAAAAATATGGTGGTTTGGGGGTTAAAAAACTACTTTTAACCCATCGCCGCCAGCGCGAGAATTTTTTGAGCGTGATTTTTTAATGAATATGGTGGGAGCCGGTCGCTAGGGCCAGTCGCTATCATGCGCTCCCATACAGCGCGGAACCTGTCAAATAGCGACTCCTCACCCAATATTCAACATTACGGCAAACCGACTGAGTCGCTATCAACTACCGAACAACGGCCAAGCACAGCGACTACTAGCGGGCGCTCTGAAAATGCTGCTACAGTCGCTCAACTGTCGCTACCTGCTGCTATTAATGAATCAGCCTCTTTGTCTGTCCCTTTAAGCCTGTGCTATTTCCTCATTGAGCTACAGTGTGATTGGATTTCCTGCTCTGTGATATTACGCAGCCAGCCTATCCGAAGCAGAAGAATATTGGAAAGATGTTGGCTGCATTCTGTGTCACGTGACACGTGTGATGTTATATACCAGACCTGGGCACTGTACGGCCCGCGGGCCATATATGGCCCTTTGATTGGCTCTGACCGGCCCGGGCTGAGCTGGCTGGCGGAGTTCCTCCGCTCATGATTCGGCGTCCCTCCTCTCTCGCTCCCTGCAAGGTGCCTGTCCGTCCTTCTTCGCAGCTAGTCGGCGCCTCCCGCACTGTACACAGACGATCAATTAAGCAGCAGCCGATCGGCCGCTCAGCTCGTTGGATCTGGCATATTCTCCCGTTCTCACTCGGTGAGGAAGGGATTACGTGCCAGACTCGACGAGCTGAGCGGCCAATCAGCTGCTGCTTAAGTGATCGCCTGTGTACAGTGTGGGAACGGGGTGCCCTGCTATGTGAAACCCCCCAGATCACCTGGTTCACCTCACCGCCGTCCTACAGCGCATGCGTGGCCGCGCATCCAATCAGCGGGCTCAGAGCCTCTGAGCTATGCATGTCTTAGCAGCGTCTTAGCTCAGCGGCTCCAAGCGCGCTGGCGGCTGCATTTCACGCTTCCATTCACAAATGGCCGGGGCGGGCACGCGCCCTTCTAGAGAGAAGCGCTAGATGCGGCCGCGGCCCTCGCGTGCTCCGCTGGACCAGGATTCAGTTAAGTGTAGCGGGCGTCCTGGGGGGTTTCACTCAACGGGGCATCCCGATTTTATACTATAACATACATATAGCTATAACATACATATAGCTATAACATACATATAACTATAACATACATATAACTATAACATACATATAGCTATAACATACATATAACTATAACATACATATAACTATAACATACATATAACTATAACATACATATAGCTATAACATACATATAACTATAACATACATATAGCTATAACATACATATAGCTATAACATACATATAACTATAACATACATATAGCTATAACATACATAAAACTATAACATACATATAACTATAACATACATATAACTATAACATACATATAGCTATAACATACATATAACTATAACATACATATAACTATAACGTACATATAGCTATAACATACATATAACTATAACATACATATAACTATAACATACATATAACTATAACATACATATAACTATAACATACATATAACTATAACGTACATATAGCTATAACATACATATAACTATAACATACATATAACTATAACATACATATAACTATAACATACATATAGCTATAACATACATATAACTATAACATACATATAACTATAACATACATATAACTATAACATACATATAACTATAACATATACTGGTAGCAGCTTGTCACAACAATGCTATTTACTGCTTTTTATAAAGAAATACAATTATTATGCAGAATTGAGTTCAGCCTTTTGGCCCGGCCCTCCACAATATTTTTAGTTTTTTCATGTGGCCCCATGGAAAAAATAATTGCCCACCCCTGTTATATACAAATCTGCCAGCAGGAACTTTCAGGTAACAACGTTCTTGTCTGTCTGGGGGTCAGATTTACACCGCCATACCTCCCAAGTGTCCCTGATTTGGAGGGACTGTTCTCTTTTTGAGTCCATGTCCCCCTGTCCCTCGTTGTTCTCATTTGTCCCTCTTGGAGGTGTAACATGCAGATCTGCATCAGTAAATTAATTTGCCTATTCAACATACATATAACTATAACATACATATAGCTATAACATACATATAACTATAACATACATATAACTACAACATACATATAGCTATAACATACATATAACTATAACATACATATAACTATAACATACATATAACTATAACATACATATAACTATAACGTACATATAGCTATAACGTACATATAGCTATAACATACATATAACTATAACATACATATAACTATAACATACATATAGCTATAACATACATATAACTATAACATACATAAAACTATAACATACATATAACTATAACATACATATAACTATAACATACATATAGCTATAACATACATATAACTATAACATACATATAACTATAACGTACATATAGCTATAACATACATATAACTATAACATACATATAACTATAACATACATATAACTATAACATACATATAGCTATAACATACATATAACTATAACATACATATAACTATAACATACATATAACTATAACATATACTGGTAGCAGCTTGTCACAACAATGCTATTTACTGCTTTTTATAAAGATATACAATTATATTATGCAGAATTGAGTTCAGCCTTTTGGCCCGGCCCTCCACCATATTTTTAGTTTCTCATGTGGCCCCATGGAAAAAATAATTGCCCACCCCTGTTATATACAAATCTGCCAGCAGGAACTTTCAGGTAACAACGTTCTTCTCTGTCTGGGGGTCACCGCCATACCTCCCAAATGTCCCTGATTTGGAGGGACTGTTTTTTTTTTTGAGTCCATGTCCCCCTGTCCCTCGTTGTTCTCATTTGTCCCTCTCGGAGGTGTAACATGCAGATCTGCATCAGTAAATTAATTTGCCTATTCAATGTGTTTATATTGTTTTAACAGTTACAACCTATCTCCTTTCCATCCCTCATTTAACAATTATCCCTGAAAAGTTGGAAGGTATGACATACGCTATGAGCCTTATTCATAAAGGGATAGCGCCAGGTAGTGCCTGTACAGCGGCAGGTAGCGTCAAGTAGTAATTTTTTTTTAATTTAATCTCAAATAATGTTGTGGCCTCTCCTGGCCTAGAAAAAGTCATTTTTCACACTTTTTTCATGTTTTATATATTTAGGCAGAATTGACATTACAGGTCTGGCATTAATGTGTTCATGTTACAATGTTATAACAATGTAATTCCATATGTTTTCGCTTTGTTACTGGTGGATATGTGTGCAAAAACAACCTTTAATCACACAGCCCTCTGGGCTTCAGCAAAGCATTTCTGAGCGCCGGCGGTGTTTGAGGCTGTTTTTTTGATGAATATGCTGTGAGTCGGTCGCACTGACCAGTCGCTACCATTCCCTCCCATACAGCGCTGTACTGCTCATATAGGTACTCCCCACAACGTATTCTACAAAGCTGAACAGCAACTGAGTAGCTCTGAACTAGTGAACCATGGCCGAGCCCAGCGACTACTAGCGGGCGCTCTAAAATACCTGCTACAGACGCTCATCTGTCGCTACCTGCCGCTAGTAATGAATCAGCCTGCCCGTGAAAATACAGCACCCAGTCTTCTGTGCTGTGTAACTATTACCCAGTCCTCATACTGCAGAGCAGTTCACCCATATTGCTGCTTCAGAACTTCCCCTTCACTCTGCCCGTTTGTTGCGGATGTAGTAGTGGGATCTTTGCAATATGACATCAGCTCTCTTCTATTTACTCTGCCTGCTGTTGAAATCACGTGATAATCTTGAAATGTGGCTCAAACCTCTTACTCATCTTAGGGGTACCGTGTGGTTTTTTACTTCCACTGTGGGAGGTAATGTCAAGTATCAACTGTTTCCAGGCTCAGTTTGTCCCCGCACTACTGTGTGAGTAATAGTGAGATGGTGTCAGGCTTCACGTTACACAGAGCCAGGAGAAAGACACTCATACAAGGATAATGGAAATCATTTTACCTATTATTGTACTATGGTGTTTGGAGGAAAAAGAGGACTGAGCTTGCTGGCTGTAGGGATTACCATTGAACACCATGCCTAGTGTTGCTTATGTGACGGGGCCGAGCAGCACAGGCGGGACTCGCTTTCAGCATGAGGATTTATACACAGGCGCTGATGACACACATACAAGATACAGGATAAACTAGGCAACAGGAAACCTTAGCGTCAGATGACAAAAACTACTAAGAGCTAAACTAAAACATAGTAACTGAACAAGACCTTAAAGGGAGACTCCAAGCAAAAGCAATCATAAGGCAGCAAGCAGCTTACCTGATGCCTGTCCTGTGTGCCTCTCATTTCCTGCAGTGCTGGGTACAAGCTGTAGCAAGGCTCCTAGGTTTGCCCCTCTTTTTAATATTTGACTGGAATTCCACTTTAATAATATTAGGAACAAGACATTACTAATTATTTTGGCAGAGCAGTGTAGTATAACTATTTACAGTATCTACGGTATACTTAGGCCCTTATTTATGAAGGAATAGCGACAGGTAGCGACGGGTGAGCGACCGGTAATGACGGGCACCACCACGAGAACGCCGGCTCCCCACCACAATCACACATTTATCAAGCCAATCCTGCTTAGCGACTGAGATAGCGCCAGATAGCCACTCATTCATCATTATTCCAGCCTCAGCCCACAGCGCCAGCGTCCGACCTTGAACAGCGACAGGTATGACCCCTCGCTACCTGGCGCTCTCCAATGCATTTCAATGGAAAAATCTTTAAATATTCATAATTAATTGTTATTAATGTTTATTTTTTTTTTAAATGTGAAAAATTCTGTGACCACTTCTGCCATGTTAGATAATTTTTAAGGTAAAAAAAAAAAAAAAAATTGTGCAGAATTGATATTACAGGTCTGATATTATTGTATTCATATTACTAAATTCTTTAAGAATTTCTTTTTTTTTTTTGGCTTCCAAAAATATGGTGGTTTGGGGGTTAAAAAACACATCGCCGCCAGCGCTCTGGGGTTTAAACATGCATTTCACAGCGCGAGAATTTTTTGAGCGTGATTTTTTTATGAATATGGTGGGAGCCGGTCGCTCTGACCAGTCGCTATCATGCGCACCCATACTTTGTGGAACCTGTCAAATAGGGACTCGTCACCCCGTATTCAACATTACTGCACACCGACTCAATCGCTATCAACAACTGAACAATGGCCAAGCACAGCGACTACTAGCGGGCGCTGTGAAAATACTGCTACAGTCGCTCAACTGTCGCTACCTGCCGCTATTAATGAATCGGCCTCTTATAGCGAATATACAGTTGAAGGATGAGGTCTTAGTCCTTGATGAGGTCTTATCAGTTCTTGTTTTTATATAGTCTTATCCACATAGTCCCAGTCATAGTTCTTTGTTCATTTCCTGTATAGTAAGGGAGTAAAAACTGTTCTTATGTCTGGAGGTCATCAATAGAGGCCCGATGGCCAATATCGATGGGTGAGGAAGGGATGACCTCAATGTTAATAGCCCCCCCCCCTTGTCTTTAGTCTAAGAACAAATCAAGGAAAGGAGGGGGGTGCCAATGATCCTTCCAGCTGTTTTTTGGGGCCGATTCAGAGCCTGGTGAGAAAACTCACTTATTTTTTCTTTTTCACTTTCATCAAACAGGACCAACACCTGTTTTTTCATTAGCGGCTGTTGGTCCTGCTGTCTGCTCATTACAACAAGCTCAGGGGGGCATCCATGGGTAGGACACACACGGACACACACAAACGCCTCACCTCTCACCACACTCTTTTTTCCTGCCCAGAAGCAGGACCCAATCGGCGCGAGCAGGCTCCTTCCTTCTGGAGTCCCACCCACCCACTGAACCACCAATTAAAAAAGACGTGTGCTTCCCAGCGGGGCCAATGGCGGCAATGTTGGCAGTCAGAGCGGTGGGTGGGCAACGACAGGGGGTGTCTGGACACATGAAGGTGGCATAGGACAATGGGACGCCAGCACGATCCCGTGATGGTCCTGTCCAAATTGGGATGGGATGGCCACCCCTGCTGCCAAGTCCTCATGGAGCATAATGGCAGTCCTCCACACCACTTTAAAATAACTGGTTGAGTTTCTGCGGAAGTTGGAGCTGTTAGCATGCCAGTATGCCAACATCATTTGGTACCTGTGTGCCATTGAGAGGTGGTGTCGGGCTACAGGGCGTGACTGGCTGTCTCCTAGGAACTCTGTGGACTCCAAGGTGCTCAAATCCTGCCAAGGCTCCGGGGGCTTGGAGCTGGGAGGCGGCTTGGGTTTACCGGGTGTTGAACTTAGTGTTGGGGTCCACAGCCTATTGCAGAAGGGGTAGTGTCTGTGTGGATAAAGGTAAACATTACAGTTTATTTGTGGCCATGGTCCCACACAGCAAATACATGACTTCATTACCTTAGCAGGAGCTTACACACCCCCATGTCCCTTTACATCAGCACAATGCTGCCGCACATTTACCTAATTTAATGGTTTGGTCCCTTCCTGTGGGTCGGGCTGGTTGCTGGTCCATGTCTGGATGTTGGTTCCTGGGTAGGAAGCGGAGCCAGCATGACTGGAGGCCCAGTGGGTGCTGGAGGTGAAGGCAGGGCTGGTGGCTGGGTGGGGGCTGCAAGGCAAAGGAGAAACAATGTAAGCTAAACACATTCCTTAGCTGCACTCTTTAAACTGCTCAACATGTGGTACACACTGGGAAACACAGTGACGTGTGCCCACCACACCTTTGGAATGGTCAGAATCTGTGAGCTTGCTTTGCAAACATATGTGTCCCAGGCAAGCACTCACTGTTTTTGCATGCATCTGTCCATTCATGTTTGTGCCAACTGCTTGTAGTTTTGCTGCCTTGTAGAGGCAACTCTTACCACTGGTGAATAGGTGCTGGCGGTCGATGTCGACGGTCCCCGACCACATCAGGGTGCAGCATACATGCTGCTCTGCGTGCGTAAATTACAGGGTTTTGAGAAACCCTTCACCTGTTTTTAACCTAAAACCAAACACAAATAGAACACGAGCGGTAAAATGTGTAAACCAGAAGCACCACTTTTGGCCCTCCCCACTTACCCCTCAGCCCGTCTCCGGATTAATTTCCTCCAGACCACCATTTTGACATCATCAAATTTTTTGCCCGCCTGGCTGGCATCCTTGGGCTCTGGCCTCGCACTAGTCACCAGATAGGCAAACTGGTGCCGGATTTCACTCGCACCACTCTTAGTGTAGTGCGGGACCGTTGCCCAGCCAGCTCATCAAAATTATCTGAGACCCCATTCAACAATGCTTTTGGGCGTCATTGAACTCGGCACTCAGCTTCCACTGAGTCAGCTTCCGCTCGCTCTGGCACCTCTTCAAAGTGGCATTTTTGAGAGAGGCGGCCGGTTCTCTCAAAAAGTGCCACAGGGTATGGCTTCACCGGTGAAAAAGAAAACCTGGCCACCGCCAAGCCAACAGGCCAGGTTGCTCGGGCAGGAGAGAGGTTGAAGATTGAGTAAAGGACCCATATCTGGATTTCCATCCGCTTTAAGACTTTATTTAACCAGAGAGCACAGGCGTTTGCAACTACAGGCTGCAACATCATGTGCACCTGCACGTCGGCCAGCAAACCCTTCCGGGATCCGCTGGGGCCACTTTACAACCAGGCAAATGGGCAGACAGGTGACATACTGTCCGCCTGAGTGAAGGCATACAAATCAAGGTACATGGCGTGGCACACAGTAATGGCGGAGGCCTGGTTTTCAAAATCAAATAGGGTTTGGGTCGACTTCTGAGTGCAAAAATGTGACCAAATCCCTGTCTGCTTGTTGAAAGCCTGAAACGTGAAGGAGGCCACCAACATTAGTGTGCCACACCACATGTGCCTTAGTGAACATGCTGTCAGTCATACTCTCTAGTCATTGTAACATGTACCACCCTTGCCTGTTTGTAGAGGATGCTGGGGGGGCTCAGATGTGTGTACGGTGAGAGGTAGGGAAGGACACTGTTGCAGGATGAGACAGGAGCAAAGCCATAGACCTTCCACTGTAATGGAGGTACACCAAACCGATTCAATGATCATGCATTGTAGAAGGACACCAAAAGTTTCTGTGGCATTCCATATTTGTAGTAGATGCAGGAAGAACAGTCTCTGTTGAGCGTTCTTCAATACAGAGCCTATATGTTTGCTTTATTTCAGATCATGTACAATCACTGTTGGTGATGGGCAAACCAGTAGAAGTTTGAGTTTGGAAAGTTTGGTCGAACTTGCTGCCAAAGTTTGGTTTGGGTACCTGAACTTGACCCAAACCCCAATGAATGAGGTCATCAATGGGGTCCCAAACTTGGGGGCACAAAATGGCTGTAAAATGGGGTAGCAAGGGATAGAGGGCTACAAAATGGGAACACCAGGGAAATTGCCCTGCACAAAATGGGGCAGGGAAAGAGCTAAAATAATAGCAGAAAAATATAAATAAATACAAAATAATGAAAAAATAAAATATTTTTTTTATGGGTGTCAGATTTTTAAGGGTTAAAAATCCCCCCAAAAATGGTGTGAGTTCCCCTCTACCCAGCATAACCAGCCCAGCGACCAGCTATGGGGGCTTGTAGAACAATAGAACCCCTGTGCCCTGAAGGCTACACGCCCACATAGACTAAATGGCCCCTGGGCCCTTCTGCCCCCCTGGGCTTTGGGGAGGCAGGTAATGGAGGCTGGGGGTAATGGCAAGTCACCTACTTGCCAGAGGTGACTTGCCAGCCGCCTAAGCCTTGTGAACTGGTATAGGGGTCTCATAGATCCCTTATCAGCGCACAAAGTGTTAAATGTAAGAAAAAACACTACACATAATGGAAATTACTTTATTAATTAAAAAAAAATGTTTTTTTTCTTTACTCACCTTCGATTGTCAGCTCCTGTGTCCCTTGTCAATCTCAATGACAGATACCAGAAATTTATGTTACTGGCAGTTAACGTCAGTAGAGACTGCTACATAAATTTTACGTAGCTGGCATTAGAAGGGTTAAAAGAGGATGAGCCAGTGGGGCATTAGCAAGCAATCTGGGGGGCAGAATTGGCAGCCCATGTATTTCTCATGAAAGGTTCCCTTTAGGAATGCTGCTGTAGTAAAGGTAACTGTTTTAAAATGTTCCAAGAAAGCAATGACTTTTCAAAGAAATACGGAAAAAGGTGGTTAGGTGACACAAACCCACCTGTGAGTCATTTATTCTCAGCATGTTATAGTTCCACGTTACTTATGTGGTCTTTGACTGACCATTAAAGTTTCTATACATTTTCCATTGTAGGTCCCTATTTTTCAAAACCCCCGGGGGAAGGTCACTATACATTCACCCCAGGGAGAGCATGATTCCTGCATATTAAAACTAGAATAAATGCAAGTAAATATATAGAAAAAACACTCAAAAGAGATTTTTTTCTCTTTTTTCAAAACACCTCTTTTTCCACCAATTCAGTCATTAATCACACAGTAGAGTCAGGGGCTTCCCAACACCATCAATATGCAGTTTATACTGTACTTACATTTTCTAAAAATGTAAAGCTTGATTCATAACCTTTGCTGTACACATTCCCGCCTGTGTGAATACTTTAAAATCTTGAGTTTGCTGTTTTCCACGTATTTTTGGTTTGTGTACACGAAAAAGAGTATTCAACGTACTCATTTATGTTTGACCAATTTTATGCATTCTCACTTTCGTGGTGGTGAAGATTATTGTCGCCTGCATTGTTCTCCACAATTATGCCTTGCTGGTGAAGGAGCTTATGAGTGGGCAAATGTGTAACCCAGAAGCACCCCTCTTGGCCCTTCCCTCTTACCCCTCAGCCCATCTCCAGTTTATTTTCTTCTATACCACTGTTTTAAGATCATCAATTTTTTGGCCACCTGGCCCACATCCTGTGGCTCCGGCTCCACACTAGTCACCGGGTGGAAAATCTGTTGCCAGGTTTCATCACACACGTCCCGCTTTTGGTGTATTGTGGGACTGTTGTCCAGTCAGCCGTTCATGTTATCGGAGACCCCAGGGGCTGCCAAATGGGTTCATTGAACCATGTGCTCAACTTCCCCCAGGTCAGCTTACGCCCGCTCCCTGTGGACTGGGGTGGGCAGGGGGTGTGGAGCCACTGCAGCCATTCCCATGCCCAGAAGGTGGGGTTCAGTGAGGAAATAACCCGCATGCGTATGCCGGCATGCATGCGAGATGCTACCTGTGATGTTAACCTGTGGGCACCACAGAATACAATTATAAATAAAAACTGCCAATATGGTGGTGCTCCCCTAGCTCCAACAACCACAACAGATCCAAATGCAACAAAACAATGGGACTAGAATGAGGGCACTGAACACCATCAATATCATATATGAAAATCCACAATTTTTATTATTTGCCACCAATTCATTAAAAACATCAAGACAACATTTAAAAACATGCTACCTCTCCCGGACCATGCTACTACAAAAAATGTATACAATATAATTCTGGCGGTTTCGAAAAAAGCAATTATTATTTAAGCGTCCCCCCAAAAAGGTCTTAAAGTGCAGAATAGTGCCATACAAAACAATATATAGTACATAAGTGCCAATAGTGCAAAATAAATTAACAAGCAATGTCCAATTCAAACCCTAAAGTGCAAATTAAGTGTCCAACAATGCTGCCAACCAAGTCCAAAAAGGAATCAATATAATGCATTAAACTCCTGTGTATACCCTATATACTACAATCATTAGACCAATACAATCAAATACTGCCCTTCTGGGGAAGGAGGTTTGCAAAATGTAACCTATTATAGCTACCGCCCAATAATGACAGTCGAGGTCCAGGAGGATAGTCTCGCTACCATGCGCGATCTGCCATGCGCCCACAGCTTTAGGGAGGGGTGGGCGCATGGCGGAGCGCGCGGGCAGTATTTGATCATTCGCCAGCACTTTGCACTCCCTGATAAACTCAAGAGAACTTCCTTCTGTTGACTCGGTTTTCAGGGTCAGAAAAATACACATTATTAATAAATATATATCCGACATGAGAAAGTTGTCGAATAAGACAACAAAAAAAAGCCCTAAACAATTCCTCCATATAAAAATAAAACACCATTGTTCAATAAAAATTCCGTCCCTTCCGGGCCTGTGAGTCGAGTATGTGGGGTGCATGGGCAACCATTCTGTGGATGCGCTATGTGCATGAGAGATTGGATGTTATCGGTTGGCATGTGCCCATGTCCAGAGTCACGCCAGCCCTGGTGCAGTTCGGACTGGTAACCCAACGGACCTATAGACATAGCTGTCTACAAATGCCTTAGAGCCTTAGCGTTCCCAAAATGATTATTCTTTGTCTAGTATTAGCTGACACAATTGCCCCTTGTCCAGTTCCAGTCCCTTATCATATTATCCCGGCAGTATGAGTGACTGGGGGTAGGCATACATTTTTTGGCCATCATTTAAATTGAACAATGTTGTTCTAGCTTTATATAGAGGGATTGTTTAGGAGTTTTTTTGACAATTTTCTCATTTTAGATGTATATGTATTAATAAAATATGATTTGAAATTTTAAGCCTTAGTCATAACGATTTATATGTGTATTTTTCTGTCAATGTTTCACCTGGTTGGTTTAGAACGGTGCTGGTATAATTAGGGATGAGCGAATCGATCCGGACGAACCCGGATTCGATCCGAATTTCATGAAAAGTTCGATTCGGATCGAATCCGAATTTCCCCGTGCTTCGATCGCTCGAAGTTTTCCTTTAACATCCATTCATTTACATTACAGGCATTCTAAGATGGCGGACGGGACATGTCCAGACATCTACCCCGCACCAGTGCAAGCTGGGGCAGTCACATGCAGCCTATCAGCAGCCAGCAAGCCCGGTGACGTCACAGCGCTATTTAAGGCGGCGGACATCTTGCTTTTCCTCATTTCTCTATTGCATTCGTGAGAGACAGGACGCTGCTGTAGTCAGGGAGAGACAGAGAGCCAGGGACAGACAGGGACAGGCAGGAGACAGGCAGGAAGTCAGCGAAAAGCAGGGAAAGTTTGGAAAAATCTGAGACAGTCACAGGGAGATTTTTTTTTTTTTTCATCCAGCCTGAGTGTTACTGGCTGGCTGACTGGCTTTGTTAGCATTTTCAGGCTGCTTATACACTTACTGTGCATATATACTGAACTGATCTCAAGTCTGCTGTGAGGCATCCCATTCTGTAACTACACCAGCCTCTATTTACTATAACCCTTTGCACTTATTCTAAAAGTAATTTGGCCTGATAAAGACACTTTTGCTGTGCATAGTACTGCTCCCAGGTGCACTCTGGTTGGGGCATCCCATTCTGTGACTACACCAGCCTCTATTTACTATAACCCTTTGCACTTATTCTAAAAGTAATTTGGCCTGATAAAGACACTTTTGCTGTGCATAGTACTGCTCCCAGGTGCTCTCCGGTTGGGGCATCCCATTCTGTGACTACACCAGCCTCTATTTACTATAACCCTTTGCACTTATTCTAAAAGTAATTTGGCCTGATAAAGACACTTTTGCTGTGCATAGTACTGCTCCCAGGTGCACTCTGGTTGGGGCATCCCATTCTGTGACTACACCAGCCTCTATTTACTATAACCCTTTACACTTATTCTAAAGGTAATTTGGCCTGATAAAGACACTTTTGCTGTGCATAGTACTGCTCCCAGGTGCACTCTGGTTGGGGCATCCCATTCTGTGACTACACCAGCCTCTATTTACTATAACCCTTTGCACTTATTCTAAAAGTAATTTGGCCTGATAAAGACACTTTTGCTGTGCATAGTACTGCTCCCAGGTGCTCTCTGGTTGGGGCATCCCATTCTGTGACTACACCAGCCTCTATTTACTATAACCCTTTGCACTTATTCTAAAAGTAATTTGGCCTGATAAAGACACTTTTGCTGTGCATAGTACTGCTCCCAGGGGCACTCCGGTTGGGGCATCCCATTCTGTGACTACACCAGCCTCTATTTACTATAACCCTTTGCACTTATTCTAAAAGTAATTTGGCCTGATAAAGACACTTTTGCTGTGTATGGTACTGCTCCCAGGTGCACTCTGGTTGGGGCATCCCATTCTGTGACTACACCAGCCTCTATTTACTATAACCCTTTGCACTTATTCTAAAAGTAATTTGGCCTGATAAAGACACTTTTGCTGTGCATAGTACTGCTCCCAGGTGCTCTCCGGTTGGGGCATCCCATTCTGTGACTACACCAGCCTCTATTTACTATAACCCTTTGCACTTATTCTAAAAGTAATTTGGCCTGATAAAGACACTTTTGCTGTGCATAGTACTGCTCCCAGGTGCACTCTGGTTCGGGCATCCCATTCTGTGACTACACTAGCCTCTATTTACTATAACCCTTTGCACTTATTCTAAAAGTAATTTGGCCTGATAAAGACACTTTTGCTGTGCATAGTACTGCTTCCAGGTGCACTCTGGTTCGGGCATCCCATTCTGTGACTACACCAGCCTCTATTTACTATAACCCTTTGCACTTATTCTAAAAGTAATTTGTCCTGATAAAGACACTTTTGCTGTGCATAGTACTGCTCCCAGGTGCACTCTGGTTGGGGCATCCCATTCTGTGACTACACCAGTATCTATTTACTATAACCCTTTGCACTTATTCTAAAAGTAATTTGGCCTGATAAAGACACTTTTGCTGTGCATAGTACTGCTCCCAGGTGCTCTCCGGTTGGGGCATCCCATTCTGTGACTACACCAGCCTCTATTTACTATAACCCTTTGCACTTATTCTAAAAGTAATTTGGCCTGATAAAGACACTTTTGCTGTGCATAGTACTGCTCCCAGGTGCACTCTGGTTGGGGCATCCCATTCTGTGACTACACCAGCCTCTATTTACTATAACCCTTTGCACTTATTCTAAAAGTAATTTGGCCTGATAAAGACACTTTTGCTGTGCATAGTACTGCTCCCAGGTGCACTCTGGTTGGGGCATCCCATTCTGTGACTACACCAGCCTCTATTTACTATAACCCTTTGCACTTATTCTAAAAGTAATTTGGCCTGATAAAGACACTTTTGCTGTGCATAGTACTGCTCCCAGGTGCACTCTGGTTGGGGCATCCTATTCTGTGACTACACCAGCCTCTATTTACCATAACCCTTTGCACTTATTCTAAAAGTAATTTGGCCTGATAAAGACACTTTTGCTGTGCATAGTACTGCTCCCAGGTGCACTCTGGTTGGGGCATCCAATTCTGTGACTACACCAGCCTCTATTTACTATAACCCTTTGCACTTATTCTAAAAGTAATTTGGCCTGATAAAGACACTTTTGCTGTGCATAGTACTGCTCCCAGGTGCACTCTGGTTGGGGCATCCCATTCTGTGACTACACCAGCCTCTATTTACTATAACCCTTTGCACTTATTCTAAAAGTAATTTGGCCTGATAAAGACACTTTTGCTGTGCATAGTACTGCTCCCAGGTGCTCTCCGGTTGGGGCATCCCATTCTGTGACTACACCAGCCTCTATTTACTATAACCCTTTGCACTTATTCTAAAAGTAATTTGGCCTGATAAAGACACTTTTGCTGTGCATAGTACTGCTCCCAGGTGCACTCTGGTTGGGGCATCCCATTCTGTGACTACACCAGCCTCTATTTACTATAACCCTTTGCACTTATTCTAAAAGTAATTAGGCCTGATAAAGACACTTTTGCTGTGCATAGTACTGCTCCCAGGTGCACTCTGGTTGGGGCATCCCATTCTGTAACATACCATTAGCCTCTGTCTTTACTCTAAGCTGCACACTTATGTCAAGTAATTTGGCCTGTATGAGGCTGCTTACACACTGTTGCTGTGTGCATATATACTGATCTCAAGTCTGCTGTGGGCATCCCATTCTGTAACATACCATTAGCCTCTGTTTTTACTCTAAGCTGCACAGTTATTTCAATTGATTTGGCCTGTTGCAGCCTGCTTACACACTGCTGCTGTGCGCATATATTACTGATCTCAAGTTTGCTTGGGGCATCCCATTCTGTAACATACTATTAGCCTCTGTTTTTACTCTAAGCTGCACAGTTATTTCAAGTGATTTGGCCTGTTATAGCCTGCTTACACACTGTTGCTGTGTGCATATATTACTGATCTGAAGTCTGGTTGGGGCATCCCATTCTGTAACATACCATTAGCCTCTGTCTTTACTCTAAGCTGCACACTTATGTCAAGTAATTTGGCCTGTATGAGGCTGCTTACACACTGTTGCTGTGTGCATATATTACTGATCTCAAGTCTGGTTGGGGCATCCCATTCTGTAACATACCATTAGCCTCTGCATTTACTGTAAGCTGCACAGTTATTTCAAGTAATTTGGGCTGTTTCAGCCTGCTTACACACTGTTGCTGTGTGCATATATACTGATCTCAAGTCTGCTTTGAGGCATCCCATTCTGTAACATCACATAACCTACCTCTCTTATTTACACTAAGCAGCTCTCTTATTTAAACTAAGCAGGCCTCTTATTTACACTAAGCATCTCTCTTATTTAAGCTAAGCAGCTCTCTTATTTAAACTAAGCAGGCCTCTTGGAGGCTGATTGTCCACTTTTGGGTGTGCATTTTTATTCGGTTTCATATACAGTGGGGTATCCCAATTTGTAAGATAACCTACCCTAACCATGTAAACTAAAGAGGCCTGTTGCAGCCTGAGTTTCTCTGCTTGCGTATGGCCTGCATTACAATCTGTCTCTTTCAATGACACTGCTGCCTGGGGTATCCCAATTTGTAAGGTAACCTACCCCAACCATGTAAACTAAAGGTTACGTCCTTCAAGAAGGAAAACTTATGCCGAACACTTTTTTTTTTTTGTTAGGGGCATTGACCTTTGGATTGATCGGCATGAAATTAAGGATTTTTTTTCAAAGTATGGCGCTGTAAAGAAGGTCAAAATTATTTCTCATACTTGGATTATTGTTTTTTTGTTCAGCTTAAAATATACCAGGCCACACGGGCATCCCAAGGCACATGCTGATTAACCCTATATGTTAAGCACAAGCATTTCTCATACTTGGATTATTGTTACTTTTTGTTCAGCTTAAAATATACCAGGCCACACGGGCATCCCAAGGCACATGCTGATTAACCCTATATGTTAAGCACAAGCATTTCTCATACTTGGATTATTGTTACTTTTTGTTCAGCTTGAAATATACCAGGCCACACGGGCATCCCAAGGCACATGCTATTTTAAACCTATCTGTTATACAACATAAGCGTTGATCAGCATCAGCTGCTTTATTAAGCTACTTCAGTTTGCACTTGGTTTTGACTGCTTTTAATAAACCAGGCCGCAGGACACCCCAAAGCTGCACCTTGCACCCTATGTGGTATACAACATAAGCGTTGATCAGCATCAGCTTCATTAAGCTACTTCAGTTTGCACTTCCTTTTTGACTGCTTTCATTTAACCAGGCCGCAGGGCACCCCAAAGCTGCACGTTGCACCCTATCTGTTTATACTAAATAAGCATCTACAGCCTCAGCTTTATTAAGTTATTGCATTTTGAATTGGTTTTGGTCTGCTTTAAATACACCAGGCCGCAGGGTATCCCAAACCTGCATGTTGCACCCCATCTGTTATACTAAATAAGTGTTGATCAGCATCAGCTTTATTAAGCTATTGCATTTTGCATTGGTTTTTGTACTGCTGCCAAAACACTAGCCCATATGGGCATCCCAAACCAGCACATGTCACCCTATCTGTTATACTAAATAAGCTTCTACAGGCCCTTTTTTTTATTTATTTATTTTTATTTATATAGAGCTGTAATAGCTTATATAGTGAGGTAAATTTGCCATTTTGCTTCATTATATAGAGCAGCCCCTGTGTAAATCTGAGGGGCAATAGTTTGTATTATGAGGTAAATTCATGGTTTTGCACCATGATATGGAGCAGCCCCTGTGTAAATCTGAGGGGCAATAGCTTATATTGTGAGGTAAATTTGCCATTTTGCAGCATAATAAAGAGCAGCCCCTGTGTAAATCTGAGGGGCATTAGCTTATATAGTGAGGTAAATTTGCCATTTTGCTTCATTATATAGAGCAGCCCCTGTGTAAATCTGAGGGGCAATAGTTTGTATTATGAGGTAAATTCATGGTTTTGCACCATGATATGGAGCAGTCCCTGTGTAAATCTGAGGGGCAATAGCTTATATTGTGAGGTAAATTTGCCATTTTGCTTCATTATATAGAGCAGCCCCTGTGTAAATCTGAGGGACAATAGTTTATATTATGAGGTAAATTCATGGTTTTGCACCATTATATGGAGCAGCCCCTGTGTAAATCTGAGGGGCAATAGCTTATATTGTGAGGTAAATTTGCCATTTTGCTTCATTATATAGAGCAGCCCAGTTGCCATCTAAATCAACTACTGTCCGGCCAGTACAGCTTTTCCAGGGCAAACTCTGCTAGTTGCGGACACAAGTCAAGTTTGGCTTCCCAGCAAATCCAGTGGATCCTGAAGGTGTGTTGGCATGGTCATGTCAAGGTATGACATGACCTGCTGTTTGAAGTCCAGCTATAGGTCTTCCTGCTGCTCATGAGTAGACTCACTATGCGGGTGTAGAAAGCTACTCACTAGCGACTGAAGACTGAGGCTGCTGCTGATGGAGCTGCTGCTGCTGCTCCTTCCACCCCCCCCAGCAGCCATGGCAGTGGAAGGAGATCGCAGAGGTCCCCCCGAGTCAGACCTGCGGGAGTATGGGCCATGGCGCAGATAGACATCGCCCAACTGGCTACATGGGATGTCTCTGTAGTAGGTCAGTTTTTCCTCCCTCTCAGTGGGCGTAAAAAATGCCCCCATTTTGTGCCGGAAGCGAGGGTCCAATAAGTCTTCCCGCTGACAAATGGAGACAATTCTGCGCTCACTAGTACGCAAGCATGTGAGCATGCATCGTGCCATTTGTGCAAGTGACTCGGAGGGACTACCTGTCTCCATCTCCACTGTAAAACTGCCACGGTGTGTCTGGGTCCTCTGTCTCGCCTTCCTCACAACCCTCTAGCTCCTGTGGCTGCTCCTGCTCCTCCTCTCCTGTCAGATGACTAGATAAAATGGTCATTTTGTGAAACCTAAACTGTGGTTTGCTGTGCCCCACCCCCTCCTCCTCCTCCACTTCAGCCCCCACAGGCTTCATGTGGCTGTGAAATGTATGTGCCATGTCTCCAGTGCCATGACCAGCCATGGTTTCCAACATGTGTTGTAGTACATGAAGCAGTGGAATCTCATCGTTCATCTCATAGTCCTGGCAACTGACTAATAAAGTAGCTTCCTCAAAGGGCCTGAGCAAACGGTCGGTGTCACGTATGAGCTGCCAATGGTTTACATTGAATTTACACAGGGGTGTCCCCCTATCCGTTTGGATCATCCAGAAATCCGTGATGGCTTTTCTCTGTTCCTATAGTTCAGTGGTCCTCAACCCTGTCCTCAAGGCCCACCAACATGTCATTTTTTTTGGATCTCCAAATAGCCAGCTCTATTGCTCTGCAGCTGCACTAATTACTCCACCTGTGCATCTTTGTGGAGATCTGCAAAACCTGGCCTGTTGGTGGGCCTTGAGGACAGGGTTGGGGACCACTGCTATAGTGGATCCTGCATATGGAGGGTGGAATTCCAACGGGTGGAAACATTGCAAATCAGACTATGTTGGGGTACACCGTTCTGACGCTGAGGCTCAATAACGTTGTGCTTGGTGGTGTAGGAGGGCCAGAAGTGCATGCTAACTTTCTTTCCTGTTGTTCAGATGTCTTTCAGATGGGGGCAAGACTTCAGAAAACGCTTGACAACTAGACTGAACACGTGTGCCATGTCAGGACGCATGACTCTGGCTTCCTTGTCGCAGCGCAAACAAGATGCTCTTCCAAGTATCAGTCACCATGGGTCCAAATTTGCTGTTTTCGTGGATTAAGCAATGATTTCATGGATTGAGTTCTCATTTTTAGTAGTTTCTCCCATGTGTGACTCAAGGAAAACCATGTGAAGAACAGCGTGAAACCACAATCACCAAGGGGGCCTAAAAGTATATATATTGTCCACCATGAGTCCATAGTTACAGCTCCAGACGTAGACAACACTGTGCACTTTGGTACACACTGACAGGCTAAAGGACTGGCCCACCTTCTGTTCAACAACATTTTACAGGGCAGGTACTGCCATCTTTGCAAAGCAATGATACCATGGGACTCTCCACCTCGGCTCGGCACAAGCCATCAGTTCTCTGAAAGGTCCACCACTGGGTAATGCAGCAGGCTGGACTTATGGTGACGCTGTCTGAGAGGAGAAATCCCTCAGACATCAAGATTAAAAATTCCAAGAATTTTTGAGGGCTAATTATTCAGAGGCAATGATACCCAGTTGTTTCTGATTTAATTACAAGGTGGAAACACACCCTCAAACAAAACTTTACTTTGGCAATACTATTGCATTTCTTTATTCATAATTTTATGTATATATACTAACTAACCTACTTTTTCTCCACATCGCTGAGTAGCTGATTTTTCCTACCAACAGTCCCCAATAATTCACTGCTGCTGCTGCTGCCGCCGCCACCGCCACCGCAGACTCCAGGGACCCTCTTCCACTACCTCCGCTTGCAACACCTCCTCCCACGACACTCTCCTCATCACTAATTGCCCGGCTAGTGGAAGAAGAGGCGAGTGTCTCCTCCACTTCTTGGCTGGGCAGTAGCTGCTGAATTTTATGATTATCAGATCTTCATCAATGGATAGTGGAGCTGAACCCAAAGCATAACAACAGACAGTTGACTGGGGGTGTCAGATGCCACTTGTGATGCAGTGGACTGCTTTTGCAGCACTTCCAGACAAAGTTGCTTCATTGGCTGACACAATGACTGGTAAAGCTGTGGAACATATGCTTGAAAAGCAAGAATAACCATTTGTTTTTATATGAAAAAGACCCTGGTTTATACATACTTTTCTTTTTTCCAGAGACTGCCCTGCGTGGAAATGAATGGCGCATGGATCAGCCAAGCTTTCCTCCCAACAATGCCTGATGTATTCCAGTAGATTGATGACGGGGCCAGACCAACACTAAAGAAAGATGGATCGTGCAAAACAGATTTAAGGCGCTGCTCTCCAGTTACAGACATTCCTCCACATCGGACCACAAGTAAGTATTGATAAAAAAATCCTTTACGTTACTCTTACTTTTTATTAATATTCTTCGGATAAGACGGATCAGACATCCAGATTAAAAATTCCAAGAATTTTTGAGGGCTAATTAGTCAGAGGCAATGATACCTTGTTGTTTCTGATTTAAATAAAAGGTGGAAACACACCCTCAAACAAAACTTCACTTTGGCAACACTTTTGCATTTGTTTATTCATAATTTTAAGTAGATATTACTAACTAAGCTACTTTTTCTCCACATAACTCTCCACAGGGTGTGATTCATCCAATTTTTGGGCTCCTGAAGCCAACCCCAGTGTCTCTTTAAAGTAATGTTTGGGCTCCTGCTGCTGCTGCTAACTCCAGGGTGTGATTCATCCAATTTTGGGCTCCTGAAGCCAACCCCAGTGCATCTTTAAAGTAATGTTTTGGCTCCTGCTGCTGCTGCCAACTCCAGGGTGTGATTCATCCAATTTTTGGGCTCCTGAAGCCAACCCCAGTGTCTCTTTAAAGTAATGTTTGGGCTCCTGCTGCTGCTGCTGCCAACTCCAGGGTGTGATTCATTCAATTTTTGGGCTCCTGAAGCCAACTCCAGTGTCTCTTTAAAGTAATATTTGGGCTCCTTCTGCTGCTGCTGCCAACTCCAGGGTGTGATTCATCCAATTTTTGGGCTCCTGAAGCCAACCCCAGTGTCTCTTTAAAGTAATGTTTGGGCTCCTGCTGCTGCTGCTGCTGCCAACTCCAGGGTGTGAATCATCCAATTTTTGGGCTCCTGAAGCCAACCCCAGTGCATCTTTAAAGTAATGTTTTGGCTCCTGCTGCTGCTGCCAACTCCAGGGTGCGATTCATCCAATCTTTGGGCTCCTGCTGCCAACTCTAGTGTCTCTTTAAAGTAATGTTTGGGCTCCTGCTGCTGCCAACTCCAGGGTGTGAATCATCCAATTTTTGGGCTCCTGAAGCCAACCCCAGTGTCTCTTTAAAGTAATGTTTGGGCTCCTGCTGCTGCTGCCAACTCCAGGGTGTGATTCATCCAATTTTTGGGCTCCTGAAGCCAACCCCAGTGTCTCTTTAAAGTAATGTTTGGGCTCCTGCTGCTGCTGCTGCCAACTCCAGGGTGTGAATCATCAAATTTTGGGCTCCTGAAGCCAACCCCAGTGTCTCTTTAAAGTAATGTTTGGGCTCCTGCTGCTGCTGCTGCTGCCAACTCCAGGGTGTGATTCATCCAATTTTTGGGCTCCTGAAGCCAACCCCAGTGTCTCTTTAAAGTAATGTTTGGGCTCCTGCTGCTGCTGCCAACTCCAGGGTGTGATTCATCCAATTTTTGGGCTCCTGAAGCCAACCCCAGTGTCTCTTTAAAGTAATATTTGGGCTCCTGCTGCTGCTGCTGCCAACTCCAGGGTGTGATTCATCCAATTTTTGGCCTCCTGAAGCCAACCCCAGTGTCTCTTTAAAGTAATGTTTGGGCTCCTGCTGCTGCTGCTGCTGCTGCCAACTCCAGGGTGTGATTCATCCAATTTTTGGCCTCCTGAAGCCAACCCCAGTGTCTCTTTAAAGTAATGTTTGGGCTCCTGCTGCTGCTGCCAACTCCAGGGTGTGATTCATCCAATCTTTGGGCTCCTGCTGCCAACTCCAGTGTCTCTTTAAAGTAATTTTTGGGCTCCTGCTGCTGCTGCTGCCAACTCCAGGGTGTGAATCATCCAATTTTTGGGCTCCTGAAGCCAACTCCAGTGTCTCTTTAAAGCAATGTTTGGGCTCCTGCTGCTGCTGCTGCTGCTGCCAACTCCAGGGTGTGATTCATCCAATTTTTGGGCTCCTGAAGCCAACCCCAGTGTCTCTTTAAAGTAATGTTTGGGCTCCTGCTGCTGCTGCTGCCAACTCCAGGGTGTGAATCATCCAATTTTTGGGCTCCTGAAGCCAACCCCAGTGTCTCTTTAAAGTAATGTTTGGGCTCCTGCTGCTGCTGCCAACTCCAGGGTGTGATTCATCCAATTTTTGGGCTCCTGAAGCCAACTCCAGTGTCTCTTTAAAGTAATGTTTGGGCTCCTGCTGCTGCCAACTCCAGGGTGTGATTCATCCAATTTTTGGGCTCCTGAAGCCAACCCCAGTGTCTCTTTAAAGGAATGTTTGGGCTCCTGCTGCTGCTGCTGCCAACTCCAGGGTGTGATTCATCCAATTTTGGGCTCCTGCTGCCACATCCAGTGTCTCTTTAAAGTAATATTTGGGCTCCTGCTGCTGCTGCTGCTTGCAACTGCAGGGTGTGATTCATCCAATCTTTGGGCTCCTGCAGCCAACTCCAGTGTCTCTTTCAAGCTATGCTTTGGCTCCTGCTGCTGCTGCTGCTGCTTGAAACTCCAGGGTGTGTCAGTCAATTTTTGGGCTCCTGCTGCTGCCAACTCCAGTGTCTCTTTCAGCCAATGTTTGGGCTCCTGCTGCTGCTTGCAACTCCAGGGTGTGATTCATCCAATTTTTGGGCTCCTGCTGCTGCCAACTCCAGTGTCTCTTTAAAGCAATGTTTGGGCTCCTGCCCCTCATAGTGATGCCACTTCAATTCTCTGCAATTGTGCCGCTCTGCGATTCTATTAGCGATGCCTCTGATCTGCATGTGATATTTATTTACAGTATTATTTAATTAACCCAGCACGCATCCTATGCGTGTTACAGCAAGGCAGAATGGTTTACAACCCTATTGAGGCTCTAGGAGGCTCAGAAATAGCCGTTTTTAATAGCAATTCGTCGCGAATAAATTCGGGTCGAAACGATTTTTGTCAGAAAATTCGGCGAATCAGTCAAATCGAATTTTTCAAAAGTTCGCTCATCTCTAGGTATAATGTAGTGCAGATCTGCCGTGGCTCGCTCTTTTTATCTGTTTTCATTTTTCAGGGTTCCTAAAATGTACTGACCAGATGTCCCTCTTTGAGGCCCACTGTCCCTCCAAAAACTCTGGAAATACCTAAATGTATATCTTTGCTGACATGGAAAGACTGTTGCACCAAATGCAGAATGCTGGATGTTTCGGTGGGTTACCGCTACTCTGACTCTTTGGTTGAATGCTGGTAGTGGAAGGCATGGACTTCTGAGCACTGGCTCAATCACCAACATTGGTTATGGAACAAATATTCCTAGAGCATGTGGCCTGTAATTATGCATGATCATTTAACCCTTTGTCTGGGATGCCCATTTAAGCATAGGTGTACATAGCATAGAGGCAGTGCAGCCCCCTGGGGCCCGTGGTACAGGAGGCCCTGCGCAAGCTACCTACACCACCTCTGCAGTATGTACCAGCATACTTATCTAGCCGCCCATGCCGCCTTATTCCTCCTCAGCCGCCTCCCTCGCTGTCCCATGCATGCTGCCTTGGCTCTCCCATTGCTGAGTGCGTGCCTTTACATGACACCCTGCGTGTGCAGCTGCTTTCCTGCCTCCCCTGCCGCTGCCTGACTCTCCTGCCGCTGAGTGCACTGCTTGCCTCCTGGACCAGTGGGTGTTCACCGGGGGGGGGGGGGGGGGGGCATTCCATGACAGATGCCCCGGTATGGGCCACCGACCGGGCTATGTACATAACTTCTGTATTAATTGGTCAGCATCATTCAATGATCGCTACTTTGGTTATTGTCCCATGTGGTGACAGGTGGAGGCTCCAAATGTCTCTGTAGTGAAGTTTAAATGAAGGCAAAGCTAAGGCATTTCATGACACGTGAGGTCCTTCATTACATATCCTTGACTGTTTTGAAATAACCGCATGGAAAATAACACAGATACAGTAATAGCACCTGGAAAAAAAAGTAGTGTTAACCATTTATTTTCATTTCCCTGCCTACATATTAGAAGTGAAAGCTAGAATCTGGGTGACTGGTGTAGGCAGTGCCTCCTAGTTTTTTTTGTAGTGGGTATACAAAGGTGCTGGATGGTATTTATGCTGCTGCAGTACTCACGGGCTTGCTGGGTTAATAGGGTTAATTCTGCGAGGCCTGTGGTCTGATACATGCGGCTCTCTGTATGAGTCAAGACACTTTCAGGCTGACATAGAATGTGATTCTCGGATTTCTGGGGGTGGTAAGATTAATGTGGGGGCAGAGTGCTGCTAGCTTAAAAAAAGTATTACCATAAACGTGTGTGGGTAAGTATGGAACATAATATAAAATATCATACAAAATATAAAATGTTACCACCTCTTGACATGCCATGAATACCATGAGGCAGGGGGAAGCAGCTCTCTTCAACAGTGTTGGGCCAGATTGCTCTGTTGACACTGGGATGCCTTGACCCAAATCCCCCAGTTCAAGTGCATAGCCCTCCCTATAAATGCAAATACAGGCTACTAGTGCAAATGTATTTCTCTAAAACTAAATAATACTGCCCTTATATAATTATATATAACTGAGGACCTGTGCATAGGGTGGTGCCTGGCTCTGGGAATTTTATTACTGATCCTGATTACAGGGGTAGCAACCATCTGATCTATTGTGATCACACAGCACTCTGCCCTTACAGCAAGTTCACATTTCACGGGCAATCATGATGAGTTTTAAAAGTATGGGTGAAGCCAATATTAATGTGGCTGTCAAAAAAAAAATGTCATCGCTAAAGCGTAACTAGGATAACATTAAGCTTAAAGAGAACCCCCAGGAAACCCCCTTCCAAGCCTCTCCCCTCTTGTGATGTATAGGTCATGTGGGGGAGATCCCTGAGAGGCTCTTCCTTTCAGTATAAAAAGCCGGTCCCTGCGGCTCATCCTGGTTTCCAAAGAAAATGGCGGAGGGGCAGAGAAGGGCCCTGAAGAACAAGCTGAGACCCATTGCGAACTAGAGCATGACCAAACAGATAAGGACGGCGTGCGGCACAGGATAGAAGAAGATGGGGACCAGTAAGTAGTCAAATTTAGAATATTAAAAATGTCCAAAGGACCTCTATACCAGTTCACCGGGTAGGGGCTGGCATATCGCCTGCCGGCATTGGTCATTGGTGAGTGACATGCCGGTCACTGTCTGATTAAACGCACCCCTATTGGGAACACCAGTGGTTTGGGAGAACCAAAGGGCATAAGGGCTGGAAAATCAGCAGGGACAGGGGCCAGCTGGCACAGCCTCTGACCTTATGCCTGGTGACCGGGCTAGTTGGCTTTTGGGGGGCATGCTTTAAAAAAAAAGCTAACTACAGTAAAAAAAAAAAAAATTTGCTGACTGTCAATTTCATTGATAAAAACATTTCAGGCTATAGAGGCATGTTTTTTATCAATGAAAACCTTTACAACTGACAATTCTCTAAACTATCATTCGAGTTGTAAATTATCATATGGAAGTAAGAATTCTATAGGGAAAACCCCTAGGTCCTTTTCCAATTTAATGTGTAATTGTGGCACAAATTGGTCCTTCCCATGTGCATAACCTTACATGTCTTTGTATTAAACTTCTTGTGACGAATATGGCGAAAATATTATATCCCCATCTCGGATATGCCCCTGTCATTTGTCTCAAAAAGGCTGTAATTAAATTCTCACCATCCCCTGTTGGGTGGTGCCACCTTAGATCCATCCTCCATGCAACTTTTACCCTACCCCCTTTTGTTACCCAAATGGCTTCCTAATTTTCCTGTTTATCCTGTCCTCCCATTTTACTACTGTCCCCTGAACCAGAAGGTGCCTGCTCGGTGACCAGTAGACTCCTTTCCATGTTATCAATGGATCTCAGTGTTGCCAGTTGCTCATTTAGATCAGGAATCTTGGCTTTCAAATTTGCAATGAGCACACATCCTGCGCAGCAGTATGTCCTGTCAAATGGCTGTTCAAGCAGTGCATACATGGCAAAAGACACTTGCACACATGGCACAAGACAACAAAGCATTCAAATAAACCCTTAAAATCCCATAATCTATGTCTTAGATGTTTAATGAATACATTTAATAATAAATTATATTATAAAAAATAATAAAATAATACATTTAAGAAAATAGATTTTTTTTTGTGGGGGATTGTGTTTGAATTTTTAATCCCCACATAAAACGGTAATGCCAGAGCCCAAGGGCCAAACTGCCAGCCCATGGCCCTACCTGTTACCAACCCTCATGCACTATGACACATCTCCAGTTGGATGCACAGGGCCTATGCTGTGGGGCAGGTGGCTTGCTGGCCACCTACCCTTTGAACTGGAATATAATAAAGAATGACACCACAAATACTTACCTTTTCCCTAAATCTGTCCCAGGTCTCCCGGCATCTGGGGTGAAGGGTGATACAGGCCTTGGTTTTCAGCCAAGGGTAATGGATGAATTCAGAGGAGCAGGGCTTTTACAATAGAAAGGCGCAGTGGAATCCCCCCATGTGACTTTCACCTCACTGGATTTACCAGGAATCTGTTGCTCTCTCTTCCTCTCTATGTATATCTATCTATCTATCTATCTATTTTTTATTTTACATTCCATCATGTCCCTCCTTTTATAATTTGCTTTTTTTCTTCTCCTTCCATGCCTTCCTTTACATCATGATTCTGTATTTTATTCCATATCTTTCCTGTTTGTTCTTTCCTCTCTTTTTCTTTTCTTTGCTGTTCTTTCTCACCTTCCCTCTCCCTCTACCCCAAATTCTTCTTTTTTTTTTTACCTTTCCTGTTTTCACTTCATTCACTTTCCTTTCCTCTCTTCCTCCTTCCCCTCCTCCACTTTTTCCTTCTCTACCTTCCTCCATTTCTTCCTTTTCCAACTTAGCTTGATCCTAGTTCTTCCCAGGGGTGGGATTAAAATTATTTAACAATGGGTTCCTTGCACCTAGTCGCCAAGAAGTGAGGGGGGTCCTAAATTGGGATACCCCACGGAAAAGGAACAAAAGCCTGAAAAGTGAAAATCCCAATCACCTCAATGTACAGGAAAATACAAAACAGCAACTACACATAGATATATGTAACAGTGCCATCTACTATCATAAATGTAAACTACAATAATCTAGCAACATGGATGCAGATCACATACAGAGACAAGTTGTAAGCTGTTGCACAGTATATCCAACACCCCTTCTCAACAGCTAAGGCTTAGTCTATTAAACCCCAGGGGCGAACCAGACCCACCCACCTCCCACCCCAGAAGGGCAAACTATTTTGGTTAAAAAAAAAAAATTCTTTTACATTTTTTTTAAATATAATCTTTGTCATGCACTCCCCTGGTAAAATCGTTTGATATAGTTTCTGCATCCTGGAGACCCTCAGTATATATATATATATATATATATATATATATATATATATATATATATACAAACACAAACAACAAAAAGGTGATCACAGGTGCACACTATAGACATAAAAGCACATGAATTGTATTTAGGCTTTCAACAAATACCGCATTTTCACCTTATAAGAAGCACCTGCCCAAAAGATGCACCTAGGATTTTGGGCAGGAAAAAGAGAAAAATAATATTCTTAACCAAATAATAGGCAAAGTGCAGAATCCGCCAATTACAGGCAGAATATCACCCACCCTCCCATTCTAAATAGGCAGTGTGTCATTCCCCCTTCCCATAGGCAGAGGGGCATTCCCCCCTCCCATTCCCATAGGCAGTGTGGCATTCCCCCTTCCATTCTCCATATAGGCAGTGTGGCATTCCTCCCCTCCTATTTTCATAGGCAGTGTGGCATCCCCCCATCCCATTCCCATAGGTAGTGTGGCATTCCCCCCATCCCATTCCCATAGGCAGTGTGGCACCCCACCTTCCATTCTCCACATAGGCAGTGTGGCATTCCTCCCCTCCTATTTTCATAGGCAGCGTGGCATCCCCCTCCCATTCCCATAGGCAGTGTGGCATTCCCCCCATCCCATTCCCATAGGCAGTGTGGCACCCCCCCTTCCATTCTCCATATAGGCAGTGTGGCATTCCTCCCCTCCTATTTTCATAGGCAGCGTGGCATCCCCCTCCCATTCCCATAGGCAGTGTGGCATTCCCCCCATCCCATTCCCATAGGCAGTGTGGCACCCCACCTTCCATTCTCCATATAGGCAGTGTGGCATTCCTCCCCTCCTATTTTCATAGGTAGTGTGGCATTCTCCCCTCCCATTCCCATAGGCAGTGTGGCACCCCCCTTCCATTCTCCATATAGGCAGTGTGGCATTCCTCCCCTCCTTTTTTCATAGGTAGTGTGGCATTCCTCCCCTCCTATTTTTCATAGGCAGTGTGGCATTCCCCTCCCATTCCCCATATAGGCAGAGTGGCATTCCCCCCCATCCCATTCCCATAGGCAGTGTGGCATTCCCCCCATCCCATTCCCATAGGTAGTGTGGCATTCCCCCCATCCCATTCCCATAGGTAGTGTGGCATTCCCCCTTCCATTCTCCATATAGGCAGTGTGGCATTCCTCCCCTCCTATTTTCATAGGCAGTGTGGCATCCCCCTCCCATTCCCATAGGCAGTGTGGCATTCCCCTCCTCCCATTCCCATAGGCAGTGTGGCAACCCTCCTTCTATTCCCCATATAGGCAGTGTGGCATCCCCTATCCCATTCCCCATATAAGCAGTGTGGCAAACCTCCCCATTCCCCATATAGGCAGTGTGGCACCCTCTCCCATTCCCCATATGGGCAGTGTGGCACCCTCTCCCATTCCCCATATAGGCAGTGTGGCATCCCCCTTCCCATTCCCCATATAGGCAGTGTGGCCCCCCCACCTCATTCCCCATATGGGCAGTGTGGAACCCCCTCCCATTCCCCATATAAGCAGTGTGGCACCCCCCCTCCCATTCCCCATATTTGCAGTGTGGCATCCCCCCTCCCATTACCCATATGGGCAATGTGGCACCCCCTCCCATTCTCGATATAAGCAGTGTGGCACCCCCCTCCCATTCCCCATATTCGCAGTGTGGCACCCCCTCCCATTCCTCATATAGGCAATGTTGTACCCCCTCCCATTCCCCATGTAGGCAGTGTGGCACCCTCTCCCATTCCCCATATAGGCAGTGTGGCACCCCCCTCCCATTCCCCATATAGGCAGTGTGGCACCCCCTCCCATTCCCCATATAGGCAGTGTGGCACCCCCCTCCCATTTCCCATATAGGCATTGTGGCAACCCCCCCCCCCCCATTCCCCATAGGCACACAATAATCACAATGTAAAAAAAAAATTAAAAAAAAAAAACATGTTACTGGCGCTCACGCGTTGCTGGCCGGGCTGCCACACTGGGAAGCCAGAAAAGAAGGAGGAGCGTTCCTGCTGCTCCTTCTTACAGCCGGACACACACAAGCCTGGCAGCGTGAATTGTGTGGCCGTGGCTTGCACCGTGTCGGCACAGACCACACCCACCCGTTCTGTGGAGCCGGGTGTCTGCGTGGCCCGGCCAGTAAGAAGGAGCAGCACTCCTGCCACTGTCCTCTACCCCCTGCTCCTGTCATCTACCCCTACCATTTCCTCTACCCCCTGCCACTGTCCTCTACTGCCTTCCATGTCCTTTAACCCCTGCCTCTGTTATCTGTTATCTACCCTCCACCGGGTTCTCTACCCCCTGCTGAGTCCTTTAACCCCATGCTGCTATCCTCCACCACTTACCTAACCCCTCCACCCCCTTCCTCTGTCCGCCACTGCTCAACTAACCCCTCCACCCCCTTTACCACTCACCTAACTACTCCACCCTTTTCTGCTGTCCTCCACCACTCACCTAACCCCTCAACCCCCTACCGCTGCCCTCTACCCCTGCTGCTGTCCTCCATCACTTTCCTAACAAGTCCTCCCGTGCCACTGTCCACTACCACTGACCTAACTCTTTCACCCCCTGCTTCTCATTGTGCCACAGTTCATATGGAGTTTGCCTCACCCCAGTATTTTTGTGGCAGTTCAAAGTCAGCATACATCTGATCATTTCAGTCAGAGTTCTGTTCTTTCTTTCAGCTACCCCATTTGGCTCTGGTGTGTATGCCACTGTCTTTTGATGCTCTATTTCATTCTGCATTATCACTCCTAAGTATGAGAGATTTCCTCTAAAATTGGTACTTGTTTTTAATACATAGTCCTTTAATTTGTCAAGAAATTCACTCTTGTGTTGCATTAGGTAAGTGACTGTGTATCTTGAATAGTCATCTATGAAAGTCACTATGTACCTGTTGCCTCCAGGTGTAAATATTATTGTGAACTAGCTCTAGGAAGTGTTGCTCTTGTAGCTTTGGGTTTGATGTAACATTCACATGTAACTTTAACTGGACAAGGGGATTCTGTAGTTCTTGTATGTATTCTGGGTGTCGGTACCTAAACGCCCCTGCCTCATGTTTATACAGTAATTAGGGTCGATTCATGGTCGGTGTGCCAAACGTATTAGCCAAGCAAAAACAATTCTGCATGCACCTAGGTGCATAATTCATGGCTGCATGTGCACGTGCAAAGTGTGCCAAATGCAAAACTAAATGCAGATTTACTCCACAGGCGCAAAGGATGTGCCTCCACAAGCATTCGAGTGCAAACTGATCCATTGTGCACCTTTTCAGAGTACATTGCGGGCCGCTAGGCGCACAGAGGAGCCATAGGCTTATTTAAGGGCATATTAAAGGTAACTAGGAATTTGAGCATTAACTACCGAACCACTCTTTTGGCCTGAGTAAAGGCCCACTGAGGTCACAAAGTGTCGTTGAAGAGTTAGCTCTCCATCTTCAGTCGGTTAACAAATAAAGTGTCCTTTAGAGGACAAACAAAACTTGAAGCTCAAAAGTATGTTGTTTTAGCAGTGGCATTAGGTAATCCTTGTTCTTCTTCCCCTTGCACGTGTTCCTCTTGAGTGTGTCTGTGTGTCTTCTTATCTGCCCTGGTTGTTGTTGTGTATTAAACATGGACTTAAGGCAAGTAATGTCATCAAAAAGTTAAAATTTTAATAAAACAATGTAACGTTGGCCAATGTGGCCTACATGACAGCAATCCATTTTGCCAGGCCACTCAAAGATTTGTCTGTTGTGGCCAACTTAGCAGCAAAACACAGAGGTGAGCCATCCCCCAAACTTGGCCTTTGCAGACCTTAATATCTGAGTCCTGGCATATAGACAGAAACATGCATTAATTCAACATGTTTATTATTGAATGTGTTGCTCTTATTACGAACATCCTGTGTGGGTGTTGTTTTGAGTTCTTGGTGTCCCTTCTTCTTCTGTCCCTCTAATTTTATACCGTTTTGTTAGTATGTGCCTTTCTTTATTTCTCCCTTGTTTGTTAGCCCTCCCTTGGCTTAATTCCCCACAATTTTCAGTGTGTTGTGGCTCCTGTTTTTTCCAATACTCCCCTGGATGCTTGACTTGTGTTTGTGTGTGTGTTTGGTATACCATGTTAGTGCCATGTTTTTTTTATAGATTTGTGTGTGTAGCTTAGTTGCACTTACCCGGCTGATTAGGACCTTGCTGCCGAGCTATGCCCTGCATTGCTCCTTCATTAGTCCCTGTGGCTGTGTCCTGTTCGGGGTCTGGCTCCTCCTTTATTGTTGCAAATACAAAACAAGTTGATTATTGGCCTGTGCATCTCCTTATGTACCATACATTTTTTACAAGCACTTCCTTTAACCCTGTCTTTTGTGTGTTTCCTCAGGGGTGCGGCCTTTGTCTTGACCCTTTCTATTTTGCCTCTAGTTGTGGTGACTGGTGTCACCACTTCTTCTCCTGTCTGTAATGGTGTGTTTACACTGAGCAAATAACCCTCAAAAATTAGAAAATGTGGATGCATTTCATTTCTAATTTCCCTGTTTCCATCTTCTGAGATCAAGTGCTGCTTTTTTTTAACTTTGCTCTCAAATTGTTTCCACCATAATTTCCCACTCAATTAGGTATACAAGAACATAGCTGAGGCTCAGATTTTCTTGCCACTGCTGACATAGGAGCTCACTATGCCACAGAATAGGCACCACCACAGCTCCCATGGCCAGGAACACCAGGTACCCGTCATTCCCTGCTGATCAGCAGGTGGGTACCCTAGCTGATACCCACACTAGCCACCTGCAGCAGTGTAAGGCATCAGCAGCAAGAGCCAGAAAACCAGGGCTCCGGGCACAGCCCACCATGGACCAACCAGGGGTCAGGACATCAGAGGACTATGCGGGCCAAGCTGCAAACACCCAAAGCCAAGCTACATCCCCCTAACCTGCAATGCTGGACTTTTTCCAAAGCTTTAGTTATGCCGGACAGCCACATTTTTATTGATCAATTTTCTGTTAACCTGCATCCACAGTTGTGCCATAACAACAACTTGTCAATTAACAAGCAATTAGAGAATAAAAACCTGAACTTTGTTTGGATGTTATTTATCACACCCAGACAAGGCAAGGGATAAAATTAATTACAAATCAACAAAAAGAAGAGTCCACGCTGCTGGATGCTTTGGGCCACACGGCTCTGGGTGCCAGCATACAGATGGGCAGTAATCTCTGGAGCACAAGCAGGGGTTGTCTCCTGCCACTCTCTCGCCCAAGGCAAAGTTATATTGGCTGATACACGCAAATGATAATTTGCACGACCTTCTCTGAATTGTATTGAAAGGCGCCCCTGTGTGGTCCAGACATCGAAATCTGGACTTTAACAGCCTAAAGGCATGTTCAACTACAGCCCGTGTGCTGCAGTGGGCTTCAGTACAAGCCTCCTGGTCTGGTGTCTGGGGCCTTATAAGAGCATCAGGAGCCAGGGCAGCAACGACGGATAAGCTGAATCACCTAAAAGACAAATGAAAATGGAAATTAAATTATTAACAGGCAACACAACATCCAAACAGCCTAGACCAAGTAGTACAAGAGTTGGGCCAAACAAGGTAAGGCAGGATGTTCAGACTAAGCATTGGTAACTGCAACACTGAGAAGGGGACATTCAAAGAGGGGCATGAGCACAGTCGAAGTTATGGAGGGCAGGGAGAGCCATTGGCTAACACAATAAAAAATTACAATAAGGGGGCACATAACAGAAATGAAAAACACATTGCAAAAGCAACATAAACAACAAAGACGCAGATACACTCCAGCAATAAACAGACTTACGCACAAGTCAACCGCCAGTCAGATCACCACTCTCAAAACGAGTGTATAAACCGGAAATTCTCAAGATAAATGTATCATGGGATGAGCCAGGGAAGTCGCCCAAATACTGAAAAATTGAAGAACCGTCCTCGTGACACATTGAACGTTAAGGGAGTAGGGAGTGGCCCATCTTGCGGTTGGCACTAGAGTCACTAGACTGGCAACAACAAATGAACAGAAAAAATTAAGGCCCTTATTTAAGAAGGAATAGCGTCAGGTAGTCGCTGGTTAAGGAGAGGTAGCGACAGGTAGCGACTGGTGAACGCCGGACACGGCACGCAATTACACATTTATCAAGCAGAATCTGTTTAGCGACTGGGATAATGCCATGTAGCGTCTGATTCATAATTTTTACAGCCTCAGCGAACAGTGCTGGCGTTCAGCCTTGCACAGCGCCAGGAATGACCTCTCGCTACCTGTCGCTCTCCCATACATTTCAATGGACGAACCTTTTCTTCTCTTTAAACGGGGTATTTGTTTTTTGTTTTTTTTTTCAAAAAATCAAAATTCTGTGACCTCTTCTGGCATTGACAAGCAGTTTTTTCACAATGTTTTAATTTTTTACATATTGCTTCAGAAATGACATTACAGGTCTGCCATTAAAGTGTTCATGTTACAATGTTGCTACAATGTAATTCCATATGTTTTGGCTTTGTTACTAGTGGATAGATGCTAAAAAACAGACTTTAAACACACCGCCTCCTGCGCTCTGGGCTTCAAACAAGCATTTTTCAGCGCAAGAGATTTGTGAGGCTGTTTTTTTGTTGAATATGGTGTGAGTCGGTCACTATGAGCAGTCGCTAACATGCGCTCCCATACAGCGCTGTACTGGTCAAATAGCGATTCCTCACAATGTATTCAACATTACTGAACAGCGACTGAGTCGCTATGAAGTAGCGACCCACAGCTGAGCAGAGTGACTACTAGCGGGCGCTCTGAAAATGCCTGCTACAGACGCTCATCTGTCGCTACCTGGCGTTAGTGATGAATCAGCCTGTAAGTAAAACAAGGGCCAAATGGGACACAGGAAAGCTGTTTGGGGGGAAGGGGAAGCTAGGCTAGCCTCCAGAGAGGAGAGTGGGCTACAAGGAGGAGCTATACTCCTGAGCAGCTGGGGGAACCAGAGCCACATGCGTACAATTGATGGCGCCCATGGCACTTGGCATATTCGTTATTAGAAAAAAGCCCAGACTCACCACTTGCCAGGCTGCCATGCTGTCAGGGAAAGAGATGTCTTTCTCCTGCAGGACAGTCATGGTATCGAGAAATTTTGTGAGGGCGTCACTGGGTGAAGGCTGGGACATGCCAAATGACAGTGCCCCCAGCCTCTGGATGGAGCCATTCGCTACAATTTGGAGGCAGCCAACCAATTTGGTCATACCTCCAATCGCATGCCCTTTTCTTTTGGTGGGGGCCAACCATGGCCGCAACTCTGAGTAAAGCTTCTCAAAAGAAAGGCGGTTCAGTCGGGTCAATTCGAACACCTGCTGAATGGTCATCTGATCGATATCCAGGTGATGGCGGGTATGCCTAGACTCTGGAAGGTACAAGGTTAACAGCCCCGCTGCTGCAGACGCTCGTACTCTTCACAGAACTCGTCAAGGGGCTCCATCATAGGTGCGGAGGGTGTAAGTTTGAACTGGAAACCTATGGCTTTTATAGGTCCGAAAATGCACAAATCAGGGCTCTGAATCACTCACAAGCGCAGGCTAAACCCATAAAATTATGGGCCGTATGAGCTGTATTTACACTGTGAACACTTTGACGTACGCATACTGTAATTTCCAACAAAAAGGACAACTCGCCCAAAATGAATCCCCCGACACGACCAAATACGGTCTTTTAACCTCATTCCAGGACTAATGTCAGAATGGCTCACCAGGGGACCAAGGGATCCTCTGGGGGGCTTAGACACCTACCCAACAGGGTTGTACAGGAGGTCCAAGTCTAACAATGTTTTTGGTTTGTTTTTTAAATTGCTTTTGTTATTAAATTATTCAAAAGCATGATTAAGAGTGGACTTGTATTCCATATTTCTGAAGAGTGGGCCCCAATAATGGTTTCTTCTGGTGGGGTCAGGGTATTCGAATCTTACACTGAGGCATAAAGCTTGGGGAGTTACAATTATTGTAAATTAATTCATTTGATAGGAGAAGGGATCAGTTCCGTCCTAAATGAGGGACTGAATGAGGACAGGGGAAACTGGACCCTAATGGAGAGAAATGTTAAATTGCAGAATACTATGATGTAAAATGATCTAACATGTCTATTTAATAATAGCTGATGAGATGATGAACGTGAAGCTGCTGGTGCTTGAGTTTCAGTTGCACTTTCATTTCCCGGCGCATTGATATGGAGGGATTTCCTCTCTGCAGACAGTGCCGCTAGATGCCCTCTTCAAGAAAATTTTGTGAAAATTTTGTGATTTTGCATACATGGAAATTCCCATTCCTCATTGCTGAAAAAATGTTACATGCCCAAATCCAACTGATTTCCTTTTCCAATGTAAGCAGAATAAGGCAGCGTTAGAACCAATGTCATACTGGGTTTGCTATCAGTGATCCTACAGTCAATAAATAGTCACACTGGACTAATCCACATATGGAGGGATTGTGAGCAAATCTGTCATTGGGACCAAAAGGTGGTGAGCAGCACATTATGTGCCCCTCTAATCAGCCACATTAATGTCTTATCACTGCAGAGATTTTTAGCGTTTCCCCAATATTCAGCGTGACTGACCTTGGAGAACCTTCACAAGTCAACACAAAATAAAGAACAAAAAAAATGTATCCTCATCCCCATTTTAGGATGCCTCGCTATGTGAAACCACCCAGGTTGCCCTAAAAACTTACAGTTCCCCGGTCCTGTGGCACATGCACAGGCAGGGCAAGAGGCACGTTCCCCGGGGCCTCAACCACTTGCCCTGAAAAGGGGGCCTCCACCAAACTTTGGTTTATGGGTCCAGGAGGATTTTTAGTCTTTGGTCTGATGGGATGCGGGGCTGGCAACAAAGCTATCGGTGGCTTGCCTAGGAAAGCCTTTTTTTTGTTTTTGCAAACCTGCAGCCAAAGCCACCACAGGGCAGGACGGAGAGTCTAGAGCAGCAAAGCTGCCGTCACCAACGCTACAGTGATGGGTGCGTGCAGAGCTGTCACTGCACATAAGCCAGCCGCTGGCAGCTCAATGCAGGGTTTACTGCTGGAGTTCCCGAGCAGCACGCACCCCCCCAGCATGGCACAAGGGTCTCGATCTGACGTTCCAGTGGGAAATGGGCGGGAGCCATACAACCACCAATCAGTTACTTGGCTGGACTATTATTTTAAAGGTGGGAAAAATACTGTATCTGGGGCCTCCAGCAGATTTTGTGCTCAGGGGCCTCCATCACACTTAATCCGGCCCTGGGCACAGGCATGCAGCCAATCAGTGTGCTCAGCTCCATTTGGCCCTTTTGGTTAGGCCTGAATGGAGCTGAGAGCGCTGACGGCCACATCCCGCTGGCTTCCAGAACCACCCATGATGGATTTTGGTTCACTTTAAGAATTAAATTATATTGCCCTCCCTATGTTATGCATTTGGACAAAAACATATTAAAAGGGACCTAAAATCTGCAGTGAACTCTCCTTGCCAGGGGCGTAGCTAGGGGGGGCACTTGCCCCGGGTGCAGCAGGTCAGGGGGGCACCAAAGGGGGGTCTGAGAATAGGTGGGGATGCCATTTTGAATCTTTGCTCCGGGTGCCAGAAAGCCTAGCTACTCCTTTGCTCCTTGCCCCTGTCCTTGTCACTTCCCCACCCAGAATGATTTGAAAGTTGAACAATAAACCTCTTGCACTTGTGATAATCTCACACATGGCTTCTGAGTTGAGCTGTTGTGGATCATGAGTGATGATTTTGTTTTAAATCACCCTAAAGCTGACCTAAATCTTCCCTTGGGAAGGGTCCTGATCCGCAGGTGAAACCGGACCTTCACCGGACCTTCACCATAATTTAATGAAAAGCCCAAACCCCCTAAAAAACGATTCCCCAGCATCTAAAATAATTATATTTTATGTTTTTAGTCACTTACTTATTATTCTTTACCCCTCCGGGCTGCAACTCTGTTCAGGACTCTAGGATATGGGCGCCGCCACCTTGACTCAGAAGCATCACACATACTGAGGAGAGGAGAGCAGGATAAAGTACAGGGGGTGGGGTTATAGCTGTACTTTGCTCAGACAGAGCAGAGCTGGGGTCAGGAAAAGGACAGCAATCCCAGAATGAAGAGCAACACAGTCAGAAGGCCCTTCCTGTTTGCAGGCTGTCTGATACTCCATGAACCGCCATCTTGGATGTTTAAAGTGGACCAACACCCAGGATTTTGACTATCCTGGGTTTTGGTCCACTTCGGTGGGGCACCCCGATCGGGGGTGCCCCGCTGTGTGAAACCCCCCAGAAAGCCCCAAAAACCCACCTCTCCCCACTCCCACGTGACCGATGCAGCCAATCCCCGCCGGCGGAAAAGCGGGAGGCAGCGACGGACAAGAGAGCCCGCCTGCCGCCGCCTCCCACGCGTCACTCTTACAGGGCGCACCGGCCATTCACAAACGGCCGGCGCGGGTGCGCGTCCTGCTAGAGGGACGCGCAGGAGGCAGCGGCAGGCGCCGCTGGATCGAGGAGCAGGTAGGGATTTCTGGGGGGTTTCACACAGCAATCGGGGTGCCCCGCAGTCAGGGAGCTGATCGGGCCGATCATGGGAGGGTGTTGGTCCACTTTAAAGTCTCATAACATGCAGTAGATGCAGGTAGGATGATTTTTAATGTGAGCAATCTGCATTTACAGGGTGTGGGAAACATATAAGATAGGCTCTTATTCAGGATGAAGGTCCGCTTATCCCATCATGGCAACAGTGAGCCCTGCATTCGAAAAATACTCACCCTCTTTTAGAGGAGCTCCATCTGATGTGGGACAGGAAACAGCTGCGGACCTATGCGACAGCCACACCTCCTTCACGCATGCTTTGTAGCATGGCAATTTCCTATCCCCCATTATACAGAGTCCTATGCCTGATTCTGACATCCTAAGGATCTTTAACTGCAGGAACATCCCAAATCAGGATTCTTCAAAATCTGAAAGACTCCAGGGCTGGTATTAGGATGCTCTGCTGTGTAAACCCCCCTGGGATGGCCAATATACTCACATGACTGTGATCCCATGGCTCATGTGCAGGATAGAGCACTGATTAGATTAGAGCCTATGCACGCTGAAAGAGGGAAACATGATTTAAATTAATATTTGCTGCACATTAATCTCCAATATTTCTACTAGAGATTAATATTATAAATATTGTAAATACTAATAGTCATATCAGCCCAGCGATACAAACCGATGGCTGCTGAGGCTCCCCATACATCCAGTGACATGTCCTAAGAAGAGATATTTAATATCTTAAATACTTTACTATACAGTCTATTGCGTGAGAAATTATTCACCACACACAGTAAGATGTATAAATTAAAAGGGGTTTGTCAGGAAACCGCGGTCACGTGGTCCCACTACAAACCAGGGACCTCCCGACACAAAGACCGCGTTCCCCAAAACCCTTTGTCCGACCCCTCCTATCAGGGATACAAGGCCTGAAGCCACGGACACACAGATTCTTGGTTTAAGGGAACAGATCGCTCAGGTTAAATATAAGTTTTAATGCTATAAGCACACTAGACACTGATAACAAGCATTTAACTATGATGTAATATAATATGATACAGATGATACAATTATGCTTTTCTGAGATGGTTACAGGAAAGAGTGCGTTACACAGAGAAACAATAAGCGGTTACCTTATGCAGTTGCAGAGTAGTAGTGATGATGGGGAGCTCTCACAAGGGGTGTGTCAAGAGCTTATCTGTCATGAATGACTTGCCTTCAGTCCATGCCCGTGGTGTCCCTAGGCAACTGGCCAGGGTTTCTCCTGCCCAGCAGCCGCTTCTGCCTCAGATGCCAGCTCCAGCGGCGCGTGTGTCGCTGAGCACGCCCTCCTCCCTCGTCCACTGTCATTCTACTCGTGCTTGCGCGCGAGTACAGTCAGCTTATGTCCTCAGGTGGTGCTATACACAGAGTGGCCACTGGAGGCTGTTTAAAAGAGCTAAACCTAGGAGGTGCAGTTCTGGGCAGTATGCCTTTGGAGTTCAGCTGGGGCAATCAGCCCAGAGCTCTCCAAGTGCACCAATCAAACCACAGATCCAAAGTGCACCAGTCAGCACACAGATCCAAAGTGCACCAATCACAGTCACTGCCTCCCTGTCCAATCCAGCCAGGTTCAGTCCTATAAAGGGATTACCTCTTCAGTGTGTCAGTGCCTGTAATAGCGTTTAGCTGGCTTTGTTATTGTTCCTGTGATTGCCTGTTTAAACCGTTATTGACCATCTGCTTGAATCTCGACCACGTCTTCGTCTCATCCCTTGTACTGCGCAGCTCTCTGACCTCCCGTTGTGACCCCTGGCTTGACGTCTGACTACGCTTGAATTCTCCTGAGCACCCGAATTGCTTCCAGTATTACCTGTTCCCGAAGTACCCGAACTGTTTCCAGTACTTACCCGACATTGCCCAGTCTGGCCTCTGGTTCATCTGCCTTCAACCCCTGTAAGCTCACATCCTTTGTGCTATTAAGTCCTGGGGGCAACCGTGTCCGGCGAGGCGTATAAAGCGTCCCGGCAAACGGGGGCTTGTCTAAAGGTGAAGCTAGCAGCGGAGATTGGGGGTTGTGGGCTTACTCTGAAGGCGGGTGTCCCTCGGCCTGACATTATCGATGATGATGGCCACCCCCAGAATTCTGACCGCATATCCCCTCCAGATGAGTAACCATTACCTGGTTCCAGACCACCCCATTTATGCTGTGAGGGCCCTCCGCCCCCCTCCCCTCTGTGGGACGGGATGTCACCTCCTCTGGTTCTGGCGCATGCTTCTGCCCAAAAACCCTTTAGAGGTTATAACTCGGAGCAGGGGGGTGTATGGCCTTGTAAGCGGTACCAAACTATCGGGCTGGATGCCGTGCTCCCAATGAGTCCAAAAGTGAGGTTCCTGAGAGGTTCAGAACCTTAGATCTCTGTTTACGGCCTTTTCCTTTATTTCTAAAAACGCAATTACATATCCACTTATGCGGTTTTGTGAGCCGGTTCTGATTCTGTAACGGGTTTGGTGCTGCGACACATGGGCGCGCAGTTATGGTCCAGTTTCTGTTGGTGCCGGATCGTCTGTGGTTCTTATCCTTGCTATGAGAAATTCACAGCAAGGGGTCGACCATCTGCAGACCTAACAGCTTCTTCCCAGACTAAGGTGCGACTATCGGCAGGAAAGCAGCATCACAGGGGGTCTGTGATCTCTGCTGTTTGACCTGTAAATGCTAATTTCTTTTCCTGAATAGAGCTAAGGACTTATGCATTTATAACAGGGGGAATAAAGGGAAACTCTAGACCTCGATATGTGGGGTTTCTTAAAGGGGAATGCCGACATCAGCGATAACGTGCAATATAATATTTGACCTATTCCTCACAGGGTTTACTTACCACATACATTAAATCACTAACCCAATATGTTCATGAAATGTAACCTTAAATATTTCAGGCAGTTGTTACATATTAAACCGGATCTTCACCATAATTTATTGAAAAGCCCAAACCCTTTAAAAACTATTCCCCAGCATCTAAAATTATTATATTTTAAGTTTTTAGTCACTTACTTATTATTCTTTCTCCCACTGGGCTGCAACTCTGTTCAGGACTTCAGGATACGGACACTGCCATCTTGACTCAGAAGCATCACACTTACTGAGGAGAGTGGGATAAAGTACAGGGGGGCGGGTTATAGCTGTGCTTTGCTCAGACAGAGCAGAGCTGGGGTCAGGAAAAGGTCAGCAATCCCAGAATGCAGAGCAGCACAGTCAGGAGGCACTTCCTGTTTGCAGGCTGCCTGATGCTCCATGTGCCGCCATCTTGGATGTTTAAAGGCTCATAACATGCAGTAGATGCAGGTAGGATGATTTTTAATGTGAACAATCTGTATGTACAGGGTGTGGGAAACCTATTCAGAGTGAAGGACCGCTTTAAGATAAAGTAAGTATACAGTAAAATAAATGTTATAATGGAGAGAGAGAGAGAGAGAGAGAGATAATGGAGAGATAGTTTGCACTTATCCATTATGGTTGCATCCAGGTTGCGGGACCATCCATTGACTATCTAGTCCTGCAACCAGCTTCCTAATCTATTGAATACTAGGGGGAGTGGCCAACATTCCCAGCTTCCTAGGTGTGTCTGCAATGATCTGCCCACAAACGGCCTCTGTGAGATTAGATGCATATTCTATAAAGGGTATGACTCCCACAATACGCATGTTATCATATTGTAACCAAGAAATTCACGATCCCCAATAATTTCTTAGTTAAATGAACCTAAACATCAAATACATATCATACAGAGTATGATACTATGTGGATTATCAGGCTCTGGACAATATATATATGCCATGTTTGATATCAAATGAAAGGTCTTATAATCCTGAATAAGACCCTCTCATTAATATAGTCATAACTGACATATTTCAGGAGTTACACCGCTCTTCCACAAATAAAACCCAGTGGCCGTGTCTAATGTGGATTTGAGTGTCTGAGTCGGAGACCAACCGAATTAGGAATTCAAGGATTCCTTGTCAAGGGGAAATGGGCTGCAGCTCAGAACACACTCCAGCTTTTGAGGTAGTTAGCAGCTAGGTGTGAATATGTAGTGTGCTAGGTGTCAATATAGTCTATTGTATTCATGGGGCATAGACAGATAGCAGAAACTCAGAGTCATATACTACTTGAGTGTTAATCTGGGGGACATCTGTAATCCTATCCTTTAACACATGCACTATAGGATTGCCGGAAAGGTGGGTTTTGATGGTGATCCAGGAGTTTTACACAGCGGGGCATCCAGAATCCTAGCTTAAATGGACCTTGTAGGCAAAGTAAAAAAAAAAAGCACTTATCTCTCCATCCTAGCCCCTTATACCATCAAGTTTTTTTCCCTAGCATGGCTCTATCCAACAGGGGGCAGGAAAAAGCTGCACACATATGTGGCATCTAGAAGCATGCAGCATTGCAGTGTGCAGCTGTTTCCTGGTTCCTCATCATCCATGTGGAAAAAGTCAGTATCCATTAATATTAGGATTCATGGGCAGTAGCAGGAATAGGTGGGTTAGGGTCCTTGCTTACCTAGACTCTACCTGGCACAGAGTTGCTAGAGAAGAGGCCCACCTGGTTACCGCTGAATCCTCTGGTGGGCCCCCAAACTCATGGGGCCTTTGGGGTGAATGTAATTATGATGTAGTCCTTTTTGGTAGTATTAGTAGGTAGCTGTACTATGGGAAGAAAGAACAGGTTATACTGTCCTACACACTATGCAGTTATCTGTGCAAAAGCCTGAAAATTAACTGGTCCACTGGTGAGCTCAAAACACCCCAATCCAACACTGGCCTCCAAAGCTAAAAATAACATCCTTGCTGGAGTTGGCCAAAAATACCATCTCTTTGACCAACATCCCCAGAAACCCTCACCCCACAGACATCATTTCTGGGGCCCCATGCAAAGTTGTGTCTGGGGGCCCTGATCAAAAGATAGCAAAATACAATAATAACGCACCTGGTCGTGGGATGTAGCTGAGGCCTGCTCATGCTCTGTGCAGCGCGAGCGAACCCATAGGGATTCACACAGAGGGACATCCTGGCCTTGTCCGTCCATGACATAGCAAACAAACACAATATAACTCCGCACCACTATTTATATTAAGGTGTGCCGGTTATATACAGGTCCCAACCTCAAATGGTATGGGGCATATACCGTTCCACAAGGGTGGGGTAATCCAGAACACCCCCACAATATATCTGTATAATCCAACCGCACAAACCAGAAAGTATATAAATTGATAAAGGCCCTTTATTTATACACGGGTATTATTACAATGCTAGGTCACACTTATCACATTAAAATCAAGTTAAAAACATCAGACCCCCTGGATCGTTATGTAACGCTCTATTATATTGACAATAGGTATCAAGTCCCTAAAGATACAAAATTATAACTGCTAGTGTCACTAAGTGTGAATAAAAATAAATTTCATCTAAAACATATGTGCTGTAATGTACTGTGTGCAAGACTATGCTTATCAATAAATAAGTGAATAAATAACCAAATTAATAAATTGCTACAATATTGCTACAATATTCATATCAATGTAAAAACCCTTATCTCCCAAAAACTAACATCACTCAAGTGTCATTGTGACTACCCAAATGGGACTAAGAATAATATATAGTAATGTACTTCACCAGATATCCAGATTACCCCACCCTTGTGGAACGTCCATGACATAGGGAATTGTCCAAGAATTGCCCATATGGCCATTCAATTCTCCCAGTGGCATCCCAAACTAGGATTTCCCACTGTTAAATCGCCACACTCACTCAACTAACCTCATTCTAACGATGCATGACTAAGGGGGCTATTTAAGAAGGGATAGCGCCAGGTAGGGCCTCGTAGCGGCAGGCAGCGTCTGGTGAATGCCTGGCGCTGTATGCAAAACCACATTTATGAAAGTGAATCTGGTGAGCAACTCTAACAGCGCCATGTAGTTTCTGATGTATTATTACAGGCGGCTCAGCGTATAGCTGCGGTGCTCTAGCTTCCAGAGCGCCAGGTATTACCTTTCACTCACTGTCGCTCTCCCATACATTTCAATGGGGTTTCATTTGCTTGTGTTTAAACAGTGTGTTTGACAATTTATTTCCGCCAAATCATTGTGTGACCTCTCCTGGCTGCAAACAAACACTTTTAGAAACTTTTTTGACTTTTTATATTTTTATGCAGAATTGTCATTACAGGTCTGGCAATAAAGTGTTATTGTCACAGTGTTAAAACAATGTCATTCCATGTGTTTTCGCTTTGTTACTGGTGGATATGTGTTCAAAAACAGACTTTAATCACACAGCGTCTGGCGCTCTATGCTACAGCGACCAGATTTAGAGCTCCGACGCTCTGTGTCCTTTTTTGATAAGTGTGGTGTGGAGTGCCGAGAGTCGCACTGAGCTTGCGCTACCTTTCGCTCGCTGCAGCACTGTACTGGTGTTAGAGCGCCCAATATACATCACATTCATCAATGCCGGGCAGGTTACTACAGCGACTGATATGCTCTGTTACAGCGCCCGATACCCACTTACAGCGTGTACTAGCAATTGCTTTAAGTGCCGCTATACAGGCGCTCATCTGCCTATACCTGGCGTTAGTAATGAATCAGCCTACACGTCACAGCCTTGCTATCCCTTTAGCTAGATGCATGCTCGGGGCAGTCATTTGTGATTGGCCGGCACAGGCACGCCCCCAGATAGAGGTGAGTGGGGATGCAGCCAGTGCTCTGCACCAATCAGCTCACTAGCTGCTGTGATTTCATAACATCTTGCATAACTGAATGGAGCTGAGAGCACTGATTCTGCAGCAGCTGGTGCATGTAAGTGTACAGTGGCTTCCTATCTGCTGCACACTCTGCATTGTGTTAAACGGCCCCTCACCTGCCACAGCTCGCCAAGTGCCATTATTTATTCATTTTTTTTTAAACAGAAAGTTGCCACTGATCTGACCCTGCCTCTGGGGGCATTTGCTTGGTTTGCACATTGATTTAGCATGCTATTGCCCACAGGCAATGCCCCCAAGACTAGGATCTGATGACATATAAGCCCAGAAATAGGACGCCACCAACGACAGTATACGCAAAAGCAGCCATTATATTTTTACGCTTTTAGAATCGCTGTTGCAGAGCGGCACAATTACAGAGCCTTGAGGTGGCATCAGCATAAGGAGCCCATATATTGCCTGAAAGACACACCCTGGAGTTGGCAGCAGCATAAGGAGCCCATATATTGCCTGAAAAACACATTGGAGTTGGCAGCAGCATTAGGAGTCCATATATTGCCTGAAAGACACACCCTGGAGTTGGCAGCAGCATAAGGAGCCCATGTATTGCCTGAAAGACACATCCTGAAGTTGGCAGCAGCATAAGCAGCCATATATTGCCTGAAAAACACATTGGAGTTGGCAGCAGCATAAGGAGCCCATATATTGCCCGAAAAACACATTGAAGTTGGCAGCAGCATAAGGAGCCCATATATTGCCTGAAAACACAATGGAGTTGGTAGCAGCATAAGGAGCTCATATATTGCCTGAAAGACACACCCTGGAGTTGGCAGCAGCATAAGGATACATATAAGCCCAGAAATAGGACACCATCAACGACAGTATACGCAAATGTAGCCATTTATATTTTTACCCCCATCCATGGTGGGTTTTGGTCCAGTAAGAAGATGCTCCTTAGTAAATGTACAACATATAGTAAATTCTGGTAAGCATCGCCTTGATTAAGGAACGCCAGCCAGGTAGAGGAATGACTTGCTAGGTGTGAATTTTCAGTACTGAACCTACATGTGCGTAATGTGGGTAAAAACTGGGTCATGCATTTAGCTGAGGTGTAAGTGTGACACCGCAACATTTACTATCAGTTCACAAGAGTTCACAAGACTCACATGTGTGATCCTGAAGAGATTTCATGTGCGGCTGCTGGAGGCAGGGCTGGCCTTAGGGAAAATGGGGCCCTGTGCTAGAGAGCACTCAATGGGGAGAAAGATGGAGGGAATGAAGAAAAAAAGAGAGATGCAGAGGTGACACAGAAAAGAGGGAAACATAGAGAAGAATGGGACAAGAAAAGGGAAGAATAAAGCAGGAATGCAGAAAAAAGGCAGAAAAGAAAACATTAATAAGGACATGTGGAAAACAAAGGAGATGAGGGAATGAGGAAAAAAGAGACACAGAGGTGACACAGAAAAGAGGGGAACAGGGAGAAGAATGGGATAAGGAAAGGGAGAATAAAGCAGGAATGCAGAAAAAAGGCAGAAAAGAAAACATTAATAAGGACATGTGGAAAACAAAGGAGATGAGGGAATGAGGAAAAAAGAGAGACACAGAGGTAACACAGAAAAGAGGGGAACAGAGAAAAGAATGGGACAAGAAAAAGGGAGCATAAAGCAGGAATGCAGAAAAAAGGCAGAAAAGAAAACACAAATAAGGACATGTGGAAAAGAAAGGAGATGAGGGAATGAGGAAAAAAGAGAGACACAGAGGTAACACAGAAAAGAGGGAAACAGAGAGAAGAATGGGACAAGAAAAGGGGGGAATAAAGCAGGAATGCAGAAAAAAAGACTGATGTAAGGCAGAAAAGGAAACATAAATAAGGACATGTGGAAAAGAAAGGAGATGAGTGAATGTGAAAAGAGAGAGAGAGGAGGGAAATGAGGAACAGAGAGGCTTGTGAGAACAATGGAATGTGTAGGCAAGCAAGAAGGATGGAATATAAAATATGGGCAGGGGCTTGTGTAAACAATTTAATACTCCTGAATGGCTCATCCAATTTCTGTAAACAATTTACTCTAATATTTCCTTTAAGGCTCCCCAAATTATATAATAACTAACATATTAATAATATTATATATATTTATCCTGCCCGGCTCGACTAAAATAGGCAAACAAATATATAAATATTATTAATATCTGGCCAATGATAACACAATGGATACACGCAAAAGACTGTAGATTCTTTCGACTTCCGGTATATGCAGAGGACACTGAGACAAATGGTGAATAAAGAGATATATTGTAGGTAAAATAACAATGCAACCTGACAACAAAATACAACACACAATCAGAGTTAAAATGATTGGCATACATATATACAGGGATTAACCCTTTCGCTGCCAGCCTACCTGCAGCATTTGCCACTCCCTGTTGCCAGACGATGTTTCACCATTTTGCGCTACACATATTCAACTGTCATTTTTGAAGGGATTTCCAGGGATTTCCCAGGAAAATTATATATTGTTTTTTTCAACAGAGTCTGGGCTTTAACATGAAATGTCTTGTTTGTATTTTTTAGGTGTATTCTCAATTTTTTTGGGTGAAATGTGTGAAAAAAAACAAAAAAAAAACATTTTTTTACAATTTGTAGAGTTTTTTTGTAATAAAAAATGTAAGTTTGTCAATAAAATCTTATTGCGTGAGAAACCCCAATTTCTCCCGGTTACAGCGATACCACATATGTATAGGTAGACACCCTTTCCTGCCCAGAAGCCTTTTATAGCTGCTGGATGACAAATGGTTAATTAAAAAAAAAAATGACATAGGGTCCCCCTTCCCGGGGAGGGGGACCCCATTTATTTTTGGATTTTGAAGGGTTAAAAACCCTTCAAAATCCAAAAAAAAAAATGACGTGGGGTCCCCCTTACCCAAAGTAACCAGCCCGGGACCAGCTATGGGGGCTTGTAGGCACAGAGTGGGGGGGCCAGCTTTGGTGGCCCCCCCACCCTGCAGCCTACGAGCCCACATAGCCTATGTGGGCCCGGGCTCTTCTGCCCCCCCCTGGCCTTTGGGGAGGCAGGTAATGGGGGTGCGGGGGTTAATGGCAAGCCACCCGCTAGGGCAGGTGACTTGCCACCCCCCCAGCCTTGTGAACTGGTATAAGGGGTCTCATGGACCCCTTACCAGCTCACAAAGGGTTAATGTGAAAAAAAAACACCACACAATAATAAAAAGTATTTTATTAGAAAAAAAAAAAATTTTTTTTTACTGTACTTACCTTCGATTGCAAGCTCTTGTCCCTCGCCGCTCAGCTGACAGATGCCGGTGATCGGCATCCAGAGAAGGAGAAGGCAGGAGATCAGAGGATCTCCTGCCACCTCCTTCCAGGGCACCGATCACCGGCATCTGAGAAGCTGAGAAGGCTGAAGCCTGAGATCGGGGCCGGGATGACTTCATAAGCCCCGCCCCCAAGGGGGCGGGGCTTAGAGGCATGATGGCGGCCGCCATCGTGCAGAAGAGAGGAGAGAGCCTCCCAGGCTCTCTCCTGAAGATCGGTAAGTCCTGGGGGGGGATCGGAGGCCCCCCAGGTGAAGAGGAGGGACAGCGGGAGCCAGCGCACACACAGGTAAGTGAATGTCATTTTTTTTTTTTTTTTTTTTTACAGTTAGAAGCTGCTGCTGCAGAAGCGGGGGGGGGGGGGCGGCCTATTCCGGGGGCTCTCCTGGAGCCATCCGACCCCCCACGGGGGATCGGATGGCACCAAATTAAAGAGGAGACCCGGCCGGATCCAACAAGGGGTCAGGTGAGTATTTGTTGTTTTTACTTTTTAAACTACAAGCGAGGAAAGTCAAGCACGTAACACCTACGTGCTTGGCACTTAAGGCCCAGCCAAGCCAGCACGTAGGTGTTACGTGCTTGGCAACAAAAGGGTTAAGGCAACATTAATAGTATTACCCTCCTGAAACGGGTACCCACAAGCAGACCTTGCAGCTGGCAGCCTTCATTCCTCCTTTCTCTCTTCTCTCCTTCCTGCCTCTGCTCTCCCCCTGACACCTAAGGCTCCCCCCAGTTATACACAGAAAAGCCTTTGATCTCTGGTCTCCCTTCTCTTTGATGACTGGTCTTCCTATTTTATTGCTTTATTGTCTCAGAATGCTGATACTATCATTTCCTGCCCTAGGCCTCTTGGTCTCAGAATGCTGATACTATCTACTTTGAATACCTGCCCTAGGCAACCTAGTATTATAAGCAGCTTCCCACTGATGTCATGCCATGAACTATTTTGCTGTATATTCCTATATTTATATATGATGTCATGCCATGAACTATTTTGCTGTATATTCCTATATTTATATATGATGTCATGCCATGAACTATTTTGCTGTATATTCCTATATTTATATATGATGTCATGCCATGAACTATTTTGCTGTATATCCCTATGTTTATATATGATGTCATGCCATGAACTGTTTTGCTGTATATTCCTATATTTATATATGATGTCATGCCATGAACTATTTTGCTGTATATTCCTATATTTTTAAATGATGTCATGCCATGAACTATTTTGCTGTATATTCCTATATATATATATGATGTCATGCCATGAACTATTTTGCTGTATATTCCTATATTTATATATGATGTCATGCCATGAACTATTTTGCTGTATATTTCTATATATATATATATATATGATGTCATGCCATGAACTATTTTGCTGTATATTCCAATTTTATATATGATGTCATGCCATGAACTATTTTGCTGTATCCCTATATTTATAAATGATGTCATGCCATGAACTGTTTTGCTGTATATTCCTATATTTATATATGATGTCATGCCATGAACTATTTTGCTGTATATTCATATATATATATATATATATGATGTCATGCCATGAACTATTTTGCTGTATATCACTATATATATATGATGTCATGCCATGAACTATTTTGCTGTATATTCCTATATATATATGATGTCATGCCATGAACTATTTTGCTGTATATTTATATATATATATATATATATATATATATATATGATGTCATGCCATGGACTATTTTGCTGTATATTCCTATATATATATGATGTCATGCCATGAACTATTTTGCTGTATATTCATATATATATATATATATATATATATATATATATATATATATGCAACATTGTTAACAATATTGATTTCCTATAAAGGCCCATTATTTACACTTGGACTGGTCCACTGGGTTACCAGGAAATCCCCCGGTGGGCCCTTTATCACAGGGACCCCTTTGAGGCCCTTCATCACCAAAACACAAACTATATCTAGCTTAGTTGTGGCACCCCAAGTGGCACACACACACAGACCATACAGTCTGGCATATTGTGTCTGAGCATGGGCCTTGAATATAAGCCAGTTATACTTAAACTTAAACATGGGGTCAGATTTACTGGTGGACCCAAAGCATCCCACTCCAACACTGAATAGGGGGGGAGTAAGGGAGAGATAGAAAAAAGAAGGTAGAAATGTGAAAGAAATAACAATTGGGAAAGTGGAAAAGAGAGATAATGAAGGAGGGGAATTGAAAAAGAGAAAAAATGAGGGAGGGAAAGTGGAAAAGAGAGAAAATGAGGGAGGGAAAGTGGAAAAGAGATAAAATGAGGGATGGGAAGCGGAAAAGAGATAATGAAGGAGGGGAATTGGAAAAGAGTGAAAATGAAGGAGGGAAAGTGGAAAAGAGAAAAAATGAGGGAGGGAAAGTGGAAAAGAGAGATAATGAAGGGGGGGAAAGCGGAAAAGAGAGATAATGAAGGAGGGGAAGTGGAAAAGAGAAAAATGAGGGAGGGAAAGTGGAAAAGAGAGATAATGAAGGAGGGGAATTGGAAAAGAGAACAAATGAGGGAGGGAAAGTGGAAAAGAGAGATAATGAGGGAGGGAAAGTGGAAAAGAGAGAAAATGAGGGAGGGAAAGTGGAAAAGAGAGAAAATGAGGGATGGGAAGCGGAAAAGAGATAATGAAGGAGGGGAATTGGAAAAGAGAGAAAATGAAGGAGGGAAAGTGGAAAAGAGAGATAATGAGGGAGGGGAAGTGGAAAAAAGATATAATGAGAGAGGGGAAGTGGAAAAGAGAAATAATGAGAGAGAGGAAGTGGAAAGGAGAAATAATGAGGGAGGGGAAGTGGAAAAGAGAGAAAATGAGGGAGGGAAAGTGGAAAGGAGAAATAATGAGAGAGGGAAAGTGGAAAGGAGATATAATGAGGGAGGAAAAGTGGAAAAGAGAGATAATGAGGGAGGGGAATTGGAAAAGAGAGAGAATTAGAGAGAGGGGAAGTGGAAAAGAGAAAGAAATAGGGAGGGGAAGTGGAAAAGAGAGAGAATGAGTGAATGTGGAAATAATAGAGAGGGGGGTTGGAAAGGCAAAAGAGAAGGAGATAATGTGGAAAAGGGAAAACGAGAGGAGGGTGTGAAAAATAGAGAGAAGGAGGCAAGTTGACAAAAGAAAAAGAGAGGAGGAAGGAATGTGGAAAATAAAGAAGAAAAATTCTTGTACAGAAGGTGAAAGAGAGATATAAAAGGAATTTGACAGGGGACATGGAACATTGATACATGGAATATATGGAAACGAGAGGCCCTCTTTATGAAAAAGGAACTTCAGGCTTGTTATAAGCCCACAGTCACCCTCCCCCTGTGCTAAGCACAATTCGGGCAATAACATATTACAATAACTCCCCTTATGTCTGCCATCCTGCCCTGATTGGGGCGGAGCCATAGAGCTGAGTGACAGCTGAGTGAATGACACTGCTGCATGGGATTGGGTGACTGACAGATGAGGATGAAGCGGATGAAGCGTCCAGGACAGCGGGATGCTGGGGGAATGGCGCTGAAACCCGGGGTGAGGTGAGGCATTTATTTTATTTAACCCCCCTCTTACAAAGCGATTGGACTTCTGCTGAAAAACGGAATTCCACCCAAAAACCGCCCCCCTGCCCTGCTTCCCTTCCCTGGCGCTGAGCCAGGACGGGGTGGGGGGGTCACTAAGAGAAAAGCCTTTACATTCACTGCGGTTCACCTCCGCGCCTGTTCTGTGCAACCGCCAAACAGAAAGCAGCGTCCGAACTGATCATATAGGAAGCCTATATATATATTATACTACTATATTACTATATATATATTGCCCCCCCCCCCACAGTGTCACATGCTGATCCACAGTTATGATGATTTCCATGCTTTGAAAATGCTGCCTCCCCATATTTAGACCTTCACCCTGAATAAGAGTCTATCTTATATGTTTCCCACACCCTGCACATACAGATTGCTCACATTAATCCGGACCTTCACCCTGAATAAGAGTCTATCTTATATGTTTCCCACACCCTGCACATACAGATTGCTCACATTAATCCGGACCTTCACTCTGAATAAGAGCCTATCTTATATGTTTCCCACACCCAGTACATACAGATTGCCCACATTAATCCGGACCTTCACCCTGAATAAGAGTCTATCTTATATGTTTCCCACACCCTGTACTTACAGATTGCCCACATTAATCCGGACCTTCAGCCTGAATAAGAGCCTATCTTATATGTTTCCCACACCCTGTACTTACAGATTGCCCACATTAATCCGGACCTTCACCCTGAATAAGAGTCTATCTTATATGTTTCCCACACCCTGTACTTACAGATTGCCCACATTAATCCGGACCTTCACCCTGAATAAGAGTCTATCTTATATGTTTCCCACACCCTGTACTTACAGATTGCCCACATTAATCCGGACCTTCAGCCTGAATAAGAGCCTATCTTATATGTTTCCCACACCCAGTACATACAGATTGCCCACATTAATCCGGACCTTCACCCTGAATAAGAGTCTATCTTATATGTTTCCCACACCCAGTACATACAGATTGCCCACATTAATCCGGACCTTCAGCCTGAATAAGAGTCTATCTTATATGTTTCCCACACCCTCTACTTACAGATTGCTCACATTAATCCGGACCTTCACTCTGAATAAGAGCCTATCTTATATGTTTCCCACACCCTGTACATACAGATTGCTCACATTAACAATCATACTACCTGCATCTACTGCATGTTATGAGCCTTTAAACATCCAAGACGGCGGCTCATGGAGCATCAGGCAGCCTGCAAACAGGAAGTGTCTTCTGACTGTGTTGCTCTGCATTCTGGGATTGCTGACCTTTTCCTGACCCCAGCTCTGCTCTGTCTGAGCAAAGCAGAGCTATAACCCGCCCCCTGTACTTTATCCTGCTCTCCTCTCCTCAGTAAGTGTGATGCTTCTGAGACAAGATGGCGGCGCCCGTATCCTAGAGTCCTGAACAGAGTTGCAGCCCAGTGAGGGAAAGAATAATATATAATAATAATAATAAGTGACTAAAAACGTAAAATATATTAATTTTAGATGCTGGGGTTTTTAAGGGTTTAAACCGGACCTTCACCATGATTTATTGAAAAGCCCAAACACTTAAAAAATGATTTCCCAGCATCTAAAGTTAACACACTTTACGTTTTTAGTCACTTACTTAATATTCTTTCCCCCACTGGGCTGCAACTCTTTTCAGGACTTTAGGATACGGGCGCCGCCATCTTGACTCAGAAGCATCACACTTACTGAGGAGAGGAGAGTGGGATAAGGTACAGGGTGGCGGGTTATAGCTGTGCTTTGCTCAGACAGAGCAGAGCTGGGGCCAGGAAAAGGTCAGAAATCCCAGAATGCAGAGCAGCACAGTCAGAAGGCACTTCCTGTTTGCAGGCTGCCTGATGTTCCATGAGCCGCCATCTTGGATGTTTAAAGGCTCATAACATGCAGTAGATGCAGGTAGGATGATTTTTAATGTGAGCAATCTGTATGTACAGGGTGTGGGAAACATATAAGATAGACTCTTATTCAGAGTGAAGGTCCGCTTTAAGGGACAGCAGTAACTCCTTGAAGCATGCGTGGGCTCTCCTCCAATAAGCATTTCTTGTGATGCATGTTAATGCCCGGCAATGCATTGTGAACAAGTCGTTTTTCAGGCATCTCCCCCAAGTTACCGCTGCGCCCATCCAGGGCTGGATTATGAGAGGGGCACAAGGGGCACGAGCCCCGGGGCCTCCACCACTTGCTCTGCAAAGGGGGCCTCCACCAACCTTTGGGTTATGATCTTGTCCAGGAGGCTTTTCAGTCTTTGGTCTGACGGACAAAGCCACCACAGGGCAGGACGGAGAGTCTAGAGCAGCAAAGCCGCCATCAGCAATGCTATACTGATGGGTGCGTGCAGAGCTGTCACTCAATCTGACGTTCCAGTAAGTAGGTGGCCGCCAGACAACCACCAATCAGTTACTTGGCTGGACTATAATTTTATAACAAAATACTGTATCTGGGGCCTCCCCCACACTCAATCCGGCCCTGCGCACACCCACCACCAGCCACTCAGATATGCCTGACAAGAGGGTGCACAGCATATGGAGGGGTGCGGGGGGTTCTAATGGGGCTTTGACATTCAGCTCTAACCAATGGATTTTTACACAGTGGGGCATCCCCAAGCGAGATGCCCAAAGGCAGCCGGCCCTGGAGTCTTATAGCCCCCAGAGCAGGGTTATGTGGGGTTGGGACCACTTTAAATTCCAACTACAGGTCCTAACGTATAGTTTTGAGTAGAATGAAGGGGTCACTTCCTGCAGTAAACAGGTTTATATAATAGCAGGGGCAAACCCAAGGGGGGGGGGGGCTGGGTCTGGACACCCTCCCCCAAGAAGGGCAGTGAACTGTCCTCTACCACTCACCTAACCCCTCCACTCCTGCTGCTGTCCTCTACTACTCACCTAACCTCTCCACCCCTGCTGCTGTCCTCTACCAGTCCCCTAACCCCCACTACTGCCCTCTACCACTGGCCTAACCCCTCTCCCCGCCACCGTCCTATACTGCTCACCTAACCCCTCCACCCCCTGTCCTCTACTACTCACCTAACTTCTCTATTCCCTGCCACTGTCCTCTACAACTCACCTAACATCTTCACCCCTGTTGTTGTCCTCTACTACTCACCTAACCGCTCCACCCCTATTGCTTTCCTCTACCACTTAGCTTACCCCTCCACCCCCTGCCATTGTCCTCTACTACTTACCTAACCCCTTCACCACCTGTCACTGTCCTCCAATGCTCACCTAACCCCTCCACCCCCTGTTGCTGTCCTCCACCACTTACCTAACCCCTCCACCCCCTGTTGCTGTCCTCCACCACTTACCTAACCCCTCCACCCCCTGCCACTGTCCTCTACCGTTCACCTAACGTCTTCACCCCTTGCTGTTTTCCTCTAATACTCACCTGACCTCTCCACCCCGTCGCTTTCCTCTACCGCTTACCTAACCCCACCACCCCCTGTCGCTGTCCTCCACCATTCGCCCATCTCTCCACCCACCTAACTCCTCCAACCCCTGCCACTGTCCTCCACCACTCACCTAACCATTCTACCCCTGCCATTGGCCTTTACTACTCACCTAGCCCATCTACCCCTGCTGCTGGCCTCTACTGCTCACCTAACCCATTCACCCTCTACCACTGTTCACCGAACCTCTCCGCCCCCTGCCACTGTCCCCCAGCACTCACCTATCCTCTCCATCACTGCCGCTGTCCTCCAGCACTCACCTATCCTCTCCACCCCCTGCCACTGTCCCCCAGCACTCACCTATCCTCTCCATCACTGCCGCTGTCCTCCACCATTCCTCCTCTATCACTCACCCAACCACTCTCTGCGGCCACTGACCCACACCTCTGACCTAACCTAGCGCAAGGTTCATCAGCAGTAAAGACCCATGAGCAACAGGAGAGTCGCAGAGGGCAAAAACTGGAGGAGCAGATGGGGGCAGCCAATACAAGCAGGCAATCAGCATCAGAGAAGGGACACTGACAGCAGGAAACTGTTGCTATCTTTTTGATTGTTTCTCTCCAGTGGGGCATCCCAATTTGGTGTGAAGCCAGTAATTACATCCTTGTCAGTGATCCCATAGCACATGCTCTCCTCCAATCAGTGCCTAGTGCTTCATTCAGCTCTCTGACATCAGAGTGGCTTAGTAAATCTGAATAGAGCCTGATCAGCTGGCTGCCATATGCAATGTGTGCATCAGCCAGAGGAAAGCCAGTGGTGGCAGCCAAGCCCCACGTGTGCCATGGGAACCTTGGTGAGGTGAGTAAACAAGGTGATCGGTAGCATTTCACATAGTGGGGCGTCCCAGTTTTGAAAAGGGAATCAGTGGATCCTGGAGTCTCTAAGCTCCTTGTGGACCATGGCCTCTTCCTCACCCAGAGGTCCTGGCCTTCAGGAACCTAAAATGGACAAAACTCGCCCCCCTCCTGCATTTTATAATCCTGACATTGAATAGATACTTACCTCTGACTAGAAAGGGACTATGAAATGGCATAATGTGCAGCCGCTTCCAGGTAATCTTATAGTTAGCGGAGTGGATGTGCGCACATAGCCTCTTCCGCCTCTTTCCCATTTTAAAAAGTTGAGAGGTATGCGTCTTGTGAGGTGCAACACCTAGGGCCTTATTCATGAAGTAGTAGTGGCTTATAAATGACAGGTAGCATCAGGTGAACGCCGGACACGGCACGCAATTACACATTTATCAAGCAGAATCTGTTGAGTGACTGGGATAGCGCCATGTAGCGTCCGATTCATCATTATCCCAGGCTCAGCGTACAGCGCTGGCGTTCAGCCTTGCAGAGCGCCACGTATTACCTCTCACCACCTTTCACTCTCCTATACATTTCAATGGACGTTCTTTGATTTCTCTTTAAACAGGGGGTTTGTTTTTTTTTTGTTTTTGTTTTTATTCTCAAATAATGTTGTGACCTCTCCTGGCCTAGAAAAAGCCATTTTTGAAATTATTTTTCAGTTTTTATATATTTATGCAGAATTGACATTACAGGCCTGGCATTAATGTGTTCAGGTCACAATGTGATTACAATGTAATTCCATATGTTTTTGCTTTGTTACTGGTGGATACATGGTAAGACACTTAACAAACAAGGCAGTGAGGGAGGGGTATAGAGAACATCGGGGACCAAACAAGTCCAATAAAACACTACACATAAAAACACAGCAACAGGGAATTCTCTACAGATTGGAGAATAGAGATTAGCCTCAAACACAGAATCTGGAGAGACAAATTCACCACTGCTACTAACCACAGTAAAGACGGGGGAGAAACATGGGGGCAATGGGGACCAGAGAATGACTTAGCCAGAGCAATGCGCATGGAGCTGGACCATTTGCACCTAAAAATAGCCGAATTTCATGCATAATGCTCAAGTTGGTGCAAGAATCAGGAACTTGCACTTGCATCTTTCCATGAATTAGGGCTAAAAAAAAAAAAAAAAAAAAGAATAATCAGCTGGGGCCTACAACCACCTCTACAGACACTAAAGGAGCCTCTTACCTGACTGACTTTTCCCACCACCTAAGAGGATGTGTTCATTCAGGGGTCACCCCCCCCCCCTCACCTAAGTGCTTTGTGGCACTAATAGCAGGGTGACACTGTGTAGCAGTGAGGGGGGGAAAGGGTGACACATTGTACCAGTGAGATGGAGACAGGGTGACACAGTGCAGCAGTGATGGAGGTGACAGGGTGACACAGTGCAGCAGTGATGGAGGTGACAGGGTGACACAGTGCAGCAGTAATGGAGGTGACAGGATGACACAGTGCAGCAGTAATGGAGGTGACAGGGTGACACAGTGCAGCAGTAATGGAGGTGACAGGGTGACACAGGGCAGCAGTGATGGAGGTGACAGGGTGACACAGGACAGCAGTGAGATGGAGACAGGGTAACACAGTGCAGCAGTGATGGAGGTGACAGGGTGACACAGTGCAGCAGTGATGGAGGTGACAGGGTGACACAGGGCAGCAGTGATGGAGGTGACACAGTGCAGCAGTGAGGGAGGTGAATGGTTTACACAGTGCAGCAGTGATGGAGGTGACAGGGTGACACAGGGCAGCAGTGATGGAGGTGACAGGGGGACACAGTGCAACAGTGATGGAGGTGACAGGGTGACACAGGACAGCAGTGAGATGGAGACAGGGTAACACAGTGCAGCAGTGATGGAGGTGACAGGGTGACACAGTGCAGCAGTGATGGGGGTGACAGGGTGACACAGTGCAGCAGTGATGGAGGTGACAGGGTGACACAGTGCAGCAGTAATGGAGGTGACAGGGTGACACAGGGCAGCAGTGATGGAGGTGACAGGGTGACACAGAGCAGCAGTGATGGAGGTGACAGGGTGACACAGGGCAGGAGGTGACACAGTGCAGCAGTGAGGGAGGTGAATGGTTTACACAGTGCAGCAGTGATGGAGGTGACAGGGTGACACAGGGCAGGAGGTGACACAGTGCAGCAGTGAGGGAGGTGAATGGTTTACACAGTGCAGCAGTGATGGAGGTGACAGTGTGACACAGGGCAGCAGTGATGGAGCTGACAGGGTGACACAGGGCAGCAGTGATGGAGGTGACAGGGTGACATAGTGCAGCAGTGATGGAGGTGACAGTATGACACAGTGCAGCAGTGATGGAGGTGACAGGGTGACACAGGGCAGCAGTGATAGAGGTGACAGGGTTACACAGTGCAGCAGTGATGGAGGTGACAGGGTGACACAGTGCAGCAGTGATGGAGGTGACAGGGTGACACAGGGCAGCAGTGATAGAGGTGACAGGGTTACACAGTGCAGCAGTGATGGAGGTGGCCGGGTGACACAGTGCAGCAGTGATGGAGGTGACAGGGTGACCCAGTGCAGCAGTGATGGAGGTGACAGGGTGACACAGGGCAGCAGTGATAGAGGTGACAGGGTGACACAGTGCAGCAGTGATGGAGGTGACAGGGTGACACAGTGCAGCAGTGAGGGAGGTGGCAGGGTGACACAGTGCAGCAGTGATGGGGGTGACAGGGTGACACAGGGCAGCAGTGATGGAGGTGACAGGGTGACACAGTGCAGCAGTAATGGAGGTGACAGGGTGACACAGTGCAGCAGTAATGGAGGTGACAGGGTGACACAGTGCAGCAGTGAGGGAGGTGGCAGGGTGACACAGTGCAGCAGTGATGGAGGTGACAGGGTGACACAGTCCAGCAGTGATGGAGGTGACAGGGTGACACAGTGCAGCAGTGATGGAGGTGACAGGGTGACACAGTGCAGCAGTGATGGAGGTGACAGGGTGACACAGTGCAGCAGTGATGGAGGTGACAGGGTGACACAGTGCAGCAGTGAGGGAGGTGACAGGGTGACACAGTGCAGCAGTGATGGAGGTGACAGGGTGACACAGTGCAGCAGTGATGGAGGTGACAGGGTGACACAGTGCAGCAGTGATGGAGGTGACACAGTGCAGCAGTGAGGGAGGTGAAGGGTTTACACAGTGCAGCAGTGAGGAGATATATATAGGATATATAAATAGAGAGACTAAGAGACTATATATATATATATATATATATATATATCTTCTACCTTCTATACACACCTGTGGTGTCAGTGTTGAATTGTTAATGTGAGCAGATATTTATATGCGGCGCTCAGGTTTCTGCTCACGCTGTGGGTGGATGGTGGGGCTGTCAGTAATGTGAGGACTATTTTCCTGCCCACCCAGGAGATATGGTCAGAGCACACTTTCTGGAGGTGGGGGGACAATAACCAGAAATGACCTCTTGTATTAGCTGGGTGTGAAGCCGACGAACTGACATTTGCTCAGCTTAGTCTCTATAGTAAGGATGTAACTATACAGAGTGCATTGGGTGCGACCACAACAGGGCCCAGGAGGTCAGAGGGCCCCATCATTGTTGCTCCTCCTTATTTATTAGTTTTGTGCTCACTTTTATTCATTTACAGAAAGGAAGCACCATTCATCTCTGTTTCAGCCTTTTATTGTCTAGCTGCATCCAAATGAGTTAAAAGACAGTTTACTGTATGAGCTTTGAAAGAACCCTATTGAATGTTCGCACCAGGGCCCCATCACATTTGGTTATGCCACTGCTCTGCGGACCCTCTCCATAATGCACACATAGGTGGAAATGGGGGAGAGTGTAGCATGTGGAGGGCAGTCTCTGGCTGGCAGCAGATGTGCAGGGGATGTATAGTTAGGGCAGAGGTAATGGGAGGTTTAGGGGTGTGAAACAGGGTTAGGGGTGTACAACAAAAGTTGGGGGGTGCCATAAGGTAGTGGGTTAACAGCAAGAGAAGTGTACAGCAAATGGAACGAGTTAGGGAAGTGCAGCAGGGTTAAGTGCTGTATAGTAAGGGAAAGGATAGGGATCTAAAGTTAGGGAAGGGTTAAGGGTGTGCAGCAAAGTTAGGAATTTCAGTAGGTGAAGGATTATGGGGTGTACAGTATATGGAACAAGTTAGAGTGCATCAGGGTTAGGGGATGAATAGTAATGGAAGGATTACAGGTGTACCCCAGGCTTAGGGGGTACATAGCAGCAGTCTTAGTACAGTAAGGGCAAAAAAAAACCCTATGTGTTGTACAGAAAGAGAGGGGAGCCACCTAAGAATACATATCAGGGTTAGGGCTTGTGTAGAAGTGAGGGAGGTGGCAGGGTGACACAGGGCAGCAGTGATGGAGGTGACAGGGTGACACATTGTAGCAGTGAGGGGGTGACAGTGTGACACATTATAGCAGTGAGGGGCTGACAGGGTGACACAGTATAACAATAAGGGGTGACAGTGTGACACGGTGGACACGTGAGGGGGAAACAGTGACACAGTGTAGCAATGAGGGGTGACAGTGTGACACAGTGGAAAAGTGGGGGGGGGGGATAGTGACACAGTGTAGCAATGAGGGGTGACATGGTGACACAGTGGAGAAGTGAGGGGGTGACATGGTGCAGCAGTGCAGGTTGGGGGCTATGCTGATTTAGGGTGACACAGGGTGATACAGTGGGGCAGTGAGGGGTGACAGGGTGACACAGTGAAGGAGTGAAGGGGAGAAAGGGTGACACAGTGGAGAAGTGAAGGGGAGACAGTGTGGCACAGAGCAGCAGTGAGGGGTGACACAGTGGAGAAGTGAAGGGGAGACAGGATGACACAGTGGAGAAGTGAGGGTGACACAGGGTGACACAGTGGAGCAGTGAGGGGTGACAGGGTGGCACAGTGGAGACGTAAAGGGGAGAAAGGGTGACACAGTGGAGAAGTGAAGGGGAGACAGGGTGGCACAGAGCAGCGGTGACGGGTGGCAGGGAGGCATAGTGCAGGGTGGGGGCTATTCTGACACAGGGTGACACAGTGTAGCAGTGAAGGGGAGACAGTGTGGCACAGAGCACCAGTGAGGGGTGGCAGGGAGGCACAGTAGAGCAGTGAGGGGGTGACAGGGTTTCACAGTGCAGCAGTGAGGGGGTGACACAGTGGAGAAGTGAGGGGGTGACATGGTGCAGCATTGCAGGGTGGGGGCTATGCTGAATCAGGGTGACACAGTGGAGCAGTGATGGGGTTACCGGGTGACACAGTGGAGAAGTGAGGGGGAGACAGGGTGACACAGTACAGCAGTGAGGGTGACACAGGGTGACACAGTGTAGCAGTGAGGGGTGACAGGGTGACACAGTGGAGACGTAAAGGAGAGAAAGTGTGACACAGTGGAGAAGTGAAGGGGAGACAGGGTGGCACAGAGCAGCAGTGACGGGTGGCAGGGAGGCATAGTGCAGGGTGGGGGCTATTCTGACACAGGGTGACACAGTGTAGCAGTGAGGGGTGACACAGTGCAGGGTGGGGGCTATGCTGACTCAGGGTGACACAGTGGAGAAGTGATGGGGTTACAGGGTGACACAGTGGAGAAGTGGGGGGGAGACAGGGTGACACAGTACAGCATTGAGGGTGACACAGTGGAGACGTAAAGGGGAGAAAGGGTGACACAATGAAGAAGTGAAGGGGAGATAGGGTGGCACAGAGCAGCAGTGACGGGTGGCAGGGAGGCATAGTGCAGGGTGGGGGCTATTCTGACACAGGTTGACACAGTGTAGCAGTGAGGGGTGACAGGGTGACACAGTGGAGCAGTGAGGGGTGACAGGGTGACACAGTGGAGCAGTGAGGGGTGACAGGGTGACACAGTGGAGCAGTGAGGGGTGACAGGGTGACACAGTGGAGCAGTGAGGGGTGACAGGGTGACACAGTGGAGCAGTGAGGGGTGACAGGGTGACACCGTGGAGCAGTGAGGGGTTGACAGGGAGGCACAGTGCAGGGTGGGGGCTGTTCTGACACATAGAAGCAGTGAGGGGTGACAAATTGAAGCAGTGAGGGGTGACAGGGAGGCATAGTGCAGAGTGGGGGCTATTCTGACACAGTGTGACACAGTGGAGACTTAAAGGGGAGAAAGGGTAACACAGTGTAGCAGTGAGGGGGTGACAGGGGGACTCAGTGCAGAGTGGGTGCTATGCTGACACAGGGTGACACAGTGTAGCAGTGAGGGGTGACAGGGTGACACAGTGGAGCAGTGAGGGGTGACAGGGAGGCGCAGTGAGGGGTGACACAGTGTAGCAGTGAGGGGTGACACAGTGTAGCAGTGAGGGGTGACACAGTATAGCAGTGAGGGGTGACACAGTGTAGCAGTGAGGGGTGACACAGTGTAGCAGTGAGGGGTGACAGGGAGCCACAGTGTAGCAGTGAGGGGTGACACAGTGTAGCAATAAGGGGTGACAGGGTGACTCAGTGGAGCAGTGAGGGGTGACAGGGAGGCGCAGTGAGGGGTGACACAGTGTAGCAGTGAGGGGGTGACACAGTGTAGCAGTGAGGGGTGACACAGTGTAGCAGTGAGGGGTGACACAGTGTAGCAGTGAGGGGTGACAAGGAGGCGCAGCGAGGGGTGACACAGTGTAGCAGTGAGGGGTGACACAGTGTAGCAGTGAGGGGTGACAGGGTGACACAGTGTAGCAGTGAGGGGTGACACAGTGTAGCAGTGAGGGGTGACACAGTGTAGCAGTGAGGGGTGACAAGGAGGCGCAGCGAGGGGTGACACAGTGTAGCAGTGAGGGGTGACACAGTGTAGCAGTGAGGGGTGACACAGTGTAGCCGTGAGGGGTGACACAGTGTAGCAGTGAGGGGTGACAGGGAGGCGCAGTGAGGGGTGACACAGTGTAGCAGTGAGGGGTGACACAGTGTAGCAGTGAGGGGTGACAGGGAGCCACAGTGTAGCAGTGAGGGGTGACACAGTGTAGCAGTGAGGGGTGACACCGTGTAGCAGTGAGGGGTGACACAGTGTAGCAGTGAGGGGTGACTGGGAGGCACAGTGTAGCAGTGAGGGGTGACACAGTGGAGCAGTGAGGGGTGACACAGTGTAGCAGTGAGGGGTGACACAGTGTAGCAGTGAGGGGTGACAGGGTGACACAGTGTTGCAGTGAGGGGTGACACAGTGTAGCAGTGAGGGGTGACACAGTGTAGCAATGAGGGGTGACAAGCAGGCGCAGTGAGGGGTGACACAGTGTAGCAGTGAGGGGTGACACAGTGTAGCATTGAGGGGTGACACAGTGTAGCCGTGAGGGGTGACACAGTGTAGCAGTGAGGGGTGACAGGGAGGCACAGTGAGGGGTGACACAGTGTAGCAGTGAGGGGTGACACAGTGTAGCAGTGAGGGATGACAGGGAGCCACAGTGTAGCAGTGAGGGGTGACACAGTGTAGCAGTGAGGGGTGACACAGTGGAGCAGTGAGGGGTGACACAGTGTAGCAATGAGGGGTGACACAGTGGAGCAGTGAGGGGTGACACAGTGAAGCAGTGAGGGGTGACACAGTGTAGCAGTGAGGGGTGACACAGTGTAGCAGTGAGGGGTGACACAGTGTAGCAGTGAGGGGTGACAGGGAGGCACGGTGTAGCAGTGAGGGGTGACAGGGAGGCACGGTGTAGCAGTGAGGGGTGACACAGTGTAGCAGTGAGGGGTGACACAGTGTAGCAGTGAGGGGTGACACAGTGTAGCAGTGAGGGGTGACAGGGAGGCACAGTGTAGCAGTGAGGGGTGACACAGTGTAGCAGTGAGGGGTGACACAGTGTAGCAGTGAGGGGTGACACAGTGTAGCAGTGATGGGTGACACAGTGTAGCAGTGAGGGGTGACACAGTGTAGCAGCGAGGGGTGACACAGTGTAGCAGTGAGGGGTGACAGGGTGACACAGTGTAGCAGTGAGGGATGACACAGTGTAACAGTGAGGGGTGACACAGTGTAGCAGTGAGGGGTGACACAGTGTAGCAGTGAAGGTGACACGGTGTAGCAGTGAGGGGTGACACAGTGTAGCAGTGAGGGGTGACACAGTGTAGCAGTGAGGGGTGACACAGTGTAGCAGTGAGGGGTGACAGGGAGGCGCAGTGAGGGGTGACAGGGTGACACAGTGTAGCAGTGAGGGGTGACACAGTGTAGCAGTGAGGGGTGACAGGGTGACACAGTGTAGCAGTGAGGGGTGACACAGTGTAGCAGTGAGGGGTGACAGGGAGCCACAGTGTAGCAGTGAGGGGTGACACAGTGTAGCAGTGAGGGGGGACACAGTGTAGCAGTGAGGGGTTGAGGGGTGACACAGTGTAGCAGTGAGGGGTGACAAGGAGGCGCAGTGAGGGGTGACACAGTGTAGCAGTGAGGGGTGACACAGTGTAGCCGTGAGGGGTGACACAGTGTAGCAGTGAGGGGTGACACAGTGTAGCAGTGAGGGGTGACACAGTGTAGCAGTGAGGGGTGACACAGTGTAGCAGTGAGGGGTGACAGGGCAGGTCCCGGCACGGCTGTTAGCACTTTCAGGTAACGGAGAGAAACGATGAGTGACTGACATGTGCCGTGAGAAGGGGGCGATGCTGACAGGTGCCCCCGCTGGTGGGAGGGGCTGCCGGACACGTGACCCCTGGGTGACATCCACCTGCTGTGTGTGACAGTGACAGTGGAGGATCCTTCCATGGGTGCAGCGGAGAGCACAGAGGAGTCATGCAGGGAGCACTGAGGGTGCCCAGCACCCAGGATGGAGGCAGCAGGGTGCCCAGCAAAGCCGACAAACTTCTGCAGAGCCCAGCAAGTGAGCACAGAGAGGAGAGCATGGCCGACAATTACCCCTACCCCCATGCAGACCCTCACCTACCCCCAACCAACTGCCCCTACAGCCAGGACTATGCCCCGCAGGGGGAGGAGACTGAGCGCTACCCCCAGTGTGATAGGCACCTTCCTTACACCCTAACACTACCCCAGCCCTTCACCCGCACACCCAGCCCGGGCTGCCAGAGCTCACAGAAGATCCAGGTGACCCTGGCCAACCAACCTCTATGGAGTAAATTTCACAAACACCAGACAGAGATGATCATCACCAAACAAGGCAGGTAAGTCACCCCACACTGTGTGTACAAACCCCACTCATGTTATTATTATTATTATTATTATTATTATTATTAATATTATTATATTATTGCACAGCGACACAGCACATAGAGTATGTCATTTAAATTCCAAAATACATTTTGTAGACATTGCTATTATTTTATTAATATTATAATACAGCAGTAACTATATCCTCAAATATAGCCTACAAAGTGGCAAAACTCCGCATTAGAAGCATCTGATGTACACAGCGCAGCTACAGATCCCATGCTACACACTGCTACATTGTATCACATTGTATCACATTGTATCACATAACACCACAACAACCAGCACCTGCATGTGTTCTACTGGCAGCATGACAGCTTTCTATTCTGTTCTAGGCTTTTACTATTCTGTTTTTACTAGCTTGTACTATTTTACTAACTGCTAGCTTTCATTGCTTTGTATAGGCACAGGAGTGTGTTTACTATCAGCTTTAGCACCTATATTAATAGCTTACATCCTGTGTTCATCCTAAAGTCAAATTACAAAAAGACAACCTTCAGATATGCACATATATATATGGGCTCTTATGGGTGTATTCAAGAATAATTCAGAATAACACTCTCTCTATATGTACTAACTTATGCATAACACTAACTGTACATTATTAACCCTGCAATTTTCTGCAAGGCAAATTGGCAATATATTTATTAATATTTCTCTACTTTATGAACTATTTTTTTTATAAAAGTCGATAGCTATATACATAAATAATAATATATTGTATGTATGTGTGTATAAGCAGTGATAAAGGATTTTTCAATTGATATTCTTTTATTTTGTATATTACTATATTTATATTGTTTTGTTCACAAGCTCTTGCATTGGTTAGAAATACTATAGCTAAATAGAAATAAATTCATCTAATTCATCTTAGTACTTGACAGATTTTATGTATGTGTCTTTAAGCTATGGTAAAGGATTTTACCATTTTAGGATTGATACTCTTCATTAGTATTTTATTATATATTTGTTAATATTTAGGTATTGGTTTACTTGAATTTATCAGAGATAAATAGTGTACCTAAATGGCCATATATTCAGCTATTTATAATAGTTGATAGATTTTATGTGTGTGTGTATAAATTGTGGTAATTATTTTTCGGTCGGTACACTTAATTAGTATTTTATTATATTTTTGTTTATAGTTAGATTGTTTTGTTTACTTACGTTTATCAGAAAAGCGAATAAGTGTACATAAATTGCAATTTTTTAGTATATTTTTAATAGTTGATAGATTTTATGTATATGTGGATAAATTGAAAATATTTTTTTTTATACTTAGATGGTTTTGTTCACAAGCCCTTGCATTTATTAGAAATAAACAGGGTACATAAATGGCAATATATTCATTGATCTTGATTTGATGATTGATTATATGTATGAGCGTACAAGCTGTATGTTATCAGGAATAAATAGTATACCTAAATGGCAATATATTCAGCAATTTTTATAGATTCTATTTATTTGTTGTTTTAAAGGATTTTTCAGACAATATATATTTGGCATATTTAGATTGTTTTGCTCACAAGCACTTGCATTTTTTGAATTTACTGATTTTTTTTTGATTTTTTGATTTACTATATCGGCCAGAGCCCACCAAGCGTGTGCCTAACAACAATTATTAGGCAATGAAACCAAAACTGAGCTTTGCATCCGCCATCCCTAATATTTTATGTGCACACTCAGTTACCAACCAGACAGGTATAAATATTAATTTTTAATGATCCATGGATTCAAATGTTTGGACACATATTTTATAATAAGTCCAAGTGCAGACCATGTGGTTAAACATGTATCTATGGGATTTCCTCTGGTAAAAAACATATATATACAGTAGATGTATTTTTGTGTCAGAAATAGAAACAGAATCAAGTTCATTTTGCCATGTATATACATACATACATACTAAGAGGCCGATTCATTAATAGCGCCAGGTAGCGACAGATGAGCGACTGTAGCGGTATTTTCACAGCGCCCGCTAGTATTCGCTGTGCTTGGCCGTTGTTCGGTTGTTGACAGCGACTCAGTCGGTGTGCAGTAATGTTGAATACGGGGTTAGGAGTCGCTATTTGACAGGTTCCGCGCTGTATGGGAGTGCATGATAGCGAATGGCCATAGCGAACGGCTCCCAGCATATTCATTAACAAATCACGCTCAAAAAATTCTCGCGCTGTTTAAACCCCAGAGCGCTGGCGGCGATAGGTTAAAAGTAGTTTTTTAACCCCCAAACAACCATATTTTTAGTAATTTTGTAATATGAATACATTAATATCAGACCTGTAATATCAATTCTGCACAATTTTTTTTTTCCCTTAAAAAAAAATATCTAACATTGCAGAAGTGGTCACAGAATTTTTGACATTTAAAAAAAAATAAAATTAATAACAATTAATTATGAATATTTAAAGATTGTTCCATTGAAATGCATTGGAGAGTGCCAGGTAGCGAGAGGTCATACCTGTCGCTGTTCAAGGTCGCTCGCTGGCGCTGTGGGGTGAGGCTGGAATAATGATAAATGATTCGCTATCTGGCGCTCTCTCAGTCGCCAAGCAGGATCGGCTTGATAAATGTGTGATTGTGGTGGGGAGCCGGCGTTCTCTTGGCGGTGACCGTCATTACCGTTCGCTCACCAATCGCTACCTGGCGCTATCCCTTGTTAAATAAGGGCCTAGGAATTTCTCTAACAACATATGTAGGGCCCTATGGCAAAAGTCCCCCCTCCCCAAAAATGAGCAGACATATTGCACTTACTAATACCACAGACTGCTGTGGGGTCTATGACGATGTCTAAGGGCCCCTGTGTGGTTTGTTTCTTGTCTGGGGTGCACATGGTTTGCCCAGTGCTTCATACAAAAATTGCAAACTGCTTCTTCACGCTGGACAAGAAACGGACCACTCCAGGCAGTCCACAGATGATGCAAAGAAGGGTGGAGATAGCTTACACTGGGCCCCCTTCTGCCATGGGCTCGATGGCAACTGCCTCCTCTGCCTTTATGGTATGTACTATTTTTATCGTATGTACCATAAGAACATAAGTAAACATGTTACTGTATGCGTACGTTTTTAGTCACAAGATAATAAAGTAATTACACTAAATTCCAAGAACCCCACTGCACCAAAAACCAACACCCCTATAAAAAAAGTGTGCTGTACACTGGCCCTCTGACATTAGACAAGAAAATTAAGTAAGGGTGGCCCAGACACTCCTTTTGGCCAGTGATGAAAACACACCACTACATAGAACCAAATCAAAATACTTGTATTTAGGCATTACTCATTTACACAACAGCAAAAACCAAGTCAAAAAAACTTAGGCCCTTATTTAACAAGGGATAGCGCCAGGTAGCGACTGGTGAGCGAACGGTAATGACGGTCACCGCCACGAGAACGCCGGCTCCCCACCACAATCACACATTTATCAAGCCGATCCTGCTGAGAGAGCGCCAGATAGCGAATCATTCATCATTATTCCAGCCTCACCCCACAGCGCCAGCGAACGACCTTGAACAGCGCCAGGTATGACCTCTCGCTACCTGGCGCTCTCCAATGCATTTCAATGGAACAATCTTTAAATATTCATAATTGTTAATATTTTTTTTTTTTTAATGTGAAAATTTCTGTTACCACTTCTGCCATGTTAGATATTTTTTTTAAGGTAAAAAAAAAAAAAAAAAATTTGTGCAGAATTGATATTACAGGTCTGATATTAATGTATTCATATTACAAAATGTTTTTATAAACTTGTTTTTTTTGGTTTCAAAAAATATGGTGGTTTGGGGGTTAAAAATCTACTTTTAACCCATTGCCGCCAGCGCTCTGGGGTTTAAACATGCATTTTACAGCGCAAGAATTTTGTGATCGTGATTTGTTAATGAATATGGTGGGAGCCGGTCGCTATGGCCAGTCGCTATCATGCGCTCCCATACAGCGCGGAACCTGACAAATAGCGACTCCTCACCCAATATTCAACATTACGGCAAACCGACTGAGTCGCTATCAAATACCGAACAACGGGCAAGCACAGCGACTACTAGCTGGCGCTCTGAAAATACTGCTACAGTCGCTCAACTGTCGCTACCTGCCGCTGTTAATGAATCGGCCTCATAGACACAATTGAAGGAGTAGTCCATGTGGACCCTAATCCACGACATCTCGCATAACAAATACAAAATATTGCACCAATCCCCTCATATGCCCCCACCAATATCTTTGATTGATGTACCACCAATTATTAAAAAGAACAGATTTCAATGAGAATAAATAATGACAATGATGACAATGATAATACTATCTCACATCAAAAAAAGTGCATAGTGCTAAATTTTCCAGGGTATTTGCATGAGCCAACCTAGTATCCCAACATGCTAGTGCTCATAATGTAAAACATAATTGTATATATATTATCAATAAATCAGGGCCCTGGTTTGGGTTATGTATATACCCTGGAGGTATAACATTTTTGCACTATGCACTTTTTTGATATGAGATAGTATTATTATTATTATCAAAGATTGTGATTTTTTTAGGCTGCTTTAAATAAAAGCCCTGCCCCCAAAAAATCCCTAGTTGCGGGCAAAAGAGGCAGTTTACCAGGGCACCAGCAGTTTCCCAGGGCCCCAAGTGTGCACTAGCAATCTGCCACACTACTATGACACTCGGCAGCGGTACCCAAGCCCACAGGCACCCAAGGGTGCAGCAAATATTAACATTTTTTATAGAGTGGCACATTTTTTATAGTTGGCCTGCCATATTACTATATCTCTTTCAATTATGCAGTGGAAAATAAGAACAAATGTATATTGTTTATGAAAAATAATACACCTCCTGAAAATAAGTCCTAGCGCAACTTTTAGAACAAAAATGAAAACAATACAGGATAACGTGGCATCTATCTATCTATCTATCTGTACATTTCATATGCTTGTCGAAAATGTCAAACTGTCAATTAACACCCCCAGGAATAATCATTCAGTCATTATAAATAATCTACTCCAGTACATGAGCTCACAATCGAATCACCCTGTTTTTGTACCCACATCATACTTGGACCCTCAGCCCATTAATCTGTACCTGTCGCTTTTTTAAGAAAGGGGATTATATTAATAGCATCCAAAATCCAATTCATTTTCACTAATCGACTTTCAACACATTACAGAGACTGGTAAAGGCTGATGACCTGTTTTAGCTTCCCTGCAAACTTTACACATCATATCCTGATCCCAAACCTGCCCCGGGGTGCACCGCTCCCAGATCAGACCCTGTAACCCCCAAAAATACAGAACCAATAAATCACCCAAAATGCAGCTAAATGGACAGCTACAGTTTCCAGTGGATAGTTACTATCACTGTGTATTTAGATGGTGGACTGAAAACAAATAAGCGACAGAAATCAAATTTGGTCCACATTTCTGGATATTTTACACCAAATACTAAACTTTGGGAATTTATTTCAGACTAGTTTTTTTTTTAAACAACTTTCCAGGACAAAAACTGAATTCAGACTGAAATGAATATTAGGATTGAATCTTCAAATCCAGGGATTCCCAACCTTTTCCATCAAGTACCATTTTCTAGTACATGTTCTAATCACCTCAGGTATAGGTTGTCAGTCACCTAAAACCGCTTAAAAAAGCACGACATGAAGTACACAACAATGCACACACGCAACAATGCACACACACAACAATGCACACACACACAATGTACACACACAACAATGCACACACACAACAATGCACACACACAACAATGTACACACACAACAATGTACACACAAAACAATGCACACACACAACAATGCACACACACAACAATGCACACACACAACAATGTACACACACAACAATGCACACACACAACAATGCACACACACAACAATGCACGCACACACAATGTACACACACAACAATGCACACACACAACAATGCACGCACACAATAATGCATACACACAACAATGCACGCACACACAATGTACACACACAACAATGCACACACACAACAATGCACACACACAACAATGCACACACACAACAATGCACGCACACACAATGTACACACACAACAATGTACACACAAAACAATGCACACACACAACAATGCATACACACAATGTACACACACAACAATGCACACACACAACAATGCACACACACAACAATGCATACACACAATGTACACACACAACAATGCACACACACAACAATGCACACACACAACAATGTACACACACAACAATGCACACACACAACAATGCACACACACAACAATGTACACACACAACAATGCACACACACAACAATGCATACACACAATGTACACACACAACAATGCACACACACAACAATGTACACACACAACAATGCACACACACAACAATGCATACACACAATGTACACACACAACAATGCACACACACAACAATGCACACACACAACAATGCACACACACAACAATGCACACACACAACAATGCACACACACAACAATGCACACACACAACAATGCACACACACAATGTACACACACAACAATGCACACACACAACAATGTACACACACAACAATGCACACACACAACAATGCACGCACACTACAGTGCATGCATAGCCACCTTTTGAAGTAGTTTTGTTTTTATGGTGGAAATCAATCCTGGATAAAGTATAGATGACAGCAGATCAGAACAGGGACGGGTCAGCCTTGTCACATACCACCTATAAGGATCCTACGTGGCACCAGTAGTACATACCACTAGTTGGGAACCTCCTGTTCTAAATCAAATCTGAAAATCCTAAATAAATCTTAGAAGATTCTCTGGTCTTCTGCTCTTGAGAGACAAACAGAAACACCAGTGGCCTGAAGTATGTGCAGCAGCAGGAAAGATAGGGGATGGGACAGTGGTAGTTATTTTATTCTTAAGCAGGGACAGGATTCTATTCATAGGTTGTCCTGGACTGGCCCACAGGGTTACCAGGAAATCTCCCTGGACCCAGAGGCCCCTATGAGGACCTTCATCAACAAATACTGAATTATGTATAGCTTATTTGTGACATCCCAAGTCCATGCACAGAGACAATACAGCCTGGCATAATGTTATTGGCCCTGAATATAAGCCAGGGATACTTGCATCTAAGTGTGGGGTGTCATTTCAACTGGTGGGCCCTAGACACCCCACTCCAATTCAGGCCTTAGGTCTGTTTTAACTTTTACTGCTTTATTATTAATCAATACACCTGATTTATCAAGTGTCAGGCACTGGCACATAAAACAGGAAGAGACGATGAGGCCGCCAGCCTGTGTCTAATTTATCACTAGCTCCATATAGTTTGCAGTGCGAGTGCTCTTGTTTAAGCTGCGTTGATTTATAGTGTTGCTGTAGGTTAAAGTGGACCAACACCCAGGATTTTCACTATCCTGAGTGTTGGTCCACTTCCGCCCCGATCGGGAGTGCCCCGCTGTGTGAAACCCCCCAGAAAGCCCCTAAAATCTTACCTTATCGGCGACAGACAAGCGACGGATAAGCCGCCACCGCCGCCTCTCGCGCGTCCCTCTTACAGGGCGCGCACCCGCGCCGGGCGTTTGCGATTGGCCGGCGCGGGCGCGCGCCCTGTAAGAGGGACGCGCGGGAGGCGGCGGCGCCTTATCCGTCGATTGTCTGTTGCCGATAAGGTACGTTTTTAGGGGCTTTCTGGGGGGTTTCACACAGCGGGGCATCCCAATTTCGGATGCCCCGCGGGGAGGGAGCTGTTTGGGGATGGTGTTGGTCCACTTTAAGATCCCTTAGAGCTGCGGTTCTCAGCCTTTTAATGCCAAGGACCCCCTAGCGTATCCCAAAAAGGGGGGGATCAACTACTAATGTCACCGAAAAAGGTCACTGGCCTTGCTGCACTTTTTGCAAGAAAGAGTAATATTTTATTGTTAAAATAATATACCAGACCTATGAGAGCGACTCTTGAACAATGCTGAGTACCCCCCAGGGTACGTGCGCCGCAGGCTGAGAAAAAGTGCCGTAGAGAGCAATGGGCAGAACATACATTTATTTGTACAGAACTTGCCTTGTGACTTGTAAAACGTGGGACCTAGATGTCGCCAAATGTCATTTTGTTTTTTTTATTGTAAAGTCATTTTTAATGGCTTATTTTGCTTACCAATGTGTCGTTTGGACAACATCTAAAACGCAGCCTAAACGCACTGTAAAGTTTGTCCCCTTTGTCCCCAGCTGTGATATCTTGTAAATGTAATAATGAAACGCTGGCCAGCACCGGGATAATAAGCGCCAATCTTTACAGCATGCCACAAATTAATAAATATTGTGTGCAGCGCCTAAAAGACAAAGTGGTGCTCAGTGGTGCCGTTATAATCAGCATACAGGTCCAACAGGCGCTGACACAGGCTGTCCAATACCTAATGCAACAATCAAAGCTAATTTGTTAACAGGGAGGCCGATTCATTAATAGCGGCAGGTAGCGACAGTTGAGTGACTGTAGCGGTTTTCACAGCCCCAGCTAGTAGTCGCTGTGCTTGGCCATTGTTCGGTTGTTGATAGCGACTCAGTCGGTGTGCAGTAATGTTGAATACAAGGTTACGAGTCGCTATTTGACAGGTTCCGCGATGTATGGGTGCGCATGATAGCGACTGGTCAGAGCGACCGGCTCCCACCATATTCATCAAAATATCACGCACAAAAAATTCTCGCGCTGTGAAATGCATGTTTAAACCCCAGAGCGCTGGCGGCGATGTGTTAAAAGTTTTTTAACCCCCAAACCACCATATTTTTGGAAACCAAATAAAATAAAAATTTTTAAAGAATTTAGTAATATGAATACAATAATATCAGACCTGTAATATCAGTTCTGCACACATTTTTTTTTTTTTTACCTTAAAAAAATTATCTAACATGGCAGAAGTGGTCACAGAATTTTTCACATTAAAAAAAAAAAAAAAAAAAAAAAAAACACATTAATAACAATTAATTATGAATATTTAAAGATTGTTCCATTGAAATGCATTGGAGAACGCCAGGTAGCGAGAGGTCATACCTGTCGCTGTTCAAGGTTGGATGCTGGCGCTGAGGGCTGAGGCTGGAATAATGATGAATGAGTGGCTATCTGGCGCTATCTCAGTCGCTAAGCAGGATCGGCTTGATAAATGTGTGATTGTGGTGGGGAGCCGGCGTTCTCGTGGCGGGGCACCGTCCTTACCGGTCGCTCACCAGTCGCTACCTGTCGCTATTCCTTCATAAATAAGGGCCATTGTGTGCTGTGACTTCCAGCGGCATTCTATCAAAATCGCAGCACCAAGGCTCAATGTACCATGTTTCTTTACACTGGGGTAATAAGGCTAATACAGGTAAATACATAGGGCAATACAATCCCAAATACACATAAAAATAGGCCTGGTGGATACAAAAGAGGAATTGTCCCTCCAGCCCAGATGAGCTTACAAGAAGTGGAGAACACATCACGAGCACCATGGGATTGTACTTTATAGGAAAACAACACTGAAGTATCAAAAGCCAGCACCTAAGAATAGTACATCACGACCACATATTCTTATACAAATGGTGCATTGCAATTGCGCCTCTAATCTAGACCATGCTGCGATGACACATCCATTCCCATTAGAGTGAAACCAATACGCATCATTGTTGACAGCGCTAGAATATAAAAGATGCCACCTAAAATGAAAAGCTTGATTTTGAGTAACAAAAATCCTCTCCTTTCATTTTTATGTAGGTTTTCAGTCAAGAGTAGCCATTCAGCATAAGGTTATTCTTATTTTATGTAAATGCAACGCCCCTCTCTCTCTCTCTCTCTCTCTCTCTCTCTCTCTCTCTCTCTCTATATATATATATATATATATATATATATATATATATATATATATATATGGAGTTATTTACTAAATTGAATCAAATCTGTCATGAACAATCTGATAATAAACATAAGCATGCAATGGAAGGGCCATTTATACACCCTACATAAGACAATTCCACCAAGCTTGTTTTCTTTTAGGGGATGGGAGTGATGAAATCTCAGAGGTGACAGGTTTCTGACTATATAATCCACAGGGGAGAACTGCTGAATTATAATGATCTGTCCTCTAAATCACTGACTCTTGAAGGGGTACCGGCAATGTTCAGGGGTACACCAACTGGAGGTGTCTGATGGGTCTAGTATATTATTAACTGTCAAACATTATTCCTTCTTGTGCTAAAAGTGCTATGAGGCTACTGACCAACTCTTTTTGGTAATAGTTAATACTTATTCCTCTCCTGGTGGTTTACAGTTGGAACTTTTTATAGCTAAGGGGTACTCAGCATTAAAAGGTTATAAAATACTGCCGTGAATTACTGTAGCTTGCGCTGGAATACCAGCGTATTGCATTTTTGATTCTTCTGATGTGTGTTGATGATTTTACCCATCATGCAATGCTTTGGGTAGCTCTAGCTTAGAGGACAGGCAGTTGGATGTTAGCAGTTCTTCCATGTAAAAGTACAATGGTACATTGAAAACCTGCAGACCTTTATTTTTCCATCTAGTAAGAAAAAAAAAAGCTTTCCTTTTACACTGGGTATACAATCAACCCTTCTTCTTGCTATATAATATGCTTTAGAGTGTAAGCTCCCAAGGTCAGGGCCCTTTCTTCCAACCATACTTCTGTACCGATGAGCTCTCATGCATGTCTGACTTCTAATACCTTGTGTAAATAACAAATGCATTTGTTGTTATATTACTGTTATACACAACTCATAATATCCTGTGTAATGCATAGAGGTAACTTGCCTTACCCTCCTGTCATTTCCACTTTCATTAAATAAACAATAATAATAACAATAATATGTTTATACAGATTTTTTTAATATTACACTAATTTCTAAATTTTTTCCAACATGATAATATGTTAAACAGGACCTTCACCATTAATTGGAGTCTATCTTGTAAGTTTCCCCCACCGTGTACATACAGATTTCCCACTTTAAAAATCATCCTACCTGCACCTAGTACATTTCCTGAGCCTTTTAACATCCAAGATGTCGGCCCATAGAGTAAAAAAAAAAGTAAGCAACTAAAAATGTAAATTATATACATTTTAGATGCTGATTGGCTGTTTTTTTAGGGGTTTGGGCTTGTCATCAAATGATGCTGGAGTTCTGGTTTACAGTGGAAATGTTCTCCAAATGTAAGTAATTGATAGCTAGTATAACAAGGAAGTGAGATGGAGACCTCTCAACACACACGTAAAGTGGGCCAACCATCCCAGATGCCGGCCCTGGAGTCTAAAAGACTTGCTGATTTGGAATGCCCCACTGTGTGAACCCCCCCCCCAGATTGCCAGCAAGAGCCTTACCTTTCCCCGGGCCTCGGCCACCAGCATAGCTGCAGCTGTGTGTACCCCGCCATCCAGAAAAGTTGGGTGAGCAGGAGCGCGCACTCCACAAGGGAGTAGGAGATGTGTACGCCGCTGCTTCCTATGCCGACACGCTGCTCTAAACAGCATTAGTATGCACGGCATAAAGTGGTGTTTGGAGGACACACACACGCATGCATCGTAGGACCAGGGAAAGGTGAGTTTACTGGGGGACCTGGGGGGTTTCACACAGCGGGGTGTCCCGATTCGGGGTGCCCCCCAGGGGTAAGGACAAAACCCCAGGAAAGTCAAAATCCTGGGTTTGGTCCACTTTAAAGCATATAATTAGCCAATGGAAGACCTACTATAGGAACATAATCACCAGCACAAAAGGTAAACTGACTGTGAGCATAGGCAAAGCATACAGCTACAAGGTCATTATCTAAACTAGGTAAAGAACTAAGGCCCTTATTTAAGAAGGGATAGCGTCAGGTAGTGGCTGGTTAATGAGAGGTAGCGACTGGTGAACGCCGGACACGGCACGCAATTACACATTTATCAAGCAGAATCTGTTTAGCGACTGGGATAGCGCCATGTAGCGTCTGATTCATCATTTTCACAGCCTCAGCGAACAGCGCCGGCGTTCAGCCTTGCACAGCGCCAGGTATGACCTCTCACTACCTGGCGCTCTCCCATACATTTCAATGGACGAACCTTTTCTTCTCTTTAAACGGGGTATTTGTTTTTTGTTCAAAAAATCACAATCAAAATTCTGTGACCTCTTCTTGCATTGAAAAAGCAGTTTTTTCACAATTTTTTCATATTTTATATATTACTTCAGAAATGACATTACAGGTCTGCCATTAAAGTGTTCATGTTACAATGTTGCTACAATGTAATTCCATATGTTTTCGCTTTGTTACTAGTGGAAAGATGCTGAAAAACACACTTTAAACACACTGCCTCCTGCGCTCTGGGCTTCAAACAAGCATTTTTCAGCGCCTGAGATTTGTGAGGCTGTTTTTTTGCTGAATATGGTGTGAGTTGGTCGCTATGAGCAGTCGCTAACATACGCTCCCATACAGCGCTGTACTGGTCAAATAGCGACTCCTCACAATGTATTCAACATTAATGAACAGCGACTGAGTCCGCAACGGGGCCCAGAAGGTCAGGGGGCCCCATCATTGTTGCTCCTCCACCTTATTTATCATATTTGTTTTCACTTGGTATCACTTAGAAAAAGGAAGCACCATTTGCCTCTGTTGTTTTAATCTTTAGCTGTCTAGCTGCATCCAACTGAGTTAAAAAACTGAAAATAATTTTCCAATAATAAAGCCATGAAAGGGCCCCACTTAATTTTCGCCCCAGGGCTCCGTCACATTTAGTTACACCACTGATATATTGAAATCGTATGTAATATAACGACACAAATAAGCAAAATGATACATACTAAAAACTGTGGCGTACATTTGTATTCAGCCCACTGAATCAACACTTTGGCCCTTATTCATCAAGCGATAGCGCCAGGTAGTGTCTGACGAGCGCCAGGTAGCGGCAGCTAACGGCGACTACCGACTCAAGTACGCCCGGCGGCGGTCACAATGACGCATTTATCAAGCAAAATGAGGCTAGCGCCGGCGAGAGCGACGGCTAGCGCGGCATTCATCATGAAGCCGGCTGGACCGAACAGCGCCGCTGCAAATTCCTTCACAGCGACACGTATTACCTGGCGCTACCTGCCGCTCTCCCATACATTTCAATGGCAGACGCTGCAATGATTGTTTTTAGTGGTTTTGGGGTTTTTTGCTTTGGGACAAAATTCAACACATGTTTATATTGATATGTTTTATGAATCTAGCTGGTTATTTATCTTTTTTTTTTTTTTTTTGATTTTTCACAATGTAATGTTGTGAGTGACATGGGAATTGCATCTCCTCCACCCAAACTCATTGGCCTCAAAATCGCTGGTTTTCCACACAAACGGGGCTTGTAAAGCTATTTTGTAGCCTGTCAGGTTGGGCGGTCACGTTCGCTCTTCGAAATTGTCAGCGCCCAAGCTATTCGGCAGCCGTGTCCTTGATGAATCTGTGTTGGTCAGTGTTTGTGCAGTCGCTGTTTGAATTCGCTATGTGGCGGCGCGAGCGTCGCTGTGCCTCGCTGCGCTGCGTTGTGCGGCGCTGTGCTGTTCATACATGTGCCCTTCTGCCATTTGCAAGGAATTCACTTCCCGCGACCCCAGTCGTTGTTAATGAATACACTGTAGTTGTGAGCGTGCCTGGCCCCATATTGCAGGATTAACATTCAGTCGTACCAGCTCATAACAACCCGTTATGCATTCTCATGTGTGCCACATTTTCAGGTAGTTGTCTAGTTAGATTGTGTGATGACTTTGTGAAGCAATAAGCTCTGTATATTTAAGCACAACGGTGTATGCTTTAGAAGGACCTATGCATTACAGTATGTAGAATCCCCAGCTAAATCAAGCTAATAATTCGTTGCGCCTTTGCCCCTAGCTTGTTTTTCAGCGTCATTTTAATGTTTTTCCGCCACTTAGCTTGCACATAGCTGATATTAGCTTGTCCCTGCTGCGCGCATTTTTTTTTTTGAATTTTGAAGCACAGTTGCTTGCGTCATATCCGGTTCCGGGATCCTCCTTTGCGTTTCAACGCCACCTTAAGGTAAAACTGTCTTGCGCTTATGCCAATAGCTTGTTTTTCAGCGTCATTTTAATGTTTTTCCGCCACTTAGCTTGCACATAGCTGATATTAGCTTGTCCCTGCTGCACGCATGTTTTTTATTTTTATTTTTGCAGCACAGTTGCTTGCGTCATATCCGGTTCCTGGATCCTCCTTTGCGTTTCAACGCCACCTTAAGGTAAAACTGTCTTGCGCTTATGCCACTAGCTTGTTTTCAAGCGTCATTTTAGTTTTTCCGCCACTTAGCTTGCACATAGCTGAGAATAGCTTGTTGCTGGGGCGCGGTGCGTATTTTTGTTATGTTTTGTTTTTTATTTGTCTCATGTCGCTAGCGTCATTTCCGGTTCCTGTTTCCTCCTTAGCGTTTCCAATATGGCTCCCAAACGGCGAGTAATGCGCCTCCCCAGCTCCTCCTCAGATTCCGGACCCACCACCCCTCCCCCACATCCCCCACCTACCTCACCTTCCCCAAATACCACCCCTCCCACCCATTCCCCTCCTGGGCCCAAGAAACAAAGGCGCACCCGGGTGGATAGCCGTGTAAATGGCCAGGTTGTGAAAGTGAGTATTTTAGTTATGTATTTTTAGCTTAAAAATTGATAAACACACAGGGGGGATAGGGGCAGAATTTTTATTGTTTTTAGGCCAAAATTTAACACTCCACATGGGGCATCCCCATTGTGGATGTCCTGCTTGGATGGCCCCCCCCCCCCCCCTGGAGGGCCCTAAAAATTACCTCTGCCCCGTCCCATCTGTGCATGCGTGAGTTGCGGATGCCTATTGCGCTTACCTCTAGCAGGGTGTACCCCTGCGCCATACATATTTTCATTTGGTGTGCAGGCGCACTCCCTGTTAGAGTCAAACGCCACATGCGTACTTTGCCGTGCAGACACAGCTGAGCTGGTATGCACCTCCCAAGGCCCTTGGCTGCGCATACCACACCGGCGTGGAGCGCTGTGTTTGGCTTGCGGAGTGACGTGGGAGTGTCCTCAGCGGTGTATTTGGGCCCTTCAAAGGGGGTTGCAGACAGTGGGCCACCCACAATAGTTGTGGCCCACAAAAGTGCACCCAAACCCAGAATAATGTAAATCCTGGGTGTGGGTCCACTTTGATCTTGTCTCTGTATAACTGTTTATGACATTGTTCTGAGGTCATGTATTTATTTATTTTTTTTTTTTTTTTTTTTTTTTTCCTAGGACTTCTGCCTGGCCGAATACGACTATGCCCGAGGAGCGAAAAAACGCCTTGCCATGGAGGTGAAGGCCACTGTGTCCCGGCGCTTCCAGACCGACCTGACCATCCGGGCGATCCAACAAAAATGGTCTGATTTTAAGCGCCGGGACCCAGAAGGCGTGTACCGCCTATATGATGCCTACGCATCAGGTAAGTTAAACCTTATGTTCTTTTTTGCCTTTGTGCAGAATCATCTGCTAAGCTGTGTCCTTTTTTGCTCTTTATATTAATTATTTGCTTTCACCCCCTCCACACAGATAAGCGTCCTCCCCTGGGGAAACGTGGGAAGGGATTCCTCCCCCGAACCAGGCAGGCGGACTCGGGGGAGTCATCGGGGGAGGGTCCCTCCCGCGGGTCCTATTTAGAGGACCCAGGGGAGGAAGGGGATGACGCCCCAGAGGAGTGTGCTGCTGGGGGGCAGGCTGGATCAAGCCTCAGCTCCTCACACTCTGAGTCTGAGGACTCTCACCAGGCAAGGGGCCACTCTCAAGCAGGGAGTGAGAGGGAGGAGGGTGGCCCTTTGCCTGGTGGATCTTCTGAGCAGAGTGTGAGGAGCCGAGGCTCCCCGCCTCCTCCTCAGAGCCCTCCCTGGGCTTCAAGTGGCGCTTCATCCCCTGGTGAGTTTACATGTTTTAATTGTTAGTCTGTGACAGGTTTCATCTGACCATTTGTGCTTAGCCCTTGCAATTCCTCTGTAATTTGCAGGGCATCATATAGGCGGCACCTCCATGGATTTTTGGCGTCAAATCCTCCTCGGGCATAGTCGTGGTAAGTGTATGTTTTAAGCTAGTTCATTTTGGAATTTATGTCATTCCTTAAAGTGGACCCACAAACATTGATGATATTGCTTGGATTATGGCGCCTTCCCTGCCCAATCACATCCCTCACCCAGGGCCCCCCCCCAACCAAACACCACAAACTACTTCCCTCTTTGGGGGTGGCAGAAGCCATTGTCCCTGCCTCCTGTGTGGCACTCGAGATGTGTGTGCGCCTGCGCTCTGTTTCATACTGGCATGCGCGTGCGCACACACTGGCGGAGTGATGTGCGGAAGGCAGGGGCGGTGGCGGACTAAAATTGTGTTGCTCTGCCAAAGTAGACTAATACACTGAATATTCACAATCCTGGGTCTTGGACCACTTTTAACAGACACGTTTCCTGGTCCATTGTCTCAGCTGGTTTGCTAATGTACATTAACATCACAAACCACACTACAGTGCTAGCCAACTGGAAACCAACCCTATGTTTCTGGCCACACCATGATGTGTGCTAGCAATAGTTAATTTACGTGAAGTAGTTAGGGCAAACACATGTTGCACACTGGTAACATTATCCATTAAATTGGTAATGAGTCATTTACATTGCAATGTAAAGGTTAGTGCCAGATTTTCATAATGGATACATGTGGCAACCATAAACACTTCACATTAACTAATGGGCCAGGAATATAGCAAATATCGTTTAACATGTATGTAAATAAGTGTTTGTTTTTGGAGGTAAGACTCAATAACCAGATTGATGTCCAAACTTCGGGTGTCATAGCTCCACTAAATGTTGTTTTGTATTTTGATTTTTTATGGACAGATGTCGCTACGCAGACGGAGGCAGAATTCCTCCTCCCCACACCAGCTCCAGGGACGGCCAGCAGCATGGGCCACCGCCACAGCTGCGATGGTGAGTACATCCAAATTCATATGGGTAAATACTTTGTAAACATTTCTCTTCTAGTTACATTTGTAGAAATTTGTAATTTACCAATGTGTGAATTTCACACACATCTAGGTTAAATGTGTTTGGACAATAATCCAACATGCCAGTCACCATCCTTGATAGTTGCCTCACATTCTTGTTACGGACACATACGGACTATTTGTGGCGTATACACAACCAAATGGGGCTGATTAGGTGTTTACCCATAACATTATAGGGCAAACTTCCATCATCCTTAGGCACTGATGTTTGGCTGGGACTAAAGACATAAATGTCCTTACTTGGCCATAAACATTATTACATTTGCAAGAGTTAACCTGGCCCAACACCAAGGGTGTTTAATGTGCATTAAACATTTAATTTGCCAACAACTAACAACTAACACCCCGCGGAACATACGATAAGTGCAGGTACCGCGGGTCCAACCCACCAAGCAAACCCCTAATTAGCGGAACTTATCTTCCGCTGGCTCCAGCGCAACACTCCAGACGTGCATTTTTCCCCCCTGGGCCTCTGTGAATGGCCGCCGGGTCCCCATGAGCAGCCAGAGAGTGACATGCGTGAAGAGGCGGCGGAAGAGGAGTGTACATTCCTGTTCCCTGCATAGACGTTAGCGTGCGTTTTTTGTGCCAAGCACGTTGGAGCATGGAGAGGTGAGTGGCTATGGATTACTGTGTGTATACACACATCAGGGGAAAAACAGATCTGTGAGCAACAACAAAGTGGGCCAAAACCCATGATAAACTATATTGTGGGTGTTGGTCCACTTTAAGAGTAAAGGTATGTGGTCCTAACATGTTTTCAAGCCAATATTAAAACTTTAATTTAAAATGTTAGGGGCACATTGTTCACCAATGTTAATGTGAGTGTTAGCAAGTTAGAAACACTGACATTACATTGCTACATCTGTGTATGTTGAGTTCCCAATCAAATTCTAATATATTATTTTTAATCACATCTCTACAGCTTGTATACGCCAGCATCGCAGACTGTGGCGGGCCTTCCGACAGATGAAAGGGATGCTGCTGGCCATGAAGAGGCGTCGGAGACGTTAGGGTGGGGGGGATGGCTGCCATGTCCATGTTTTATTGGCTTTGTTGGCCTATGTTGGCCGTGTTGGCCCAATTTGTAGAAATACATTTATATTTACCAATAACTGTGTTGTTCCTTGACCAGCATAGGTTTAGATTCCCAAAAACCATTATGTCTAAAATTAGGCAGCCATTTTGAGCCAGTACATGTTTACACCATAGTAAGCAATGTTAACTAATGTGGCACATAAATGGTGGCATAATATTACAGATGATTGAGCAAATCAGCCATGACTGTGTATTTAGCTTTCACATGTATGGATAAACACAAATTAGAGGTGGTTTTCAAAAATATATTTACATAAATAATAAGAAAAAGGATTACAAATTAATATTCTTGGCTGGGTGGCCGGGGAGGTTGGGAGTCATTGCTAGGGGCGGTGTTGGGGGACAACAGTGCAGTAAAAAATATAGACTGCTGTTGTATGAGCTGTTGTAGCAACAACAAAGTTTGGTCCTGCCGCTGTATTGCTTCTGCCTGGCGCTGTATTGCTTCTTCCTGGCGCTGTACAGATTGCTCGATAACATTTGCAAGGCAACCAAGGTCCTGGTTCTGTTGTAGGTTTTGCCGTAACTGGTCCACCTGGCGCTGCAGGCCCTCATTTTGTTGCTGACACATCAGCACCTGATTTTCCAACGCCGCAATGCGCTCATTAGTTCCATCACGCGGCTGTTGGCGACTGTAGTCCTCCAGCATCCGGACCCCTAGTTGGTAGAAATCGGCACTGGTTGGTGCCACACCTCCTCTTGCTGTGGTTGGAGGCTAAACAAATAGTAAACCACATTTTAGTCAAACGGAACAAATGCAGTTATGCCCCTCCAAAAAGTTACCATAAACACTCACTAGACAACTTACCCTTGTCTGAGCCTCTGAAGCTTGGCCACATGGGACTTGGGAAGAGGTCCCAGCTTGGGGTTCTGGTTCCGCCTCCTGCCAAAACAACAATGAAAGGAAATGTTACATGTTGCTTCTTCCACTACCCACGAATATGCCAATGGGTTTCGAGGTCGTCTACATCAGCCATGTTACCTGCGTGTCCTCCGGCCCAGGTAGGCTCGAGGTATCGCTGCCAGAGAGTCGCAATTCAACATCCGAGATGTCGGGCAAGTTGGCATATGCTAAACAGGAAAATCAGGTTAGTAGGTCTGTGGGCCAAACTCTAATGTAACCTGGTTAGGCTATCGAGGCCATACCTCTAAAAAGTTTAAAAATACACACTAGACCAAAGGTCTCTGTTAAACTCAGATTGTTAACATGTATGTTACAGGACTAAGACGCACTAATTTCTGCAAATCTCATCATAAACATTGCTTAAATTAAACATACCCCCAATATCCCAGATGTCTGGAGTGGGGTCCTCACTCGAGCTTGGACCTTGAAAATACATGTGGACACACAAGTTGCCAGAAGCAAGTGGCACAACATTAGAGCCAAAATACAGACTAGAGCAAGGCAAAACCACTTACCCTCATCTCTGGCAGCTGGAACTTGAGGGGCCCTTTCTGGACAGCCACTTCCGATATTCGGGTCAACTAAAAAATAAAAAAAATGTCTCTAAATAATCAGCAAACTACTACAGGGAATGTTTGGCTAAAAATATGTCCGCAAATATACATTGCTATCACTCAAATAACTAATAGACTGACCCTGGGGAGGCAACCAGCACTCCCAAGAGGCATCTTCAAGTTTACCAAGCAAACATGTAGCTTAGTAGACTAACCAAATTGAACCAGTGTAACATAAACAGCATAAAGGATACATTATGTATTGCTCTACACACCAACAGGGTCCTGTTGACCGGCAACATCGGAAGTGGGGTCCAAAGATGAACCAGTCACTTGGCCTACCAAGAAAAAAGACAAATGAGACACATGCACTTGAGTCAAAGTGGATCACGCAAGGTGAACACATGCACTTACCGACATCCAAAAAGTAGGTGGGATCCGGAGGAGATGCTGGGGCCAAGGGCATGGGAGCTAGGCCAAAATAAAACCAACATTGAGCCATAGCTAATGTGCGTAGCAAAATACAACATGCATTAAGGTGTGTGAGCAGCTCTTTCACTAATATTGACTAATCAAGCCAAGTGTGGCTCACACATTGATATGCCGATATATGGCTACACATCTCTGGCATCCTACATATCTACACATGTTAGGGCCTTGTTAGTTACTTGCTGTGAGTGTTACAGTGGGCGTGCAATTAGGGCGCACGCACATATTATTAATAGTCAACAGGGCAAACCTTTATTGTTTGAGCTGCTCCCACACCCATTTGTTTTGAAAAAAACCAGCAAACAAATTATGGGTAAATACCTTCAATGGCAGACTGGGGTAGCCTTGAGGTTGCTGGAAGGGCAGGAGCTTGGGTGTCCGGAGCCACATCCCGGACAGCAGCATGTGCACCTATGCATAAAGCAACAGACAGAAAAGTTACAAATGTTTGAGCTATAATGTAATACTTCACAGGTCCTACAGTTAGTTGGTCAGAATGTAAAAATGCTAATCACAGACATTAACATTAGGTTATTGTAAAAGCCAGAAAATATGTACCTTCAGCCCAACCGGTGGTGTCATCCCCAGGATCCACACCCTGCAGCCGAGCCAGTGGGATTTTGGCCTTCAGCATCTCCTCATACGGCCTGTAGGTACTCTTTGGAGCCTGGATGAACCCACTGTCCACATCAAGATCGTGATTCATCTTTTTCATAAGGGCCCCTCGCAAAGTGTAGAAGCGTTTCCTGCAGGATGGGCCACTACGTGGGTGTTGAGCTGTGCTACTAAGCTCCACACCAATGGCATCCCACAGTTTGCTTCTTTCTTGTTTGCCTATGGACTTGCTTTGGGAGCCAAATATCAGCTCCCATTTCGCAAGTGTCAGGCGCACAAGATGATTATTCTCAGCCAAATTAAATTCAGGCTCCCTCTTGGCACCTGGGCGCTTAGCCTGGGGTGCTGCCCCACCTTCAGGCTGTGCCCTTTTCCGTAAGGGAGGTCTGCGCACAGCACCCACCAAACTCCTACTCGTGCCTGCTGTGGCCGGCAGATGTCCTGTATTTGGCTCCATCCTGTAGCTGCACACACACACAAATCAACACCCCACAAGCACGCATGCACACTACAGAATGGCATCGCAATCTCTTAGGCTTGGGCAGGTTTTATGTGCTCTAACAGCCAATCCAAAAGCAGCCCACTTAATTGATTCACACATACAGCCCAGTTCCTTCTAGGCACACCTCCACTGCACTGACAGAAGCATGTGTGTTAGCCAATTAACTCATTACAGACCTCATTAAACAAACAACACACACCCAAATCCAACAATGGACTGATGTATCTGCAACCCTTGTGACATGTGCTTAGCCTAACGGCTATTTAAAAAAACAACAGCTTCACTTTCATTGGTCCCCACCTGATTTTTGGCCCATGTCCGTTAATGCACGCAAGTTACGGCTCAAGTACGCTAGTAGCGCTACTAGCGTGCGCGTGCGCACTCTGTTTTACGCACACCTGGGTCGGCTAATTGGCGCCCGGAAATAGCAGAGCGACGCAAAAGGCGGCAAAGCGGACCTGTCACTTTAGAAAATGAAGTATAAAAGGAAGGAATGTTCTAGCTTCTGCTATTCTTACACTGTGGCAAAGGCTGTGGTGTGGTGCTGTGCTCGCTTCCCTTAGCTCATTTGAGCCTCTGTCTGGTTTCTGTCCTCACTCTCTGTGGCTTGTTGGGTGATTTCTGACATCAGTGCTGTTTCTTTAGGAGCTTGGTTTGGGTGGCATCTGCAAATATTGTGTAGCATACAGCAAGTGAGGCTTGATTTTGGGGCCTTTTGTGGGCTGTGCAGCAACTCCCCTCTTGGTTGTGCTTAACTTAGAAAGCTGGTTTTCAGCAGGCTGGTGGTTTGGACCACTATAGTTCTGGTTTTGTGGTGAGCTGCATTGTAGCGGGTGTGTGTGTAGTGTGATTGCTTGTGTGTGTGTTGTGTGTTAGTGGTTTTTTTGTTTATTTTTGTTTTTGTATATATCTTTAGTGTGTGTGATGGATAAGAGGGTGATGTATGGTGTCTGGGTGGATGGATGTATGTGTATGCTGAAAGAGCAGGAGGAAAGGGAGCGGGGTGTTGTGAGGCTTAGGGCACCCCGCTCCTTTGCAATCCGCCTTTCAGTATGGGACTTAAGTGACGAGCAGATCAGGAGCCGCTTCCGTCTGAATCGTGCTGCACTACAGTCCCTATATGATCAGATTAAGACCAAAATCGAGCCATCCACCAAACGCACTCACTCCATTCCAGGCATAGTACGCCTGTGTGCCACTCTTAATGTTTTGGCACGAGGGACCTTCCAGGCAACCTCAGCCCTCCTCAGCGGGATAAGCCAGGCTACTATGAGCCGCATCCTAATCCAGGTAGTTCTGGCAATTTGTGATTTAATCCCAATTTACATCAAGTTTCCTGAGGATGAGGAAGAGGTTGCCAAAATAAAACATGCTTTCTATCTGATGGGAGGGATCCCGAATGTGCTAGGGTGCGTTGATGGTACACATATCCCTTTCCGCCCTCCCCGTGCACAGGAGCTGTCCTACAGAAACAGGAAACAGTTCCATTCATTTAATATCATGGTGGTCTGTGACCCAGACATGAGGCTGCGGGCGGTGAGATCGGGGTTCCCCGGCTCATGCCACGATTCTTACGTCTTGCAGCGGACAGTCCTGTGCCGGAAGTTTGATAACAACGAAATGCCAGCTGGCTGGCTACTGGGTAATAAATTAACCATGTCTATGTATTTTGCTAATATGTGGCCTAGTAAGGCAATTTTAACCAAACTACCACCAAAAAACATGTACTAGTACTAATTGCTGTCTCTCTCCTTGTGTTTTTTCTACAGCGGACAAGGGATATGGGCAGAGAACGTGGGTCATGACTCCGGTCAGGAACCCACGGACCTCTGCCCATGAACGCTACAATGCAGCGCATCGCAAGACCAGAAGCATTGTGGAAAGAACCATCGGCCTGCTGAAAGCACGCTTTCTCTGTTTGGCACGGCCAGGAGGAGAGATGCTCTACAGCCCACAGAAGGTTTCCAAAATCATCCTTGCCTGCTGTGTGTTACACAATATCTGTATATGCCACCGAATCCAAGCCCCCGAGGAGACAGCACTGGTGCCAGAAATCCCCAACCTGCCCGCAGATAGAAGTGAGGACACCCAGACTGGCGATGAGCTAAGGGAAAGGCTGATCACTTCTTATTTTGCGGTAAGCTAACTACCCTTCACTCTAATGCAAGTACTGCACTACTGTTTAAATGTATTTGACCTCCCATCCAAAAGAGCAAACAAACGCACTAAGGGGGGTTTAAGATGACCCAAACCACTCTAAGGGGGGTGTAAGATGACCCAAACCACTCTAAGGGGGGTTTAAGATGACCCAAACCACTCTAAGGGGGGTTTAAGATGACCCAAACCACTCTAAGGGGGGTTTAAGATGACCAAAACCACTCTAAGGGGGGTTTAAGATGACCCAAACCACTCTAAGGGGGGTTTAAGATGACCCAAACCACTCTAAGGGGGGTTTAAGATGACCCAAACCACTCTAAGGGGGGTTTAAGATGACCCAAACCACTCTAAGGGGGGGTGTAAGATGACCCAAACCACTCTAAGGGGGGTTTAAGATGACCAAAACCACTCTAAGGGGGGGTGTAAGATGACCCAAACCACTCTAAGGGGGGGTGTAAGATGACCCAAACCACTCTAAGGGGGGTTTAAGATGACCCAAACCACTCTAAGGGGGGTTGTAAGATGACCCAAACCACTCTAAGGGGGGTTTAAGATGACCAAAACCACTCTAAGGGGGGTTTAAGATGACCCAAACCACTCTAAGGGGGGTTGTAAGATGACCCAAACCACTCTAAGGGGGGTGTAAGACGCCAATGTTGGTTATCAAGTTATGCATTTTTTTTTAAGAAAACACAAAACAACTACAAAGATATATACTAACTGCACTTTTCTTATTTTTTCAGGCACAAAGAGATGCACCATGATCCCTAAATTCCTTTTCCAACCCTTTCCTGGACTTTACTTTTCTTTTGAATTTCTGCTGGACTTTTCATTTTCTATTTCATTTCTGTTTTATTATTAATTTTTGGTTAGAGTAAAAATAAAAAAAAAATTATATATATACATGTGGCCATGTGTTTAATTCTGTTGTAAGTTTCCTTTTCATTCTAATTCCTATTTTCATTTTCCTTTTTTTTCTCTGTTCTGTTTTTATTTTCCTTTTCTATTTTCCTTTTCTTTCTCTGTTCTGTTTTTATTTTCCTTTTCTATTTTCCTTTTCTTTCTCTGTTCTGTTTTTATTTTCCTTTTCTTTCTCTGTTCTGTTTTTATTTTCCTTTTCTTTCTCTGTTCTGTTTTTATTTTCCTTTTCGTTCTCTGTTCTGTTTTTATTTTCCTTTTCTATTTTCCTTTTCTTTCTCTGTTCTGTTTTTATTTTCCTTTTCTTTCTCTGTTCTGTTTTTATTTTCCTTTTCTTTCTCTGTTCTGTTTTTATTTTCCTTTTCTTTCTCTGTTCTGTTTTTATTTTCCTTTTCTTTCTCATTGGTGGTTTAATTGTATTTCCTTTTTATGTAACAAATAAAAAAAAACAAAAATTGTGGCTATGTGTTTAATTATGTTTTATTTTCCATTTATATTCGAAGATCTGGTAGAATTTAATTTCCTTTTCAACACAAAATAAAAAATTTTTAAATTTTAAAACAAATGTGGCAATGTGTTTTATTCAGAAGGTACTGGATGGCCAGGACACAGCAAAGCTAACAGGCGCTGTGTAGAATAGCGTGGTCACACTGACTGACAGCGCCTACAAAGCTGAGGGCCAACATCATATTCAGCAATGTAGGCGTTGTTCGCAACAACGCCAGGTAGCGACTGAGGAGGCCTGCTATAGCGAATCGCTAACGCCCGCGGCTGACGCTAGCGGCGCTCATAGCGCCATACTTCAGTCGCTCATCTGTCGCTACCTGGCGCTATTGATGAATCAGCCTCCCCGTAGAACCACATTTAGCAGGTCTAGAGGCGGAAAAATTAGCCCCTCTTCTGCTACTGATTCTTTATGAAATTTATGTCTGGACTTTGACTGGACAATTCTAACACATTAAAGTGGACAAACACCCAGGGGTGATCGGCCCGGGAATCTATAAGATTCCCGGGCCGATCACCTCCCTCACCGCGGGGCATCCGAGATCGGGATGTCCCGCGGGGTGAAACCCCCCCCCCAAAAGCCCCAAAAAAACCTTACCTTACGGATCCGCCGCCTCCCGCGCACTGCTAGCAGTGCGCGCGCCCTTGCCGGCCGTTTGTGAATGGCCGGCGCGCGCCCTGTAATAGGGACGCGCGGGAGGCGGCGGCGGCGGCGCCTTATCCGTCGCTTGTCCGTCGCCGAAAAGGTACGTTTTTTGGGGCTTTTGGGGGGGGGGTTTCACACAGCCTCCTGATCTCGGATGCCCCGCTGAAGTGGACCAAGACCCAGGATAGTGAAAATCCTGGGTGTTGGTCCACTTTAATATGCTTTGATTCAAAAGATTCCATTGTAATGTTGGTTGTATGTTGGGGGTTGTCGTCCTGCTGGAGGGTGAATGTCTGCCCCAGTCTCAAGTATTGCAGCCTCTGACAGGTTTTCTTCCAGAACTGCCCTGTATTTAGCTACATTTTCTCATAAACTCTGATCGGCTTCCCAGTCCCTGCTGAAGAAAAGCATAGTGCTGCTCCCAACATGTTTCATGGTGTGTTCCGAGTAATGTGCGGTGCTGGCCCCTCCCCACTTACCATTTACCATTTAGTGCCTGTGCTCAGCATGCCTCCTCCATGATAGTGAATGGAGTGGGTGTGGCAAGTCGCCCGGACTGATGCAGAGGGGCAGTTGTTCATCCCCAATACCTGTCAGTGATCGGTGGAAGGCCATGGATGTTGTGGAACTCACTCTCGGTGGCTAATGAGTTTTTATAAAACAAGGTAAAGGGGAGAATAGGCAAGTTTGAGTTTTTTCTCCTGTTATTCTGGGAAGTTTGTAGGCAAAATGGTCCAGGATGCCCCACAAAAAAATATAAATTGCATTAGGGAAACTTGAAAGACAAGCCACAGGACTTGCATGGTTCAAATCACAAGTTTGCAAAGCAACACAAAAGTGCAAAGAATGCATACAAAAACTATTCCAAGCAGTCCAGGGATCCCGTGGCACAAGCACCCCCCCCAAATAAAAAAATAACCAACCCAGCCCATTGAAATGTATAGGATAAGGCCACACAGTGCAGGGTGCGCACCTGGCGCTGTAGGGAACTCAGCGCCGGCACTCATCCCATCGCCAGCGCTGTTGATAGATGTGACAATACCTGGCACTATCACATGCGCTGTGGATTTTTGGCTTGATAACTAACTTCTTTTGCACTGGAACCTGACATTCACCTGATTTTCCATTGTCCACTTTACATGAATTTTATTGTGCCTTTCGTCTGATTCCTTGCCCCCTGGGCACCCAGATTCAGGATGCCCCGCTGAGTGAAACACCCTGAGTTCTTGTAAAACCTACCTTCTCCTCGAGCCAATGACGCATGTCCAGGCCCTGGCTGGTGTAAGCTATATCTATACTGAGGGCCTTATTCATGAAGGGATAGCGCCAGGTAATGCCTGTTAAGCAGCAGGTAGCGGCAGGTGAACGCCGGACACGGCACGCAATTCCATATTTATGAAGCCAAATCTGGTGAGCGACTTAAACAATGCCATGTAGCATCCGATTCATCATTATCCCAGGCTCAGCGTACAGCACCGGCGTTCATCCTTGCAGAGCGCCACGTCTAACCTGTCGCTACCTGACGCTCTCCCATACATTTCTATGGACGATCCTTAAATCCCTTTCCTGATCCCAATTTTTTTTTTCCCTAAAAAAAATCACAAACCTTCTGACATGTATTCTGGCCAAGAAAATGACAGTTTTGAAAACTTTTTGTATTAATAATATTTTTTATGTAGAATTGTCCTTACATGTCTGGTATTAAAGTGTTTCATGTTACAATGTTATAACAATGTAATTCCATATGTTTTCGCTTTGTTACTGGTGGATACATACTAAAAAACAGACTTTAATCAAACAGCCTCCTGAATGAATATGAATATGTTGTTAATCGGTCGCACTGACCAGTCGCTAACATGCGCTCACATACAGCGCTGTACTGGTCAAATAGCAACTCCTCACAATGTATTCATCATTGCAGCACAGCGACTGAGTCGCCCTGAACTAGCAACCCACGGCCGAGCACAGCGACTACTAGCGGGCGCTCTGAAATGCCTGCTACAGACGCTCATCTGTCGCTACCTGGCGTTAATGATGAATCAGCCTGCCCGCTGATTCTTTGCCGAATTGACAAACGCAGCTGAGCACCCTGATTGGATGAGGGATGCACCGCAGGACCAGGGAAAGGTGAATTTTAATGGGCGACCCAAGGGGGTTCACACAATGGGGAAGGACCAAAACTGGTATAGTCTAAATCATGGGTTTTGGACCACTTTTAACCCTAGGGTCTATTTCAGGAATGAAGCTCAGGACACTAGTGTTGCAGTTCTAACCACTATAATGCCTTTACTCAGCTCCTTTACAGAGCACATTACAATACAATTACAATATTCATTGACAAAAAGGAGCTTGTCATCTATTTTTATACTAGTTTAGTTTAATATATTCAGACACCAGTTACCCTACTAATTTATTTTTAGGAGGAAACAGAAGCACCCAAAGCAAAATCCACATAGTCACGAGGCAAACATCCAAACTTCATGTAGATTTTATAAATCTAATTCATTATTCCAGGCTAATAAATACTTTACACACTGAATTTAAACATGTTAAAGTGAACTCTTCTATTCTATATATGACACCGGTTGGTAATGCGGCGGGTGTGTACAGATGGCTTGTAATTGGTTAATAACAGAAATATAAGTGTATGGGGATTTTTTTACCCATAGCTGGTACCCATAGAGAATGCAAATAAACATTTTTTCCCTTTTGCATTCGCTGACTTCCTGGTGGTTTAGTGGTTTGGACAAAGCTCTAATCTTCAAAAGTAACAGATCTAAGTGTGTTTTGCAGAACTGGGGGTATGAAAAGCGCGGTGGTGAAGGGGGGGGGGTGCTTAACTCACGCACTCAGGTTCAGCATTTTGTTTTAGAAAGGAGGTTGTGTTTTAAGATTTTTCCACGAAGGCACCAAAATAGCATTAGGTGGATGTTTTTAAAAATAGATTATATACTCTTCATATAACGATTATATGCAGATATTAACATTGACATTCAGTACATTCGAATAGTGTTGTTGGGAAGGACTTTTAAATCACGTTTACAATACTTATAAAGTAGAATGCGTTGGAAAACTTTTAGTAAAAAGGTCCAGAGTTTTGGGCCGCTTAACAGGGGCATCCCAATTTGGGATGCCCTGCTGTATGTATCTCCACAGATGGCTTCTAGATTGATCTGCTGCTCATTATTTGGCTTTACGGCGGCGGTGATGCCACTTTGTGTTCTTAGTTACTAATGTCATTGGGAGTATTTGCACTTTGCAATTCACTGTAAAAAATTCTACTTAATTTATTTTCCATTAATTGGTATATTTATGAAATTTATATTGCATTGCAATTTATTGCTCTCCCGTGCTTAATTATTTATCTGCTTAGTTATATAATAATAAGGAATCCAGGCTGCTTCCCTGTGGGTCCTTTCCCTTTCTAGGGGGAAAAGTTTTGCATGTTGTTTTAACGTAGGGTTGTCTTAGTTATGATTCATTTCTTAAAATGGACCAGAACTCATGAACCAACGGCCCTGGAAAGTTTAAGATTCCAGGGCTGCAGGATTCCCTCTCCCTGGGGCATCCAGAATTGGGATGCCCCTGCCGTGTGAAACCCCCAGGTCGCCCGAAAACTCACCTTTGTTCCCGGCACAACGGTGCACTCGGTAGCAGCAGCCGCTTCCCCGCTATCCCTTTAGCAGGACACATGCTCGCGCCAGGCATTAGTGAATGGCCAGCACAGGCATGCTCCCTGTTCGCTCGTATTAGCCGAGCTCCTGGAAGAAGGAGCTTGAGCAGGCCCGAGTGTATTGATTGAACGAGTGGCCACGCATGCGTCGTAATACAAGGAAAAGGTGATTTTCTGTTTCAATTTTTTTATTGAAAATTTTTGGTATAAATGATAAACAGCACGACATGTTGTTCTTTTACAAATAAACTGTTACAAAATGTGAGTTGTCATTCTTCATACAGTGTCTCATACAGGTATGTCATATTCAGTAAGTTGCTAAGGCACATTTGGGCTCCTAAAGTTTAATGATGTTCTTAACGTGAGCGACTTAAAGTCAACACCTATTAACTGATAGATATCCTCACTCAAACTGACGGGCAGGTGGATTATCCTCTCCTGCCACATGCCCTCCACACCGCCACCCCTCTGGTGTCAGGGGGGGGGGGTGAGGGAGGCAAGGGATCTAGGGACAGAGAGGGACGGAAAACGACGAGAGGGGAGGAAGGGGACAGACGAGAAACATGAAGGGAAGAAGAAGAAGAAAGAGAAAGAAAGAAGAAAAAAAAAAGGGGGGGGGAAGGGAGTGTACGGATGTAAAAAAGCATTTAGAGAGGAGGGCTTGCAGGCCACTCCTCACCGCAACAGGGCTTCTCTCAAATCTGGAAACGAGTATTCCACCCACGGGTCCCAAATCTTTTTGAATTTCTCATGAGAATGATGCTCGTCAGTTTCTCGTTGATGAAAATACCATTCAGCCTCTCCCTAACCATCTTAAATGGAACGCTCCCTTTTTTCCATGAACTTGCGATAGCTAATTTGGCTGCCAGCATGACCTGGGTCAGCAGGGCGTGTTGGGGCTTAGTGATTCCTCCTGGCTTCACATGTAGTAAAGCAACCCAGGGGTCCCTGCGTAAGTTGACATGTAGGAGACTATAAAGCATGCCAAAGACCCGAGACCAGAACTTCCTGACCTTTGGGCATTCCCACCAAATGTGGAGGACCGTCCCCTCTGTGGAACAACCTCGGAAACAGGTGGCCGGGTACCCTGGGACTGCTTTAGCCACGCGGGATGGTACCAGGTACCACCTTGTAAGCATCTTATATGCCGCCTCTAGTGTGGTGATGTTTATAGAACATTTGTTAATCCCTGCCCAGAAATCCGTCCATTCCTTCCTTTCCAGCACTAGATCCAAATCTGTTAACCATTTGGTCATGTATCCATGTTTCAGATTGGCCTGTAATGACGTGAGTTGAGCATAAATCGTGGAGATAAGGCCCGGTGTCGGTGTCCCCCGAAGACACACCTTCTCGAAGGTTGTTTTATCTACCCCGTGGGCTTTGTTTTTTAGTAGGGGAGCTAACCAATGCCGGATCTGGACATATCTGAAGCATTCGGCGGCAGGTGCGCCCTCCCTCGACACTAATGTCAACCAAGGGATTATTTCCTCCCGATCTAGTAGATGGCACACTTTATTAATACCTTTCCGCTTCCACCACACAAACGCCTCAGAACTCTCCATCCCCGGAAGGAACCAGGGGTTTTTAAATAAACACATTGCTGGGAGATGCGGTGAAATCAGCTTCCCCGATTATTTCACTCCATCCCAGACACGGAGGGAGTGGCCTAAGATTGGACACATAATGCGGGGCCTATACTGTGGCGGGATCCAAATCAGGCTATCTATGGGGACGGGATCACATGCCATGGCTTCTAAGGAGACCCAGAGGGGGATTTCCACCTCAAGATGTAGGCTGTGTATCTGCACAATTTGCGCTGCTATGTAGTATTTGGACACGCACGGAACTCCTAGCCCTCCTTCCGTCCTGTGTCTGAACATAGTAGTTTTAGCTACCCTCGGCCTGGTACCACCCCAGACAAACTTCATGATGCTGTTCTGCATGCTTCTAATCTGGTGCGAGGGGATTTGAACAGGGAGCGTCCGGAAATAATAAAGCATTTTGGGTAATAGAGTCATTTTTACCGCATTTATCCTTCCTATCCATGAAATCCCATGATCCTGCCAAGAGTCAAGCGTAGCTTTCAGTGAGCGAAAGAGGGGGGGGAGGTAGTTGGCCTGGTATAGGGTATGGTAATGAGGGGTGACCTTAACCCCTAGATATGATAATGCCCCCGGGGCCCATCGGAAGGGAAAGTTAGATTGAAGCAATCTCAGCGTCTGGGGAGGGATATTTAAATTTAGCCCCAGAGATTTCTCTTTATTGACTTTGAGGCCCGAGATTTGCGAAAAGTCATCTAGGAGGTGGAGGGTGGAGGGCATTGGGCAGTGAAGTATGAGGACGCGAAAGGATTAGCAGTATGTCATCCGCGAAAAGGCATGCTTTGTGATGGTACCCCGCTAGCTCTATCCCCTCTATATCGGGGTGCGTTCTGATTGCGATTGCTAGTGGCTCTAAAGCTAACACGAATAACACTGGAGAGAGTGGGCACCCTTGTCATGTACCTCTGCTAATTGGGAAAGACTCTGAAAGATAACCTCCATACTGGACCTTAGCTGAGGGAGGTGAATATATGGACCGTATCCATGCTAGGAAGTTGTTTCCAAATCCCCACTTCTGAAGGGCAAGGAACATATCCCATGATAGGGAGTCAAATGCCTTCTGCATATCCAGTGATAAGAGAAGGCTATGGATTTCCCTCTGCTGGGCTTGCTTGATCAAATGAGTTACTCTACGAATGTTATCTGAGGCTTGCCTATTAGGTACAAATCCCACTTGATCCTTCCCGATCAGTGTGCCCAAAAACTCGTTGATCCTAGAGACCAAAACCTTCCCCAGTATTTTAAGATCTGTATTAAGCAATGATATGGGCCTGTAGTTCTGCGGGTTTAGGTGATCCTTATCCGGCTTCGGGACCATGCTAATGAATGCCTCCATAGAGGTTCGGTTCAAGGTACCCTCTTCCTTAAGGGAATTAAACATCCTTGCCAGGTGAGGGGCCAGCTCCGCTGCATATTTCTTATAATATAGGTTTGAGAAGCCATCAGGTCCCGGTGCCTTGGAATCCCCAATGCTTTTGATTGCCTTCAGAACCTCTGGGACAGAAATCTCCGCTTCAAGACTAGCTTTGTGAGCTGCTGCCACCGCGGGAAGCGAGACCGAGTCTAGAAATTTAGTGGCTCTCTCTTTATGGAACACCTGAGGCGCTGCATAGAGCTTGTCCAGCATCCTTTCAAAAATGCCAACAATTTTTACGGGGTTATCCGTGTTGGAGCCTTCTGCAGATCGTAACATGATTGGAGATTGTTTCGGCCTTGAATATCGGAGCTTGTTTGCTAAAGGGGTGTCAGGTTTATTGGCCCTCGCATACATCTTCTGTCTGCCCCACCTAAGCTTCTTCTCTGCTATCTCATCTAACGCCACATTAAGTTGCACGGTGACCTCGTCCACCTTCTTTTTAAGTTCCCTCGAGGGGTTCGCCTTCCAAGCAGATTGTAGCCTTTCCAGGCTGGTCGTTAGTTGGGAAGAGGTGATTTTGATCAGGTAACCTGGGGGGTTCCCCACAGGGACCAAAACAAAGAATAGTCAAAATCCTGGGTTTTGGTACATTTGAATTTTTGTGATATATTATTGTTTATTTTTAATTTACTTGGATAGTTATTTGTGCTCTTTCCTGGGGATTAGGGACTTTTGATGGATATGGGTGGAGGGGGTGTTTGGTTACTATCCCCAAAAATCCCACCATAAACTTTCCCTTTCTGGAGCAGACAGAAAGTCAATCAGCGTGCTTAGCTCCATTTGGCTTCTCTGTACCGACCTGAAGTCAGATCAGGTAAGGAGATGAATGGAGCCGAGTGTGCTGCCGGACACATCCCCGCTATCCTGTAGCTGGAAGCATGGAAGCATATATTCACAAATGCCTGGCGCGGGCACATGCCTAGCTGAAGGTTTAGCTGGGTCACAGCCCATGCATGTGCAGTTGGATCAGCAGCTAGGTAGGTGTATGCAGCGATCTCGGAGTTTCACACAGCAGGGAATGCAGAAAGAGCTGGTCATGGAGTTTTTTACTCCCTAGGGCCATAGATTCTTATCTATGTTTGTTTAATAATATTTAAACTTTTACCAATATCTGTAATATTCAAAATTGTAATAAAAATGTAGTGAAATAATTACAAGGATCGTCCAGACAACTACATAGACCATGTCATCACATAGCCCTAATGCACCTAATGTTCTCCATTTCTTTTTTTTTCCAAAAAGAATCCCCCAAAGCATAGAAAATTTATTTTATTATTATTATATTTGTTATTAAGTTTTCGTTCATTTTCGTAATTTACAGCCAGTGAGCATGGGGACTCTCCAGTAAAATAACAGGCAGTGTGTTTATCAAATCAGCAATCAGCATACTTTTACACCTAATCACAATGCTTCAATATACAGGAGGCCAGTGGGTGCAGAGCTATAGACCACCAGTCAAGCCCTATGATTGGTGGTCTACTGCTAGGGAAATCTGGAGGACTGCCAAAAGTCTGTAAACCAAAGTGGTGCACCGCGTAATATAATTAAACTGTGCTACACTGTAAACAATTAGAATACCAGACCAAAATTAGGCTCATGGGACACAGCCCATAGGCCTAAAGAACAGAAGCACCAAACAAATGTCAAAAAATCAAATTGAATATATCATTTATTGAGGATCAAAACACACAAGACATAACATACAATTTACAAGACTAACACAATATATCACACGTATAGAGAAACCCTTTAACAAATAATCTTTTGTGCCGGCACAAAATACCAAAATCTAAGTACCTAATCAAATATACACATATTAAAGTGACAGTGCATAAATAATCACATCATTAAGAACCATATTCAAAATATATACACAAACACAATTGATATCTATTAAACCTACTATCTAACAGTGCAAAACTTGAAAAAGTGACTAAGTGCAGATGAAAAAATGTGTCCTAAGCTAATTGGTCATGGACACCTGTGAGCAAGCAATATTAAACGTTTAAATCAAGGCCAACCAACAAAAGCTGTAATAACAAAAGGCATAAAAACAAATGCATCAACAAACCAAAGCCTGGCAACGGGTGAGTCACGTGTAATGAGGAGCGGGGACTGGCAGAGGGGACACCTACATTCGCGGCCGCCCGTGCCGCTTCGCTGGGTGAGTGCCAAAAGTCAGTTCCAAGTTTCTGCTTCTAGGTGCTACTGCGAGTGTCCAGGTAGGGAGATGGCAAATATGACGAGGTGAGCTGCTCAATCAAGTTATTTCACATTTTGTAAATAAATGAATGAAAAGGGGGGATGATAGGCTCACCTTGTTTTTGGTCAGGAGCTGACCTCTTCCATTCCACTCTGACTACAGTGACTAGAGGCAGAGGTGCAGCTGGGGAGCACTGTTACCCTCTGGGCTGACAGCTGAAGACTGCTGAGTCTCAGCAGCTGGCACCAAGGCTGCAGAACATAAGGTGAGTATAACAGGTTTGCCCTTGAAGTGTTTTCCTTCTAGTAAAACTCTGCATTACTGCTGTCAGCCGTGAAAATGGTCTGCTGGGTATAAATATGAGAAATGTTAAAAGGTTTATAGGAATAGTGTTTTCTGGGGGTTTATCTCAAACCAAAAGTAGTACATTTCTCTATGAACGCTTTTCTCTTTTGTTCGGTCTAATGTTTCCACTGTGTGATGTTTATTGTGTGCCTAGCCTTTGTACAATGCACAACAGCATTTAAATAGAAAAGGCATTTAAAGCAGACCTAAACCCTTCCTGGCAACTTTGTGCAAGGGAGGGTCCAGGTCCATGGCTCCCTAAACGACCCTCTTCTGCCACTTAGGCCCTTATTTATGAAGGAATAGCGACAGGTAGCGACTGGTGAGCGGCCGGTAATGACGGGCCCCGCCACAAGAACGCCGGCTCCCCACCACAATCACACATTTATCAAGCCGATCCTGCTTAGCGACTGAGATAGCGCCATATAGCGACTCATTCATCATTATTCCAGCCTCAGCCCACAGCGCCAGCGTCCCACCTTGAACAGCGACAGGTATGACCTCTCGCTACCTGGGGCTCTCCAATGCATTTCAATGGAACAATCTTTAAATATTAATAATTAATAGAAATTAGTTTTTTTTATTTTTTTTTAAATGTGAAAAATCCTGTGTCCACTTCTGCCATGTTAGATAATTTTTTTAAGGGGAAAAAAAAAATTGTGCAGAATTGATATTACAGGTCTGATATTATTGTATTCATATTACTAAATTCTTAAAAAATTTTTTTTTTTTGGTTTCCAAAAATATGGTGGTTTGGGGGTTAAAAAACGACTTTTAACACATCGCCTCCAGCGCTCTGGGGTTTAAACATGCATTTCACAGCGCTTGAATTTTTTGAGCCTGATTTTTTGATGAATATGGTGGGAGCCGGTCGCTCTGACCAGTCGCTATCATGCGCACCCATACATCGCGGAACCTGTCAAATAGCGACTCGTCACCTTGTATTCAACATTACTGCACACCGACTGAGTCGCTGTCAACAACCGAACAACGGCCAAGCACAGCGACTACTAGCGGGCGCTGTGAAAATACCGCTACAGTCGCTACATGTCGCTATTAATAAATCAGCTTCCCCGATGCCTTGTTAATAAAATATACTTACCGTTTTCTGGTTCCATCTGATAGAGACCTAAAAATAGCTGTGGGCTGCTTCACCGGGGCTCCCTTATGGTTCAGCTGCCTCCCCTGTGTGAAATTGTTGCTAGATCCCCCATTAGATAGATTTATTTATTGGGGGTCTACCATTTGTTAGGATAGAGGCCTTTTACAGTGCCAATGACCAGGACCCAATTTAGCACCAGGAAGGTTTTAATTCTGCTTAAATTTAGACTTTGACGTATGCATTCATTGTATAGAATCACATTTTCATCAGTTTTTGAAAAGTGGTCACACATTCCCCTCAAGCCTCTTCTGTGTTAATAATTAATAGTGGAATCACCGCAAACCATAATTCTCCCACCACCATGCTATACAGTTGGTTTCAGGTTGTTAGGTAAAGTGCTGTCTTTTGGTTCTAAGACCATGGGCATGCATGCTGCTACCAGGCCCGAGACAGAAGGGGGCCCTGTGCAAGCAGCCTTCCCCCACTGTGATGCACCTGTAGGCCACCTGGTGTGGTCTGTTTTATGTCTGGGGTGCCATTGCAGTATACTAGCAGCTGGGGGGAGCAATGTGATGGCGTCTTTGTTCAATCGTGTGAAACCTATGGCCCTTATTTCTGGCACACCATGCCAACACTGCATGCAGATGAAACGTTGCTATAAGCCATCTCTGCTGTGAGGGAGAGATGACTCACACATCACAGAAAAAAGCTGTAAATATTGTAATAGTAGGCTCATATAACAACTCGTCAATATGCGACTGTTGTTAGAATTGTAACATCAGCCACACAGCTGGCTGCTGCAATGTAACACAGCAGATGAGCAGCTTTTTACAAGACTCTACAAGACTTTACAAGATAAAGTGCAGTATATGAGCCACCACTGGGACCCCAGGACTGCACCTTATTGGATGGGGAGGCCGATTCATTAATAGCACCAGGTAGCGACAGATGAGCGACAGTAGCGGCATTTTCAGAGCGCCCGCTAGTAGTCGCTGTGCTTGGCCGTTGTTCTGTAGTTGATAGCGACTCAGTCGGTTTGCCGTAATGTTGAATATTGGGTGAGGAGTCGCTATTTGACAGGTTCTGCGCTGTATGGGAGCGCATGACAGCGAATGGCCATAGCGAACGGCTCCCAGCATATTCATTAACAAATCACGCTCAAAAAATTCTCGCGCAGTGAAATGCTTGTTTAACCCCCAGAGCGCTGGTGGAGATGGGTTAAGAGTAGTTTTTTAACCCCCAACCATATTTTTGGGAGAAAAAAAAAACAAGTTTTTCAAAACATTTTGTAATATGAATACATTAATATCAGACCTGTAATATCAATTCTGCACAAACTTTTTTTTTTTTTTTTTTTTTACCTTAAAAAAAATATCTAACATTGCAGAAGTGGTCACCGAATTTTTGACATTTAAAAAAAAAAAAAAAAAAACATTAATAGCAATTAATTAAGAATATTTAAAGATTGCTCCATTGAAATGCATTGGAGAGCGCCAGGTAGCGAGAGGTCATACCTGTCGCTGTTCAAGGTCGCTCGCTGGCGCTGTGGGGTGAGGCTGGAATAATGATGAATGATTCGCTATCTGGCGCTCTGTCAGTCGCTAAGCAGGATCGGCTTGATAAATGTGTGATTGCGGAGGGGAGCCGGCGTTCTCATGGCGGTCACCGGCATTACCGTTCGCTCACCATTCGCTACCTGGCGCTATCCCTTGTTAAATAAGGGCCTAGGTAAGATGACATTGTTTCTTGTGATTTTCTGTGATTTGCACCTACCTCGTTGTTAGCGTTTTTTGCACTATTGTGTATATATACTGTGATTTGATGCACTTTGGAAGCATCTGACACATTATGAATTGATTTTTTAGTATAGTATTAGTAATCATTAACTTATTTATATATTAGTGGTCCCCACTGGGTTACATCAACCCCCCCCCCCCCCATTGTTGGCAGTCTATACATGTGTTATATGGTTTTCGAGTTTTTTAATGTGGTTTGTCATGTAATTTTGATATTTCAATAAACCTAATATGGATTATAATTGACAGAGTGCCATTGTACGTCTCTGGTGGTATCCCTCCTTTTGCTTTTGTATTGTATTTATCTAAATAGGGATTTACCAGAGCAGGACACCTAGACCATTCCTAACCGTTTGGTGCCGCCCATACATTTCCCTTGTATATTCCCTGACTAAGACTGTACAAGTCTATTATTCACTTACATGACCAGAGCCTATTGTTCCATAGGTTTTTTTTATTTACCTCAGTGTAGTGGCAAACTGGGGCCCTCAGCCAGCCCATAACCAGTTTGCGACACCTCACTGAGCCTGCCTCATTGTGCTCATTGGTCGACCCATGAGTGTGCCAAGGCTGAGACTGCATGGCGGGATCAGATCATGGACAGGGGTGAATATGGTCACGGTTAAAGGGCCAGTCCAGCCTAACTCTTATTGTTCATGGGAGCAGCCATGATGGAATTACTGCATAATGCTGCACCATTGTATTCTATTGAGATGTATGAAACAAAGCATTACCCCTCCCTTGTCCTCTCAATAGAAGACAATAGTGAGGCATTATGCAGTAATTCCATCATGGCTGCCCTTATGAACAATAAGAGTTAGTTAGACTGGACTGGTCCTTTAAAGCAATTGTATCAAAGCTCTAGTGTTTGTAGAGGCAGATAATGCAGCAGGGGGTAGGTAATGCCACCTGTGAGGAATAGGGCAAATATTATATGTCATTTTATTGCTGATGCCCGGCTTCTCCCTTTAAGATTCTCTGTTCTTAGCAAATGTCACCCCTTATTTCCTCCTGTAGCATTAAGGCTTTCTAGCCATAAACATGCACAGGATCTAATCTCTCCAGAAAGGGGAGGGAATCCAAGCGTAGATCACAGACTTCCTGCTGATTCTCTCACACCTCTGGGCCGGGAAGGCCCTGATGAGTCTGAAGAAAAGATGACCCCTGGGTGTGAGCTTCCTCACATCAAACACAAGAACCTCAAACTGTCACCAACACAAATCGGACCATAGCTGGGCCACTGTGTGTCCCAGCACTAAACCAGATACAGAACCAGAACGGGCCCACAAAACCGCACGTAGAGGTACAATTCTCAGGGCCATGCGACCAGGGGAACCTAAAGAAATGGAGATCTCCGGTTCTGACCCATTTAGGGCCATATGACCCCCCTGCCCAAAGTTATAACCCCTAAAATGTTTTAGGTTATAAAGCAGGTACCACAACAGAGGTAGGGAACAGCCCGCCCCACAGAAAAAAGGGGAGATAGGGTCCCGAGGCATAAAGGAGATGACACTGGGCCAGGCTTTGGTCACTTCTTGGGAGATGCTCGAACCATCTATCAGCTCTCTACTCACCTTCATGTGGGAGCCCATCATCACTACTGAGCATCTGCATTTTAAGGTAACTCTGACTGTTGTATCTCTGTGTGTAACTCACTGTAACCTGTAACCTATTTCTTAGAACTACATCTGTATTCATTCCACCATAATCAAATGTTTGTTATCACTGCCTAGTGTGCGTATTGCATTAAAACCTATATTTAACTTGAGCGATCTTTTGCCTTAGGCACGATTCTGTGTGTCCGTAGGCTTTGGGACTGGTAATCCCGACGGACAGGGTTTTGGGAAAGCGAGCTGTGTGTTCAGAAATCCCTGATTGTTAGTTGGATCTCGTGACCCAGGGTTCCCTGACACTACCATACAGATTTGATGCAGTGATAGCATGGGAGTGTTAGAGGCAGCAGCTCAACCATCCGCAAATGCAATGCAGCCCACTGGAAATCTCCCTATGCCCAGAACCCCCCCCCCCTACGCCTAGGTGTACATAAATAAATATTCTTCATTTTTGGTCAGAAAATGTCCTTCCTTCATGTCATTAGTGAACCTTTTACTCATCGTAAGCTTGTGAACCTTATAATAGTGGTAGAGCTCTAGTACAGTTATTGAAATTTCTTGGACTGAACTTAATAAGATGACTTGTCTTGTCTTGTAGATTATCTTCTGAACACTGGAATTACTGATTGCCAGTTGTTTACCAACCAATTGAAATCATTTTATAGACTCCGGTGCAGATACAATTACTTGCTGAGGCCCTCAAAGAGCTTTTTTTTGATCTAGGCATAGTGATACCACAACAAAGAGCAAATCAAACTTAATGTCTGCCTTTAAATAGGACAGGTTCCTTCAAAATTCTTTCTAGCAATTTGCACCTCATTTTGATTTTAGGTATTTGATAGTGTGTGTGTCTAGGTTTTATACATGTTTCTTTAAACTGCACAGTTAACTACAAAATAATATTTGCAATGTTCACCTTAGCTATCAATATCGCTAACATGAAGATCAAATGAGATTTTCAAATATGTCGAAAAAGTGATCACGTGACTGTATACTAAACTGACCAGATGTCCCACTTTGAGGCCCACTGTCCCGCTGGAAACTCTGGAAATAACTAAATGTCCCACTATGCTGACATCTGGAAGGATGTCCCACCAAGTGCAGAATACTGGATGCCTAGGTGGCTTACCACTGCTCTGATTCTTTGGTTGAATGGTGGTGGTAGTGGAAGGCATTGACTTCTGAGCATTGGCTCAATCACCAACATCTTCTATGGAGCAAATATTCCCATAGAATGTGACTGGTAATTAAGCAACATGCTAAGCCACACCTCAGCCACGCCCATCACCCACAAACTCGTTTCAACTTTGAGGACCCCAAAAATGGTCAGTTTACTGTATACCATACACATATCTTTCATTGTCAGATGGGAGGAGCTGACCCTTTCAGTAGGTGGGAATACATGAGACTAGAAATATTTGAAAGTAAATAAGTACCAGACAAATAAAAAATAACAAAAGCGGAAAAAAGTACCATATTTTTCACCCTCTAAGACGCACTTCTCTACCCCAAAGTGGGAGGGAAAATGTCGGTGCGCCTTATCGGATGCATGTAAAGAAAAAATAAACTAAAAAAAGTAAACTTACATGAGCTTCGCTCCCACGCCATTGCCACCGGATGGCCAGCCAATGGAGGAGGAGAGGCAGGTCGGCAGGTAAAGGAATCCTGCACGCTACCCCTTGTCTGACTGCCACCGCCAACGCTGCTTCTCGGGTCAGTGCGCACATACTTGAGTCCCGTGCAATGGGGACAGCAGGCAGGGTTCCTTTACCTTCCACTCCTAGATCAGGGCGGGAGCGAGGCTTATGTGAGTTGATTTTTTTTACTCAGTGTCCGGAGGGTATTGGAATGGGGGATGCCACACTGCCTATGGGACTTGGAGGGGGTTCTGCCACACTGCATATGGGAATGGTAAGGGAATGCCACACTGCTTATAGAAATGGGATGAGGGGAATGCCACACTACCTATGCGAATGAGAGGGGGTGAATGCTACACTGCCTATAGTAATGGGATTGGGAGAATGCCATACTGTCTGAAGGAATGGGAGGGGGCAATACCACAGTGCCTATGGGAATGGGAGGGGGTTGCCACACTGCCCATGGGAATGGAAGTGGGAGATGTCACATTGTCTATATGGGGAATGGGATGGGGGAAAATACCATGCTGCCTGTAAATGGGGGATTCTGCTCCTGCCTATTATTTGGTTTTTGGGGGGGGGTGTTGTTTTAGCACAGAATTTGGTTCAGAATATTTTTTTCTTACTTTCTTCCTCCGAATCCTAGGTGCTTCTTATAGGGCGAAAAATACGGTAATTACCCTTTTCTTGACTGAAAGAATATAGACCAATGTCTCTAGAAAGAATTGGGTCTGCTCTGCTACTTCTATATAAGACCACTATACAATTCTAACTATTGATTTATATACAACATAGGTGATCAGCGCTAGTCCAACGATCATTACCTCACATGATTGCTGGATCCAAGCTGGTGCTGCACCCCTCACTTCCCAGGTCCCCCCAGGACCTGAACTTCATTCACCGGTGCTTGTGGGTCAAGTCCTACAACAATGGAGGGGTGTGTCAGGCCATGGCACATAAGTACCCTTTTGTTTTGGGACTGTTAGATGTGGGTGTACAAGATTTCTAGGCACTTGGGGAAGTTTGTGAATCCCCTGGTTAGATATTGGGACATAAGGAACCAACGTGGGCTTTAGCCTAGAGGTTATTTTATTCTTGAGAATAGAAGCCTTAACTATAATGAGTAACTGGTAAACTGTACACATGGAAAACATGAAGTCACAGACAGGGAACAATACTTGACTAGACTAGGAACTGGACTTGGAAGACTGACATGAAGTAGGAGCAGGGCAGACCATGGACATGGAGAGTCACAGTCTTGAGGCAAGCATCCGTCATCCCAACAAGGCTCTGGCTGAGTACCCATTACCACCCTGTTTTTTTCGGCCAAACTCCAGGTGACAAGGGTGACATGAGAAACGTGAGATGTGAGAAAGGTGAAAAAAGAAGACAGACAGGGGAGAGGACCCAAAAAGCTATAGAAGAAAGACTTACAGTGAACACAAATGTACAGAAAACTGGAGGACTGGAACCTAACATTACACAGAAGGCCTGGGTCCTGCTACAGAGATAATGGAAGGCCCAGTACAAAAAATACCATTTTGTGAATACTCACCTTGTAAAATGGGTATTATGAGTATGTCACACACCCCGCTTCAAGAATCCATAACATGTGGGTAATATCGTCCTGAAGAGGGCGTTCCTGCAGAGATGATAGCAAAAGAAAGCCCCTCCCTGATCCATAAATACCTGGGACCTCCCACTCACTACCCAGTATACAGAAGCAGTAAGGTAAGGGACCAGGAAGAGGCAAATAAAAACAACAACCACGCAAAGTTCGCAATAAAGAGGATCCTGAATACAAAAGGGCGGGTTGAAGCGGGGTGTGTGACATACTCATAATACCCATTTTACAAGGTGAGTATTCACAAAATGGTATTATTCTTAGTATGTCACACACCCCGCTTCAAGAATCCATAACATGTGGGACATCCAACAGCAGTGTCCATAACAAGGGCGGGGATCCAAAACTAGGCAACAATGCACAACCTTAAACCACAACAGCTTGCAAAACTTTGCGGCCAAAAACAGCATCCGCTGATGCCCGAACATCAACCTTGTAAAACTTGGAAAAGGTGTGAACAGAAGACCAGGTAGCGGCCTTACAAACTTGCTCAACAGAAGCCTGGTGCTGAAAAGCCCAGGACGCACCAACTGCACGAGTAGAATGAGCAGTAACACGAAAAGGGGGACTCCTCCCCTTGGCAGAATAGGCCCCAATGATGGCCTGACGAATCCATTTACTAATGGAAGATTTGGCAGGAGCCAAACCTTTCCTAGGCCCGCAGGGCACCACAAAGAAAGCATCAGTCTTACGAAAGGAAGACGTAACCTCCAGATAATGTGCCACAACACGAACTACATCCAAGGAATGCAATGCCCTTTCCTTGTCGTCGCTGGGATTTGGGCATAGAGAGGGCAAAACAATGTCCTGATTCAAATGAAACTCCGAGACCACTTTAGGAAGAAAATCCTGCTTGAAACGAAAGACAACCTTGTCCTGATGTTTCTCGAAGTACGGAGCTTTAATGGATAAAGCTGCCAACTCAGAAACACGCCTAACCGAAGTGATAGCCACCAAAAAGGCCACCTTTTGCGTAAGAGAAGACAAAGCTATCTCATTCAAGGGCTCAAACGGAGGGCCCTGGAGAGCAGAAAGAACCAGGTTCAAATCCCAAACTGGAACAACAGGCTTCCTAGGAGGCCGAACATGTGTAACACCTTGGAAAAAGGTCTTGACTAAGGGATGAAGTGCAAAAGACCTTTGGAAGAACACCGCCAGGGCAGAAACCTGCCCTTTCAATGTACTAAGCTGGAGCCCCAGATCTAGACCATGTTGGAGAAACTCTAAAATTCTAGGAATGGAGAACTCTCGACAAGAGAAAGACCTACTTTCACACCAATCAATATAGGCCCTCCAAGTCCTGTAGTAAATAGAAGAGGAAGAGCGCTTCCTGGCACAGATAAGAGTCTGAACCACCGCGTCAGAAAGACCTTCTTCCTTCAAGATGGCGGTTTCAGCAGCCATGCCGTCAAAGCCAGCGATGGTAAATTGGGATAGCGTAGCCGACCCTGGGTGAGCAGGTCCGGCAGCAGAGGCAGGGCGAACTGATCCTCTGCCAGTCTTACAAGGTCTGCGAACCAAACTCGCCTTGGCCACCTTGGGGCCACCAGAATTGCCGACGCACCATCCAAGGCCAGTTTGCGCAGCACTCTGGCTAGCATTGGGAACGGAGGAAACAGGTAAAGGAACCCCAGATCCCTCCGAACCAAACTCGCCTTGGCCACCTTGGGGCCACCAGAATTGCCGACGCACCATCCAAGGCCAGTTTGCGCAGCACTCTGGCTAGCATTGGGAACGGAGGAAACAGGTAAAGGAACCCCAGATCCCTCCAGTTTAGAGACATGGCATCCACTGTCAGAGCCAGAGGATCCTGCGAAAGAGACACAAAGACTGGAAGCTTGTGATTGTGACGAGAAGCAAAGAGGTCCACCGCTGGGACCCCCCACCTGAGACATATCGAACGAAACACCTTGGGACTGAGAGACCACTCCCCCTGACGAGAGGAGGCCCTGCTCAGCAAGTCCGCCTCCGTGTTCTCCACCCCCGGAATGTAGACTGCTGAGATACACGGGACGTGGGTCTCTGCCCAGTCCAGAATCAAAGACACTTCCCTGAGGGCACTCCTGCTGCGAGTCCCTCCTTGGTGATTGATGTAAGCAACCGCCGTTCTGTTGTCCGACCGGACCTGAACTGGCAGGCCTCTCAACTGATGAGTCAAGCGAAACAGAACCAACCTGATGGCTCTCAACTCCAGAACATTGATGGGCTCGTGAGCCTCCCGCGGGCCCCACAGACCCTGAAACTGGAGGTCCTTCCAAACACCCCCCCAACCTGACAGACTGGCATCCGTGGTGACTGTTTCCCAACACGGAGCCAGAAAAGATCTGCCCTTCAACAGATTGACCGACCCCAGCCACCATTGCAGGGATCGACGAACTCGGGGAGTCATCAGGAAGGACTGATCCAACGATAGAGGAGACTTGTCCCAAACCTTCAACAGATGAAGCTGAAGCGTCCTTGTGTGAAACTGCGCAAAGGGAACTGCCTCGAATGAGGCCACCATTAACCCCACCAGCCTCATCCCTAACCGGATGGTCGGATGAGGGGTTGACAAGAGAAGCCGAACTAACTCCTGAATCAAAAGAATCTTGGCCTAGGGTAGAAACACCCTGGCCTGTGAAGTGTCCAGAGACATTCCCAGAAAGGTCAGAATTCTGGACGGAGAAAGAGAAGACCTGGGGTGGTTGATCACCCAACCGAACCTCTCCAGAGTGGACACCACCGCTCTGGTGTCCAACTCCGCTTGGATGAAGGAAGAGGCCATGATCAGTAGATCATCCAAATAGGGCACGATGCGGATACCCTGACCTCTGAGCAGAGCCATCACCCCCGCTAGCACCTTGGTGAACACCCGAGGAGCTGAGGTGAGACCGAAAGGAAGTGCCACAAACTGAAAGTGCCGATCCTCCACCACGAACCTGAGAAACCTCTGGTGTGCTGGAAAAACCGGAACGTGTAGATAAGCATCCTTGATGTCTATGGACGTCAGAAAGTCTCCCTGACGAAGAGAGTGAATGGCCGAACGCAGCGTTTCCATGCGGAATTTCCTCGGCCGGATGAACCTGTTGAGAAACTTCAGATCCAAGATGGGTCGGACCAACCCGTCCTTCTTGGGTACCGTGAACAGATTGGAATAAAAGCCCCTGCCCCGATCTGAAGGGGGCACTGGGCAAATGACAGCCATGTCCAGAAGATTCTCCACTGCCACCAGGAGCCCCTGCGCCGCTAGAGGCTCCGACGGCATCCGAGACCTGACAAATCTGGAAGGGGGGCGGAGCTCGAACTCCAGCTTGTAGCCGGAAGACACCACTTCCCGGATCCATCTGTCCGAGACCTCTTGATCCCAGATCTGAGAGAAGTGCTGCAGCCGTCCCCCCACCCGTATGGGTGAGGGCGCCCCCTCATTGCTGAGCCGGCTTAGCAGCCGGTTTGGGCTTAGAGCCCCAACTGTATCCAGAACGGGCACGTCCTCTGCCCCTGTTTCCGGAATCTCCTCTGGAAGAGGGAAATGCAGAACCCCTGCCAGATCTGGCCCCCCGAAAGGAGGGGGTAAAGGCAGGCGCCCCCCGAAAGGAGCGGCGTTGTTTCTTACGTTGAGGTAACCTACCACCCTTGGTGACAGAGTCCAATGTCTCTCCAAAGAGCCGTAGACCAACAAAGGGTAAAGCCGTCAGTGATTTTTTGGACATAAAATCGGCCGCCCACTGGCGCAGCCACACCGACCGCCGAATAGCCACAAGCAGAGCCGAAGTCCTACCACACATCATCAAAGTATCATCCAAGGCAGTCAACACAAAGGATAGAAACAACTCGCACCGTTTAAGGCTAAGGAACTCGTTACTACCAGGACGAAGCCCGGAAGAAGTCAACAGGTCCCTGACCACAGACCTAGTGGCCAACACCATTAGCTCCGAAGCGCACACAGGCCGGATGGCCGACCCAATGCTAGTAAAGCCATGAGAAGCCATCTGATCAATACGTTTATCCTCTCCATCTTTGAGAGTGGAACAATCAGGTCTGTTTAACACCGAGGAGTTAGACAACCCCAAAACCGGTGCATCCACCTCGGGGGGAGATGCCCAGCGCTTGACCGCCTCAGAAGGAAAGGGATATTTCCTATCCCACCCCTGAGGGATGCCAGGGAGCCGAGCCGGCCTATCCCATTCCTTGTCAATGATTCTATCAAAATGGTGTTGCGTAGGAAACTCCAGGCGCGGCCTGGATTCCTCAAACAATTCACCTTTCTGCTGTGACGCCTCCTCGGGAGGGGAAATATTCAGAACTTCCAGCATGAGAGACAGAGCGTGAGGAGAGTCCAAGGATCTCCCTAAATCAGAAAGCTCGGCATCAGCGCCAGCAGACTGCTCATCATCCGAAAATTCTGAACCCTCATCAACTTCCCCCTCCTCTAGCTGGGGATAATCAGACCAATCCAGATTATCCCTGTCATCAAGATCATCCACCGGCGGAGCCGGCGACAAATGCTTTCTCTTAGACGGAGCCTTACGGGCGACCGAGCTAGAGAGCATTTTCTCAAGGCTAGCCAATCTGGCACACATCTCGGATTGCAGATCCCTGCCCATGACCACGTCACACGGGGCACGAGTCAAGGCGGGAGGGGGAGTTGAGGTGGCCGGCTGTGCTGACCCCGACGCTTGGGGTTCGGACTGCCGCGTAATAGTTTGCTGTGCACATGGTATACACAGTAACACATCATCCCCAGTAATGGAACTCCCACACAACATACACTTTTTGGGATGCCCCGAAGGGGTCCCAGTCCCAGTCCCAGTATCCGGGGATGCCTCCATAAGGTGAATTTTGAGTGGTCGCTATGACCCAGGGAATTACGCCAGTTAGACAACCCGGGATGCCCCTTTAATGTCCCGAGTGGGAGGATTTGTGATGCTAAAATGGACCCAGGGACCCAGGATCAGGAGAGACCTTCCAATACTACAGAAGATCCTCCTGGATAACCTTCACCTAAAAGACAGAGAGAGACCCATAAGTCCCTACAATAAGACTTAACAGATAAAGAAAAGAAGAAATAAATGAGGCCCACAGGGCCACTCACAGACGCTGCGGTGAACGATCCGCCTCAGAACAATGGCGACCTCTGAGGTGAAGTGAAGAGAAGAAGAACGGCCGTGCCAGGGGCGTGGTCTGCGCAGCCCGCGCAAAGCTGATCTGTGCCCCCTTAGCTGCCTAGTAACAGGGAGCTCAGCTCCGCAGCGGCGCCAGTACAGAGGAGGGCGGAGCCGCAGCGACGCGCCGAAAGCCCGGCTCCGCCCCCCCTTCCAGTGTGAATGAAGTGTGAGGGAAGAAGTCCCTCACACACCAGCCCAGAGACCGGCGCCGCCGACAACCGCGGCGCCGGCTGCCGTGACAACGGGTGCGTCCGCTTTCACTAGCGGAGCACCCGCCCCGCTCGCTGCGGCGAGGAATGAAGGAGAGAACGGGGGCTGGCCGCGGCAGAGCGCCGAGTGCCAGCCCCGCCCCCCCAAAGCGCGTGAGGTAAAAAAAATCACCTCACAGACTGACAAACCCCGGCACCAGGCTGCAATGACAGCCGCGGTGCTGCAACATAGTAACAACAGAATAACTCATTGAGGAACTACTCCCAGATACACACATCAATAAAGAGAAAGTGAAAAAGATTAAGTGAATAAAGTTAACCCCTATGAGAGGAACCCCCAGCCCCCATAGTTGGTAAAGGGAAGGGCCCCCCCCCCAGGGGAAAAGTCAAGGGACGGGGCATCCCAAACCGGGATCACCTACCCGGTATGACCGCCTACCCTCTCTTTTAGGGTCTCACGGTAGAGCTCTGCTCCTCAGCACCAGAGGTGCCAATGTACCCTCGCTCGGGCCAGCAGCCAAGACTGTGGAGGCATGTAATATGAGGTAAATTTTGGGACAAACAGGGGTCCGAGCGGAAATAAACAAAATAAGAGGCCGGGAGTTACCCCGGCTACCTGAAATCCCCCTGTGCAAGGAGGAGCCATCATCTTCTGACTTGCTCGCCGTCTGCAGAGATGGAAAACTGGGTAGTGAGTGGGAGGTCCCAGGTATTTATGGATCAGGGAGGGGCTTTCTTTTGCTATCATCTCTGCAGGAACGCCCTCTTCAGGACGATATTACCCACATGTTATGGATTCTTGAAGCGGGGTGTGTGACATACTAAGAATACATGAGCCTCGATTCAGAGAGACACAAAAAAACTTAAGTTTTCGTGCCAATCTGTTTTTTTTGTGAAATGTTTCTGTTCTCGTATGAGCGTTCGAGCGATTCAATGCATGCATTGAAAACCTTGTGTAAAGTTTCCGTCCGTTCGTACGGCAGATTACGAATTACGAGGATGTCATTTTCCATCCAGACTTTTCCGTTTCATTTTCACATGTTACAACGTAGGTTTTCGTTTTTGCCCTTTTCCCATCGTATCCTCCAACGAATCCTTTACGTTTCCCGTTCGATTCTGTTTCCCTTTTTCAATAAATATTCGTCCAGACGGAAATCCTTACCATCTTGCGCCTGCGCACTACAAACTTAACTCATTAAAGTGCTCGCCTACATATTTGCCACCCTCACTTCTACTACAATGTTTAGCTAAATCACTTAGCACTCTCCTCCATCTTCCCTTTTGGACCCTTAAAGCTCACTCAAACCACTTAGCACTATCCTCCATCTTCCCTTTTGGACCCTTAAAGCTCACCCAAACCACTTAGCACTATCCTCCATCTTCCCTTTTGGACCCTTAAAGCTCACCCAAACCACTTCTCGGTTAGGTTCTTCTTCCATTTTAGCCCCCTAAAACTTACCCAAATCACTTATCGGTCATGTGAATATTCATCTTTAAAGATTTCTGGGCCCATTAGTTTTGTGTTAATGTATTTTGTAAATGAAATGACAATGTAACATTTTTTTTATACCATCATAAAATATAAAATTTTAAAAAATTTAGAAAATGTAAAATTTTTACAACTATAAAAAACAAAATACATAGCAATGGCAGGCCACTGAACATTATTCTTCATCTGTGGTCCCCAACGAGTTGCGCAGCTCCTGCATCTCACCCACCAACTGAAGGACCCTGACACTCAGTTGTGCCACTCTGGCACATGTGGTCCCTGTTAAAAAACGTAAATTAAAATTTTGGTATAACCTTGTTGGGGTCATACTGCAGTGCCCCCCCGCCCCCCCCCCCCCCCTGTATGGTCCAAACACCTAAATCTGGACTTCAAAAGCCAGAGGGCCCTTGCCACCACGGCCCGGGTTTTGCATAGTGCCCGATTAGAGAACCCCTGGCCCGCATTCTGCAGGCAAAGAACGGGCATCAGGAGCAAGGGCGAGTGGCACATCTTGCTGTTCCTGCAACCAAATATAAAATAATTACACAAAGCAAAGGTAACCAACTAAAACAATAACTCCTACAACAAATTAAGATTCAAGTTCAACAAACCTAATATAATTCACAAAGGACATACTGTAAGTCTAAAAAAATATAGCAATTATATGGATGTGTGGGAAAATAAATGTTTACATGCTAAGGACTAATTTAGGTCAGCATTAAAATGCATCTATAAGGCATACATGAAATGTATTGATTCAGGTATGCATTGCTATACAATTTATGGCCTCGGCCATGCTGATACATGCAATGCCTTGGTGCTAAAGGCGCGCAGACTCCTCCACATAGCCGCAAAACATGTTCAGCAATAGCAATCCGAGCCCTCAAAGGTCTCGTAAGTGGATCGGAAATGAAACGGATTTATAGAGTGGAGATCCGTCGGAAATCAGCTCTCTGAATCAGACAGAAACCATCCCAACAACGGAAGTTATCTGAACGAACGGAAAATTTCCGATTTTGTTTGGAAGTGTTCCGATTTGCTTCCGTTCATCGAAAGCGCATATACACATTTTCCCAAACGTTCGTGCGAGTAGAAAATGGACGAAAAAAAGCAAAAAAATGACAAACACCCACCAAAACTTTCACAGACAGCTACGGAAGTCCGGACAAATGTGTCTCTGAATCGAGGCTATGGAGCTGAAGCATGAACTGACCCACATAATGATCCAGAAGGGGGGGTTACACACAAGCCCATATAGGGAAGATAGCAGGGAGGATGATGAAAGCCTGTGAGAGGAAGAAGAACACACCGACAACCTAGTGAGAAGGCCTTACAATCCCGAAAAACACAATGCAACAGTAGGCATAACAAAAAAACACCCACACCAAAAGAACACTGCCAGTTCAACCACCAGGAATAGCAATCCTTACAGGAACATGGGGTAGTTTGTATGATTTTCTGTGGGTTTCACTTTTCAGCTCTTGCACTATGGGTTCTTGAGTTATGAACATTGTAGGTTCTAGAGTTGTGTGTCTGTTAGGCTTAGCTCGTTATTGCAAAGCTGATTACCCCAGCAATGAGATAGTGTTAACTATGTGAATTAGGAAGAAAATAATTTGATACAATTTCTAAAATTAGCTGCTGGCGTTCACATTACTAGGGTCACGGGGGAGGCAGGATCTTGCTGGCAGGAATTTTTATGACCTGGCCAAGATAAACACTGACCAGGAGATTGAGCTTGAGGGTTGGACAGAATTCACACCTAAGTTCATGGACCAGCACTTTCGGGGTTCTTTGAACCAAGACCTGTTTATCTCCTAAAGGGTCACCAATAGGCCAGCTTTTGCAGATCTCCACACTAATGCACATGTTATGTAAGTAGAGTTTATAGCTCTGGTGCTGTACTAATTGCTCCACCGGTGCATCTGTGTGTGCAAAACCTGGCCTGTTGGTGGCCCATTGAGCACATGTTGATTTAAGGAACCTAGGGTGCCTATCCTCAGGGATGGCAGTCAGCTTCTCATTAATCATGGCACCATCCAATCTAGCTTTAAATTCATAGAAATTGCTTGAAAATCTTTTCCAAGAGCTTGCAATAGATTGTGCGGCTATTACAAAGATAAAAGTAGGCAGCTTGTGTTGTATACAGGTGAGGGTAGGAATCTTTTCTGTTTCAGTTGTTTTAATAGAGGAAATTAGCATTACACAAAATATACTATATATAACATTTTGTACATTTTGCTCATGAAATACAGCTTTAACTACATGCTATACAGACCACGCTAGAATTGTATACGCAGTCTGACCACTATTAACAGTATCATAAAACCTCTACATCCAACCGCAATCTTTCTTACCCTCTAGGGTCCTCCTAAGACAGGCCCTGAACTTACCTAAACACACCCTATTCCAGCCCGACGGGCCTGCTGTCTATACCCACAGATACGCCACATATTACACAATGGAACGAAAAACACAACTCCCCAGTGTGTAAAAGAGAAAGAACGAGAAGAAAAGAAGAAAAGATAAAAAAGATAAAGATAGGAAAAGAAGAATGGGTTCCACACCTTCATATTCCCACTTAATTACATTAGGTGGTCAAAATTTCTCGGATGGAAGTGAGATATCCAACCCTTCCAGGTCACTAGGAAGGGGGCAAAGTCCTCCCGCATAGAAGCCGCCATCTTCTCAAAGAACATTATTTCATTTATAAGTGGGATGAGGCTCCCGGAGGGAATGTCCGGCTTCTTCCAGGACCGTTAGAATATGCTTTATAAGGCCAAACTGAGTCTTGGAACAGCCAGGGAGTAAGACAAGATGCGCGGATGGGGTCAGCTGCAGACTGGTGGACTTCTTTATAATAGTATACTCTATACAGAATTGCTTAACCACCCTGCACTCCCACCAAATATGCATATATGACCCGTTCTTAACTTACACAATATATCACTCCTGCACCACCATACTGATAATACACAATTGGGTGAGGTGTGCCAATAAGGGGTTCCCTAAAATAAACAGGTGCAAACAATTAACAAAAAACACATATGATTCCTGGTATCCTGCACCACCCTACTGATAATACACAATTGGGTGAGGTGTGCCAATAAGGGGTTCCCTGAAATATACAGGTGCAAACAATTAAAAACACATATGATTCCTGGTATCCTCTATTACCCACGTGTTTCATGGGATAAAATTCACTTTTTCAAGGTGCCAGGTCAGGATAAACCCACTTTTTCAAGGCCAGACCTGGCACCTTGAAAAAGTGGGTTTATCCCACGAAACGCGTGGGTAATAAAGGATACCAGGCATCAGCGGGGATAACATCAAGCCTTCACTATGGTGATATCTTGTCATGCTGACCTTGATTGAGCACTTTTGTACCGTATTTTCCCTTTCTGTATTGATCAGTTGTTATTGCATAGAGCACTTTAGAGCACATTGGCACTTTGATGAGAATATTTTAGGGTAGAAACATAGAAACATAGAAGGTTGACAGCAGAAGGAGACCATACGGTCCATCTAGTCTGCCCTTATGTGTATACTGTATGTTCTCTTTATCTTAGGATAGATGTGTGCTTATCCCAGACATTTTTAAATTCAGTGACTTGATTTTTCAACTACCTCTGCTGGAAGTTTGTTCCAAGCATCTACTACTCTTTCTGTAAAATAATATTTTCTAACATTGCTCCTGATCTTCCCCCCCACTAGCTTCAGGTTGTGCCCCCTTGTTCTATCATTTAGTTTCTTCTTAAAAACACTTCCCTCCTGAATCTTATTCAATTCTCTCAGATATTTAAAGGTCTCAATCATGCCCCCCCTCTCCCTTCTTTCCTCCAGACTGTACAAATTAAGTTCTTTAAGTCTGATAAGTTTTAAGTTTAAGTCCTTCCACCATTTTTGTTGCCGGCCTTTGGACACGTTCTATTTGAATAATGTCTTTTTGCAGGTAAGGTCTCCAGAACTGCACACAGTATTCTAGCTGTGGCCTCACCAGGGCTCTATACAGCGGCATCACAACCTCCCTCTTCCTACTGGTGATGCCTCGAGCTATGCAGCCGAGCATCCTGCTTGCTTTTCCCACTGCCTGGCTACACTGTCCACTCATCTTGCAGCTATCAGTAATCAGTACCCCTAAATCTCTCTCCTCCGAGGTCCTGGATAACACAGTGCTGCCCATACGGTACTCAGAGCAGGGATTCCTTCTACCCAAGTGCATGATTTTACATTTAGAGATATTAAACTCTAGTTTCCACAGTTTTGACCATCTATCCAGTAAAGCTAAATCTTTTTCCATGTTGCAGACACCTCCAGGAATATCCACCCTATTACTAACCTTTGTATCATCAGCAAACAGACAAACTTTTCCTACCAAGCCTTCTCCTATGTCACTTACAAATATATTAAAAAGAATGGGGCCCAGGACAGAGCCTTGCGGCACACCACTTGTAACTCGCCTTTGTTCAGATTGCACGCCAATATGAGAGGATAGTTTTGTGATTTGTTGGGGTTTTGGTGCCTATGGGATTATCCTTTGTGGTTGCTGGGGCCACAATTCTTTATTGTTTGCACCCATATATGGTCCGTTGAGATGACAACCTCTGAAACATTCCAAGGAATAGAGGGTAGGAATCTTCATCAAAGTGCTCCAAGGGTCTCTAGACTATATGACATTACTTTCAATGTGAATATCTCATCTTTTCAGATGCGTTGGGAGACAAAAAGTGGTAGTAGTAATACTTTGGTCATGGGTTTTTGTGTCAGTTTTAGGGTATAGTAGGTATAGGTCAAAGCATCATATTTCATATTTCACTGGAGGGGACTTACCCTCAACTCCTCTGGTAAGCCGCAGGCCCCACCAATAAACAAGTTATTGAAACCATGGTATAACAAGATTTTGCACATATAATATTGGAGAATATTAAACTGTACTTTATATTAAATTGCACTTTGTATATTGCCAGCCTGGGTTATAGACACAATTACCATTTTTTGAGACTTGTGTATTAGATTTAGCAGGCTTAGCAGCACAACTTTATCATCTGGTTGTCCCCTCCCCCCCTCCGGCTTTTATTGTTTAGTGTTTTTTTAACTTGGTTTTAAATTGTCCTGTTGTATATTGCATATACATGAACTAATAAAGCTGTATATATATTTTTTTTTTGATATACATAGTGGTGCCACTGATTTATTGGGGGGATTGGTTTGTTCTTTGGGGGACGTGTGGGACCCCCGCTTGGTTTCAATAATTGGGCTGTTGCCACACCAACCTCCAGTGTAGCACACTTTATTTATATAGTATTTTGGTGCGGTCTTTTTCTTATATTGTATCAATAAACAAGTTATGTTAACAGCAGTGTGATAAGTCTCAACAGGACGGGAATGTATTTTTTTTTTTACCTTGAAGACCTATGGCTCTCACAACATGTCTTCCTGATTTCGGCCATGTTCTTACCCGAACACTGCAGCTGCGGGGTAGTAGATCTGTGTTGTAAGGTTTTTCTACTGCTGCTGTTGTCTATAAGGTATGTTACTAAGGTCTAACACAAAACATAGAGCAAAGTGATACATAGGACTCCATTCAACAAAGGCCCTTATTTATGAAGGAATAGCGACAGGTAGCGACTGGTAAGCGGCCGGTAATGACGGGCCCCGCCACGAGAACGCCGGCTCCCCACCACAATCACACATTTATCAAGCCGATCCTGCTTAGCGACTGAGATAGCGCCAGATAGCGACTCATTCATCATTATTCCAGCCTCAGCCCACAGCGCCAGCGTCCGACCTTGAACAGCGACAGGTATGACCTCTCGCTACCTGGCACGCTCCAATGCATTTCAATGGAACAATCTTTAAATATTAATAATTAATTGTTATTAATGTTTTTTTTTTTATGTGAAAAATTCTGTGACCACTTCTGCCATTTTAGATAATGGGAAAAAAAAAAAAAAATTGTACAGAATTGATATTACAGGTCTGATATTAATGTATTCATATAACAAAATTAATTAAAATCCTTTTTTTTTTTGGTGGTTTGGGGGTTAAAAAACTACTTTTAACACATCGCCTCCAGCGCTCTGGGGTTTAAACATGCATTTCACAGCGCTTGAATTTTTTGAGCGTGATTTTTTGATGAATATGGTGGAAGCCGGTCGCTCTGACCAGTCGCTATCATGCGCACCCATACATCGCGGAACCTGTCAAATAGCGACTCGTAATCTTGTATTCAACATTACGCCACACCGACTGAGTCGCTGTCAACAACCAAACAACGGCCAAGCACAGCGACTACTAGCGGCCGCTGTGAAAATACCGCTACAGTCGCTCAACTGTCTCTACATGTCGCTATTAATAAATTAGCCTCAAAGTGTGTAACAAGAAATGAGTGTGTTTTGTGAAAAAAAAAAATACTACAGTTTTAGCTCTTTCAAATTTTGTTGTTTCACTTGTCTCGCGTGAAGTGAGAAAAATTAAACAAAAAATTAATTAAAAATTAATTAAAAAATTAAATGAAAAAAATACAACTGAAACTTACAACTGTGATTGAGCAATGTCTTGACTCAGCCAGGTCAGCAACTGCCATCATGTTATCAGGTAAAAGACATGTGGCATTAACTTTAGATTTTTTATGACTGTTTTGCCGACACCTCAGACAGAGCGCCAAACCTGGGCCAAAGGCTAAACAATCTAGTGAGTTACCAGGACCAGACTGGTGCACCTGCCTGGTAATCTGTTTTCATTTTTATTGAAACAGTAAAAATAAATACAAAAAAAGAATAAATAGTAAAAAAAAAAATAATACATAATAGAATAAAATAAATAATAAATAAAAAGGTAACTCCAATAGGTTTGCACGAATAAATCTACGCAAATTGCACTAGCTGTTGTTTTTTTTTTTACTTTGATACGTTTCACAAGTCATCCAGCCACCTTTCCCAATAGACAATGTTGAATTCACACATCATGCAGTGAGATGAATAACAAAACATGTGGAGCAAAAGAAAACAGCAAATCTGGTTGCCTTGATCTATTACTCAATACATCCCTTTATTATTTAGTGTAATTTTTTTTAATTACTGTTTTATTAAATATTTTAAACTGACACCCCAGGAAAAGTGCCAAACCTTGGCCAAAGGCCATGGGGCTGGAAAGTTGACAGGGGCAGGCTTACTATTCCTGGTGCACCAGTCTGGTAATCGGAAGGAAGGGCCATTATTCTTCATTTTATTTTAAACAATTACAAAATAAATAAATAAAGTATAACTCCTGCATTTCTGTAGGAATAAATCTAGGCAATGCAATGGCACAAGTCCTCCAGCTGCCTTTCCTAATAATGCAATGAATAACAAAACATGTAAAGCAAATGAAAACAGCAAGTCCAGTTGCCTTGATCTATTACTAAATACATATCTAGTATTACATTGATGCGGCAGCGTCTGGTGAACACCGGGCGCTGTACGCAAAATCACATTTATGAAAGTGATTCTGGTGAGCAACTCTAACAGTGCCATGTAGCGTATGATTCATCATTACAGGTGGCTCAGCGTATAGCGCCAGCGCTCTGGCTTCCAGAGCACCAGGTACTACCTGTCGCTCTCCCATACATTGCAATAGACGTTCCTTTTCTTCTGCTTAAACAAGTTTTTTTCGTTTTTTTTCTCTCAAATAATTGTGTGACCTCTTGTCTAGAAAAAGTCATTTTTGAAAACTTTTTTGATTTTTTTGTTTTTTTTTTTTGTGCAGAATTGTCATTACAGGTCTGGCACTAAAGTGTTAAAGTGGACCAAAACCCAGGATTTTGACTATCCTGGGTTTTGGTCCATTGCCCCAGGGCACTCCGATTGGGGGTGCCCTGCTACGTGAAACCCCCCAGAGATCGCGCAATAACTCACCTCATCCGGGTCCTACGGCACATATGCGGCCTCTCGTCCAATCAGCGCAATCGGAGCTGCTGAGCTAACCCAACGTCTTAGCTCAGCGGCTCCAAGTGCGCTGGTGGCCGCATCTCGCACTTCCCTCTAACAGGGATGGCCGGCGTGGGCACGCGCCCTGCTAGAGGGATAGCGTGCATGCGCCGTTGGACCGGGATTAAGGTAAGTGTAGCAGGCGACCTGGGGGGTTTCACACAGCGGGGCATCCCGATTTTGGGTGCCCGGGGGGAAGGGAATAGATCGGCCCAGGAATCTATCCAGCTAGGTTTTTGTCCACAATGTTAAAACAATGTAATTCGATGTGTTTTCGCTCTGTTAATGGTGGATATGTGTTCAAAAACAGGCAGTAATCACACAGCGTCTGGCTACAGCGCCCAGATCCAGAGCGCCGAAGCTGTGTGTGTCTGTTTTTTTGTTGAATATGGTGTGAGTCGCTGAGAGTCGGTCGCGCTGAGCTGACGCTACCTTTCGCTCCCTGCAACGCTGTACTTGTGTTAGAGCTCCCAACATACATCATCTCATTCATCAATGCTGGCCAGGTTACTACAGCGACTGAGGCGGTCTGTTACAGCGCCCCATACATGTTTACAGCGTCCACTAGTGGTCGCCCTAAGCGCCTCTATACAGACGCTCATCAGCCGATACCTGGTGTTAGTAATGAATCAGCCTCCACGTCACTTCTATAGTGATCAAATGCATTAGCAGTGCACTGCAGCAAAAATACTGCATGCAGCACACATATGTATAAACAATTTGGGTTGGGCTAGTTTGGTTCTGCTTTAAGGTAAGCAGAGCTCAAATTAGGATAAGGCGCGCTTTAGGGTTAGGTTAGGGTGGTTGGGTAAGTTTCCTTGGGTTGAGTGGGTAATAGTTATCTGTTTTGGTGGGACAGGTAAGTCTTTTTCAGGTTTTAGATGGGAGAGGTAAGTCTTTTTCCTTTACCTATCCCCTCAAAAACACGAAAAAAGAAGGGGAGGCCAATTCATTAATAGCGCCAGGTAGCGACAGATGAGCGACAGTAGCGGCATTTTCAGAGCGCCCGCTAGTAGTCGCTGTGCTTGGCCGTTGTTCTGTAGTTGATAGCGACTCAGTCGGTTTGCCGAAAGGTTGAATATTGGAGTCGCTATTTGACAGGTTCCGCGCTGTATGGGAGTGCATGACAGCGAATGGCCATAGCGAACGGCTCCCAGCATATTCATTAACAAATCACGCTAAAAAAATTCTCGCGCTGTGAAATGCTTGTTTAAACCCCAGAGCGCTGGCGGCGATGGGTTAAAAGTAGTTTTTTAACCCCCAAACAACCATATTTTTGGGAGAAAAAAAAAACAAGTTTTTCAAAACATTTTGTAATATGAATACATTAATATCAGACCTGTAATATCAATTCTGCACAAATTTGTTTTTTTTTTTTTTTTTTTACCTTAAAGAAAATATCTAACATGGCAGAAGTGGTCACAGAATTTTTGACATTAAAAAAAAAAAACATTAATAGCAATTAATTAAGAATATTTAAAGATTGCTCCATTGAAATGCATTGGAGAGCGCCAGGTAGCGAGAGGTCATACCTGTCGCTGTTCAAGGTCGGACGCTGGCGCTGTGGGGTGAGGCTGGAATAATGATGAATGAGTGGCTATCTGGCGCTCTGTCAGTCGCTAAGCAGGATCGGCTTGATAAATGTGTGATTGCGGAGGGGAGCCGGCGTTCTCGTGGCGGTGACCGTCATTACCGTTCGCTCACCATTCGCTACCAGGCGCTATCCCTTGTTAAATAAGGGCCAAAGACTTACCTGTCCCACCAAAACTCCGTAAAAGAAAAAGACTCACCTCTCCCATCTAAAACAAGGAAAAAGAAAAAGACTTACCTGTCCCACCAAAACTGATAATTATTACCCAACTCAACCCCTGGAAACGTATCCAACCACTCAAACCTAACCAGTCCAAAGCGCGCCTTATGCTAATTTGAGCTCTGCTTACCTTAAAGCAGAACCAAACTAGCCCAGCCCAAATGGTTTACACACAGGGGACACTGGTCACCCCCATTAGGTGCAGCTTAACCACACATCCCCTATACACACAACACTCTCTCCAGTACACATATGTGAATGGGCCCCTTGAACAGAATGGGCAAACATGCATACACCACTTTAATTTGTGTTGTAAAATGAATGTTAACTCAAAAGGGTCACATGCCTGATTTTATGAGAAATCATTAGTCAGGCTCCCATGATCCTTCACATAACTTGGCAGCGGGGCTTCCTGCTGGATTAAATAATGATTTGCGATTCCACCTGCCAGAGACTCTTCCGCTATGTAAAATAAGATCAGCTGGTAAGTCCTCTCTCAAGACAACGCTGCCTGGCACTTCAAGGGAAATGTCGGATCACATTTCTGCAATGCTAGACCGGGAAAGAAAGCTCACATAGCTTGGGTGATATTATATAACTTGAAAAAGAAATAAACAGCTCACCAGTATAATATTTGCAAAGTCCTGTTGCAGGGCCAAACATCCCACCTGTATTTATCAGTAATATTCACATTCAGCCAGTAACCAGGTAAATCCCTTTATTTCATTCACAGGATGGCACAATTATGCCGTTCTGCAGATATTATACACGCTGCTACGCGTTTCAGACCTCACGGATCCTTAGTCATGCATACATATAAAACAAGCAACTTACGTAGAGGCTAATTATTATTATTATTATTTATTTATATAGCGCCATCATCTTCTGTAGCGCTTTACAAAGTAGTAATTACAGACAGGGTAGAAACATACGGTACATATACTATTTCAAATGCAGTTTTACAGAGTTGACAGTGGATATTCAGAGTACAAGATACAATAGGGGAGAGAGCCCTGCCCTTGCGAGCTTACAGTCTAAAGGAGTCTAAAGGCTAATTCATTACTAACGCCAGGTATCAGCAGATGAGCGTCTGTATAGCGGCGCTTAGAGCGATCGCTAGTAGACGCTGTAAGTGGGTATTGGGCGCTGCAACTGAGCGCCTTAGTCGCTCTAGTAACCTGGCCGGCATTGTTGAATGTGATGTATGTTGGGCGCTCTAACACCAGTACAGCGCTGCAGGGAGTGAGAGGTAGCGCCAGCTCAGTTCGACCGACTCTCGGCGCTCCACACCATCGGGGCTCTAAATCTGGTCGCTATAGCATAGAGCGCCAGACGCTGTGTGATTAAAGTCCGTTTTTGAACACATATCCACCAGTAACAAAGCAAAAACACATGGAATGACATTGGTTTAACACTGGGACAATAACACTTTAGTGCCAGACCTGTAATGGCAATTCTGAATTAAAAAATAAAAAAAGTCAAAAAAGTTTCTAAAAGTGTTTGTTGGCAGCCACACAATGATTTGAGCAAAAATAAAATAAAAAATGTCAAACACGCTGTTTAAACATAAACAAATGAACGGCCATTGAAATGTTGAAAATGGAAGCTAGAGCGCCGACGCTATACCCTGAGCCGCCTGGATTAATACATGTGACGCTACATGGCGCTGTTAGAGTTGCTCACCAGATTCACTTTCATAAATGTGGTTTTGCGTACAGTGCCCGGTGTTCGCCAGGCGCTGCCTGCCGCTACAAGGCACTACCTGGCGCTATCGCTTCCTAAATAACACCCATAGTATCTGGTTAGTTGTGCCACGCCTGAGGTCCCGAAGTACCAACAGACCCAGCAATCCCAACAGTGCAGGATTACAAACTGACTATCGACTCACTGTTACAGTGGGGAGTGGATTGCACTCCTAGGCCTGTTGGATGTGCTGCAGCCCGGAGTTTTTGCGCTTGGCTTTCCGTGGTGTCGGGATTGCTGGGTTTGTTAGTACATCGGGACCAGGGGGGGGGGTGGGACCAGAGGCATGACCCGAATGACCAGATGCTATGTAAGTTGCTTGTGAGTTTTATATGTATCCATGACTAAGGAGCTGCAAGCTCTGAAACGCGTAGCGGCGTGTATATCTGCAGAATGGCATAACTGTGCTATCCTATGTATGGAATAGAGAATCCTTTAGTGATTCAGATCTGCATGTTACAGCTCAAGGAGGGACAGGTAAGAACAATGAGGGACAGGGGGGCATGGGCTCAAAAGAGGGACAGTCCCTACAAATCAGGGACAGTTGGGAGGTATGCTATTATAGTGTAATAGCAATTATTGTGTATATAGTGCATGCTGACCATTTTTTTAGAGGGACAAATTTGGGAAGCTTAAAGTCTAGGAGACCCCAGGGCAGGCATACTCAATCCCCTCTATCAGGGTGTCCCTCTGTGTAAAACCCCCCAGGTCACCTGAAAACTCATCTTCGGATCCGGTCTAATGGCGTATGCGCGAGCAGTCGCAGCATCTTCACCATCCCTTTAGCAGGGCGTATGCCCGCTCTGGCCGTTCACAAAGGGATAGTGGGGATGCGGCTCGCATTAGACGAGCTCCTGGACGAAGCGGCTTGAGTGGATCCAAGCGAATTGATTGGACGAGAGGCCGTGCATGCGTCATAGGACCGGCAAGAGGTGAGTTTGTTTGGGCGACCTGGGGGGGTTTCACACAAGATAAAGGCAAGGGGATCTGCACAATACCCTATAATAATTAAAGGTGCCACTCCCAAAGCTATATAAAGCTCACCTCAAGAACACAGAATCATAGAGGGAGGCACTCAAGAAATGTATCAAAAAAATACAATTTATTCTATGTCACTAAATTAATCACTACACATGACCACTACACAATTCAAATCCCTTAAAAACACATAATGAGACAATACATATAAGAAAAACCAACATGGAAGTGTGTAGGCGATGGGGAGAGCACTGGCATGCACAAATATCAATCAGCACACACATAGAGGCTGATTCATGACTAACGCCAGGTAGCGACAGATGAGCGTCTGTAGCAGGCATTTTCAGAGCGCCCGCTAGTAGTCACTGTGCTCAGCCGTGGGTCGCTACTTTATAGCAACTCGGAGGCTGTGCAGTAATGTTGAATACATTGTGAGGAGTCGCTATTTGACCAGTACTGCGCTGTATGGGAGCGCATGTTAGCGACTGCTCATAGCGACCGACTCACACCATATTCAGGAAAAAACAGGCTCACAAATCTCTGGCGCTGAAAAATACTTGTTTGAAGCCCAAAACGCAGGGGGCGGTGTGTTTAAAGTCCGTTTTCAAGCATCTATCAGCTAGTAACAAAGCGAAAACATATGGAATTACATTGTAGCAACATAGTAACATGAACACTTTAATGCCAGACCTGTAATGTCATTTCTGAAGAAATATTTAAAAAATGTAAAAAATGTGAAAAAACTGCTTATTCAGTGCCAGAAGAGGTCACAGAATTATTTGTGATTTTTGGGGAAAATAAAAAAACAACCCCGTTGAAAGAGAAGAAAAGGTTCGTCCATTGAAATGTATGGGAGAGCGACAGGTAGCGAGAGGTCATACCTGGCGCTGTGCAAGGCTGAACGCTGGCGCTGTTCGCAGAGGCTTTGAAAATGATGAATCAGACGCTACATGCCGCTATCCCAGTCGCTAAACAGATTCTGCTTGATAAATGTGGAATTGCGTTCCATGTCCGGCGTTAACCAGTCGCTATCTGTCGCTACCTCTCATTAACCAGTCGCTATCTGTCGCTATCCTTTCTTAAATAAGGGCCATAAACACAAGTGATCTAATCAGAATGTGCAGATCCTGCCTATGATCCGGATCCTATATCAAATAACTATAACGTGCAAAGTGCAACCAATCAATAGATAAGAATAGAATATATAATCACAAACAGAACCTACATGGGGGGTTTCACACACTGATCTGGGTGTAAGGACCAATCCTGGGTGTTGGTCCACTTTAAGGCAAGTTTACTGAATCAAGGCCTAAGTGTTAGAATGAAAGAAGCCTTTGATTGTTAAATACACTGAACATGTTTTTCAAGCTAAAAAGAGGTTATTTGGGTATTTTTTTGTTTTTCAATGAGAGCTCTAACTTTATATAGAGATGTTCTACTACAATAAAAGGAAAAGTCTTCCAGTTCAAAAATTACATTATTATGTTAAAGGAAATCTCCCGCTTTACAAGAAGTTTAAACCGGACCTTCACCATGATCTATTGAAAAGCCCAAACCCTTATAAAATGATTCCCAAACATCTACAATTAATATATTTTAAGTTTTTAGTCACTTACTTTTTATTCTTTCCCCCACTGGGCTGCAACTCTGTTCAGGACTATAGGATACGGGCACCACCATCTTGCCTCAGAAACATCACAAACTGAGGAGAGGAGAGCGGGATAAAGTGCAGGGGGCAGGTAATAGCTGTGCTTTGCACAGACAGAGCAGAGCTGGGGTCAGGAAAAGGACATCAATCCCAGAATGCAGAGCGACAGTCAGAAGACACTTCCTGATGCTCCATAAGCCGCCATCTTGGATGTTTAAAGGCTCATAACATGCAGTAGAGGCAAGTAGGATGATTTTTAATGTGGGCAATCTGTATGTACAGGGTGTGGGAAACATATAAGATAAGCTCTTATTCAGGGTAAAGGTCCGCTTTAAGGCAAGTTTACTGAATCAAGGCCTAAGTGTTAGAATGTATCCACTGAAAGAAGCCTTTGATTGTTAAATACACTGAACATGTTTTTCTTTTTCAATAATTTTTATTGCAGCATATATAATAAGACACAAAAAGTTGTACAACATCCGTCATGCTTTGTTATTGTGTTACATAACCAAAAAAAGGATAATGACAATTTTTGCTTTAGACATATGCACCGAGAGGTGTATCACTTTCTGTTTGTAAACAGTAGCTAACAGTAGCGATACCCCATACAGTTTTATATCAGAAATATCTAATTAGCGCGTTATACTAATGTGGACTTGAAAGTACAAGATAAAACTTATCAAACTATATAAGGCCCTTATTTAAGCAGGGATAGCGTCAGGTAGTGGCTGGTTAATGACAGGTAGCGACAGGTAGCGACTGGTGAACGCTGGACACGGCACGCAATTACACATTTATCAAGCAGAATCTGTTTAGCGACTGGGATAACGCCATGTAGCTTCTGATTCATCATTTTCACAGCCTCAGCGAACAGCGCCAGCGTTCAGCCTTGCACAGCGCCAGGTATGACCTCTCGCTACCTGTCGCTCTCACATACATTTCAATGGACGATACTTTTCTTCTCTTCTCTGGGTTTTTATTTTTTTTCTCAAAAAATCACAAACAATCCTTTGACCTCTTCTGGCATTGAATAAGCTGTTTTTTCACAATTTTATCATTTTTTTATATATTTCTTCAGAAATGACATTACAGGTCTGCCATTAAAGTGTTCATGTTGCAATGTTGCTACAATGTAATCTTATATGTTACTAGTGGAAAGATGCTGCGCTTTGGGTTTCAAACAAGCATTTTTCAGCGCCAGAGATTTGTGAGGCTTTTTTTTTTGCTGAATATGGTGTGAGTCGGTCGCTATGAGCAGTCGCTAACATGCGCTCCCATACAGCGCTATACTGGTCAAATAGCCACTCGTCACAATGTATTCAACATTACTGAACAGCAACTGAGTCGCTGAAAATGCCTGCTACAGACACTCATCTGTCGCTACCTGGCGTTAGTGATGAATCAGCCTGCAAGACTTCAACGGGGAGGCTGATTTATTAATAGCGACATGTAGCGACAGTTGAGCGACTGTAGCGGTATTTTCACAGCGCCCGCTAGTAGTCGCTGTGCTTGGCCGTTGTTCGGTTGTTCACAGCGACTCAGTCGGTGTGGCGTAATGTTGAATACAAGGTTACGAGTCGCTATTTGACAGGTTCCGCGATGTATGGGTGCGCATGATAGCGACTGGTCAGAGCGTCCGGCTTCCACCATATTCATCAAAAAATCACGCTCAAAAAATTAAAGCGCTGTGAAATGCATGTTTAAACCCCAGAGCGCTGGCGGCGATGTGTTAAAAGTAGTTTTTTAACCCCCAAACCACCATATTTTTGGAAAACAAAAAAAAAAAAAGTTTTTAAAATAATTTAGTAATATGAATACATTAATATCAGACCTGTAATATCAATTCTGCACAATTTTTTTTTTCCCTTAAAAAAATTATCTAAAATGGCAGAAGTGGTCACAGAATGTTTCACATTAAAAAAAAAAAAAAAAAAAAAAACATTAATAACAATTAATTATTAATATTTAAAGATTGTTCCATTGAAATGCATTGGAGCGCGCCAGGTAGCGAGAGGTCATACCTGTCGCTGATCAAGGTCGGACGCTGGCGCTGTGGGCTGAGGCTGGAATAATGATGAATGAGTCGCTATATGGCGCTATCTCAGTCGCTAAGCAGGATCGGCTTGATAAATGTGTGATTGTGGTGGGGAGCCGGCGTTCTCGTGGCGGGGCCCGTCATTATCGTCCGCTCACCAGTCGCTACCTGTCGCTATTCCTTCATAAATAAGGGCCTGTGTCTCTTCATATATAGTCATCAAATATAATGAACATGTTTTTCAAGCTAAAAAGAGGTTATTTGGGATTGTTATTTTTTTGTTTTTCAAGGAGAACTCTAACTTTATAAAGAGATGTTGTACTACAATAAAAGGAAAAGTCTTTCAGTTCTAAAATGACATTATTATGTTAAGGGAAATCTCCCACTTTACAAGAAGTTTAAGGGAGATTTCTCTTTTCTATTTCTCTGACATTGTTTGGCTAAGTGGACCTCTGATGTTTTTGTTTCAATCAGAACCAAAGCTCCCAGATTTTGGCCCTTATTCATGAAGGGATAGCGTCAGGTAGTGGCTGGTTAATGACAGGTAGCGTCAGATAGCGACTGGTGAACGCCGGACACGGCACGCAATTACACATTTATCAAGCAGAATCTGTTTAGCGACTGGGACAGCGCCATGTAGCGTCTGATTCATCATTTTCCCAGCCTCAGCGAACAGCGCCGGCGTTCAGCCTTGCACAGCGCCAGGTATGACCTCTCGCTACCTGTCGCTCTCCCATACATTTCAATGGACGAACCTTTTCTTCTTTTTAAACAGGGTTTCTTGTTTATTTTTTTCAAAAAATCACAAATAATTCTGTGACCTCTTCTGGCATTGAATAAGCAGTTTTTTCACATTTTTTTTAATTTTTTATATATTTCTTCAGAAATGACATTACAGGTCTGCCATTAAAGTGTTCATGTTACAATGTTGTTACAATGTAATTCCATATGTTTTCGCTTTGTTACTGGTGGAAAGATGCTGGAAAACAGACTTTAAACACACCGCCTCCTGCGCTCTGGGCTTCAAACAAGCATTTTTCAGCGCCAGAGATTTGTGAGGCTGTTTTTTTTTGCTGAATATGGTGTGAGCATTTCGCTATGAGCAGTCGCTAACATGCGCTCCCATACAGTGCTGTACTGGTCAAATAGCGACTCCTCACAATGTATTCAGCATTACTGAACAGCGACTGAGTCGCTATGAAGTAGCGACCTGCAGCCGAGGTCAGCGACTCCTAGAGGGCGCTCTGAAAATGCCTGCTACAGACGCTCATCTGTCGCTACCTGGCGTTAGTGATGAATCAGCCTGCCAGTGATTTTCCCATCATGCAATTTGGAGCATTTGGCTACTTTAGTTGCTTCCCAAAGACCCAAAAGCACACCCTGATTGTTTTCCTCATAGACAGGGATTAGATAGGGATTCAGATTCAGGTGATACTGAGCCGGAATATTGAAAACTATTTGGCAGAACTGCGCCAGGACAGAGGGCATAGCGCCAGATTCACCTCATCACTATTTATAACCATATTCAGCCAAAGCCAATTTAACCCTTTAGCTGTCAGCCTACCTATAGATTTTGCCACGCTTCATTGCCAGACCCTTTTTTACTATTTTGCACTCTATAGGTTTATTTAAGAAATGCTAACGCCATGCAGCGCCACGTAGCGCCAGGTGAACGTATATGAAAGTCAATCTGGTGAGCGCCTCTAATAGCATCATGTAGTCACTGTTTTTATTCTCAAATAATGTTGTGACCTCTCCTGGCCTAGAAAACTACATTTTTGAAATTATTTTTCAGTTTTAATATATTTATGCAGAATTGACATTACAGGTCTGGCAGTAATGTGTTCATGTCACAATGTTATAACAATGTAATTCCATATGTTTTCGCTTTGTTACTGGTGGATACATGGTAAAAAAACAGCCTTTAATCACACAGCCTCTGGCGCTCTGGGCTTCAGCGCAGCATTTTTGAGCGCCGGTGGTGTGCGAGGCTGTTTTTTTATGAATATGGTGTGAGTTGGTCGCCCTGACCAGCCGCTACCATTCGCTCCCATACAGCGCTGTACTGGTCATATAGCGACTCCAACAATGTATTCATCAATGCTGCACAGCGACTGAGGCGCTCTGAACTAGCGAACCACGGGCAAGCACAGCGACTACTAGCGGGCGCTCCTAAATTCGCTCTACAAACGCTCATCTGTCGCCACCTGCCGCTAATAATGAATCAACCTGATAGCTTCTGCCGCTTGGCACTAGAGCGTCCAGTCTTAGAGCGCCGATGCTGGTTGTGTATAGTTTTTCCTTAAATATGGGCTTCAGTGCCGAGTGCCGGATGCACTGGTGCTACCTATCGCTCGCTGCAGCTTTGTCCTGTTGTTAGATGTAGTGTAGTCTTGGCGCTTTGACCTTGGGACACCACCTAGTGTTCTCCATTGGCTCTGCAGTGAATCAGGGAGAACGCTTCTACAGCGTCCTGCATACATCACATTTATCACTGCAAAACAGGATAGTACAGCGTCACTTGTCCAGCCGCTACGCTAGGTTATAGTGCCAGACACCCGCTGTAAGTGCCACTACATAGACGCTCACATGGCAATATGTGGCGCTAGTGTTAAAATTAGCCTTAAAGTTATTTATTTATGCAGAATGTATGTGTAGGTCGGCCATTGTAGTGTCATTGTCACAGTGTTAAAACAATGTCATTCCATGTGTTTTCGCTCTGGTGCTGGTGGATATGTGTTAAGAAACTGACTTCTTGCACATAGCTTCTGCCGCTAGGCGCTAGAGCGTCCAGTTTTAGAGCGCCGATGCTGGTTGTGTATAGTTTTTCCTTAAATATGGGCTTCAGTGCCAAGTTCCGGGTGCACTTAACTGGTGCTACCTATCGCTCGCTGCAGCTTTGTCCTGTTGTTAGATGTAGCGTAGTCTTGGGCGCTTTGACCTTGGGACACCACCTAGTGTTCTCTATTGGCTCCGCTACGCTAGGTTATAGCGCCAGATACCCGCTTGAAGTGGACGCTCTAAGCACCACTACATAGACGCTCACATGGCAATACGTGGCGCTAGTCTTAAAATTTGCCTCTTAATGTTTTTTTTTTAAAACTGGTGATGTGGGAAAGACCCATTCCTCCAGATTATAGTGGTACCACATATGTATACCCATTGGTGGTGCAGGTAATGTGACTTGAACTGCTATAGGGGTTCATGGGACCCCTTTACCAGTTTAAAGGTGAAGTGAAAATAAAATAAAACACAACATATGTTTTCACCATTTTTTTAATATTCTCAATTGACTTAATATATATATATATGTTTTCATAGCTTGTCCGGGGCATTGCACTTTTTGATGCTTTTCGGAAGCAGACAGATCCTTTTTCTTTTCCATATTGCGTGTTCCCTGCTTAATAATGTGGGAAATCCCTCTTAAATAGTTTTACTTTCATTGGGCTCACCTGGCAAACGAATTATTACGGGTGTTTGAAATTGATTTTAGTGATCCAAAGAGCCCTTAGACACAATACCAACCATGAGTTTTATTGGAAACAAAAAATACATTTATATGACACTTAAAGGGATACAGAAGGCAAAGGCAATTGTTAGACCGTTGCCCTAAACTGTTTTTACTTTTTAAATTGAAGAAGAAATGGCTGAGATATCGAGGTTTACAGTTTCACCTTATGATTTATCTTTTGAAATATTTGTGTGTGGGCCTTGGCTCTGTGATGCCCCATGATAATCAGCATAATGGGCGGGTAATGGTCTGTAAGACACAGGCATTCACATCATCACCTGGCTGTTCTCTCTCAATCCCAGTGTCCACAGTCTGATGATGTGGAGCTTTAGACCACCAGCTTAGCTTTATTATTGGTGGTCTATGGCAAAGGAATTCATGGGGTGTGCCACTGCGCTTTGCCTTGTATCTACTTTCAGAAGCAGATTTGTTCTGAAAGGAAGGGAGAGGGCAGCCATGATGAGGTGAGCTGCTAAACAACAGTTTATACACTTTGCCCACAGAGTCCTTTTAAATCCAATTTTCATAACAATTTGGAACACACGAGAGTCAATTCATGGTCAGCGTGAAAAAAACCCAAACCAAGTACAACCAATTCTGCATTGGCCTACACGTCTGATTTATGGCTTTGTGCGCACCCGGGTGAATGGCACCAAATGGCTCGCGATCGCGGCAAACTCATTTGGTTGGCTAAGCCCTTAACTGTTCTTGATGCCCCCCCCCCCCATATTTTTCCCCTTTCTTTACCGTTTCTCAATTGCGATTTTGTCTCTCCAGCTTCTGTGTTTTAGGCAAATCTCTATTCTCCATTTCAGAGTGTATTCCCTGTCAGGTGACTCAGGGAATTGCAACTGAGATACAGCAAAGAAAGAGGAGAAATACTTTGGTGTTGTTTATTTATAGGTGTTTATTTTTCCTTATTTTTAGGTGTCATGTTTTATTGGGGATATCCTGATTCCAGGGCACCTCCAGGGTAGTTTTTCCAAATGTTTAGTCCCAGATGTTCTCTTTACCCCTTCCTCCCTGCCTTGTTTTGCATATTAATGCTTAATAATTGTGCTATTTTTTTTTTATTACTCTTAATTTTTGGGGCCTAATGTCCACCTTTTTTTTTGGTGTTTGTATCATTAAACATTTTGAGATTTGTCAACTTGGATAACTTTTAACCATTTTTTTCTCACCAAAACCCCCAAAAAGGGAAAATTACTCAAATAAACTTGCGGCTGACACTTATTGCTAAAAAAACATGCCGATGTGTTTTAGGAATGAAATAAGCCTGTTAGTCAGTAAAGTCGTCAGTTTACTCCAACTTTTTGCTGGAGGAAATTCACTCCGGAATTTGACACATTGCGCACGCTTTTCTGCCCTCTAATTTCATGCGCCAGTTTGGTAGAATTTCAGGCACAAGCTTCCACATTGGCGCGCGCTTGTTTCCGCCTTAAACAATGAACTTCAAATTTTGACAGCCATAAATAAGGAGCATCTAGAAGTGGAATGCCCCATTTTGAGAAACTCCCCAGGTCGCCTTGAAACTCACCTTCTTTCCCAGTCCAACGGCGCATGCCACATCCCCGCTATCCCCTTAGCAGGGCATGTTCCCTGCTCCCTGTAAGAGGGTAGCGGGGGATGCAGCCTCCAGCGTGCTCAGATCCACTCGCCTTGGACGAGCTATTAGACGAAGGGGCGGGAGTGTGCTGATTGTACGAGAGGGCTGCACATGCACCATAGGACCGGGGAAGGCCGATCGGGTGTCCTCGGGGCAAGGACCAAAGCAGGATAGTCAAAATCCTGGGATTTGGTCCACTTTAAATATTAAAGATACTTACTTATCTGGACACCTATAGACATATCTCATTCAATTTTAAATCCGTAAGCATTGATATGGAGTTGCCCCACTCAACTATGGCAGCTAAAAAAAGCATGGAGGCACAGAAAATCTTCCTACCCCAAATCAGATCACAAAGGAGGATGCACACAATTGTCCAAAATGTCTAGCTATACTAAATCATTACATTTTCCCTTTCCCTTTCCCCCAAAAAGTTGGTAGGACAATCCCTCTACCCCCATATTTAGTGTTTTAATGCAGTTAGGCAGGTAACATTTTGCTGACATTCACCCAGACCCATCTTTCAGATAGAGACCGGGTAGCCATAAGGGCAGGAGAGCCAAGACTCCAGCTGTGAAGAGGGGGGCCCTGACCAGGTAACCTATTGGCCATCCTGACCTGCGACCCGCAGGCTGCCACACTATTGCCTCCTTCCCCCAGGCTGGTTTGCCTTGGGGCCCAATTCAAACTAGGGACCAAGCCATCACACATAGGTTAGATAGAGAAGCAGACTCTATAGCACTATAATGTGATGGCTGGGCCCCTAGTCTGATTTTCAGGTTCCTTTATGGCCTCAATAATTAGCCTGACTGTCTTGGGGACAGAGGTCCAGTTCAAACTAAGGCCCCAAACATTGGTGGGGATGCCCAATTACCCTAAAAGAGTACAAACCAGAGACTTAGCGTTGCACACACTCAAATAATATCAAACATTTATTTAATCCACATGATACAATATGACTAAAATACAATTTAAAAAACATACAAGACACAAACATTCTCACAATCTGCCATGGGGGGCCCTGCCTCGAAAAAGTGACGGGGCGTCACGAAACGCGTAGGCTTTTTCCTGGGGGGGACGAGTGGCTGCCTATACCACGGACACTATGCATCTGTATGATAAGTGTATTTTTTTCATGTTTTTGCACCTACCTCATTTAATTTATTGCTAGACTTGGTCATTAGGTTTTGACACACTTTATTGGATAGAGAATAGAGAAGCCCAGGATAGAGAAGCATGTTCAGTCACTCCATAGATCTTGTTTCTGCTTCTCGGGCAGGCTGATTCATCACTAACGCCAGGTAGCGACAGATGAGCATCTGTAGCAGGCATTTTCAGAGCGCCCACTAGTAGTCACTGTGCTCGGCTGTGGGTCGCTCGCTGTGCAGCAATGATGAATACATTGTGACGAGTCGCTATTTGACCAGTACAGCGCTATATGGGAGCGCATGTTAGCGATTGGTCAGTGCGACCGACTCACAACATATTCATTAAAAAAACATCCTCACAAAACTCTGGCGCTGGAAAATGCTTCTGTGAAGCCCAGAGCGCCGGAGGCTGTGTGTTTAAAGTCTGTTTTTCAGCATGTATCCACCAGTAACCAAGCGAAAACATATGGAATTACATTGTAATAACATTGTAATGCCAGACCTGTAATGTCATTGCTGCAGAAATATATAAGACATGAAATATCTTCAATGCCATAAGAGGTCTCAACATTATTTAAGATTTAAAAAAAAAAAAAACCCAGTTAAAAGAGAAGAAAAGGATCGTCCATTGAAATGTATGGGAGAGCGACAGGTAGCGAGAGGTAAGACGTGGCGCTCTGCAAGGCTGAACGCCGGCGCTGTACGCTGAGGCTGGGATAATGATGAATCGGACGCTACATGACGTTATCCCAGTCGCTCAACAGATTCTGCATGATAAATGTGTAGTTGCCGTGTCCGGCGTTCACCTGTCGCTACCTGTCATTTACAAGGCCCTACCTGACGCTATCCATTCATAAATAAGGCCCTAAATTTGAATTGTTGCTTGAATACAGCTGCTCAGCCATGGAAACCCATTCCATGAAGCTCCTGTTGGTGGGCATATTTTTTATGCGGATGATAATGACAGCGTGTGTACACAGGCCGGGAAGTGGGCTCTAATACTCACCCTGGCTCCTGTGTTCTGCCCGCCATCATCCGCATTTCAGGCAGGTGACATAGGCGTTCCATTAAGTTTTTGGTACTAGTCTGGACTGTGGAGGAAGACAAGCAAAATGCAGTAGCCGGGGTGAGTATGTCGCCATGCTTCCAAGCCGTGCTCTGCTCTTGTTAGTACCGCGCCTCCATTCTCTACACACAGCATATATAGGGGGGGGGGGTCAAAATACCCAGGGGACACTCCAGTACATTGTTGCTATCAAAATGTTTTTTCTTTTAAAATGCAAAGTTGCAAACAAATAGAAAAGAAAAAAATAACAGATAATCTTATCAAATTAAAGACTTTTTTTTATTTTGCCACACAAAATAATTGTAATTTTTAATTATAATTATTTTGCCACACATGGCAAATTGCTATTGAAAGTGGAATTACCTTTTAAAGTGGACCAAAACCCTCCACTGATCGGCCCGGGAATCTATAAGAATCTATAAGATTCCCGGACCGATCAGTCCCCTGACTGTGGGGCACCCCCGATCTGTGTGAAACCCCCCCAGAAACCCCTAAATCCCTACCTGCTCCTCGATCCAGCGGCGCCTCCCGTGCGTCCCTCTAGCAGGACGCGCACCTGTAAGAGTGACGCGCGGGAGGCGGCGGCGGGCGCGCTCTCTTGTCCGCCGCTGCCTCCCGCTTGTACGTCGGCGGGGATTGGCTGCAGCGGTCACGTGGGAGTGGGGAGAGATGAGTATTTGGGGCTTTCTGGGGGGTTGCACACAGCGGTGCGCCCCCGATCAGTGGACCAGGAAGTGGACCAGGATAGTCAAAATCCTGGGTGTTGGTCCACTTTAAAGTGGATCAAAACCCAGGATTTTGACTATTCTGGGTCTCTGGTCTTTGCCCCCTGGGCACCCTGATCAGGGATGCCCCGCTGTGGGAAATCCCTCAGGTCACCCGATCTCACTCCTTGGTCCTACGGCGCATGCGCAGCCTCTCGTCCAATCAGCGAGTTCGGATCCACTCCCGCCCCTTTGTCCAAGAGCTTTTCTTCAGTACAATGAATGGGGCAGAACAAGAAGGCAAGAAGTGGTTTAAAGAAGAAACTTGATAGACAAGGGGGCACAACCTGAAGCTAGTCGGGGGGAAGATCAGGAGCAATGTTAGAAAATATTATTTTACAGAAAGAGTAGTAGATGCTTGGAACAAACTTCCAGCAGAGGTAGTTGAAAAATCAACAGTCACTGAATATAAACATGCCTGGGATAAGCACACATCTATCCTAAGATAAAGAGAACATACAGTATACACATAGATGGACCGTATGCTCTCCTTCTGCCGTCAACCTTCTATGTTTTTTTATGTTTCTATGCAACACTCAACAGTCAGCTCCCTGGTGGCCAGGGCCTGGGCCTAGAAATGGCCTTGCATAGCCTTTCACAGCAGCACCCCAACTTTGAACAATGGCGGTGGAACCTAGAAGTAGGTAAGCATGCAGTTCGGGTAAAAGCAGAACAAATCCCATGAAGGCTGACCCTAAAATCTAAAAGATTCAAGGGCTGGCTGCTGGCCTTTCCCTAGTGCATCCCAAATCTGGATGCCCTGTTGTGTGACCCCCCCCCCAACAGGTTACAGCAAAACTCACCTCCTTTCTGGATCCCTCAAAGATCAGGCAGTCACATCCCTTTAAGCCAGACCTGGACATTGTAAGGCCCCAGGGCCACATACGGCCCTTTGATAGGCTCTGACCGGCCCGCGAGCAGTGTTCCCTGTAATGTGCGAGCCCGTGTGCTGCCGCCGCCCGCGCCTCTCAGTCCCGCCCACTGTCCGCGTAGTCTTGCCAGAAAAGATAGAGCCGGGTTTGAACAGCACTTTTGCCCCTCTGTAGTGAGTCTAATGTAGCAGGGCGTGTGTGGATCAGAGCCTGTCGTCTTATTGGACAGCTCCCTCCTGCAGGGTGGTCTTCCCCCTGGGTATCACAGATCAGGATGCCCCACGGTGTGAAACCCTTGCTACTTAGTAGCAACTTGACAAATGGTGGACTCCCCCTTAAAGTGGAAATGAACCCAGAGCGGCCACTGGTCTTCCACCTGGGCATCCCAGATCGGGGCTTTGTTCCGCTTTAAAGTGGACCAACACCGTCCTAAGATCGGCCTGGGAATCTATAAGATTCCCGGACCGATCAGACCCCTGACTGCGGGGCACCCCGATCGGGGGTGCCCCGCTGTATGAAACCCCCCATATCCCCGAAATCCCTACCTTATCCTCGTTCCAGCGGCGCCCGCCGCCGCCTCCCGTGCGTCCCTCTAGCAGGATGTGCACCCGCGCCGGCCGTTTGTGAATGGGCGGCGCGGGCGCGCGCCCTGTAAGAGTGACGCGCGGGAGGCAGCGGCGGGCGCGCTCTCTTGTCCGTCGCTGCCTCCTGCTTGTCCCTCGGCGGTGATTGGCAGCGGCGGTGCCCCGCCGAAGTGGACCAAAATCCAGGATAGTCAAAATCCTGGGTGTTGGTCCACTTTAAGGCAGGGAGTCTGCCATTTTTCATGTTGCTACTGAGTAAAAAGGGTTTCACACAGTGGGGCATCCCGATCTGGGATTTCCAGGGGGAAGACCAGCGGCCGCTCTGGGTTTTGTTCTGCTTTATGTGAGGGAATCTGCAATTTTTCACATTGCTACTGAGTAAAAAGTGTGAGCAGCGCTGTGTTACTTTAATAATACTGTAAAGGAGGGGGGTTATTCTATCCTAACCTGATTTGGTCATGATGTTTTAAAGCAGACCAAAACCCATGTAACCCAGCCCTTTGGAGTGTGAAGGAATCCAGGGCTGGGTTACAGGCATCATGCCTCTGGGGCATCCCAATTTGGGCGACCTCACTGGGCACACAAAATGTGGTTTATTTAATAAATTACATTTTTTTTGTAAGGCAACCACTATAACTATATACTCGTAGCAGCTTGTCAAAAAATGCTATTTACTGCTTTTTATAAAGAAATACAATTATATTATGCAGAATTGAGTTCGGCCTTTTGGCCCGGCCCTCCACAATATTTTTAGTTTCTCATGTGGCCCCATGGAAAAAAATAATTGCCCACCCCTGCTTTAAGCTGTAGCATGTGCCCCCGCCGTCCAGTCTTTCAGATAGGCTGGGGCCAGGAGAGAGCCCGCTGCTGGGGATGCTCCCAATTGCCATAAACAGAGCTGTTTGCTGAGCATTAAATATGTATGGCACATGGCCGATTGGACGAGAGCCCGCACATGCGTTGTAGGATTGGGGAAAGGACTGAGTCACTCTGTATGGGCGATCTGGAGGGTTTCACACAGTGGGGCATCCCAAATCGGGATAGTCAAAATCCTGGGTTTTGTTCCGCTTTCAGGGGATTCCTAATCATGAAGCCGTCCTAGGACTCAAAAGTCTGTTTTGACATTACTATTTTCAGCAGCTGACTTTGAACACATTGGATCAGTACTAGCGGGGATTACCCAAGTCATCTCATTTCGTAATTACAATCTAATGTATCATTTTCATTTCCCTTTATCTGCGTTGTAAATCCCATGCTAAATATATGATTCTCTCACTAGAAACTCGCTTAAAATAAAATGTAGTGACCCAGCTTTAGATGACTTCTACTGTTTAATATCCTGTGTCATAGGCACTTTTACTAATATTTATTATATTATTATACTCATATTGGTGTGTGCCTTTTACCAATAAGTAGCTGATCGCACTAAAATAATTCACAGAACAGAGAAAAGAATAAGCATAACCTCATGTATTAAATAGTATATGTATGTTTCTACCCTGTCTGTAATTACTACTTTGTAAAGCGCTACGGAAGATGATGGCGCTATATAAATAAACAATAATATTAATAACAATAATAATGTATAGAAGAGTTACATGATCTGAACAACCCGTTAAATCTCTAATTTTATTAAGCTGGGTGAGGCTACACTTTGCCCAACTAGATGTAACAACACAATTTATACACTGTACAGAAAGCATCTCTATTGTACCTTTGTGTTATCTATGGGCCTTATTCATGAAGGGATAGCGCCAGGTAGCGGCAGGTGAACGCCGGACACGGCACGCAATTACACATTTATGAAGCCGATTCTGTTGAGCGACTGGGGTAACGCCATGTAGCGTACGATTCATCATTATCCCAGTCTCAGCGTACAGCGCCGGCGTTCAAACTTTCAGAGCGCCAAGTCTTACCTCTCGCTACCTGGCGCTCTCCCATACATTTCAATGGGCGTTCTTTTACTTCTCTTTAAACAGGGGGTTTTTATTTTATTTTTTTAATAATTATTCTCAAATAATGTTGTGACCTTTCCTGACATAGAAAAAGCCATTTGTCCCTCTTTGAGGTGTTAAATGCAGATCTGCATCATAAATGATTCATTTGTCTATTCAAAGTGTTTATATTGTTGTAACTGTTACATCCTATGTCCTATCCATCGATCAATGAGAGGGCGTGGCTTAACAATTGTCCCTCCCTGGAAAGTTGGAAGGTATGCTAGAATTGTCCTCACTCGTGGGAGCCGGCGGCCGGAACTTACAGATGGGTTGAATGCGGAGGAATTCCTATGTGTGCACGAGCATACAATGGCCATCAATGCCCGAAAATGTAATCCACTGCAGCAGCTGATAAGGTCTGTGGCTGTTGAAATCTCGCCAGTCTTGGAGCTCGAGTCCCACAATGTAGTACCACCTCCTACAGATGAAGGGCACCAAGGCAGTGCCTGGCATCATGCCCTGCTTACAGTGAATTGGGTGTCATGCTCCTCTCATTGGGATGGCAGCAAGGACAGAAAGCTTGCAAACAGTTCCCAGCATCCAGAAGAAGAATCATTGTGCCCTTGCAGGCAGTGGGAGCAGATCTCTGCCAAATATTGGATACAAACTCTTGTCCCCAAAGACAGGAAACAGAAAAGACAACAAACACCTAAATCCTTTAGAGCACAACAAATTGCGAAAATATCCCATATATATAACACAGCAAATTGATAATATACTCACCTTGTGCCAAAAGCTCAGGTCTAAAATACTCTAGTTCAGGCTAAATCCGTCTTGATTTGGGATGCCCACCAGGGTGAAGCCCCCTGTATACTCTCCTCCATCCCACATAGCATGGTGCGGGTCCGGGGCCGGAATAAGTGTGGTGGAGGCCCCTGGGCACAAAATCTGGTGGAGGCCCCAGATACAGTATTTTCTTTCCTATAAAATATTAGTCCAGCCAAGTAACTGATTGGTGGTTGTCTGGCACCCGCCTACTTACTGGAACGTCAGATCAAGTCCCTTGTGATTCCCTTGTGTGGGTGCGTTCTGCTCGGGAACTCCTGCTTTGCCATTCTGGTGTGGGGGGGGATAGTGTAGTCGACCATCAGAAAACACTTCCCTGCATTGAGCCGCGCAGCGGCTGTGTTTGGTGGCTTATGTGCAGTGACAGCTCTGCACGCACCCATCACTGTAGCATTGCTGACGGCAGCTTTGCTGCTCTAGACTCTCCTTCCTGCCCTGTTTGGCTGCAGGCTTGCACAGGCACAGGGGGCCCACTGCTGCCGATAGCTTTGTTGCTGGCCCCGTGGCCCGTCAGACCATAGACTAAAAAGCCTACTGGACCAGACCATAACCCAAAGACTGGTAGAGGCCCCTTTGCAGGGCAAGTGGTGGAGGCCCCAGGGCTCAAGCCCCTTGCGCCCCCCCTCATAATCCGGCCCTGTGCGGGTCTCTGGGGCATCCCCACTTTGTGTTTTCCATGCCCAGCAGACATAAATGCCTGCCTGTGGGGGCAAACAGGGCAGGGGGTGTAGGGGTACCGTGAATGTGGCTAAGCTTACCCTCACCCATGTGATTGAGGTGAGTTTATGTGGAAACACGGCAGAGCGTCCCAGATCGGATGTCCCTAAGGAGATCTCCTAAAGCACAACGACCACTGGCTTTCCCCCGGGGCACCCCCCTGGCTTTGTGAAACCCGCCAGGGAGCTGGTAATCACTCACCTTTCACTGGTCCAACAGCTCATGCATGGGCTCTCGTCCAATCAGAGCGGTCTGCCCTCTGATTGTTTTCAATAGGGATTGTGCACTTCCCATTGAAGGCAATCAGAGCCCTTAGCCAGGCTAAGGATGTAAACACGGCAAAGGGATCTCATTGGATAAGAGTCCACATATGTGCCTTAGGAGAGGTGAGTTTTACTGGACCAACTAGGGGGTTTCACACAGTGGGGCATACCAGTTTGGGCCACAGAACAAAACCCTGGAAAGTCGAATTCCCGGATTTTGTTCCGCTTTAAAGAGAGCAAACTTTTTGGTCTGCTCAAAATAAATTGATGCACAATCATAATGCTGGTAATAAAAATAAGGTGCAAACATCAAGGAATTAGCAGCATTATAAATGAAGGGCAGCTAAAGGCATTCAAAAAATTTATTGATCCAGGTCAGTTCATTTTAAGGATCATTTTTTGGGATCCCACACTCTGCTACTCGATTGGTCTTGGGATCTGTGTTTCCCAAACCACCTTGAAAGTGGACCAAAACCCAGGATTTTGACTATCCTGGGATTTGGTCCTTTCCCCCCAATCGGGGATGCCCCTCTGCGTGAAACCCCCCTAGATCGCCAAAGACAACTCACCTCTTCCCGGGGATAGCGGGGATGCAGCTGCGGCTCATCCATGCGCCGTTGGACCGGGAAACAAGGTAAGTGTATGGGGCGACCTTAAGGGTTTCACACAGCCCGATTTTGGATGTCCCGGGGGGAGGGAATTGTTCGGTGTGGGTTTTGGTCCACTTTAACTGTCTCATGGCTGGCTGGTTAGACAGGAGTTTCTTATACTACTGGTATAAAGAAAGAGAAGTGGGTTGGGCCAACCACTGTATTTAAAAAAAAAAAAACATGACAGCATGTAGCAGCGTCACAATGACCAGTGAACCACCAATGAGGATAAATAATACGGCAACTGCACCCTGCTGCAAATGCCTCGCTACAAGTGCACCCCTGGGTGTTGTGAAAAGTGAAATGGCCTCAAACTCGGCATACATTCGCATTCACAATATCAGTATGTGAATACAAGAATTCTAAGCTATAACTACTCACAATTATTATGTGTTGTTAACTAACATGTAAAAATGTGTTTTCTGGTGCAGACGCATGTTCCCATTCCTCAGTTACCGTGTGTCAGGCCTGGATCCTCTGGCTCAGTACATGCTACACGTGGACGTGGTTCTGGCAGATCAGAGTCATTGGCGGTTTCAGGGAGGAAAATGGATCCAGTGTGGCAAGGCTGAGGGTAACATGCCAGGTAACTTTCAGCTTATTAATATTCAACGTCCCTCATTGTTAAATATGGTAAAGATACCGGATACCTGTAAGAGATCTGCTTCTACTAGGCATCTATACACAAACATGTTATCAGGTGGATGAAAAGAGTGATCTTATCCTCAAAGTCATGTGATGCAGAGCTATGAAAAATCATTTAAACCGGACCATCAGCATAATTTAATGCAAAGCCCAAACCTCTAAAAAATGATTCCCCAGCATCTAAAATTAATATATTTTACGTTTTTTGTCACATATAATTCTTTCCCCCGCTAGGCTGCAACTCTGTTCAGGACTCTAGGATATGGGCGCCGCCATCTTGCCTCAGAAGCACCACATACTGGGGAGGGGGGGCAAGTGCAGGGGGATGGGTTATAGCTGTGCCACCATCTTAGATGTTTAAAGTGGACCAACACCCAGGATTTTGACTATCCTGGGTTTTGGTCCACTTCGGTGGGGCACCCCGATCGGTGGTGCCACGCTGTGTGAAACCCCCCAGAAAGCCCTGAAAACTCACCTCACCCCGCTCCCACGTGACCGCTGCAGCCAATCCCCGCCGCTGGACAAGCGAGAGGCAGCGCCGGACAAGCAGAGCGCGTCCGCCGCCTCCCGCGCGTCCCTCTTACAGGGAGCGCACCCGCGCCGGCCATTCACAAACGGCCGGCGCGGGAGCGCGCCCTGCTAGAGGGACGCGCGGGAGGCGGCGGACATGCATGCGCCGCTGGAACGTGGAAAAGGTAGGATTGTGGGCTTCCTGGGGGGTTTCACCCCGCTGGACATCCCGATTTCGGATGCCCATCGTGGAGGGATCTGATCGGCCCGGGAATCTTATAGATTCCTGGGCCGATCCCACCTGGATGTTGGTCCACTTTAAAGGCTCAGAAAATGCAGTAGATGCAGGTAGGATGATTTTTAGTATAATCAAATTTTATTGGTTTTTCAGGAAGAAGGGTAAAAAAAAAGATGTAGATAAATTGGAAGCATGGGCAGTTAAATGGCAAATGAAGTTTAACACAGATAAATGTAAGGTTATGCACATGGGAAGGAGAAATCTGTGTCATGATTACACACTAAATAAAGAAACACTTGGTAAAACAACAATGGAAAAGGACCTAGGGGTTTTAGTTGACAATAAGCTCAACTGTAGTAATCAATGCCAGGCAGCTGCTGCCAAAGCAAATAGGATCATGGGGTGCATCAGGAGGGGCATAGGTGCTCATGACCAGAGCATCATTTTACCCCTGTACAAGTCACTGGTCAGACCCCATATGGAATACTGTGTACAGTTCTGGGCACCTGTGCTTAAGAAGGACATATCAGAACTGGAGCTCGTTCAAAGAAGGGCAACAAAGTTAATAAATGGAGTGCGGGGGCTAGAGTACCCTGAAAGATTGTCCAAGTTAGGTTTATTTAGTCTAGAAAAAAGACGATTGAGGGGTGATCTAATAACTATGTATAAATATATTCGGGGTCAATACAAAGATCTGTCCCACAATCTATTTATACCCCGGAGTGTAACTATAACCCGGGGGCATCCACTAAGGTTAGAGGAAAGGTGCTTTCTCCACCGACATAGGAGGGGATTCTTCTCTGTAAGAGCAGTGAGACCATGGAACTCGCTGCCAGAGGAGGTAGTAATGATGGATACAGTAAAAACGTTCAAAAGTGGCCTTGATGCCTTCCTGGCATGTAATAACATTTCCAGCTATGGCTACTAGACCACTGGAAGGAATTAAACAGGCTGAACTGGATGGACTAAAGTCTTTATTCAGCCTTACATACTATGTTACTATGTAAAACATAACAGTAAATTGGGGGTGTTAGGGGGTTACAGAAGGCAAGAAAGGAAGGGGGGTACAGCTTGACTATTCCACAATTCTATATATAGCATCCGTTGTACATCTTAACATCCACAGTAAATAGCGTTCCTGCTTATCAGCAGATCCCTTGCTGCAATGCCAAGATGCGGCCTCTGATGATAATTAAGGGGGGAGATGTCCACTGTTTTGTACGGCAAGCTGCTGACTCCTGTTGGGCTGAAGGATCCATGGAATTAAGGGTGGGCTGAAATGTGTGAAGGGGAACTTGGGAGGAGAATTAGCAACTTAGGGGCTACTGTCCGCACTCCTGTCCCCCTCTCGTAATAAGCTGGTGCTTATATTATCTGATTCCAGCGTGAGTGCAGTGTGAATGGTTGTCTTCGTCTTTGTCTGTATTGTCAATTGAAAGATATAAACTGAGCTTATTCTGATATGTAACATGTCTTGTGTTTTTTGGCTGTTTGTTTGAAATGGAAAATAAAAAAAAAGATGGGTTACTTGGGATGGTTCTAGCTTTATATACAGATATTTAACCATATATACAGATATTGCACTCCATCTTAACATCCACTCTAAAATTACATTATTCTGTTAAAGAAAACCTCTAGCTTTGACATTGCGTTAAAGGGAGATTTGTTAAATACATTATTTGACTAAGGGTACCTTAGATGTTTTTTTTTTAATTCAATTAGAACAATGTGCCCAGAATTGTGTGGTCTTCCCATCATGCAATTTGGGGCATTTGGCTACGTTAATTGATTTCCAGGAAACCAAAAGCACAACCTGAATTTCCTACCATATACGTTGACAGGATTCAGAATCAGATGATGCAGAACCAGAATATTGCAAACTATTTGGCAGAACTGCACCACAACAGAATAGAGGCAGAATCGGCTTATCAATAATTGGCAACTGCGGCTACTTCCTCAGGAACAGAGGAGTCTCCCTACCATATGCGATTACCTGAAATGGACCAAAACCCCCGGGTTTTGGTTCTTGCCCCCGGGGGCACCCTGATTCGGGCTGCCCGACTGTGTGAAACCTACCCCATGTGGCCCTTTAGAACTCCCCTTATCCCCGGTCATATGGCGCATATCCAAGTGCACAGCCAATCATTGACAGTTTTGGCTGAGAAAAGAACCGAATCTATCCAAAGTTAGCTGAGCGGAGCTGAAGGCACCATCAGCTGTATCCCAGCTAGCCTCTAACAAGGTGCTTGCCTGCCCCGCCCATTTACAAATACCTTACCCGGTGCGTGCCCGGCTAAAGTTATAGCGTAGTGCCACTGCAGCCTGTACATGCGCCATTGGATTGGGGAGAAGGTAGGTTTTTCTGGGGTCTTGGGGGGGTTCACACAGAGGGGCATCCCGAATCAGGGTGCCCCGGCAGCAAGGAATTAGGCAGCCCTGGAATCTATAGCCTATGTTGGCTTTGGGTCCACTTTAAAATTTGAGTTGTAGCTTACAGCTTGGATGTTTCTTGGTACAGTGGTGCAATCATGTCCGTAATTGTACTAAATCATACCACTGTGATATCTCTCACACTTGGTCTTCCATATCATGTTCTTTATATTTTATCTATTTTATTTATATTTTATCTATTCTGTTGGTTTTATCTGAACTTGCAGGAAATCGAATTTACCAGCATCCCGACTCCCCCAACACGGGTGCCCACTGGATGCGACAAGAGGTAACATTCAGCAAACTCAAACTGACCAACAACAAGGGGGCATCCAGTAATATGACCCAGGTGAGGTTCTCCAGTGGACATCACTATTGGCATAGACTAGAGCAAGTTCTATTCATCTCATAAAAGCTAAAACACCAAGAGGACCTATACCCTCACATTTAAAATTCACATAGAAGCAGCCTAAACACAGCTACTTGGATATACAGTCCAGTATAACTGTAAAATGGATCTTAAATGTGCACAACAAACAGCTCTGATTGGACGAGAGTCCGCACGTGCACCAGAGGCCCAGGGAAAGGTGAGTTTCTATGAGCGATCTGGGTGGTTTCACACATCGGGGCATCCTGAATCGGGTTGGAACAGGGAACAGAACCCAGGAAAGTCAAAATCCCAGGTTTTGTTCCTTTTTAAAGAACCAGCCCCCAGGGGAGGGAGCGGGTGAGCAGCTGGTACATTTCACATTAAGAACTTATGAACGCAAGTGCAAACATACAAGTGCTTCTGTAAAATGGAGGCACCAACGATGAGGGAGCAGCTTATGCCAGAGCCCTTGACTGGATGAAGCTTTGACAGCCTGACTCTTGAGACATAAATTACAATAACACATCAAGATGAATCTTCATTGGAATGGTATTAACATATCAGCCACAGCATAACTGTGGTAACAAAATGGCCAATCACAAAGTCAACATCTAAAAATCATCTAAAGTTTCATGTCAGATTTGAGTGGCATATCCTATTTAACCAAGTTAAACTGGTGAAAACCAAGTCAGCTGACAGCGTGTACGCTAACTACAACATGGATAACAGTTAGAAACCTCAGATATGAAATTCCATGTTGACAGGCAGCTTCTGCTATCAGCTCAAAGCTAACCAAGTGCTGGGAAACTTGCAGTAACTTAGCCGAACTTCTGTTGCCTCAGACTGACACGGGACAGTGCACAGCTATGACAACACCATCTGCAAACAAAGCGCATCCTAACCACAAACATACAAAAAAACAAAAAACATGTAACAAATAGGTCAAAAACAAACTGCTCCACCCTCACCAAAAAAATCTGAGATCTTGCCCTACAATAGTATATGTAATAAGGGGATCCTAGATCAATCCCCCCCCCCAAAAAAAACCCATACAAAGGCCGCACTCAAAAGTAAAAATTGCAATAATTTTATTATTAAATGAATCCAAACTGATTTAAGAAAAAGATACCACATACACAACACATTACACAATTAAAAAACATATACACAAAAACGGGGGATCCACCATACAAGGTGACTATAATAATAATAATAATAATAATAATAATAATAATTTATGGTGTTCTCAATTCAGCTTGGATGTTCTTGCCCTGTCCCAACCACACCCAAGACTAAGGGGCCTTCTTGAAGACTTTTGTAGGTGTTTTGTACTAGCTGCACATATTGCTAACAGTGGTTTGAAATTAGGGGAGTTATTTTGCTGATAGGAGGAATACAGATACTATTACCAACTTGCCGATATATATATATATTTCTTTTTTACTTTACTGGCCTGGCAGTTCTTTGTTATTTTTTTACTGCTAATAGTCAGTATATCTTTCTTATCCTCAATTACCAGTAAAAAACAAATAAAAGCACTGTAAAAAAAATTACCGGTCCAGTGGCAACCATAGATACAAATGGCTTCTATTTTCATTAAACTGGACCAACACCCGTTTTTCCTCTAACGGGTGTTGGTCCCTCTGACAACACACAAACAAGCTCGGGGGGGGGGGGGGCACCCAGAATGCTCGAGCCTCCCGCACATAACCTGCACCAGAAAAGGAGTCCACATGGGCAGGGCGAGGACGCTATCATGGCCCACGATAATGCCCGCTGGGCAATCGTGGAACTTCTTTTCCATGGTAGGCTCAAAAAGAAGGTAAGAATATTGGTCATTCTGGGTGGGGCGCGTTATGTGCAGGGGGCTCCAGCATTCTGGATGCCCCCCCCCCCCCCCAAGTTGTTTTTATGTGCTGTCAGCGGGACCAACACCCAAAAAAAGGGGATTGGTCTGGTTTAAATTAAAGGAAGGGAGCCACTCCATGTTTACTTCAAACTGTAAACAGCAGAAAAGGGGGGGGTAGTGTTCTTCTACAGTTAAAGTGCCACAGGGGGAGAATGGCCGACAACCATTGTGCAGTGGAATGAAAGGGTTCCTCACTTAGTTGTCAAGCTACACCATTGCAGATCTCTTTTGTTGGGTGCTGGTTAAATACTAGAGAAGGGGCGCACAACCATTTTTGATCCAAGGGCTGCATTGTCTTATTGTTCCACTTTAAGGGGGCAGAAAATTCAAATAGTTTAATGCAGGAAAGCTGTAACCTTAAAGCATTGTATATGCGTTTATATATATGCAGAGGTGCGCAGAGGTGAGGTGGGAAGAAGTGAGCTGGGAAAAGGTGAGGTGAGCAGAGGTGCAAAAGGAAGAGGTGGGTTGAGGTGAGACGGGTAGATGTGAGGTGAGCTAGAAGTGAGGTTGGCTGAGGTGAGGCGGCGACAGGGAAGGTGAGGTAAAATTAGTAGTGCTGGAGGTGTAGGCAGGAATGAGGTGTGGTGGAAAGATGTACGCTGGGGTGAGGTGAGCAGTGGTGTGACAGGAAGAGGAGGGTTGAAAGGTTGCCACCTGGTCGGTATTTTTATTTTTACTTTACAGGCCTGGCGGTGTCAGTATTTGTTTTTTTTACTGGTAATTTTAATTGCTGGTATACTTTTACCATAAATTACCAGTAAAAAAACAAATACTGACATGGCTAGGCCAGTGGCCAGTAAAGTAAAAATAAAAATACCAACCAGGTGGCAACCTTAATTGAGATGGGTGGATGTAAGGTGAACCAAAGAGGTAAGGTGAGGTAAAATGAGTAGTGTAAAAGTCAGGAGATCAGAGGTGAGGCAAGGAAGAGGTAAAGTAGAGTGAGTCAGGTGATGTGGGTTGAGGTGAGGTGAAAAGTGTGGAGATGATTCGAGGTGAAGCAGTGGGGAGAGGTTAGGCAGGAAGAGGTGAGGTAGAAAGTAGTGGTCAGGGTCAGGCAGGAAAAGCTGAGCGGGTTGAGGTGAGGTGAAGCAGTGTGCAGATGTGAGGTGAGAATAAGTGGGTAGAAATAGGCAAAAGTACCAGAGACCGCAATTGAGGGCAGCGCGGGACACGTGTGGCTCCTGGGCCACAGGTTGTCCATCCCTGTACTAGAGGGACAGAATGGGTAGTAGATGGTTCTGCAATGTCCTGATTCAGTCAGGATTTTGTTACCAGTTGACCCTAAAATAGTACTTGTAGTGGTAAATGAATTGGATTAGTAATGACACTTTCTCACTCCATAGATGGTGGTACTACAGTCCCTTCACAGGTATCAGCCACGCCTGCACGTGACTCGGGTGCTGGAGTCTGGAGTCTCTGAGACACAAAGTCGCATCTTCACCTTTCCAGAAACCCATTTTATAGCCGTGACAGCTTATCAAAATGCTGAGGTATGTATTAAAGCTCACCCAGTCAATGTTTTTTTGCAGCTTTGGATAGAGGATTTTATCTCCAGGTTTGTTATATCGGGATGCAATTATATGGTATCATTATATGATAATGAAAAAAGATGTAAAATATTCACATATACATGGAATCTTATTACATAACACTGCGCTAAGGAAATAATAATTAATAATATCCAGCAATTTAAGTCTACATTCAGGTGCTCAACGTGTGTTTGTCCTTATTCCAAAGGGAACTTAGGCCCTTATTTAACAAGGGATAGCGACAGGTAGCGACTGGTGAGCGGCCGGTAATGACGGGCCCCGCCACGAGAACGCCGACTCCCCACCACAATCACACATTTATCAAGGCAATCCTGCTTAGCGACTGAGATAGCGCCAGATAGCCACTCATTCATCATTATTATTCCAGCCTCAGCCCACAGCCCCAGCGTCCGACCTTGAACAGCGACAGGTATGACCTCTCGCTACCTGGCGCTCTCCAATGCATTGCAATGGAACAATCTTTAAATATTTTTTTTTTTGAAATGTGAAAAATTCTGTGACCACTTCTGCCATTTTAAATAATTTTTTTAAGTTAAAAAAAAAAAATGTACAGAATTGATATTACAGGTCTGATATTAATGTATTCATATGACAAAATTATTTAAAAAACTAGTTTTTTTTGGTTTCCAAAAATATGGTTGTTTGGGGGTTAAAAAACTACTTTTAACCCATCGCTGCCAGCGCTCTGGGGTTTAAACATGCATTTTACAGCGCGAGAATTTTTTGAGCGTGATTTGTTAATGAATATGGTGGGAGCCGGTCTCTAGGGCCAGTCGCTATCAGGGCGCTCCCATACAGCGCGGAATCTGTCAAATTGCGACTCCTCACCCAATATTCAACATTACGGCAAACAGACTGAGACGCTATCAACTACCGAACAACGGCCAAGCACAGCGACTACTAGCAGGCGCTCTGAAAAATACCATTTTGTGAGTACTCACCTGAAAAATGGATATTGTTGGTGTGCCACACACCCCGCTTCACCTTTAATATTCTTCATGATTGGGTTAACTCACCGCCAGGTGACGCTGGGCAGAGAGGAAGTCTTGTAACGAGCCCCCTTCCGGCCTATATATACCTGGTACCTCCCATTTATCACCAGTGTATTAAAAAGCAGAAAGACAAGGTACCAGTAAATTAACGGTAACCTCAAAATAAATCAATATAAATAAAAGCTTCACCATATAAAGGATTCAGAATACCGAAAAGGGTGGGAGTGAGGCGGGGTGTGTGGCACACCAACAATATCCATTTTTCAGGTGAGTACTCACAAAATGGTATTATTCTTGGTGTGCCACACACCCCGCTTCACCTTTAATATTCTTCACGATTGGGACATCCAAAAGCAGTGTCCACAAGGGATGGGCATCCCAAGGCAAGGTGAAGCATAACTTAAATGACTGCAGTCTGCAGAACTTTGCGGCCAAAAACAGCATCCGCTGAGGCTCGCACATCAAGTGGCGGCCTTACAAACTTGTTCAACAGAAGCTTGGTGCTGAAAAGCCCAAGACGCTCCAACGGCGCGAGTAGAATGAGCAGTGATACGAAAAGGGGGAACTTTCCCCTTAGCAGAATAGGCCGCAGTAACGGCCTGACGTATCCATTTGCTAATGGCAGATTTGGCTGGTGCCAAACCCTTCTTAGGCCCATAGGGCACAACAAAAAAGGAATCCGTCTTACGAAAAGGAGACGTGATAATCAAGTAGTACTTAACACAGCGTACTACATCCAAACAATGTAAAACCCTCTCTTTGTCATTCTTAGGATTAGGGCACAAGGAGGGAAGAACAATATCCTGATTCAAATGAAAAGCAGAAACAACCTTGGGAAGAAAGTCTGGCTTGAACCGAAAGACCACTTTATCCTGATGCCTCTCAAAGTAGGGCGCCTGGATAGACAAGGCCGCCAACTCTGAGACATGCCGGACCGAAGTGATAGCTACCAAGAAGACAATCTTCTGAGTCAGGGTAGACAAAGCAATATCTTGCAAAGGCTCAAAAGGAGGAGCCTGAAGAGCAGAAAGAACCAAATTCAAATCCCAAACCGGGAGTAATGGTTTCCTGGGAGGCCGCACATGCGTAACCCCCTGGAAAAAAGTTTTAATTAAAGGCTGAAGCGCAAAACGCTTCTGAAAAAAGATAGATAAGGCAGAAACTTGCCCTTTCAACATACTTAGCTGAAGACCAGAGTCCAGCCCTGATTGTAAAAACTCCAGAATCCTGGAGACCGAAAAGACCCTACAAGGAAAAGATCTCATCTCACACCAAGTGATGTAGGCTTTCCAAGTCCTATAGTAGATGATAGAAGAAGACCTCTTCCGGGCACTGATCAGAGTCTTGACAACTGAGTCACAAAGCCCCTCCTCCTTCAAGATGGAGGTTTCAGTAGCCAGGCCGTCAAACTCAGCGCTGGTAAATTGGGGTAACACAACCGACCCTGAGTGAGCAGATCGGGCCGAAGAGGCAGGACGAACTGGTCCACTGCCAGCCGAACGATGTCTGCGAACCACACTCGCCTTGGCCACCTTGGGGCCACAAGAACGGCGGACACCCTTTCCAGAGCCAACTTCCGAAGCACCCTGCCCAGCATGGGTATCGGAGGAAACAGATATAGAAATCCCAGATCCCCCCAGCTCAGGGACATGGCATCCACTGCTAGAGCCAAAGGATCCTGGGAGAGCGACACGAAGTTCGGTAGCCTGTGATTGTGACGAGAGGCAAACAGGTCCACCTCTGGTGTCCCCCATTGGAGACACAGTGAGCGAAACACCTGAGGATGGAGAGCCCATTCTCCCAGACGGGAAGAGCCCCTGCTCAACCGGTCCGCTTCCTGGTTCTCCACTCCTGGAATGTATACCGCCGAGAGACAAGGAACATGGGCCTCTGCCCAGGTCAGGATCAGGGACACCTCTCTGAGAGCACTCAGACTGCGAGTCCCTCCCTGATGATTGATGTAAGCAACCGCTGTTCGATTGTCTGAACGCACCTGGACCGGAAGGCCCAGAACGTGCTGAGTCAGGAAAGCAAGCACCCGACGGATGGCTCTCAGTTCCAGAATATTGATGGGTAAGTGGGCCTCTTGAGGTCCCCACTGCCCCTGGAACTGCAGCTCCTTCCAGAATCCGCCCCAACCCGACAGACTGGCGTCCGGGGTGACAATTTCCCAAAGAGGGGTTGTGCCCTTCACAAGATTGGTCGAGACCAACCACCACTGGAGGGACTGCCGGACCCGGGAGGACAACTGGAAGGGCTGATCCAGCGACCGAGGCTGCCGGTCCCAGGACGTCAACAGATAAAGCTGGAGCGTCCTCGTGTGAAATTGAGCAAAAGGAACTGCCTCGAAAGAGGCGACCATCAACCCTATCAGCCTCATCCCCAGACGGATGGACAGCCGAGGATCGGAAAGTAGGACCCGAGCCAATTCCTGAATCAGATGAATTTTGGACTGGGGGAGAAACACTCTGTGTTGAAGAGAGTCCAACTGCATCCCCAGAAAGGAGACCACCCTGGCCGGAGTGAGGGAGGACTTGGGGAAGTTGATCACCCAACCAAAGCTTTCCAGCGTGGAGACCACCAACCTGGTGTCCGTCTCCGATTGATTGAGCGACGGAGCCATGATGAGAAGGTCATCCAAATAAGGTACGACACGAATGCCCCGAGATCTGAAAATGGCCATGACCCCTGCCAGCACCTTGGTGAACACTCTTGGAGCTGAGGTAAGGCCAAACGGAAGTGCCACGAATTGATAATGCTGATTTTCCATCACGAATCGAAGAAAACGTTGATGAGCGTGGCAGATGGGAACATGAAGATAAGCATCCTTGATGTCTATGGACGTCATGAAGTCCCCTTGCCGAAGGGAACCGACGGCCGTACGCAAGGTTTCCATGCGAAACTTCCGAACACGGATGAACCTGTTGAGTAATTTCAGGTCCAGGACGGGACGGACTGACCCGTCTTTCTTGGGGACTGCGAAAAGATTGGAATAAAACCCGAGGTCCCTCTCTAAGCGCGGTACCGGCCGGATGACCGCCATCTCTAACAGATTCCTTACCGACGCCAGGAGCCCCTGTGCGGCCAAAGGATCGATGGGCACGATGAGAGTCGAATTCCAGTTTGTAACCGGACGACACTACCTCCCGGATCCATCTGTCCGGAATCTCCTGGTCCCAAACCTGGGAGAAGTGTCGTAATCGTCCCCCCACCCGCACGGGTGAGGGCAGCCCCTCATTGCTGAGCGGGTTTACCAGCAGGCTTGGGCTTGGTGCCCCAGGACTGAGCGGGACGGCCACGGCCCCTCCCCCGAGTCCAACCTGCACCTCTGGTAGCGGGAAAGGAAACCCCCCTACCCGCTCTGAATCCCCGAAATGAAGGCCTACCAGAACTTGCCCCTTTAAAGGGACGACGAGGCCTCTTGCGTTGTGCTAAAAAAAGAAAATAGAGCTGGCACCAGTAAAGTATAATTTATTAATCAAACGTGGTGCAAGGCTCTGTTTATGACTCAATATAGTCAGTGGCTAAAGGGCGGGAGATGCCTCACTAAAGAAACTCCCCATAGAGAACTCAACAGAGTCTTATAACTGCACAACACCAAATATATAATGAATGAATGATTTTATTGATTTACAAATTCTAAAACATAACTAATTACATCACAGGCACATAGTTAAAAAACATATAAGACATGCTAAAATCTCATCTGCCAGGAGGGGGCGCTGCTGAACATTGCTGCCGTCATGAGTATAAATAATGTGATATAAAGTGCAATAGAAAACCCAATATAACTATGCCTACTCTATCTAATAAAGTGCTATGTGCTTATCCCAATAGTACATCAATTCATAGTGAGCAAATGGGTGCAGATAAACATAATAATTTTATCATTAAGACAATGAGCACACAAATCAGTGAAAAAATGGTATAAACAGAAACAAGTACTTATCCATCCAAATGTCTATAGCCCGCAGACAGCGTCCCCCCTCCTTAAACGAGCCCACGCGTTCCGAGACGTGTGTCTCTTTCTCGAGGCAGGGTAGTTGGCTGAGAATGCATTGGAGCCATTTTTATACCCACCTGCACCACGTTCCCCCGCCGCGGTAGATGGGAAACAGCCGGTCGGCGGACGCGCTCCGGCCGGAAGCGCGTCACGCCTAGCCAGGCGGATGTGACGTCACTCGCGCTCCAGCATGGAGCGCGGAAGTGCGTCCGCACACACACGCCAGGTGAGCGGCGCGATGCTGCCTCCCCCTGCAGTTGGGAGACACCAGCGCAGCCGCTGCCATGCGTGTGCTGCGCGGGACTGGCGGAACGGGTCAGGTGAGTACTTACTAGTGGCCCCGCATCTCTACATTAAAGCAACAACAAAAAACACATATACCAAAACATTAATGCCTTTATCTAAGTATATATACATATATGCTGATCCTATACTAATCGTACTTCCTCATCTATTGTTATTACGATTTACTATTATGCAAATATGATCAACAAGTGATTAAAACAAATGCAATTTATATTCTACTGGCTGTGTAATTCACACTATCTATACATTCTTCACCTATTCATTATTTAAGGGCAACTCCGCTCGGGTAAGTAGCAATCCCATGGCACAGGCCATCCAATATTATTGTATTTCATACTCATCCCTCTGTGACCTTTTACAAGAGTTAGATATTCTGACAATTTGGGAAATAGCACACAGTAAAGGGAAACTTTTGGAAAATGGCACGCAGTAAGGGAAATCTTAAGCTTGCAAGCCATCTTAAATGAAAAGGGCCAGTTTTCCAAGGTAAAGCACGAAAAGGGGCGAGGGGATAACAAGAGGGGAAAAGGGGGATGAGAAACTGACGCTCCATCTTGGAAGTGAAAAAAAGGGGGGGGAAAAGAGGAAAAAGAGAGGGGGAGGGGGGGGAGGGGAATATACAAAAGCCAATTAGGCCACATACTGATGTTGGCCAACCCCCCATTCAACCCAGATGGTTGCACACATGATGAACCCTTGTTACATAGAAGAGGCCCAACGATATGACTTTCCTCCCCTTTTCCACTCCACAAAGTCTCCATGTATTACTCTTTCCGGTAGCGTCATAGTCAGCTGAAGACATCTTTCTGGCTGTTCTAATGATGATTTGCTTTCATTCGCCAGGCTTTTTTAGACGCAGTGGAGAATACAAAGAGATTAGCAGGTTTCTTATACCAATATAGCTGTTGCCAGAAAACTCCTGATGGGACAAATACACGCGTGAGACAGTGTCCAATAAAAAAAACACAATTTGTTATTGGAATCATACCACCACCTTTATTGTGGAAACACAGAAATCAACCCATCACCAAAACATCTCTTACCAGACCACCCTGAAGTAGCTGTGAATCATTACACAAATGAAAATAAAAATAAAAATAACTATAAAAAATAATAAATAAAAAATAAAAAATATAAATAAAACCCCCCCCTTTTTTATGTGTGTCACCCCCCTACCGTGAAGATTACTAGTGTGTCAATGTAGGGTCCCAGCGGGCTAACATACATCGTGTGTGAAGCCTCTAAAATTCACTGGCCACACAGTCTATGATGCCCCAAGGGGTTATCCCAGGAAAGGGGAGAAGGAGATATCCTCATTCAGGCCTTTTGGATATTGTGCTTCTAGCTGGAAAATCCATCTGAGCTCACGTTGTTGCAGTCGTTTTTTAATGTCCCCTCCCCGGATTCCAAGATGTACCTTTTCTAATCCCATGACTTGTAAGCCCTCTATCTTGCCCCCATGGTGGTCTAGCATATGTGTGGCTACTGGCGGTATCGGACGTCCCTGATCTCTGTTTCTCTGTGCCAATCGTATAGAGGATAAATGGGCCTGGATCCTGGCCTTGAGTGTGTTTTTTGTTTCCCCTACATAGATCCTGGAACAGGGACAAGTAATCTCTTGCGTTGTGGCATCTTACCACCCTTTGCGACTGAATCAATTTTCTCGCCAAACAGACGCAAGCCCAAAAAGGGGAGAGCTGTGAGCACCTTTTTAGAAGCTGAGTCCGCCGACCACTGACGCAGCCATACTGACCGACGAATAGCCACCAGCATTGCCGCTGTCTTGCTACTCATAGCCAGCGCATCGTCCAGAGCGGATAGAACATAGGAAACAAAAGATTCACACTGCTTGAGCGCAGTAAACTCTTTACAAGTGGGATCGAGATCCCCATACAGCTCCTGAATTACAGACCTAACCGCCAATAGAAGAAGGCACACACCGGGCGCATCGTTGACCCAGCATAAATAAAACCATGGCGAGCGTACTGGTCAATCCTACGATCCTCCCCATCTTTAGGGACAGTGGTCTCAGCAGACTGTACCATAGCCGTGCTGGAGAGCCCTAGCACAGGGGTATTGTAGCGATAACCCTTATCGCCGGAGGGCTTCACCGCCCGAGACGTCCTTTCCCAATGGTGAGAGGTGCTGCTGGAATTCCAGAGTCGTCCGTGAGGAAACAGGAACAGCCCTTACAAGGGCTAGTGAACTGTAATATAGCGTTTCCCCCAATAAGAGACAGAACTTCAGTATTGAGGGTGAAGATGAACTCTCTTTATTATTGCCACTCTAGGCCTTATATACACAAGTCTCCTATTGCATGACACACACACCGACCAATAGCAGCCTCAAGTCTGCCGGTGACGCAATCAGCAATACAATAGAGACGTCTGTAATACACTCAATCCGAACAATGCCATTGTCTGTGACGTAATCAATTAACACAATGGCAGTTTATAATGCAATCCAGACTACAATGACATTGCCTGTAACAGTATCAAAATACAATGACATTGTCTGGAACCTAATTAAGAAAAGGCCAGTGAATGACCCGGTGGGCAACTGAATAGTGATGACATCCAAAAGACAGAGCCTCTGTCACAGGTATCGACGTCAGGAGGGACGGACCAAAGCTTCACCAATTCTGGCGGAAAAGGATAACGCTTTTCCCAACTGGAAGGGATTCCAGATAACCGTGTGGGATGTTCCCATTCCCTAAGCCTCCACCCTCTCAAAGTGATGTTGTCTGGGAAAAACCCAACGCGGCTGAGGCTCTTTAAACAACTGGCCCTTTGGCAGGGTGACAGCCTCAGGCGGATCTAAATTCGGAATTTCAAACATTTGAGCCAGAATGGAGGGGGTGTCAAGGGAAACCCCCGCCGACCAATCGCCAATAGCATCAGCCTCAAGCTGATCTGCAGGCTCATCTGACTCCAACAGGAATTCTCCCTCGTCCGGGGAGCCATCGGCCCATTCCACAGGCTCACATACCTCATCCTGTGAAGCCGAAGGTATCGGAGTCAGGTGCTTCCGTTTTGCAGTGGCTTTTGACCCTGCTTTAACGGACACTATTTTCCCGAGGCTGGCCAACCGCGCCGCCACCTCGGATTGCGAATCCCCACTCTTGACAGTGTCATGCGGGGTCCGGAACAGGGAAGGAGAGGTAGGAGATGATGGAAGTTGCGACGGGCCAGCAGCCGGAGCGACGGACTGACGCGCAATACTCTGCCTTGCACAAGGAATGCATACAAAGACATCATCAGCTGGGAGCAGAGTCCCACATCTTGCCCACCCCCCCCTATATATATATATATATATATATATATATATATATATATATATAAAAATGTCCCAATTTTCCTTTTTTTTTTTAAAAAAAAAAGAAAGACTAGCCAAGTAATATAGAGCCGGGAGGCCGCTTTAATCAGGGATTCCCGGGATCTGTAGGGGAAGAAAAAACCAACAGTCAGATCCCCAAACATGTGGCAACATGCAAACATACTTGTGCCATGACCAAGGTGCCTTTAAATAAGCAAAGAAAGAAACCCTTGCCCTCAATAAGGATAATCATGATGCATCCCTTTAAAGATCTCTCCCCACTATGTCTAAAAAAACTATAACATTATAGATTTTAAATGACACTCAACGGCCCCACACAAGGTGGGGCCGCTTACCTGCAAAGAACCAAGAGTGGCCGCAGCAACAGCATGGACGACACAGCAGCCAGCAGCAGCAATAGCAGTAGGAGCCAGAAAGGTAAATAAACCCATGTGCGGCAGCGAGCCCCCCCCCCCCCACGTGACTTCCTTTAAGCCAGGAAGGAAGGAAGTGAGGCTGGGGCTGGCCGCATGACGCTGCTGCCCGTGCCACGGCCCCGTTTCCACGTCACCGGAGCCCGTCCCCCTCAAGCCCGATCAGTGCGGCCAATTCATCAAGAGATTACTACCAGATGAGCCACTACAACGGGACCAAAACACAAAGGCAGGAGGGGGGAGGAGGAGGGAGGGAAGGGAAGAAAAACAGCGCAGCCGACGCTGACAATGCGGCGACCGAACGGCAAGGAGAGCAGCGGGGGAGGGGGGAGGGGGGCTGTGATATCCAAAGGCTCAGGCAGTAAGCCAGCCTGCCACAGCGCGGCCCGCCCAGCTGCCCCTAAAGCTGACCTGAACACTGGCCAAGCCGGCCAGTACTAATTAAAAAGACCTGCCCGAGGAAGCTCTTAAGGAATAATCAGACCAAGTGCACACTTGTGGTGCAGTCTGATAAGTGCACCAAAGTAAAACACACATGTCATATAGTGAAATAGACACACAATACACAACCCTCTAACCCCCCCCCCCCCCCCATAGTGAAGGGAGAAGGGACCGTAACGGGAGAGTAAGGGGCTAAGGGGACCCTCGGGACAGGGGCATCCCATTTCCGTATCACCATGCCGGATAGCCGCATTGCCCCCAAAAGAGGGGGTCGAGCGGAGGAGATAAGATCCTAGGCACCTATAGTGCCGTCTACCAATTGCCCAGTGAGCAGCCTAGGCTGGAAGGCTTCCATTCCACCATAAAGGTATAAACAATCAAAACCGGGCAGAAATAGACCAAAAGGGGGTGCCGGGGTAAGACCCCGGCTACCTGTAAGCAGGAGACTTCAATCTTCTGTCTTGTCGTCAAGCAGAGAGAAAAATACTGGTGATAAATGGGAGGTACCAGGTATATATAGGCCGGAAGGGGGTTACAAGACTTCCTCTCTGCACAGCGTCACCTGGCGGTGAGTTAACCCAATCGTGAAGAATATTAAAGGTGAAGCGGGGTGTGTGGCACACCAAGAATATGCCGCTACAGTCGCTCAACTGTCGCTACCTGCCGCTATTAATGAATCGGCCTCCCCGTATATATCACAAGGAGAAAGCACAGAGCAACCAACAAGAACGATGCAATGATTATGCTGAAGTCCTTATCCCACAGTGTGAAAGGTTCCGAAGTGAATCAACCACCAGTAGTGCAGACTCTTACCAGCTATATGCAGTTAGAAGGGCATCAAACATGTCCAGAAGCGGGTAAACATAGATTCCATTTATAAAGCACAAAGCTCGCCCATATTAATAGCAGAAGTAATCCAGGTATGAATAAAAGCACATGAAAAAGAAACAGCAAGGGACAAATCTAGTGTAATTTCGTAATGACTGAGATTTTAATAAGAAAGTTAAAAATGCACTCACAAGTGAATTGAAGTAAAACAGCATTCAATGTAGTCAATACAATCCAGATCTCACCGGCCCTGGGATGAAACAGCTGCACCGGAAGGGAGATCACAGTCCAAAGGGAAGCAAGGTACAACTTCCAAAATTCCATTATATTATATGATAGATGACGAATATATGATAGAATCAGCTACTCCTTATTGCTGATCATTCCTCTAGTGACACACGTATTACATTAGAAATTTCTGTCCTATAATAAACTCCTCCCACAATGTCGGCTCTTAACCACCTTTATTCTTTCATCAGAAACTTTTACAAAAAGCATGGCCAAGAACTAAGTTCTTTTGACGGTTCTTTGACTTGTCTAAAAAAAGAATAGCTCTGCTCAGGGCCGGCTCCAGGATTATGTGGGCCCTCGGGCGGCATGGTCTCAGTGGGCCCCTTTGCAGTGGATAGACGCGGGTCAGGGGTCTATAAATTGTATGGCCAAAACTAAGAAGGGCTGCTTGCCCTCCAACCCCCTATTGGAGCTATTTTTTAGTTTGGCCCCACATGAATGGGGAAGTATTGAGGAAGAGGGAGGCTGAGGGAACATAAATGAATGGGACAAAGCTAAGAGAACAAGGATAGATGGGTCAGGGCTCAGGGAATAGAGATGGATAGGGCAAGGCTGAGTGGATAGGGAAAGATGGGTCAGGGCTCAAGGGATAGGGATGAATGGGTCAGGGCTCAGGGGATAGGGATGGATGAGGCAGAGGTGACATACAACCAATGGGGCAGAGCTGAAGAGACTGGGATAGATGGAGCAGCGAGACAGAGGAAGGAAGTGTGTGCAGTTCTTTAACCACATTGTGCCAGCTGTCAGTGGGCCCTCCTGATGGCTGACCGGGCTTGCCGGGTGCTGACGCCGGCCCTGGCACTGCTAATACTAATAGTGCCACGCCCTCTGCTCTGTGCCGCCGACCAGCCATCACATCCCCAGGACCTTTACCAGAGGCTCCCATGGCGCTGTCTTAGCCTGTATTTTTGAGGTTCGCCAATTGGCGATCTCACAAATATAATGTAGCAATGGCCTCAGCGGTGTAAACCAGGTCAATATTGAAGAATTCAGGATGGCGCCCCTCATACACACACCAGCATGCACGCTCAGACAACAATACACACAGATAGAAAGTATGAGAATAGAAGGAATGTAAAAGAGGAATTTAGATAAAGTGAAAGAAAGAAAAAAAGGAGGGTGAGAATGAGACATGAGGAGGAAACACGAAAAATGAGAGGGGCGGAGGAAATGCATAAAAGAAGATGGGAATCTGGAAAAGAGTAAATGATAGAGGGAATATGATGAGAGTATGGTGACAGAGGGAATGTGAAAAAAAGAGGGAGACAGGAAATGTGGAAGAGATTAAAGAAGGAGGAAATATACAAAAGATAAAAGGTGGACCTTGGAAAAGAGATATAGATGGATGGAATATTGAAAAATAGGGAGCCTGAGAAAATGTGGAAGAGAGAGAACGATGAAAAGAGTTTGAAAAAAAAGAGAAAGGTCAAGCAAATGTGAAAAAGAATAACAAAAATGTGGAAGAGAGAGAAAGGTTTTTCTACATCTAAAACTTAATGCAAAGCAGTAAATTTAGTGTCCCAAATGCACCCCTGGGATTATGGTGCCCTGTGCTGGTGCTCGATCTGCACACCCAAAAGGCTGACCCCGTAGGTGAACAAAAAGCACGGGCTGAAGATTTTCATCCCCAAATAGAGATTCCTCCTAGCAAAAGGTTTCCTATAGTCTTTTAGGCTCTAGGTCCAGTTTCAGTCCACTTTAAGGACAGTTTTCCAAAGTCTTTCTTGCTGAATCTCATCTACAAAGCAATTCTTAATGTACGACTCCTAGAGATCAGCTATATTAGGAGGTGGGCTATAGGGAGACAGGGTGACTATTTGGTCTTCTCCCAGACTTTGGCCGGTGGACTCCCTGTTTGTAGAACATCCCGATTTGGCCATTCTTCTCACATAGGCAAGACCATGGCACATGCAGGGGTCACATTTCTGCTCACCTCTGAAGCATGTCCCCGTGGCAGGTATTTCTGAACGACAGGCGTGGCTACGCGAACAAGCGGACTTTGTGGTTACTTCTACTCAAAGTGGTTACTTTAAAGTGGACCAACACCCAGGATTTTCACTATCCTGGGTTTTGGTCCACTTCCGCGGGGCACCCTGATCGGGGGTGCCCTGCTGCATGAAACCCCCAAGATCGCCCTAAAAAAAAAATCACCTCACCCCGCTCCTACGCGAGCGCTCGTCCAATCAGAGCGCTCAGAGACGCTGTGGTATGTATGGACAAGCGACGGACAACCACAGCGGCTCTGAGCACGCTGGAGGCCGCATCTCGCGCTTCCTCTAACAGGGAGCGCGCCCGCACCGGCCATTCACAAACGGCTGGCGTGAGTGCGCGCCCTGCTAGAGAGAAGCGCAAGATGTGGCCCGCACATGCGCCGTTGGAACGGGGATAAGGTAAGGTTTCTGGGCGTCCTGCGGGGTTTCACACAGCAGGGCATCCCGGTTTCGGATGCCCTGCAGGGAGGAATCTGATCCCTCCTGGGTGTTGGTCCACTTTAAGAGTAGAAGTAACCACTTAGTGGTAAATACCCATTTCTTCAAACATAGTTGAATAATTTCCATTTTTCATATTGCAGATCACACAGCTAAAAATTGATCACAATCCATTTGCTAAAGGATTTCGGGACCACTGTGACACTCCGACATCTGGTGGAACAATCGGGTCAGTAAAGATATTCATTTGCTGCTTATATTACTATATCAAAACTGGGACTATAAAAACACTTAATTTAGGTCTCATTTCTACACACCCACCCTGCAGCTTCATCATATAGAGCTCCATGTCTGTTTTGGACTTCCTGGGGATTTTAAAAAGGAACAAAAGTATAGTCAGCTTATGCTTACCACTTTCTCATTCATTGTATGGCTGCCAATCATGTGACTGCTGGAGACCAAATTGGTTTCTCAAGTGGGCTTGCTCATCAAACCTAATTGGGTGCTGGGAGTCACATGATTGGTGGTTATAAAAGTGAATGGGAAGCGGACAAAAACCCTCATTTTTAACTAGTATCCCCTGAATTGCTCCCCCTATGAGTTGTACATTTTGCCAATTCTCACTGCCCTTACTTCACTCTAATCCCTGTAAAGCTAAAGCTGTAAAGCCCGCCTCCTCCATTTATTGCTACTATTGTGTGTGGCAATGATGTCATTGCCACAACTATGCAATGACTGATCACCTGTCATCTTACAAGAGAAGAACAGCGAAGAAATCAGTGTTCCAGGAGGATTCAAAAAGTGAAAATATCCATTTCTAGTTCTACACCCCAAAATGTATTTCACAAGGTCATTGGGTTTTGGTCCGCTTTAACAGTTTTTCGAACTGGATGGGCAAATCAGTTAGGGATGCCCCAGGAAAACTTGTCAAGAGACCTACATTATTTTAGTTTAGGTCTGTTTTAAAATACCCAGTTAAATTCCACTCCTATTACTATAATTGCTTTTAGTTTGCAGGTATAGCAAATGCATGTACCATTTATATCATTACAGACATTTCTTAGGTCCTTACACTTCACCTATTTTAGGTTTCTTCAGGGAAGTTATTGAAGTTTTTATTCTCGTTCACCTCTGGACACCTAAAAGATCCTCTTTAAAGGTGTAGTGATTAAGCTCGGCCTTGCAGCTAAAGCATCCTCAGGGCAGAAGGACTATTAGTCCCAACAGAAGTGTTACAGGGTGTTCTTTGCTGGTGTGCAGGGTATTCCTATACCAAGCATCCAGTGCTCCTCAAGTTTATAGGCAGAATAAACCAAGTTGCTGGTGCACACTTACTAGTTTTGCGTGGGTGCCAGGTCAGCGGTGGCTCCGCTGTGAATCCAATCTGTACAAATGACCAGCACTCCGTTATATAATTCCACCAAGTGTATCATAGAAAGACAAATGTGGTATGAAACATCCATCACAAAGTGTCCAAAGTCCATATTAGGTCAAATGGTAAGCAGTGTCCTGAATTTCAACGTTTCGGGGAAGCAGCCCCCTTCGTCAGAGAGAGGCGGGACTTCCTGATTACAATGTCTGTAAGGACCTCCCTCTTGGCACATGTCTGTTCCTGATGAAGGGGGCTGCTTCCCCGAAACGTTGGAATTCAGGACACTGCTTACCATTTGACCTAATATGGACTTTGGACACTTTGTGATGGATGTTTCATACCACATTTGTCTTTCTATGATACACTTGGTGGAATTATATAACGGAGTGCTGGTCATTTGTACATATAAGTTTATATATAGAAAAAGAATAAAAATTGTATTCACCTTTTGTCCTACTCTGGTTACATGAAATACCGGGTTGAGAGATCTGCAGCGTGCAAGCCGATGCCAATGTTCTCCAGCATCCTTTAAGACTTAAGGCCACCCCTTAGTGTCCGTGCCTTGAGCATGCTCGCTCCATTCAATTCAATGGGAAGGGGGGGGGGGGGGGGTGCCACTGTGACCGAGACAGGTGGGCAGTATTTTGGCACCTATATTGCTGGTAAATTGAGAATGGGCATGCACCTCGCAAAACTTGATCTCTGGATCCAGAACGTTTTATACAACCAGAGGTAGGGCACTCTCATCAATAAGTTTTAGTATCTTGCTTCCAATTTATATGGCTACCGCTGCTGTTCAGCACTAGATCTTTTGTAAAGCGGAACTTTCACAGCTTCTTCTAAATAATGAGAGGGGTGCTATAGGGGGCTATGGGAGAGCCTGTGGGCTTTTTTGCTCTATTTTATGAGTGTAGTCCATTTTTTAAATGACCCCTTGTCCTTAGTATATCTCAGAAGTTAGAAGGCACACAATGGAAGTACTGCAACATTAATGTCTTCAAGAGCTGTGTAACTCAAATCATTTATTACGTGTTTTAGGTTGTGTGTCCAGTCTGCTGAACGCCAAACGCCATCACCGCCGGTCTGCTACCCGAATCCTTTCCTGCACAACTCTTTGCAGACTACTCGACTTTACTCTGTAGACCAGAGAGAGACACCAGCTTGGTTCCTGACATCACAAAGCATTGCTCCACCCCGGGACTACTCTTATGAAAGCACAGGAAAGATCTCGGCTGCCTATGCCATGAAATGCTATGCTCAGCCACCTCCCCTGGGCTATTACGCAGATACACTGGGCTCTGCTTGGGCAGGGCCGGCACAGTACCATCCCAAACCCAGTCCCAATCCCTCAAGCTGGGTTTACCCCTTACTAGACAGCAGAGAAAAAGAAGAGGAACCTGGTCTATGGGGAGAGCATGCCGCTTATGCAGAGGACAGCAAAAGACGGAGACTGTCACCCTACAGAGCTGATGGATCAAACCACATGTGTGACAGAGATACTGATATGCCTTTCTGTGGGTTCTACAGCCAATAACAAAAAGGACGCATCTCGCTTAACTGCAATATGAGCTGTGCATTTGGCCTTGTGCCACCTTCTCAATATAAAGAGGTTTCTAAAGCCAGCGTGCAATATACAAAGGCTGGCAACTTCAGAAAGGCCAGTGTGGACTATACCTATGCAACTTTACATTGTTGTTAAAAATAATAATATAAACCTCCCTTCTTCCCTCCTATTATGGAGCAGAATGAAGGTCACAGTGGGCAAGGTGCACGTCTGTAGTATAGTAATGGCAGGTCCTCTTTACAGGTCTGGTGATTAAGCGCTCGGCCTTGCAGCTAAAGCATCCTCAGGGCAGGAGGACTATTAGTCCCAACAGAAGTGTTACAGGGTGTTCTTTGCTGGTGTACAGGGTACTGCTATACCAAGCATCCAGTGTTCCTCAAGTTTATAGAAATAAAGTATTTTATACACAGTTTGTTTTTATCACATACAATTTTATTACAAAGTCCTTTCAGTAACAATACATGGGCGGGGGGTCCTCATGAACTTGCGTCTTCCTTCTGTCGGCGTTGCTCTAGTATTCTACATAGGTGTGCTGAATGATGTGCCAGTAGATGTGACGTCTGTGTGGTTATGTTGGTTAGTGTACCCACAAGCTGGCCCTGCAGCATTTCCTTGCTAGGAAGTTTGGAATAATTCACAACTCCTTGCCGGCTCAGCAGTCGGTCCTCCACAAAGGCACCTGAGGAGATGCAAAATTAATACAAAAGCAGCAATGGTTATGGCTCAACTAAAAACTAGACGTACCGAGAGCATGTAGAAAATGAGTATATGAAATATAAATATAAGGAAAGGCATCGTGTAAAGAAAGTGCATAAAAATACTTCGCCCCAACAACATACGACACTGGCTGGCATATGTTCCCCATATATAACTCATCTCAGACACAGACTCTGGTCTATCCTTTCTCTTCCAAACAGGTACACAACGGGACTCAATCTTAGAAAGGGGCAGATCACATTTGTTCTCATGGACACAGATTTTAAGAGCGGTATTTTTATGCTATTCTTAATGTAATTTCCTTACTTTATTACACAATGCCTTTACTTGTATTTAAAGTGGACCAAAACCCAGGATTTTGACTATCTTGGGTTTTGATCCTATGCCCCAGGGCACCCGGATTGGACCACTGCGTGTAACCCCCCCAGATCGTCTAAGCCAACTCACCTCTTCCGAGTCCTACGGCGCATACACGAATCCAATCAGCGCGCTTGGAGCCGCTGACATCACGTCATCTAAACCATCGTCTAAGGCCAACGGCTCAGAGAGTGCCGGTGGCTCCAACCCCCGCTACCCTCTAACAGGGAGCGTGCCCGCCCCGGCCATTCTCAAATGCCTAACGAGGGATAGCGGGGATGCGGCCGTCGGCCGTGGCTCGCGCATGCGCCGTTGGACCGGGAAACAAGGTAAGTGCATGGGGCGACCTGGGGGGGGGGGGGGGGGGTGGGTTTCATACAGTGGGGCATCCCGATGGTCCAGACTATAAAATAAACAAAAACAAACATTCTCACCCCCCGCAGACTATTGCTGCCCTGGATCTTACCCGATTCCCTGGACTATAATGGCAGTCACAGCTGTCTCTGCTATCAGTCACAGTGAAGCTGGCACGCCCTCTCCATTCACTACAATAAACAGGGCATGCCAGACCTTGACACACCCCCTCCATTGCAGTCAATAGAGCGGGCGGGATGTTTTCACCTGTGACTGGCAATCAGGCCTGGGACCCGATCTGCCGATCAGGTAAGATCCAGATTGCTGGACTAGCATCAATCATCTAAAAAGGGTCAAAGAGACAAGCATATTACTTTAATTTTCTAGCCTGGACCATCGGAGGCCCTGGAGTCACCCTGTTGTGTGAAACCTCCTGATTTCCCCATCCACTCACCTACCCTGCCGCTATGGCCACATCCCAAGCATACCTCTATGGTATGTACCTGTGACAGCAGTTTCTGAATGGCCGGGGTGGGGAATGAGTGGGAATGTGGCCAGCAGCTCTCTTGGCTGCATTCACCTCACTAGCCACTGTGGGCCTAGCAGAGCCGAACAGAGGCGAGCAAAACCTAGCGCATTGATTGGCTGAGCTGTGGAAATGCCAGAAAGGTGAGTTTCCGGAGTAAACTGTGGGGATACGCACAGTAGAACTTACCAAATCAGGATGTCCTATCTGAGAGGAGCAACACTCAGTGGTGAAATTCCCGGGTGTTGTTCCCCTTTAAGATATAAACTTTGTATGTTCTTAAAGGGACCTCACTGAACGTTATGTCTTTTTATCTTATAGAATTAGTTATTTTTATGAGACCCATTGAAATCTGTATTATTGCTGTAGCCCATGTCCTGAAAACCTCTATTTGTGGTGTCCAAGTCCTATTGGTCAGTACAGGTGCAGATTTATGGACTTTTCCACAGCTCTTAGAGCAGGCAGTGCCAGAGGGCAGGAGGTAGACCGCTTACCGTACAGCCTTACCAGTCTTCTGCAGCCCCCAGCTTGTAAAGCTAGTTCCCACTGAGAACAATGGGCCCCTCTATACCCAGAAGTTCAGAGATGTCCATTGTTCTCAATAGACACCAGTTGTACACAGGCTATGCCCACCCACCAACTGGAACCATGAAGCACAGCTCCTGGCTTTACAAACCGAAGCTTGGCACCACAGGAGCGAAGATGAGGTGAGTTCTGCCTCATGCCTCTGGCACTGCACTTCTCTGAGGAAAAGTAGACTTTTCCTTTAAAGTGGACCAACACCCAGGATTTTGACTATCCTGGGTCTTGGTCCACTTCGGTGGGGCACCCCCGATTGGGGTGCCCCGCTATGTGAAACCCCCCCGATCACCCGCAAAACTCACCTCTCCCCGCTCCCACGTGGCAGTGCCGTCCAATCAGCGCGGACTGACAAGATTTGTGACAGCAGCGGACAAGCGGCTCCTCCGCCGCGGCCTCCCGCTCGTCACTCTTGACGTGCGCGCGCCCGCGCCGGCCATTCACAGACGGACGGCGCGCGCACGCCTAGAGGGGCGCGAGGGAGGCGGCGGCGGCCGAAGACAAGGTAAGGGGATTTGGGGTGTTTGGGGGGGTTTCACCCCGCGGGACATCCCGATCTCGGATGTCCTGCGGGGAGGGAGGTGATCGGCCCGGGAATCTTATAGATTCCCGGGCCGATCACGCGAGGGTGATGGTCCACTTTAATGGCCTTTCATTGCCAATCCTTAGCATTGCTATCTTTTCTCCCACACTTCTTCCTTGCTCTCATATTTCCATTAATATTCCTGGATCGAGCACTCTGAACAGCCGGCTTCTTTAGCAATGACCTTTTGTGGCTTTCCCTAATTTGTGGAGGAGGTATGGAAAACTGTTAGGTCAACATTTTCCCCCCCCGATTGTGCAGCCTACAGAACCAGAAACCTTTGCAGATGCTTTGTGTTGATTTGCTGATTAGACCATGAGCCAACAATATTCAACTTTATCCCAATATTCTTGTTTTCTGATATTTTACATTTTAGGATTTCATTATCTGTAAGCCATAGTCACCAACATGTATGAAATAGATCACTCTGTGTGTAATGAAGCGATAAAGGTCACTTTTTGAATTGAATTCCTGAACTTTTTTTAATGTAATCGGTTTTTATTGATTTTTTAAAACAACAAGTTGTATACAAACACAAGGGGGGTGGGGGAAGGGAATACAGAAAGCAAGGGGTAAGGGGATGGAAACAACATATCGTGTAGCACATATGAGATCGGCTTTATGACACATAGGGTGAATTGCATACATCAAACTTCAGTTCAATACATCATGACTCTGTTCCGTGGATGGGTTTTCCCAGCCGTACCTCTATTACTCGATAAGATCCATGGGGGCCTGTGCAGGTCCCGTACAAATAACCAAAGTAATCTCCCACTGGGAAACAGACGTACCGCAAAGGTGCAAAGTTATAACAGTGAGGGGAAGGGTACGTAGGGGTGGAGGGGAGAAGGACAAGGGCGAAGGGGGGGGGGGATGGTCGGAGTAGTAGGCCACCTAGTCAGCCCCAATTGTTCGGAGGTGATTGGGTTTGATTTCTACTACGCCTCCTGTACGAGCCTGTGTGGAGTCTCCAGAACATTTCATGATCCGGGTAGAGCTGACGGACCTCGAGGACCCCCGTAATATGGCTAACTATGTACTCGTAGCTGCTCACAACAGCTCAGGTAAGCGGGTGTCCCGGAAGTCCAACCAGCCCGCCCAAACCAATACATATCTGCTGGCGGATTCCGGGTCGACAGCAATTAGGCTCTCTAAATATCGTATAGACTCCAACTCCTGTACCCATTCCGCCAGTGTGGGGGGGTCTGCCGACTTCCAGTGTCTAGGAATGACTGCTCTCATGGCCGCCAGGAAGAAGCGGAGGACATCCCTCTTAGCGCTGGATATAGAGCAGGGAAGCAACGATAGGAGCGCCAGCTGGGGCGTATTCAGAATGAGTGTGCCCGACACCTGTCCATAGATGCAGAGGATTTCGTCCCACAAAGATTTAATGCTTGGGCAGCTCCACCAAATGTGGATCATATTCCCCTCCTCCTGCTGGCATCTCCAGCATACACTGGGGGTACTTTTGTCAAATCTATGGATATCTGCAGGGCACCTATACCATCGTGAGAGGATTTTATAGTTGCGCTCATTGGTGGCTGTGGCTACGGAGGAGCCATGGGTACAGGCATAAATCTTAGTTAAGTCATTTTCAGAGAGCGGGAGACCCAATTCTCTTTCCCACTTTTCAATGAATCTGGGTGGCCCCGTGTGAAGAGATTTGGATAAGAGTTTATAGAGCCTTGAGATCATATGGTCGGGGGAGGTGTCTTGCAGGATCAGGGACTCTAGCGTTGTGGGGGGGATCCGGGCCCTTTCCACCATATTATTGGATGATAGGAAGGTACATAGCTGTCTGTGCAGCAGCCAGGAGATACGCTTGTTCCCTGCTCTAGCCCTCAAGTCATCCAGGGTGGGGATGGTTCCGTCTCGCATCACCTGGCCCACCGTTATACCCTCGGAAGCCTCCCAAATGAGGAAGCTCCTAGAAAGCATGCCTGGTTCAAATGCTGGGTTATCAAAGATCGGCGTGAGGGGGCCGGGTCTACGAACCAAGGTGTGTTTGTGTTGGAGTGGGTCCCACACATCCAGGAAATGTTGCATAAGATATGGTAGGGTCCCTTTCTGTGGCCGGGTTAGAGGGGCAGCCCATACTATTGTGGAAGGGTTGAACCGAGAGAGTGACTTCTCCAACTGAACCCACAGTTTTTCCTTTCCTCTATGTGTCCAGTCCACTAAACGTTGTAGGACCGCCGCCGCATGATATATTTTTATGTCAGGGAGTCCCATGCCCCCGTCCCCTCTGCCTCTCGAGAGCGTCGCTAGTCTAATCCTAGGTCTAGAGGACCCCCACACAAATTTTGAGAATATTGAGCTCAGTTTTTTAAAAAAGCTGCTGGGCAGGCCTATCGGGGCAGTCTGAAACACATACAGAAGTTTAGGAAGTATGTCCATCTTTAGGCTATTAACCCTGCCAAACCAGGTGATCGGTCTCTTTGTGTAAGCCTCTAATTCCTTTCCTATTTTAGCTAGAAGAGGGGAATAATTAAGGTCGTATATTTTGGAAAGATCCGCCGGTATTAGAATGCCCAGGTACCTGATGGCCTGGGCCTTCCATTTGAATGGGAAGTTTGCCTCAAGGAGGCTAACCTCTTGGCGCGGGAGAGAGAGGTTGAGCGCCTCAGTTTTGGAAAGGTTGATTTTGAAATTGCTCACCAAGCTAAAGCGCTCGAACTCCTTTAAGAGAGCCGGGAATGATATGTGTGGCGCTGTGATATGTAGCATCAAGTCGTCTGCAAACAGAGACGTCTTAAACTGATTCTCACCAACCTGGATGCCCTTAATATCAGGATTGTTACGTATGGCTATGGCTAGGTGCTCCATCGTCAACACGTAAAGGAGGGGGGAAAGAGGGCACCCCTGTCTCGTGCCATTGCTTATAGAGAATGGGGCGGACTGTAGGCCATTGATTCTGACTCTAGCTGTTGGGCCACCATATAGGGCCATGATTTTGGAGAGGAGGCCAGGGCCAATCCCGATCTGTCTCAATGTGGCAGACATAAAGGCCCAGTTCACCCTGTCAAACGCCTTCTCGGCGTCACATGCGAGGAGACAAGCTGGGATTTTGGAGGAGGCGACATGTGAGATCAGGGTGAACAGCTTGTTTGTATTGTCCCTGGCCTCCCTCCCCGGCACGAACCCCACCTGGTCTAGGTGAATCCTATCAGGAAGCAAACCCTGCAGTCTCATGGCTATTATCTTAGCATAGATCTTAAGGTCGATGTTGATGATTGAGATTGGTCTGTAGTTTCCACAAATCGAGGTGTCCTTTCCTGGTTTAGGAATGACCGAAATCGCGGCCTCAAGGGTCTGTCGGGGGAAAGGGCAGGTATCGCCTATGGAGTTAAATACCCTCGTTAGGAAGGGGGATAGTTTGGCCTCGAATTGTTTGTAGAATTTGGGGGTATATCCGTCTGGGCCTGGGCATTTACCGGCTGGTGAGTCTTTAATAGCTTGGATAACCTCCAGGGCAGAGAAAGGCCTCTCCAGGGACTCGGTTTCCTCCACGGAAAGTGAGGGTAATGGGGTACTTGTGATGTAGTCGTCAATCACTGAGGGTGGAGGCCCCCGAACCGGTGGAGAACAGGCGGGGTCCCGGATATTATAGAGGGAGTTGTAGAATTCTCTAAAGGTGGCCGCTATGTCCGAGGGAGCCTGCGCCAAGGAGCCGTCAGGCTTCCGGATAGCAGGGACATACGCGGCCGTTGGCCGAGGGTGGAGGGTTCTAGCCAAGGTTCGGCCACATTTGTTAGCCAGTCTGTAGAGTTGGGCCCTTCCCTTATCCCTGTAGCTTAGGTATGATTGGTTATACAATTTCTGTAGCCTCTCCCTAGCGCCCTGTAGTTCCAGAAGCCCCAGGTCAGTGGGTCTCGCTTTGTGTGCAGCCTCAAGAGTGTGGATATCGTTTAGGGTTTTCTGGATTAGCGCTGACTTTTCTCGTTTAATTCTAGAGCCCTGCTTAATAAGTTCCCCTCTGAGAACACATTTCAGGGCTTCCCATTGGACGGGCAGGGGGGTCGGGTCAGCCCTGTGGTCCTCGAGGAAGTGCTCAATCGTCTTTTCAATCGCGGAGGAGCAAACCGCGTCACCGAGCAGGGCGTCGTTGAGCCTCCACGACCAGCAGGCAGGCGACTGACCGGGGAGGGTCAGTGAGACAAAGATCGGGGCGTGGTCGGACCACAAGATAGGCCCTATCCACGCCTCGGGGTCCCAGTCCAGGGCATGATGGCTCGTAAGCAGGTAGTCAATCCTGCTGTAGGAGCCTGCCGCATGCGAATAGAAGGAGTAGTCCCTCCTCTGGCCGTGGAGGACCCTCCATACGTCAACCAGTTGGAGGCTTGTTAGCTCTTTCCTCAAGCTATTGAGTTTGCTCAGCGACACGGAAGCTCTCCCGGATGAAGTGTCGAGTGTGGGGTTAAGTGGAACATTCAGGTCTCCCCCGGCAATTATCACCCCCTCCGCAAATTCTTCTAGTAATTTAAGGGTCTGGGCAGAGAATCGAGTCTGGTCCGTGTTGGGGGCATACAGATTTGCGAGAGTGTAGGTCTTATTGAATATCCTAATTTTGAGGAATAGAAACCTACCCCGGGGGTCGACCTTACTATCTAGTATCTCGTGGGGGAGCGATTTGTGGAGAGCTATTGATACCCCCTTCGTCTTTCCTTCCGGGTTGGAGCTATGGTGCCAGGTCGTGTAATATCTGTCCCGAATATCGGGGACGTGGCCCGTTTTAAAATGGGTTTCCTGGAGAAGGATTATCTTGGCCTTCTGTTTGTGGAGGCTATACAAAATCTTTGATCTTTTCTCAGGGATATTAAGGCCCTTCACATTGAAGGAGCTGATCACCACCTCCCCCATCCCGGAAAAGCTCAAGACACTCGGGGGCTGCCAACAGCTCCCTCACGCGCCGGGAGGAGCTTGCAGGTAGGGAGGGGAGGGGTGGCGAGGAGCTTCGGGGCGGCTAGGTAGTAGTGGTTTGGGGTTCGCGGGGAAGGGATACGTGTAGGGAAGGTAGACAGGGAAACACAATAACAGTAACAAACAATGCAAAAGCCAACCTGGCTGGGGGGAAACTCTAAAGAGCTGTAGCTCAAGGGATCGGCACTCCACCATCCGGAGGGGGGCCGATGCCAACCTAACTGGGGGACAGTGACTAGCTACAAGATCGGAGTAGCTTCGGTCCAGACCTACCGGGCATCCAACAACATATAAAGACAACGCAAGTATAATACCTGAGCAATTGGGGCAAACATCTTAAGAGATAATAGTGCAATTTAAAACATAAGAGAGGAACAAGAAAAAATAAGGTTTAGATATCACCAGAGTCCATGCACGTCTAAGAGGCAGGGGATCAGGGTTCGCTGTCAGTCGGACCAGGTCGCCTCTCCTGTCTCATTCGGGGTCTGGCTGATCTTGGTCTGCGCGGGGATGCTCCCGGGGGTCTCCGTGGTATCGGATCCGTACCTGGAAGAAGCCAGTCTGGAACTTGAATCGGGTCACAGCCCAGGAAAGAAAACAGTCCCGCCAGGTCACGGTGTGTCTTGAGAAGGAACGTTTCACGATTTCTTTGCACAATCAAGTGGAAGGGGAAACCCCATCTGTAGGAAGCCCCCGCACCTCTAATGACCTCAAGCACCGGCCGCATCATTCTCCTCATCTGAAGCGTGCGTCTTGAAAGGTCCGGGAGGATTTGTATACTCGCACCATCAAAGTCCACCGGCCCATGTCGCCAGGCTCTCCTGGCTATCTCCTCCTTGATTTTATAAAAGTGGACCCTACACACAACATCTCTCGGGCGTGACGGGTCTGGATTGCGGGGGCCGAGGGCCCTATGAGCTCTGTCGATCTCAATTGGAGTTTCAGCGGCTCTATCTAGTAGCTTATTAAAGATTGTGGTGATAATCTGCTTCACGTCTTCTCCCGCCGAAGCCTCTGGTATGCCCCGGATGCGTAAGTTGTTTCTCCTATGCCTATTTTCTAGGTCATCGTGCTGGAGTTGGAGCTGAAGAATCTGTGCGCTCTGTGTTTCTACCCGTCTTGCCAGGTCCGCGATAGCAGTTTCATTAGCTGTTTGCTGGGAGGTTACCCTGGAATCGAGCGCCCGGAGGTGCCCCTTCACTTCAGCGATATCTTTCTTGTAGGCTGTTTCATACTTAGAGATGAGCGCCTCAAAGTCCGCCCTGGTGGGGATGGATCTCAGAAAGGAGAGGGTCTCCCTGTGAATATTACCGGCGTGGGGTGTCGCTTCATCTCTCTCTCCAGACGCTCGTGGAGGGGAGTGAATAGTAAAGGTGGCTGGAGGGGGGAGTTCAACCTCCTCGGCTATGGAAAGGTCTACTATCGGGTAGGGAGGTTCTTCCTGAGAGGGATGGATCGAACCTGGGGAACCGGGACGAGCCGTGACCCCTCTGGCAGGCCATGACCCCGAGGCATCAGAGTGGGCATGGGGAGATAGCGGGCTGGGTGTTCTGGCTGCTCTCGCCTGCCCCCTAAAGGGCTCCTGACTGCTGCATGGGCTCCACTCCCTCCTCGCCCCGGAGCGACTTCTGGACCTTGGGGTTCTTTGTGGGAGAGCCTCCCTGTGCTGCATTTGGGTAGGGCACGGAGCAGGGTTGCTGGGCGTATGCCTCCCTGAGTTCTCAGTAGGGAGGAAAGCAAATCTCCCCAATTTCTGGAGGCCAGACTCTCTCCATCCCCCAGGCTGGTGTGATTGGGGATCTGCAGCATGTGTCCCTGGGCCTCCCTCCTTCCCCAGGCTAAGGAGGGGTTGTTGTTCCTCATCTCCCCACTCAGGGGCCGGGGTGTCCCCCCCGTCATACCTGCGCTGTTGCCAGGCAGCTGTCCTCCTGTCGACCCGGCCGCCATCTTGATCCGGCCTGTGCGTCAGATAGCTGGGGGGCGCACGGGCCCCAGAGCATCCGCTCCCAGCCGCAGCGTGATGAGGGCTCCCGCCAGCACAGCAAGCCCCGTCCTCCTCCTCTTCACAACACCTGGCAGGCTGCTCGGTGGACGGAGCAGGGAGAGGGGTGAGCGGCCTCCCCCTCTCGTCTCCCGCCATTCCGGTCGTGGTCTCCACAGAGCGGGCCGACGCCTCCGCTCCTGCAGCTCGCAGCACATCCTCCCGGGCGATATCGCAGGTCTCTGCCAGCTGGGGGTCATCTTCCATCGGCCCGGGGGAGGAAGCCGACGACGGGGCCGGCGACATGTGTCCCGCACGCAGCTTCCGGGTCCCCCCTCCAAATCCAGGTATGCTGGCTGCCAGATTCTGTTTAGCCCCCGCTCCGGGGCGCGATCCGCCTGTATCCCCCTCTCTCTTCTTGCCTCTTTTCCCAGGCATATCCCAGGGAACTCTGTGGGCCCGATTGCCTCAAAAAGTGGTGTAGGAGCCCGGTCTCGGTCAGGAGCTCAGCTCAGTGCGTCCACTCCATTCAAGCGCCAGGCCACGCCCCGTCAGTGCCTCCTGAACTTTTTTTGACAATATTCTTATTTATTGGCTGCACCCTGGCTGGTGAATAAATGTATGTTAGTATAAATGTGTCACAAGCACACTGAAGCAGAATACTACACTGGAATGCATTATTTCTTGGATATTAAAAGCCAAACTGTAGCCAGAACCCCCTGGTTTAGTTTTATTTAGTTATATTTAAACCGGACCTTCACCATGATTTAATGAAAAGCCCAAACTGTTAAAAAAACGATTCCCCAGCATCTAAAATTAATATATTTTACATTTTTAGTCACTAACTTTTTATTCTTTCCCCCACTGGGCTGCAACTCTGTTCAGGAATTTAGGATACGGGCGCCGCCATCTTGACTCAGAAGCATCACACTTACTGAGGAGAGTGGGATAAGGTACAGGGGGCGGGTTATAGCTGTGCTTTGCTCAGACAGAGCAGAGCTGGGGTCAGGGAAAGGTCAGCAATCCCAGAATGCAGAGCAGCACAGTCATTTCCTGTTTGCAGGCACTTCCTGTTTGCAGGCTGCCTGATAAAATGGCGGCTTCCATAAGCCGCCATCTTGGATGTTTAAAGGCTCATAACATGCAGTAGATGCAGGTAGGATGCTTTTTAATGTGAGCAATCTGTATGTACAGTGTGGGGGAAACATATAAGATAGACTCTTATTCAGAGTGAAGGTCCGCTTTAAAGGTAAGTACAATCTATTTGTCGCAACCAAATAGGAAGTTGCATGTAACTGAAAAGCCATGGGCAACACTGGCACAGGACTGGTCATCTCTATGTAGTCTGCATAACATCTCGGGTGACTAAACCGAACATCTGGATAGAATCCACAGGCAGCTAGAAGAGCAGGCACTTGGTTCTTACCTTGCCCTATTCCAATATCGAACTGAAATGTGTTGGCTAGAGTAGGAGTTAAGATGCAAAACTTACCCAAAAGTTCTATTTGTGGCACAGTGCGCGCAGCCTGCATCATTTCCTTCACCTTTGGCTCCGAACTAACTACGAGAAAAGTCTGTCCAATAAACAGCGGCAGCAAGCCCTGGAGGGGGGAGGGGTCTAGAACCTTTTTAAGTACCTAAAAATGGACGAAAAAAAAAAGGATAACCTAATGAGCCCTAATTCCTTAAGCAGGTATCTTTCTCTTTTGCTGGCGGGTCGTACCTGTTTAGAAAAGACCTTGATATGGATGCCATGCTTAAATAGCCTGTGGCGCAGCAGTAAGAAGTCCTCTGCTCCAATTGCATTGCGTTGGAATACAGCCACTATCTTACTGTCCTGCAGGACGGCGCTTAGCTGGGTGCACAGGAATTCTTCCATCGGGTTCAACTAAAAAAAAAAAAAAAAATAATAAAAGCACTGTTGGGGAGTGCACTGGTTAATCAATTATGAGCACTACCAGGTTACCACCCGACCCTTATGCCTTACTGAGTTACAAAGGGTGGTGGCTCGAATGCAAGAGCAAATTGCTGACTAAAGCCTGGAAGAGAATGGTGTTGAAAGCATGGATACCAGGTTGTGCTGAAGGAAGGCAAGCATTCTTAAAGCCTATATTTTTAAGGGCTGACATTTGTGACATCACGAATGCTCCACCACGATGCAAGGATAAAATACATTGATAAATGAAGAAACTAGCATATAAAAAGGTTAGAGTTGTCATTTAAGAGGTATCCAATACACACAACCAGAAAGCAAAAGCTCTCCTGCATGTAAGCTCCTAAACATATACCCAGCACATTTCAAATATGCACCCAGCTGTCTTCCCACGTTTCCCTCACTCACTTGACACGCGTCTTTCCGGTAGCGAACAGGTGGGTCCCCGGCCACCTTCAGCTGTTCTTTCAAGGATTAGCTTCCATCTCTATAGACATATTCTATATAATAAGAACTGCCCCGCCTGAAATTATTTATATATGGTTGCAGGTCAAACAGGGTGAGTATTTCCCCAACAGCAATTTATGTGCCCTATCTTAATGTAATACATTTTTTAATAGCAAAATTGCCAGGTTTTAATTTCTATGGCAGATGAGGTGTTCAAAGCTATTCGAGAGCTAATAGACATGCTCTTGCGTCATATCGTATGATAATTATGTTATTATTATTAGTTATTATTTGTTTCCATAGTGTAGTTGAATGGTGGCATTTCCACCAAAGATCCATTACCGATGCAGGGACTTTGTTGCATCACCAGCATTGAAATGTCTTGATGGTTTTATTGTAGTGTGTTAGATATGCGCTCACCAGGAATTAATATATACAAAAATTAAGGTCGGGAGCCTTTACTTTAAGTATGTGATTGAAAAACTTTAGCCCATTGCTTGTCATTCATGGAGAGCCCAAAGTCGTCTTCCCACTTTTTCTTAATGTTTGGTGGAAAGCGGAGTTGCGAATCTAGAAGATTATTATACTCAACCAAAGTGGTGCACCGCACACAATTAATGAGACTGTGCTACACTGTGAGTATAGAAACTACATCCAAATTGGGCTCATGGGGCACAACCCAGAAACCCAAGCAACAGGAGCACCAAAACAGTTAAAATACAATTTCATTTATTAAGAGTCAAATTTGATCAAGAAGAACAAAAAAACACAACAGACAATATACAAGACCAACACATTAAAAAACACTACATGTCCCTAAATTGCATCCAGTGCTGCAATCGCAACAATTTATTCCTGGGAAACTCCTAAAATATCAACACGTACAGTAAATACTCTATAAAACTAATCTTTTTGTGCCGGCACAAAAAACCTAGCCTCTAATACTCAGTTCAACTATATACAATAAAGTGACAGTGCATAATAAACATGGCATCAATTCATATAAAAAACAGTGTATAAATAATCTTGCTAACCCTAATATTCAATAAGTGCAAACATATATAAAGTGACTAAGTGCAAAAAATGTATACATAATAATAATAAGTGTTCACTGTGTGTCCAGTAGTATTGGTCATGGACACATAGCACAAACTACAGAGTAAACAAATCAAGACAATTAGTTATGAATGGATAAAGAGACAATACTGAGCCTGGCAACGGGTAAGTCACGTGCAGTAAGGAGCGGGGAGCTAGCAGCGGGGACACCTTCGATCGCGGCTGCCCGTGCCGCTTCGCTGGGTGAGCCTTATATATGTTTGCACTTATTGAATATTAGGGTTAGCAAGATTATTTATACACTGTTTTTTAAATGAATTGATGCCATGTTTATTATGCACTGTCACTTTATTGTATATAGTTGAACTGAGTATTTGAGGCTAGGTTTTTTGTGCCGGCACAAAAAGATTAGTTTTATAGGGTATTTACTGTACGTGTTGATATTTTAGGAGTTTCCCAGGAATAAATTGTTGTGCAGCACTGGATTTGGGGACATGTAGTGTTTTTTAATGTGTTGGTCTTGTATGTTGTCTGTTGTGTTTTTTTGTTCTTCTTGATCAAATTTGACTCTTAATAAATGAAATTGTATTTTGACTGTTTTGGTGCTCCTGTTGCTTGGGTTTCTGGGTTGTGCCCCATGAGCCCAATTTGGATGTAGAAGATTATTATACACATAAGATAGAGCAAGAAGAGGCTGACAAAATATTTTTTTCCCAAGATGAAATATGATTTTTACAATGAGGCGTGTAAATGGGTGGTTAATATTTTTTAATGTTTCTGCTATATATCGTGAGTTCCAGAGATGAAAGATATAAGAAGGGGTTTTCATTTTAATTGTACCCATATCTCTTTTGCAGTGTTTTTCTTAAGTTACCCAGCTCTTCCGGTGTTAGGAAGAACTCTATTGTAGCAGCCTTGTTTATATTTATCTGAAAGTTGGAGTGTCGACTAAATTCTATTATAGTTTTTATATATCTAGGGAGGGAAACTGTGGGGTCAGACAGACAAGTAGGATATCATCAGCATAGGCTAGAGATTTGCTGTTCATGCTGTTACTCAGATCTATGCCTTTGATGCCCTTTTCACCTCTTTTGTGATGGAGCAAGATTTCGAGACGGAGGTTAAAGAGAAGAGGAGAGAGAGGACATCCCTGTTGTGTTCCATTCAGAATATTAATCTTTGAGGAATTTGACCCATTAATTATTGTGGCAGATTGATTCATGTATAATACCATAATTTTAGCTATAAAATCAGGCCCAAATCCAAAGGCATTTAAAGTTTCATGCAGATACTTCCATGAAACTCTGTCGAATGCCTTTTCAGCATCTAGGGTTACTTAGGATGCATACTTACTTACCGGTTGTTTTGATGTGATGAATTAAACTTATAGCTATAGAAACATTCCGTGCCGTATTGCGCCCCTTATGAAAAAAACGGCCTGAAATAGCGAAATCAAGAGTGGGAGTGCTTTTTCAATCCTTATGGCCATGATCTTTTCAGAAAGCTTGAGATCGCAATTGATCTGATTTTCTAAACGACCCTCCCCACCAACCGAAGCTTTAAAAAGTGCACTCAAATCCCACTTATCAAGGCAAGAATACAACCTGGATTACGTAATTTGGGCAAAACTCAATACTGATCACTTGTGATCCTTATCCCCCTAACTTATAGACTGTAAGCTCATAAGAGCAAGGATCTCTCCTAATGTGTTCCAAATATTCACCTAGAACTCTAAAGCACCTAGTTTGTAATGGTCTAAGTAGTGTATGTTTACCCTGTCTGTAATCACTGCTTTGCACAGAGCTATAGAAGATAATAGCACTTTATAAATACATTCTAAAATGTCAGTATATTCCTGCACACTATAAACACTTTAGCTGCCAGTGTCCTCACTTATGGGGGCAGCCATCTTATTGAAGCCCCAGGTGTAGACATTTTATGAGAGGAAAGAACGCCAACCCTGATTGCCAGCTAAGGTCAGTGTACAGCTGCTTCCTATGTGCTGCACACTCTGCATTAGGTTAAAGTGGACTAAAACCCATCCTGGAGTCTATGAGACTCAGGCTTACTCCCTCCTCACGGGGCATCCCAAACCACTGTGTGAAACTCCCCAGAGCAGTAGTAAACTCACCTTTCCCCCGAGCCCATGGTGCATGTGTGGCCGGAATCACTCGCCTTCATTTATGCAGCTCGCAAGTACGGTTAGGATTCCAGCAGGCTGCTCCAGATGCTCCGTGGGCTAGAGGAGAGGCATGTTAGCTTGGTGAATGTCAAACAGCAGGGTGCCACAAACCGGGACCAAAACCCAGGATAGTGAAGATCACAGGTTTTGGGCCACTTTCAAGTGCACCCCTCCCTCTGCCGCAATGTTTATTTTTAACAGTCCCGATCTTATTCTGTCTTTGGGGGCCGAGTTGTCCCCTAAAGTTCAGGTACCCATTGATATTAATGGGGTTTGGGTCAAGTTTGGGTACCCACATCAAATTTCTTTTAAAGAAAAACTGCCTTTTTGTCAGAATTTTGGTGTTCTGCTTATTGCTTTCCTGCCCTGGATGTAAAATAAACACTTGCGTTAGGATTTGTGTTAGGATTGTGCCCCCATACCTGGGATTTACTTTGTCCAAGTTTTTTATATTCCAGTGGATCTGTCTTGGTAAAGTAGGAGTGGCTTTCGTGGCCTTTAGTAAAGCTCTTAGTATCCTTATCTCACTACAATCCCAACATCCTTCAACTGTAAGAGGTGAGTTTATTAGGAGCTTTGTCTAAACAAAGCAGCATCACCTGAGAACGCTGTTAGTAACCCTTTAGCTTCTTGAACACAAGACTGAATCCCCCCAATCTGAAGAGATTTAAATAATGCATATGGAGTTACATTTTTCACGTCTGTCTTGGCCAATCGATGGTTAGCAAGCCAGAGTGAGGAAACTTCTGAAATGTACACCTGAAGACCACTTTGATGTCTGTTTCTAAGGTAAACACATTGTTGCTATGGAGAACCGTTTTCTTTTATAACAGAGAAAAAAAACTTAATAACAGAAAACTTAATAACAAAAAAACTTTATAAACAGAAAAAAAAAATTTAATAGATACACTTAGCACCTTGAGCACAACATACTGGCACACTACATTAGAAAATGTTACCAAAAATGTTTAACGTTCGGATGAACTTGCTGAACCCAAACTTCTAGGGTTGTGCCTAACACTACCTATAATAAATACAAAGGATGTAATCAGAGTTTGGCGCACCATTACCTCGTTGGTTTCTCCACGTTTAGGTCTGGGTTTAAAGCAATTTTCCAGGGAGGGTTTAGGTGGAATGTATTCTGTAAGAGCCAGAATCTTTTGCCTCTCAAAGTGCATGGCCTTTTTGTGTCGGGTGACAGCTTTGGAGCCATGGCGGACACATTGCAGGGATGGAAGCCAGGCTAAAAAGGAAAAATACAGTGCGGTCAGCTCAGAAGGACACAAGAACACACAGCTATGGCAAAAGAGACAATAGGGTCGATTCAAAGAAACATGTAACAGCTTTGATTTTGGTGCCGATCATCCTATTTTTCCCATACGCTCGTGCGCTCGTATGAACTTGCGAGTGATTCTATAAGCAAATACGTTTCTATCCTAAAATGTCCGTCCGTTCGTATGGCAGTTCGGGAATCAGACCTATGTCAGTTTCCATCCTGAATTTTCCGTTTCATTTCTCAGGTTGCAACATTGGTTTTGCCCTTTTTCCTTTTTTGTCTGGACGTAAATCCTTCTGATCTTGCGGCTGCGCACTACAAACTTTCCTCATTAAAGTGCATTCTAAATATTTGGTCTTATTTTTCTTTATTTCATTCATTTTGTAGTAACCAACCATTAATGAATGCATTGGCATAAGTAAATCTTACTTTGTTTAATTTTTAGTTAACTTGCATTTTTTACTTGAGGATTTAATTTAAATATTTTGGCTTCAAATGGTACAACTTAAAATTTTGGGTGTGGTTACCCACACCCTCTACATACAGATTTGCTCTCAAAAATTAAAAAACACCCAGCAACTTCTGCATGTTATGAGCCTAGAAACAGCCAAGATGGCGGGTCAGGTATTATCGGGCAGCCTGCAAACAGAAAGGGCCTTGTGACTGTGTTGCTCTGCATTCTTTGATTTCTGACCTTTCCGTGCCCCCAGCTCTGCTGTGTCTGTGCAAAATACAGCAGTAACCCACATCCTGCACTTTATCCCGCTCTCCTCTCCTCAGTAAGTGTGATGCATCTGACCAAAGATGTGCTTAAATAATTAAACAAAGCAAAGGTAAACAACTACACCAATAAATTCAATCTAAAAATATTATTCTAGTACATCAATTTAAAAATAAATAACAAAGGACATACGTTTCTTTAATTAACGCAAATATATGGATGTATTGCAAAATAAAGGTTTACATGCAAAGGACTAATTAAGGTCCACATTAAAATGCTTTTATAAGGCATACATGAATCAGGTATGCATTGCTATACAATTTATGGCCTCGGCCATGCTGATACATGCAGTTCATTGAAGCTCAAGACGCGCAGACTCCTCCACATAGCCAAAAAACCTGTTCAAGAACAGCAATCCGACTGCTAAAAGGTGTCGGCAGTGGCTTTCTTTTAAAACGTATTTAGAGGTTGGAAAACTGCTCTCTGAATCACACCTAAACACATCCGATTATCCTAAGTTTTACGTTTTCATCCTAAGTTTTAGGATTTGATCCTAAGTTTTACGTTTTGATCCTAAAATTTAGGAACGAACTTCCAATGTTCGTAAGAGCATATACGCATTCGTACGTAGGCTCGTGCGAGTCGGAAATGGCCAAAAAAACAGGAAAAAATGACTAACACCCACCCAAACTTACGCTTTCTCGATCCGAAATCAATTAACTTTTGCTCTTTGAATCGAGGGGAATGGCCTTGATTCACAAAGCGTTGAAAAAAACCCTCATGGTAGTAAAAAATTCAATTCATGAGAAAAAAGCCTGAGAATTTTACTGTTACTGAATCACCAGATAGGAAGACAATGAAAGTCAATGGCATTTTTTACTACAGGTAAAAAGGGCTAAAAAGTTCAATACTTTTTTCAAGAGTAAAAAAGTGCCATTGACTTTCACTGTCTTCCTAACTAGATTCACCAACAGTAAAATTCTCGAGCTTTTTTTTCATGAATTGAATTTTTTACTACCATGAGAGTTTTTTTTTCAACTCTTAGTGAATCAAGGCCAATGTAACTATGTGTGTAGAAGACTGGAGGCCGGCCCGGGTCGGTTTTAGCAGGGCCACAATCTGCTCAGATCACTACTGTCCCAGTACTTTCCCATAAAATATTGTAGTCATATGAAAGAAGACCGATAGCTACATTAACATATGGAAGAGGACGGTTGCCTATGTCATCAGTAGTGATATGATCTCACTAAGTGGGGCTGTGATCAGTAGCCAATACATATTTCTATATCGATATCATTACTGCACTACGCCTGTGAGCCATCACATTTTAATACCAGGAGTCCGGGTCAGCCCCAGGCCCCTGGCCGATAAGAGTTTGAATGGGCCCCTTCCGGTGTGGTATGATACACATGGTGATAAAGTTGCACGTGATCACTGCTAAAGAACAGAAAGAAAAAAATAATATAAGAAATTACAGAGTATAGAAGGAATGACAGAAAAAACGAGAAAAACAAACGACTAGAAGGAATGACAGAAAAAAAATGAAAGCAAATAAGAAGGAAAGAGAAAACTAATGTCCAAATAAAGAGAGAATAGATATAACAAATGAATTGAAACAGACGAAAAAAAAACAAACTATAGAATGAATGAAAGAAACAACAAACAAAAATGAATGAATGACAGAAACAAAAACAAAAGGAATGACAGACAAAAAGCAGGGAAGAGGGAGAGAAAAAAAAAAGATGAAAGGAAAGAAAGAATATCAGACTGGCAGAAAAAAGAAAGAAGGAATGACAGGAAGAATAGAAGGAATTACAGGAATAAGTAACAGAAGGAAAGTAAGAAAAGGACTGGCAGCACATACTGATAAAAGAACTGGGGAAAAAAGGAAAGGAAAAAAAAAGATGAAGGTAAGAAAATAATAGAAGGAAAAAGTATAAAAGGACTGACCGAAATAACAGAAGAAAAGAAGAAGGAAATGACAGAAAGAAAGCCTGCTATAGAGCGGAAAGGGAGTCCAGGCCCGCCATTTTCCCTGGGGAAAAAAATATGAAATAGGGACTTAGATCCAGCTTGTTTCCAAGGAGGAAACACAAAAACGCTGAGGTTTTGTATTTAAAATGGACCTTCACTCTGAATAAGAGTCTATCTTATATGTTTCCCACACCCTGTACATACAGATTGTCCACATTAAAAATCATCCTACCTGCATCTACTGCATGTTATGAGCCTTTAAACATCCAAGATGGCGGCTTATGGAAGCCGCCATCTTATCAGGCAGCCTGCAAACAGGAAGTGCCTCCTGACTGTGCTGCTCTGCATTCTGGGACTGCTGACCTTTACCTGACTCCAGCTCTGCTCTGTCTGAGCAAAGCACAGCTATAACCCGCCCCCCTGTACCTTATCCCACTCTCCTCTCCTCAGTAAGTGTAATGCTTCTGAGTCAAGATGGCGGCGCCCGTATCCTAAATTCCTGAACAGAGTTGCAGCCCAGTGGGAGAAAGAATAATAAGTTAGTGACTAAAAACGTAAAATATATTAATTTTAGATGCTGGGGAACCGTTTTTTAAGAGTTTGGACTTTTCATTAAATCACGCTGAAGGTCCGGTTTAATCATGTCCAGTTTGTGTTTCCTGTATAGGTGGGAGGAGATACTCGCCTGGCCCTCCTGGAGGAAGTTTTGGGGAAGAAAGCTTCCGAAAGGACAATCTCCCCCTGGCTGACAGTCCTTAGTTCTGGTTACTGCATGGCCCTGTGTCCTGCATAGGGGCTGCCCAGGGTAGAGGGAATGGGGCGGGGTGGGGGGCACTGGCACCTGCCCAGGTATGCCCAGTGCCGACGCCAACCTTGACTGGATTTGTTAGTAATTATATTTAAGGACAATGAAATTTAACAGATAAGGAAAATATTGCCTTACAAATCCTAAAAATGTAAGATGGCAAAATTAAAAAAATAAGAAGCTAGCTATGATGCCATGAAACAGTGAATACAGATCATGTAGCAAAAGGTTAGGTATAGAGGAGGTGAAAATAAGGTAAGCACACATCAACAGTCACTGAATTTAAACATGCCTGGGATAAGCACACATCTATACTAAGATAAAGAGAACATACAGTATACACATAAGGGCAGACTAGATGGACCGTATGGTCTCCTTCTGCCGTCAACCTTCTATGTTTCTATGACAAGCGTCACTGCAGCAGCTCACAGCGCCACCTGCAGGCCACTTTGTCCTATACAAAAATAAATAGGAGCAACAGATGGTACAAGGTGGTGTTTGTCAACCACATCCCTTGCATTTCATCTATGCCGTACACTCCTAGGATTCATCCAACTCTGAACAGAAGAGCTGTATATTATATAACGAAATGCTCCTAGGGCCATCTGTATGCCAAGTCCACTAAGTATTCTTATAGAACGTCTATACAAAAAACAAATGCAGTAATAATTACTTTTTCAAGTTTCTGGCTCGCTGACAAGCCACACTTAACTTCACTTCTCTGCAGCACATTCAATAGTTACTATAATAGGTATTCATAAGAAAATTACTCCTGGGATCCACACACTACCCCCCCCCCCCCCCCCCCAAATCTCCACCTTCCCCCCTGGAGGATGGCCATAGTCTGTATACATACATGAAGCAGTTGTATTCACTGCGACCCTGGATAGTCCAGGTGGATGTATCGGTGGTTGGTGACCATGTCCTAACAACAAGGCTGCAAAATCAACAAGAAAGTGGTCATGTTTGGTGCTGCAATCATGGAAAGGGCCAGGGTGGATTTGATTTAAATCTAACTGATTTAAATCACGATTTAAATCACTAGTCAGTAAGGCTTGATTTAAATCAGTGATTTAAAGCAAAGTTTCTACCTAAACTAGTTCTTGCTATTTTAACATGCAAGTAGATGAAGATTTTTAGAATCACTTTTTATATTACTTTTTTCTCCCCAGTTTAATGGGTTAATCATTCATATTTGGACACCACTGTTCTGTTGTACTTAGGAAGGAGAAAAATAATCCTGACCTTAATAACAATTTAAATAGATTTATTCAACTGAAACAATAACAACATTACAGCATAAGTTATTTGCTTAAACAAACATCCATGTTTTGTTAACTAATTTGGCTAAACAAAATATATATATATTTTAAGAAACTTAGACGGTCAGCCCAGCCGACACATGAAAAACTTAAATCCTACTGTCCCTGCTGTCCTCTGTAGCTCACTAGTCATAGGTTTGTAGAACAATAGGATTAAGGTCTTTTTCTCAACTCTGTTCATGTTGTAACATTTTTGCTGTGAAGAAGAGGCTGGGACCTCTGCGGAGTCAAATTCAGTTTTGAGAACTGCGTAAGTAAAGCGAGCGTCTGTGATAATATAGGAGAGAAACTGCCCACTAATCCTACAGAAACCTCTGGAAGAGCATGGCATTGTGAATGTTACACATATACAGCCTTTATTCTACTGAGTTAAACAACTCAGCTTTATCTCATGATGGAAGAACCTTTGGATGGTAAAATATTTTCCTCAAAAAGCAGTTTATTGAAAAAAAATCCGATTTAAATCAAAAAAATCCGATTTTTTTGATTTTTTTAAAAAAAAACATTGATTTTTATCCACCCTGGAAAGGGCTGTTTTGCCACTTTTGAGCCCCTGAAGGTGTGAAAATTAATTCGACAAAGTATTTAGAGTCACTGACTTCCATGGTACAAAATGATGAACCATGTTAACTGTAGCAAAATCACCTTCATGCATGAAGACACAAATGGGGAGAAGCTCATGGTGTGGTCAACATCCTCCCTAGATCTCAACCCTATAGGCAACCTTTGGAGTATTCTCAAGCAGAAGATATATGAAGGTGGGAAGCAGTTCACATCTAATCAGCAGTTCTGGTAAAGCTACTGCAAAGAAATTCAAGCAGAAACTCTCAAATACTCCCAAGGTCAATGGTAGAAAGAATTGTGAAAGTGATATCAAAGAAGGGCTTCTATGTTACCATGTAACTTGGCCTATTAGGAGGTTTTTAATTGAAATAGCTTTGGATTTTAGTAAATGTGGCCTATTAATGCTGCACATTCGATAAATGACTATTTTAAATTCTGCACAGATGGCTTAAATGTGGAGGAAACATTCTTATGTGTGTGCAAGCATACAACGGCCATAAATGTCCCAAAAAATAAGTGTAATAATAATTTCAAATGATCTAAAGCAACAATCCCTAAAGTGAACCTCTAGTCAAAAATGGCTTGACCATGGACATGGGGAGTATTTGAGATGCCCCTACAGGTCAGGGCCGGCATCAGCTGGCAAGGTGGGGCAGCTGCCAGGGGCCCACGACGGCCCTTGATCGGCAGCAGGCTGGGAGTGACGGTGCAACTTCTTTTCCTGCCGGGCGGGGACAGGTATGTGGTAATAAGGTTCCGCTGCTGCCCCCACCAGGGATAGAGGAAGGGGCCTCCACACCATGTGACAGGCGCTCTGGCGGGCTGCAGGTGATCAAACACCAGGCAGCAGGTGACAACAAGGAGACCGGGAGTACCTGCCGGGAGGGAAAGCACTGTAGAGGTCTTTTTTTTCAAGAAGGTTTCTTTTTCTTTTCTTTTGATTTTTAGGGGGCATCCAGATTTGGGATGTCCCTCAGTGATATGACTTTTCACCACAAAGGGGCCCACTGAGACCATGCCGCCCCAAGGGCCCATATAAACCTGGAGCCTCTCTTGGTCTCAGCTGTACCAGCCACCTTCACATGACACTACTCCCCCCCCCCCCCCCCCAAGACATTTGGAATTGGGATGTCTCTTCACTAGAAAGGTCAGAAACCTGGGTCAGTTAACATATCTTGTCCATGCCCCAGTGCAGCCCATGTGACTGGCAGTGACCAATGGGATTCACCTCACCTTGCATGGCATATTGGACCATATTGGTCATCTATGTGCGGTATTTAAAGAGGAACAATCCTTTTATGGCGATGGCACTGTGTATGCACAGGCCGCCAGCCAATCAGCGCCTTACGCTTCCATTCATCTTTACTGTTCTGCTCTGACCTCAGAGCTGCATACTATGGATAAATGGAGTGCGAGTCCCCGGACCAGTCATTGGATAAGGAAGCAGGAGCGTGGCTGCAAGATCGCTGGTGAGATGAGTATATCAGGCGATCCTGTGGGTTTCCCAAACCGGCAAGAGGGAGACCACCAGCTCTTGAGTCTTATAGAATCTAAGCCGGTGGTTGCTCCTCTGTAAGAGGATGGGCATCCCAAATCAGAATGTCTGGCCGTGGGGGAAAAGCGAACCCACAGATTCCAAGGCCAGCCACTGTGTGAAACCCCCCCCATGACACCTGTAAACACTCCCCTTTGCTCGCTGCAACAGCACATACGCAGGCTCTCGTCCAATGACAGCCCCCTGCCGTGACAATGCCATTCAAAAAACGGCTTTCAAGCACACGAGCCCCATTCAAGTCAATGAGAGACGTTTGGTGAAAGACAAAGATGGGTGTGACCATCTCCAACAACCTCAGCTGGGCAAGGAACACCACGGCTCTACTGAGGAAAGCACTTCAGAGACTTTTCTTCCTGAGGCAACTGAAGAAGGCTGGCCTGTCGAAAAGGTTGCTTGTATTCTTCTTCAATGCCGTCATTAGTTCTGTTCTGTGTTTTTCTTTCTCTGTCTGGTTCGAAGGAGCTACAAAAAGGGACAAGTGCAGACTCCAAAGAACAATAAAGACAGCAGAAAGAATAATTGGAGCCCCCTTACCATCCCTACAGGAACTGCACAACCGCAGAATCAAGACGCGGGCTGGAAAGATACTCCGGGATCCGTCGCACCCTGGTCACGCCCTATTCCATTACTTACCATCTGGGCGACGTCTTGCAGTCCCAGCTTGCAGGACTTCTAGGTCTAGGAAGGGTTTCTTTCCTTTGGCTGTCCGCATCCTCAACAATATCCAGGCACCATAGGACCAGGATCACGCCGGAACCGATTGGTCTTCATATTCTGACTTTATAAGAGATTATCTGTTTTTATAAGATATTATACCTCGACTTTATAAGAGATTATCCGCTTCTGTATCTCTGTCTTCCGTGTTCCCCTTCCTTTGGAACGGTAACTGTAGTTATCTGTCTACTGTTTTCTTTTTGCACTGTGTATATGCCGAAAAACATTCCTAGTTCATCTCACGATGTACTTGGCGAACAATAAATTGAATTGAATTGGAACAAGGAAGAAGTGCGTGAATAGTGGCGTTCTAGGGTGTTTCGCATAGTGGGGCAACTTAATTCGGGATGCCCTGGGGGACCCAAACAAAACCCAGAAAAGTTGAATTCTCAATGAAAAAGTCCAACCTTTCTAGCAGGGCATCCTGGGTGATAGTGTAGCAGCCCCGGGCAAGCTTCTTCAGTGATTGGGTGTCTTGGTCCAGGCAGTCCCTTCAAGTGAGGGACCAGGCTACTGTCGTGGAGCAGGTGACTTTGAAGTAGTCACATAAGATTGGATGAGCCCTGACCTAGGCCGCAGGGTGCCCTGCTCTGCCAACTGGTGCTGAAGACTGAACCCTGGCCCTCACCTACTTGCACGATCAGTGACATGAACCTACCCTCCCACACCATCACAGTCCTATATTAGAAAGATACTCACCTTTTCCTGATGGAGCTAGAAGAACAGGTAAGATCTGCTCACACAGGGAGGAATGAGGCACAACAGTTGTTTCATGCAGGGCTGTGGAGTTGGAGTCGAGGAGTCGGAGTCAATTTTGGAGTCGGCAAACAATGCACCGACTCCGACTCCTACTAAATTTTGATTTAGCAAGTTTAAATGTCCCAATTCACAAAAAGTTATAATTAATGACTTCTCTATTGTAAGAATAAAGACCAATGCATGCAGTGCCTCACATGACCTCAAAACGAACACGTTAAGTGACCGTGAAGAAGCGTGCTTTTCATGTGCTTCACTATATGGCACGCAATGCACAATTAGAAGCGGCAATACTTATACTTTGGATAGTGCTGTGTTCTGCTGTTACAGGGAACCCATGGGTAAACTAACCTCTCACTGATAAGGGATTAAGTAAATATGTTTTTTGCAGGACTAGAGACACTTGTATAAGTGAAGGGAATGGAGGATCAATAGTTCAAGACTGAAGCTGTACCATTGGAAAAACTGCTGTCATTCAGCAAAAGGCTATAAAAACTTGTAAACTTCGATTGTTAGCTTAAACTTTAAACATGACTATGGGATTCGACTAGGGAAATCATGTTTTATAATAATGGTCCCTTTCTGGATCCTCCCACTGCCCTATCTTCAGCAGAAGATCAGCACACAGAAAGGAGAAGGCAGCTTCTGCCCAACTACCTCTCTCTGCTAGAAGTAATGGCATGTATGTTGCCTTTCTTTCCTTCAAGGAATGTATAAAATACATTCACATATTAATACAGAGGAGTCGGAGTCGGAACATTTATCTACCAGCTCCACAGCCCTGGTTTCCTGTTCCCCACCATACAGATCTGGAGCTTTATTTCACTGGAGGGGCATTCCACATCGGGATACCCCAGAGGTGGTTGTTAAAAGAAAGTTGTCTATAAGACTCCATGGCCGTCTTATTCCCACTGTCTGGAGCATTCTGGCTTGGGATGCCCCACAGTGCAACCCCCCCCCCCCAAACCCCACTATCCTACGGCACATGCACGGGCTGCACCATGCTACACCTTTAGGTGGTGATGGGGGGGTTCACATAGCGGGCCATCCCAAATCAGGACACCCCAGGGGGCAACGACCAAAACCTAGGATAGTTAAAGTTATTGTTCACTTTGGGTCTGCTTTAAACATACTTTGTGCACTTGATGAGTATAGATCACACCCGTCTCAATGGAGGAGGGGGGGGGGGGTTAAACCGGATCTTCAGCATAATTTCATGAAAAGCCCAAAACCTTAAAAAACTATTCCCCAGCATCTAAAATTAATCTATTATTAAGATTTTAGTCACTTACTTATTATTCTTTCCCCCATCTGGCTGCAACTCTGTTCAAGACTCTAGGATACGGGCGCTGCCATCTTGACTCAGAAGCATCACATACTGAGGAGAGGAGAGTGGGATAAAGTACAGGGGGCGGGTTATAGCTGTGCTTTGCACAGACAGAGCAGAGCTGGGGTCAGGAAAAGGACAGCAATCCCAGAATGCAGAGCAACACAGAAGACACTTCCTGTTTGCAGGCTGCCTGATGCTCCATGAGCCGCCATCTTGGATGTTTAAAGGCTCATAACATGCAGTAGATGCAGGTAGGATGGTTTTTAATGTGAGCAATCTGTATGTACAGGGTGTGGGAAACATATAAGCTAGGCTCTTACACAGGGTGAAGGTCCGGATTAATGTGAGCAATCTGTATGTACAGGGGGGGGGAGCATATAAGATAGACTCTTACCCAGGGTGAAGGTCCGGATTAATGTGAGCAATCTGTATGTACGGGGGGGGCATATAAGATAGACTCTTACTCAGGGTGAAGGTCCGGATTAATGTGAGCAATCTGTATGTACAGGGGGGGAAACATATAAGATAGACTCTTACTCAGGGTGAAGGTCCGGATCAATGTGAGCAATCTGTATGTACGGGGGGGGGGCATATAAGATAGACTCTTACTCAGGGTGAAGGTTCGGATTAATGTGAGCAGCAATCTGTATGTACAGGGGGGGGGGGTGGACATATAAAATAGACTCTTACTCAGGGTTAAGGTCCGGATTAATGTGAGCAATCTGTATGTACAGGGGGGAACATATAAGATAGACTCTTACTCAGGGTGAAGGTCTGCTTTAATAAAGTGTCTCTGAACCTCACGAAAGAGACCATGCTCATAATAGCAATGACTGATGGAGGTCACCCTGTCACTACAGAAGCCACACAGCCGCCTGACAGGCCAATGTGACGATACACGAACCTCTGACGTCACAACGGCCCACCCGAATGATGTCACTATACGTCCCCAGAGGTGCCCGAGTCTGGTTCTTACCGAGCTCCCGAGCTGCACCTCTCAGCAAGGCCGCCGCCATGCTGCCGGAAGAAGAGACTGAAGCAACGGAGCCGCACTGCATGCTGGGAGCCGGCGGTATCCTAGCAACTGAGGACGCGGCCAGCACAGACAGTGCAGCTATGGCTGGAGGTGAGTGTGGAGACAGGCTGTGCCCCGGGTGCCCGGCGGGAGAGAACACCGGAGCCGTGCTGACCGCCATTGTGAGGAGGAACCTGGAGCCCTCCCTTCCCCATGACACCTGCCTGTAAGTGAACAGCCTTTAGCTTAAAGCGGAACTCCAGACACTTTTTGCTTAATTCTTAATACAGTGGGCAAGGTTTAGATGCCCTGTTGGGTCTCAATCACACCAGGGCGACTGCTGGGAGATTGAAGGGCGATCACTTGCCCGTGTAAGTGTTTGTACCCATTCACACAGCTGGCGCTGATTGCGTTTTGAATGCTGAAACTCCCGCTTGTTGCGATTTCAGTGCAGAGCAATTGTGATTTAAATTCATTGAAGCACAATCACCTTGGGGGTTTATTCATCAAGCCATAGCACCAGGTAAGGACTCGCAGCGACAGGTAACGACAGGTAGCGAACGGTGACCGCCGGACGCTGTACGCAATACCACATTTATTCTGGTGAGCGACTCTAACAGCGACACATAGTGACCGATTCATCATCACAGGCGGCTCAGCATATAGCGCCAAAACTCTGGCTTCCAGAGCACCTGGTATTACCTGTCGCTCTCCCATACATTTCAATGGGTGTTCCTGTTCTTCACTTTAAACAGGGTTTTATTTATTTATTTTTTTTTTTTTAAATGATCAAATAATTGTCACCTCTCCTGGCCTAGAAAAAAAAAATGTTTAAAACCTTTTTTGATTAATAATATTTTTATGCAGAATTGTCCTTCATGTTAAAGTGGACCAACACCCAGGATTTTGACTATCCTGGGTCTTGGTCCACTTCGGTGGGGCACCCCCGATCGGGGTGCCCCGCTGTGTGAAACCCCCCCTAACCCCCCGAAAAACTCACCTCTCCCCGCTCCCAGCGCCGACGTACAAGAACGTCTAAGCGGCAGCCGCCGCCGCCGCCTCCCTCGCGTCACTTTCGGCGCGCGCGCGCCCCCGCCGGCCATTCGCAGACGGCCGGCGCGGGCACGCGCACGCCTACAGGAGCGCGAGGGAGGCGGCGGCGGCCGGCCGCCGCCGAAGATAAGGTAAGGAGTTTGGGGTGTTTGGGGGGGTTTGACCCCGCGGGACATCCCGATCTCGGATGTCCCGCGGGGTGGGGGGTGATCGGCCCGGGAATCTTATAGATTCCCGGGCCGATCACCCGTGGGTGTTGGTCCACTTTAAAATGTAATAACAATGTAATTCCATATGTTATCGCTTTGTTACTAGTGGATACATGTTCAAAAACAGACTTTAATCACACAGCCTCTGGCGCTCTGGGCTACAACAACCCGATTTTGAGTGCCGGCACTGTGTGAGGCTGTTTTTTTTTTTTTTATGAATATGGTGTGAGTCGGTCGCACTGAGCTGGCGCTACCGCTCGCTCCCTTACAGCACTGTACTGGTGTTAGAGCGACACAATATATTCATCAATGCCGGCCAGCGACTGAGATGCTCTAAAACAGCGAACCATGGCCAAGCACAGCGACTACTAGTGGTCACTCTCAATGCCTTGATGCTGATCTGTCAGTTTGGCGCTAGTAATGAATCAGCCTGCCCGTCTGAACGTAGCCTAAAGCCTGATTCGCACAGGTGCAATGCAATTCGATTGCATAGAGGAGGGGGGGTATGGAGTTGCTACTTGTGTAAGCCTATAGGCTCATTCACATAAACAATCCCGATTGCACAGAGATTGCAGATTTTAGTCTGCTTTAATTAAGAATGGGCATCCCGAATCAGGCTGTGAGCTACGCTCCTGTCTTTTGGCAACACCTTGGGTTTAAAACAAGAGGCAAAAGCCCAGGAATCTCTAGAAAGGCCAGCCATCCCAACCGCCAACTATTTTTTTTCCACACCCCACAAAAACCTCACCTTCAACCACACCAACCACCAGGATTTTCACTATCCTGGTGATTGATCCTTGTCCCCGGAGAACCCCGATTTGGGATACCCCCAGATGGCACACTCAGCTCACCTTTTTACCATTCTCACAGAACATGGTCAGATGCTCATCCAATCAGCGCTTTATGCCGTGCATACTTATACACGACATAAAGCTGTTATTTTGAATGAGTATTTGCATAGGGAGTGAGTCAGCCGCATCCCCGGTTTCCCTGTGGAGTGCACGCTCCCCCACACTCGACCTATGTGAATGCGGCTTGCAAACGTGGCAAGAGACCAGCGGAAAGGTAAGGGGTTTGTGAGTGATCTGGGGGGGTTATGGGAATTGGGATGCCCCAGGCCCAGCCACTGATCCACTTTAAAGTAGCACAAAAGCCACTTTTTTGAGTGCCCCTGCAGCCCCCAACTGCCCTCCCGGCTTGGCGATGGTTTCTAAAAAATGTTGAGATTGCTGATGTCTGGCCCCAGAAATGCCGGTTGATTTGACCCAGCCAGCTGGCCACATGCCCTATTTCCCTGTGTTCTGGGGAGCACTCCTGCCTCTAACCTAGCTAAATGGCTGGACGGGGAGCGTGCCACAGCTACTGGGAAGCCAGGGATGTGGCCGCGACGACAATGCCGTAGAAGCTGCTGCTAAACTGACCTTTGGGGGTTGCAGAAAACAGGCATCCCGATTTCGGATGCCCGGAGGCAGGCTAGCAGACAGCCCTGGAGGCTTTTATTCTTCTGAGCCACTGCCATTGGCTGGGAATAAAAACAAAAACAGCTTTACTTGACTTTTATCCTTTCCTGACATTTGCAAACTCAACAAATTGCTCGATCAAGTGCAGCGCCATCAGGCCTCAACCCCGCCTCCATTTTGAACACACGCCCACAGGCCTTCAGTCCCAGTGATGCTGCCATGGAGGGGATGTGTATGGCCGCATCACTGTGACTGAAGGCCGGAGGGAGGGTGGCAGGGCTCAGGCCTAACAGCGCTGGACTGGATCAATCAATTGTGTGAGTTTCCAAATACTGGAATAGGAGCAATTTACTGCACGGGTAAAAGGCACAATTTTATAGTTGGACAATTCCTTTAAAGACGAGCAAGCACCTGCCTATTAGAGTCTAGGGCTGATGGTCTCCCTTTTTGTGGGTGGCATGCTGTTCTTTTAGTTTTCCTGAGCTCAGATTGGCAAAGCAAGCGCTGAGTGAAATGTGTGCTGGCTGGCTGCCTGCGCATGCACCATGGGAACGAAGTAAAGTTAAGTTAAAGTGGATCAGTCACCCTCCCCGTGGCCAGCCCTGGAGACTAGTTACCCCTTTTTGGGATGCCCCACTGAGTGAACCCCCCCCCCCAGATGGCCTGCAAACCCCTTACCTTACCACCAGTCCCTGAGCCACAATCGCAGGCCGCAGCCGCATCCCTGGCATCCCTGCAGCTGTACACACTCCTGTGCCCAGCATTGAATGAATTGTTGGGCATGGGGGCACTCACTCCACAGGGGATCCAGGCAGAAATGTGGCCTTCAGCATTCTCTATGCTGATGCACAGTCCAAAACAATGGCTTTATGCGGTGCATTAGTTGCACAAGTGCATGTGCCGTGGGACTGGTGGAAAGGTGAGCGGAGTGAGCGATCTCAGGGGTTTTACACAGCAGGTCATCCAACACCGGGATGCCCTGGGGGCAGGGACCAATCACCAGGATGTTGTGGATGTGAACGTGTAAGAGGTGAGTAAGGTTTGCCTGTTAGAGTCAGAGGACCTTGACTGGTGGTCCTCTTTAATGCACCCTCAATACATAAGAGGCACCTCAGCTCAAAACCGTCAACCTAAGTCACCTCTTTTTTGTATTTATTTATTTATTTTTTTTGTTATTTGTAAAATTGCTCCACCTCACCAAAGCGTTCCATCATCACAATGGTACTGTATGGTGTATAGAGTATGGTTGCATCATAATTTGTAAAGTGTTACTTCTATCAAACTTATCTATAACCGGAGTAGCTTAAGTTAAAACATGCTCAATCCTTCCCCACCCTCCCCTCGAACCCACCAACCCCCTACCTAACCCCCATACCCCCCTAGAGACCCCCCCCCCTCCAAAAGACTAGTATGGGCATGGATATACAAATATATGAATAAATCCTTATACCCACCAATCTAGACTTCTGCATTTCTGTTTTCCTACTTCCGTACGTGCATGAACTGAACCCCAATTAACCATGTCTAAGTTTCGTTTTTTTAATTATTCCTAGGCCCTCTTCTAAGACCTGTCTGTAATTCTGATCCGATGCTAGGCAAATTTCATTCTCCATTTGCCAAATAAGATGGTTTTTCCATGACGATGGGTCAAGATAAGTTGATTCTCCCCAGCAAGTGACTATGCTTTTTCTAGTTATCCATATAATTAGTGAAATGAGCCTCCCCATAAAATCAGATGCGATCGCCACTTTGCATTGATTTCTCCCGCTGTATGCGGGGATAAGTAGGGCCTCATTAACTTTAATGGAAAATTCTCCCTAAGTCACCTCTTATCCAAAACAACCCTTCCCCCAAGAACCATCAGCTAAAATCAAAACTTCTTCAATATGTAAAGCTGAGCCAAACCCTCTTTGGCAACAGTACACCATGGAGAGTCCTGGTCCACAGAGACCCAACCCAGCATTTCCTACTTCCCACAAGGCTGGCACTTGAGTGTTTTCTTGGAGCTGTTTTGTCGGACTGGGTAGACAGAAACCGCTGCACACTCTGATGGAAGGTTTAGCTGTGCAGCTATTTCTGGGTAGCGAGCCATATAAGGTAAAAGTAACTTTCGCACCAGGAAACTCCCCGTTTTTCAGGGGGACAGTTGGATCCACTTTAAAGCCTTCAGATCATTTTAATTTTTGTTTTGGATAGTCCTTCTGCACTGTAAGCATACCGCCTTCATCCATATTATAACTTTCTCATCCCATCCATAATAGACACACCCTTCCAAATCAGTAGCTCCCCATTGTATGAGATACCCTTTATCCTATAGGAATATTCTGTCAGTGAATAACAAACTGCTCTCAGCCCAAATGAACACTGTCATACTGTATGGGAATCAGTCCTCTGTTTATTATTCCTACCAGGTGTCAGTCCCTGCGCTGCCTGCGCACAGTGCGTCTGGACCGAGAAAATATATCGAAGCTAAGCAATCTGGAGTCTGTAAAGGATGCACACAGCCTGTACCTGCAAGAGGTAACCCCGAAACCACACCACGTAAAATGTACAAAATGTACTCATTGGAAGCTTATAAAGACCCAAAAAAGTGTTACTCACCTTACCACCTGCAGTCTGAATCCTTCCTGTTCCTGTGCTGTTAGTTATGGTGCCGACAGCACACTCACCAGGCAGGGAGCATTGGATGCTCAAAAGTGCATCGGAAGCATTCTGCCAGCATCAGGACCCCGCTCTTTAATGATGATGCCTGCTAGATAGTTAGTTCTTCTGATCAGGCCTCATTACATTCGTAAAAAAAAAGATCTGCTTAGATCCTGTTGATGGCATGTAGAGTGTTCAGCCCAAAATGCACGATGTTCCCATCCTTAGAAGAATGGTTGCATGAGGTGGAAGATAGACTGTAAGAAGACCACTTATCACTGGTGAAATGGAGCAGCTGCACCAGGCCTCTGCAGCTCAGAGACCCCGACTCAAGAGCCATTTTGACCCAGGGTGCAAATGTTATAAGCCTGGGAATCTGCTCCCCCCACCTAGAGGTTCTTGAATAGCTGAGATAGTTCAGTAGACTTGTCCAAGCCTCACAGTCTGATCCTTATCTCCTCCCATCCTCCTGCTCTACTCACCCAACCCCCACCCTACTCCACCTATTACCCCTCCCCCCAAACTTCACCTTCAAGGTGAACTGCTCCGTGCTATGGACACCCTTAATCTGGCCCTGAGCTGGTTTATGTGTAGGACACAATTTTTTTTTTTTATATAATCTGTTTTTATTGAAACAAGTACACAAACACAATGCATAGGAAACAGTCCCTGTGTAGGTACAAGAAAGAATTTTGAACTCAATCTACCAAAAAGCTTCTTAACAGCAAACAGTTTACAACAACATCTGAGGTATCATGTCGCTCCATAACAAGGTCCGGAGCCCGACCGCCGTCCGAGGACTCCCCAGGTGCCTGGGCAGGGAGGGCGAGAGGGGCCCCGCTGCAAACATAATCTTGGTATACCAAACAGGGATAAAGTAAGAAGAGGAAATGGGGGGAGAAAAGGAAGAGAAGAAGGGAAGGAAATTTGGCTTCACTCGGTCCGTTACCCACCCCGTCCATCAACTTGACCATCCTCACTCCAGCTCCCGCGGAGTCAATATCACTTCACCCTGGCTGATTGAGCCTGTCTTTAAACCCATCCGAGTCCCGTAGGTTCTCCCAGCAGGCCCAGGTTAGCGCGTACTTGTCCCCGAGCCCCCTGTCCCCCCACACCAGCTCCTCGGCCCGCCTGATCCGTTCCAATTCCGTCAGCCACTCCCGTAAAGAGGGAATCTCGCGTGATTTCCAGTGCCTGGGAATCACTGCTCTTGCGGCCGAAAGGAAATGCCGGAGTATATTCGTCCGGAAGCGTGAGGATGGCCCCTCCCACAAGGAGAGAAGGGTCAATTGAGGGGAATTGGTGATTGGTTCGCCAGTGGTCTCTGTGTATATGCTCAGTACCCTATCCCAGAAGGAGCGTATGGCTGGGCAGCCCCACCAAATGTGCGTCATATCTCCCACTGCGGTGTAGGACACAATTTAACATCTTTACCCCTGTACGCCTTCTTCTACTTCTTTCTTCTTCTATCCTCTTTTTATTTTTTTCCTTCTCTCTGAATTATAAAAAAAAAATCTATTTATTTTGATTGTTTTTCATCTCTTAGACGGCGTTTACACTACGATTGCATTGTGATCTAGTTCATTGCAATTGTCCTGTCAATTGCCAGAGAACCATGCATGGCATTTGCAGGGCGATTCGAAACTCCCCGCTATCACATCGCGTTGTGAACAGGACCTTAAAATGAGAAAAAAACTCAGCTCAGAATTACGTAAACATTTCCGACTTTTCCATATAAAACCAGTGTCCAATATAGCCATCCTTCTTCTCAAAAAGCCCTCATCAATGGAGTCTGTCAGTTTCTCAAAGCGGATGTAACCCCCCACAGACAAGGAGGTAACAGAGTAAAAAAAAAATCCTTACCCCGCCCTGGTCCAAGGACGGGGGGGGGGGGGTGATATTTGGACTGGAATTCTGTTTTAATCTGTTGACAGTCAGCATTTTGTGCAGCAGCAACTACAGCCTCCCAGACACTGTTAAGAGAGAAATGCAGGTTTTTTAAAGAAGGGCCCACAAGTTCTCAATAGGGTTTAGGTCGGGTGAGGAAGGGGGCTATTGTTATAAGTTTTGACTCTTTAAGGCCATTTACTGGCTAGCCATACAGTGAAGTACTTTGGTGCGTGCAATGGATCATTGTTGTGCTTAAAGTGGACCAACACCCAGGATTTTGACTATCCTGGGTTTTGGCCCACTTCGGTGGGGCACCCCGATTGGGGTGCCCCGCTGTGTGAAACCCCCCAGAAAGCCCCAAAAACTCACCTGTCCCCGCTCCCACGTGACCGCTGCAGCCAATCCCCGCCGCCGGACAAGCGAGCGCGCCCGCCGCCGCCTCCCGCGCGTCACTCTTACAGGGAGTGCACCCGCGCCGGACATTCCCAAACGGCCGGCGCGGGTGCGCGCCCTGCTAGAGGGATGCGTGAGCGGCGGCGGCGGCTGGATCGAGGAGCAGATAGGGATTTCGGGGCTTTCTGGGGGGTTTCACACAGCGGGGCACCCCCGATCGGGGGTCTTCTTATAGATTCCCGGGCCGATCAGCATCGGGTGTTGGTCCACTTTAAACTGGACCAACAGCCTGACACAGTTGGAAAAGAAAGGTAGCGGCCATGTTGGAGCTTCCTCTCTCAACTGACATAACTGAAATGCACAGTAACAGGAAGCCTAGCACGACTTCCTGTGTGCAGGTGGCCTGCAAGGCCATCTTGTTTATAAAATGTATCCCAGTAGGTGTTAGAAAAAGGTAAATTATTTTTATGTGCAGCAATCTAAATTTCCCTGGGGACAGATGCAATTGAGCACTGCTTGTTTGGTCTGATTTAATTCATTTTTGACTGTTGGTCTGCTTTAAATGGTTTTCTTGAAAGATGCTGGCTTTTCCCTGTACTACAGCATAAATAATGTGCCTTCTTCTATAACCTGGCAGTAAACTGGAGTTGATTTTGAGTCCAAAAAGCTCATAGCATTCCCCCACCCTACGTACTGTACTCAGTCACTTATTTCATATTTAAAATATCTTCATATATTTCTTTGTCCAGCCTTGATGTTTCAATGTATGTGTCTTGTTAAGTGGTGGTCGGGTTTAGGCTTCCTCACCTGGGCCATGTCTCTAAGCACCAAATACCTTGTACTACTGGACACTCCTGGAAGGTTGCAGTTTTGGAACATGGCTGGAGGAAAATGGCCCAATATCTTAGCAATTTCAAGAGGACTGCATCCTTCTGAAACACTGTTTACAATGTTTGACTTTGTAGAATCAGTTATAGTCTACCTATACCCAGATAGGATGTTCACCTCATCACTAACTATCCCAAGCCCAGAGCCCCAAAGCAGCCCGTGTTTCTTTTTTTTTTTTTTTTACTAAAGCCTTTGCCCAATATTCATAACAACACTAATAGGAACAGAATGACGTTGAAAGGCATGCCATATCGTAATGCATTTCCAAGCTGAACTGCCACATAATGGCAAGATATTGTAACTCATAAGGCTGATCCCCAATGCTGAGCAGGGAGCATTATGGCTGAGCATTCGAACTAGAGGCTGCATCCAATTTGTGTTGTTATGAATGTTGGGCAAAGGCTTTAGTACTGGGCTGGGGATATAAGGTGATCACGTAAACTTCCTTTCTGGGTATAGGATTACTTTAAAGTGGACCAAAACCCAGCAGGATTGGCCTGGGAATCTATAGGATTCCCGGGCCGATCCATTTCCTCCCCGCGGGGCATCTAAAATTGGGATGCCCCGCTGTGTGAAACCCCCCAGGACGCCCGCCAACCTCAACTGAATCCCGGTCCAACGGTGCATGCGTGGGCCGCGGCCGTATCTCGCGCTTCTTTCTAGCAGGGTCCCTGTTAGAGCGAAGCGCGAGATACGGCCACCATCGTGCTCTGAGCGCTGGGCTTTGACGCGCATAGCTCAACGGCTCCAAACACGCTGATTGGATGAGCGGCCGCCCATGCGCCGTAGGAGCGGGGTGAGGTGAGTTGATCTGGGCGTTCTGGGGGGTTTCACATAGGGGAAGTGGACCAAAACCCAGGATAGTCAAAATCCTGGGTTTTGGTCCACTTTAAGGTTACTGGGTGACTGGACTTTTACTTTGATATAGCATTTTCTAACTTGTGGTGGAATAGGGAGGTGGGGGGTGCAAAGAGGAGAATAATTGAAGTACTGTATGGTGGCATTTCGAGAAAATCCTGTGTCCTCCTATTAGCCCAGGGATCAGTTAATGAGGTAGAAGGTTACACATAACAAGTTTACTGAGTCTATATATTGTCACATTGTATTTTACGTACATTAATCTTTTTTAACAATAAAAATATGTATTAATAAAACTAAATCTTAAAGATTATGCCAGCTCTACACATAACTGTAAGGAATCTTTGGTCCAGCAGATGACTAATATGACTTTGTCTTTTGCTTCAGAATCAGATAAAGAAAATAGCAAATGTAAATGTTCTGAAGAACCTGCGGTGAGTGTGAGGAGCGTCCTCGGTATCCTCTGGGTGACGGGCTGATGGCCTCATGAGTCACATTTCTCTTCTGTGGCAGCCCACCCTTCGCCATATCTTGTGGTTTGATAATATCTGTACTGTACTTCTTGGTTGCTGATTAGGATTTCACTTTTTATATTTCTTAAAATAGGAAAGGTAACCTGATCGCTTATCTTGTACCGGGCACAATCTGTGCCCAAGGTTGTATCATCTGACACCATTTCCCTGCATCAGAAGTTAATAGAACTGACTGTAACTTGATATCCCGCTGCACTAAATTTCCCAGAAAATATATTCTGATATAAGGCTGGGTATTGCCAGAATAGCATCAGCTTATGCTTAAAGTGGACCTATAGCCAACAATGGCTATGGGGCACTGCTAAAGGTACCCCCAGGAAGGGCTGCCATTAGGGCATTACTTTAGTATGCCCAGTATCTTGCTGTAAATGGTGCCCAGGTGGTGCCCTACTCATCCAGCCCGATGTCTTCTTTATTATGTTCGTAGTTTCTTTCATAGTTGCAAGGTTGTATAAGGGGTCCTGGGGGGACCAGGGTGGTAAAGGGAGTCCTTGAGTGCCACCCTTTATTGGAGTGGGGCAAGAGGGTGACCTAGTGTGAAAAAATTATTGGTCCTCCAGGGTGGTAAAGGGGACCCAAGCATGATGTCACCCTTTAATGGAATGGGAGCAAAAGAGGAGAAAGCAAAGGCCCTTGAGCCCAGAAATAACCAATGGCAGCCCTGTCCCCATGGATATCCCAAATGTAGGATGGCACGTTAGTTAAAAATACCCCTGAAGCCTAAAATCAGGTGAAACACTCACCTGTGTGGCAATACTACATGACTGTTTTAAAGATGAAGTGTAACCGCGCTGATATTTCTTAATATTATTGATTTTGGTAAGTTATTAAATTATTATTGCTCAACGTGTGTTAATCCTTTACCCCTATGGATCCTACATGCACATATTATTCCAAAAACACAGAGCAATCAATGATAAAACAACACATTTTAGGTCAGCTTTAACTCTTAAAAAATTATATAAAAAAGTCCAAGCTTCTAGGGTGGTTCCCCAATCTGAGTGTATCCTCAAAGGCCAAGGATTTTAATCATCTTCTATCACAGGAATGATCAAAACCCTGTAGCAAATTCCACCACATGTATATAACAGCAAATTGCTGATGAGAATCTCGTGCCCACCACCGCCTTCAAAATACTCTTACCAGATAGTAATAAGCCTAATATGCCTTATTAAAAATCCTCCATGTTTTATTCATCTCTTATTGAATGGGAGAGCCGGTTAAGTATTCTGGTCCCCGCTTTAACAGGTGGAGGTGCGCTTTAATGCCTTATTAGATCCTCAATATTCCATTCCTCTCTAAACTCTCTCTTAACAGAGCCGATTTGGTATTCTTATCCCACTTTGGCTTTTAAAATTGTCCCAGATTGGACAGACCACATAAAAAGGAAAGCCCAAATAGAAAAATCTAGCGTAATAACATTTTAATCATGTGCACTGGTTAAGTTAAAAATGCACTCACATAAAAGCAATGTGTAACAAATGTTTAAGAAACGCCAGACAAGATTCTCACCAAACCCTCAGTGTGTCTCGTCCGATTGATGTCTCAAAGGGAGGGAGGGGGAGTAAAGTATCCCAGGAGTATAACTTGCCCGCGTACTGATAAGATCCGTCCGCCGCCGTCAACGCGTTGCGTTGGTAACCAACTTTCTCAAGACTGGCGGCGTGGCGGTGTGCGCTGTCTTTTATAAGATCTGGTTGAGGCGGGGCGGGACAGTAAGGGGGTGTGTACGTGTTTGTCATTGTGACACCAGCCAATCCCTAGCAGTAATACAATAATACTACATGACTGCCCGTGACCAATGACTTCCGCCAAGCACCACACATGCGCGCCCCCCTCAAACGCAATTGAGTGTTTTGCTCTATTTCAGGCTTCAAGTGGGTTTTTGACTGGAGATGCTGTTAGCAGCAGCCTTTAGTCATTTTAGACTATACATGCCTGTCTGGTTGAAAAAAGTCTATACCCATCTTTTCTTCTCCCCACAGCCTACTTGGTGTCTAGATCTTTAAAATCTACCTTGAAAATCGAAATCTGCGACGTGCCTGCAATTCCGCCTCCATGTACCAAGTGTCATTCACTGTGACAATGGTGGGGGGGGGGGGGAGGTAGTCACATCCACCAGTTCATGCAAATAGTAGACTGGCTTCAGGAGAAAGCACGTTCGCTGGGATAAGCTGCCACTTGGCAAGATTGGGGAAATCCTGGGGAAGGATTGGTGGTCTGACAATTAAAAGAAAGGCAAACTGCTCCAACACTAACCCCCTTATCATCACATTTTAAGCAACAGGGCTTGTATATCCTGTAAAAAAAGAAAATAGGATTTTGTTGGCATTGCATGTGTAAACCCCATGCCGTGTGGGAGATGATGTCACGTACTAGCTGTTCCTAGTCCTATTTTGGAGTCCTCAAAAATGGGACTTACCCTGCAATATGATGCTTAGCAGCTACTCACCTGGGAAGTTGCCAACCTCCCTTTGGAGCACCACACAGGGAGATTTCCAGACCAGCTGAGTCTTCCCCGTGTGTGCACCTGGCAAATGAAACTAAAAAGAAAAGTAAGTTGCTCCAACAATGTAAACCACAAAAGCAAAAAAAAACAAGTGGCACCACTATACAAAAATATGCGAAAGTTTTCAGGCCAGAGCGGGGATAAACCCAAATGTGCAGAAAAAAATGGGGATAGTGTCCTTCCCCAAATCCTACTTCATTGATGGTCACCTCACCTTAAAGTGGTCCCACACCCATTGTCTCTATAATGCGCGTGGGGCCACATTGTGCCTGGGGGGCATCCAGATTGCTGGAGCGCCTCTACGCATAGACCCCTGAAATCATTATCTGAACCACAATCTCTGGGTGAATTGCGGCACTGCGACATCTCACCCACCGGTCCATGTGACCACTGGCTGCCATTGCAGGGCTGCAATTTATCTGGGGGATCAGGTACTGATTGTGGGATGTTGCGGTGGTCTATGCACTGGGGGGGCTCCAGCCACCTGGAGCCCCGAGGCCTTCATAACCTGGCCCCACACCCATTATGTAGCAAATGGGTGTGGGAACACTTTAGTACAAAGAAGAACTATAATATAAAAAATCATAGAAACTTTATTAATAAATACCGAAATTCAAACACATATGCTGCTAAAAATATACACCCCGGGGGAAGGGGGGTGAGTACAGTCGGCAGTCTAATATGTGTACAATAATAAAATGTAAAAATTATAAATATCAAAAGTACTAGTGAATATTGTGATATAGAATCTTATATAGAGTGGGTTTTGGGGAGCGAAACTCTCCTCTTTGCTTCAGTATTGTAAACAATTTATTTGAAGCCTAAGCATAAAGCTCTACTTTTCTCTTTCAGGTTTCTCACCCTTTCTGGAAACAGAATTGAAATAATTGAAAATCTTAAATGTTTGCAGAAGTTACAGTTCCTAGATCTATCTCATAACTTGATTCAGAGACTGGATGTTGGTAAGCAGTACCAGGTAGCGAGAGAAATATTTGGGTAGCCATTGACAATTAGTTTCCTGGTCGGTATATTGATCAAAGAAGGGCCAGGCTATGGCACATTAATTGCAGGCCAATGTTACTGCCAGAAAAGTCAGATACTAAAGGTAGGACCACCTGATCAGGGCCGGCTCCAGGGTTTTTGTGGGCCCCTGGGCGGCATAAGGCCCCTTATGTCACATGAAACCCCCTGGGATGACCGGTATACTCACCACACATAGTAAAGTGCACCAAAACCTGTGATTTTGACTAACCTGGGTTTTGGTACAGTACAAGTTACTCTCTCTGTCTCTCAGGACTCCGCAATCACCGCTGACACTGACAGTATGGGGCGGGATAGTCCTGCTCACCATTCAAACCAGCCAGCTAGCGTCCGTGGCGGGGCCAGCTCTGATGCACAGCGCAGACACTCTTATTTTATTGGCTTTGCTGCCTGCCTGCCTCCACCCTGGGGCCCTCGGCAGATGACCGACCTTGCCGGGTGCTAGATCACTCATTAATTACCATTCCCTTCCCCCCCCCCCCGAGTCTCGGTATGAGTGAGGTGTATATGGTCGTCTTCGTGAGATAGGATGTATTGGTGTATGTTGGTGCCTGCGGCGCCGTGTTGGGTGCACAGTAGCACTTGTATTTTTCTTTAAAATGCAAAATAAAACTTATAAAAAAAAAAAATTACCATTCCCTTGGTAGAAAGAAGGCATGTACTGCCAGTCAATACGCTATACCAAGCCAGAGTCATGGACTGAACTGAAGTTGCTGTTGGCATCACCATTAGAGTAGGGGAGAGGCAGTAAGCGGGGCATTCATACTATTGCTGTATTAAAGGGGCGAAGAAGAGACGTAACCATGTTGTGGACTGCAGAGAGGAGGACTGATAAATGTGCAGGTCATGTTTTTTTTTAATCAAGCTTACTGGTTTTTTTTTTTCCACAATCATTTAGGTAATCATAAAATATATGACATATTGTATGTTTCACAATTCTAGGACTCTCTTACTTTTTTTTTTTTATTTGCACAGGAGAATTGCCCCAGAATCTCCTTATCTTACGTCTAAATGGGAATCCATGTACCAAGATTAAAGATTACAGGTAAAGCTATGGAAAAATGACAAATGCAAAGTTATTCCCCAACTTAAGGCAAAACCTTTGTTTTAGTATTGGAATTATTATGAACTGAATAAAGCCACTGTAATGCCCTGCTATGTGAAACCCATAAACTCATCTTTACCGGCGGGTCCCATGAAGCTGTGTTTGCTGGCCCCCACGTCCCTGGCATGCCTGTAGATATGGCGCACTCCTGCGCCCAGTCATTCAGATAGGCTGGGGGTGGGAGCGCTCCAAAACAGGGGTTCCCGACTTTTATTTTAGTAACAGTTTTCAAATCTTTTTTCTAAAGTACCACCTACTGTAAGTAGCTTTATACACCTTTTGGAACAGTTTTGAACCACCTGATAGGATCTTGGGTAGCACCAGCGGTATCTGTACCCCTGGTTTGGAACCCCTGATCTCTAACGCATTCCAAATTATCGTGCAAATTATATTGACATGTAATTTTTTTGTTTTCCACTTGAACTCATGGTGGGTATTGTGTCTCAAGGTTCTCAAACTCCTTTGATCATTTCTGTCAGACAAATTAATCCAATTAACAAGCATCTGCTAAAATACCATTAGGCCCCTTTTACACCTAGAAATACTGCAATGAATCACAAACAGAAAACATAGCCCATTAAAATAAATGGGCCCTTTCACATCATGCAATGCGATTTGCAAAAATCTGCATGCAGCGTTTTGCTTGTAGTGCAAACCGCAATGCAGGCCATAGAAGTCTATGGACACTGCAGGTAAAGTGTATGTATTGTGGTGAAGTTAAAGAGCCATACTCACCACCACCTATCTATCTATCCATCATCGCTGTCCTGGTCTCCGTCCTCTGGTCCAGCAATGCTGCATGCAGTTTGGGGCCCTTCCACCGGGTCCTTGCTGGAGGAGTATTGAAGGACTGCTGGACCTCAAGAAGCTGAATATATATATATATATATATATATATATATATACATATATATATAATTTTCTTCAATATATCTTTATTGAATTTTAACATTTTGTACAGAACAGTAAGTAGAGACAAAAACACAGAGGATCACAGGGTGGAGATGACACAGCAGCTGAATACAAAGCGTCACGATCTTATTCAGCCTAAGGGGTTCCGATAACACCGCGTACCGCAACTCGGGGCACAAGCTGGGTCAAAACCTGGAAGATCCCCAGCCAGCAACAACCTAGCGCTTTACACCAGGTCACCGCCACAGAGGAGCGACCCTCCCTCCTCCCGTGGGCCACCCCTGATCGGCCTTTTCCAGTTTGTAGCAGCCGAGTTCATTCCCCCCGACGATCCGAGAGAATAGAGAAGTTGTAGGGAGGGAGAAAAAAAAAAAGAGAAAAGAAAGAGCAAAAGGAACGAATAGAGAAGAAAAGGAAGAAGAGAAGAGACGAAAACCCCCGAGGCCCGGCGTCCCCCGCCCGAAATATATATATATATATATATATATATATATATTACATAAAAAATAGGGGCTGGAGTAACAAACATAATAAAGAATTATTGACATTATAAGGGGAATTTGGCTTACTATATTGGTAGTTTTTGCAAAGATTTTCTTTATCCTGTGTCCCAGAGCTATTACCACTGCCTGGATGTTACTCAAGATGTGTAGGAGGGCATTTAAAAAAAGTCACTGCCAATAACCAACGAAAAGGAAGCCAGCAGATCCTGTAGTGCTTAAAGGGCCAATCCAGCCAAACAGCCCTTTTTTAAATCCCCACACCCTACCCTAGCACTGAAGCAGGGCAAGGGGTTACATAAAAAAAAAAAAAAACACTTAACTTGATCCAGCGCTGATCATCTGGCGACTCCAGCACTGGCCACCGCCATCTTTTCTTAGGTTGCTCCTGTCATTGGGACATTGTGCTCCCTCACCTGTCCATTCAATCGAATGGGTGGTGGGAGTGCACACAGCGCAGGGAGCGTGCGCTCCTGGTGGAACCTGATGACAGGAGCAGCCAAAGAAAAATGATGGCGACGGCCAGCTCTGAGATCACCCGTTGATCGGCGCTGGATTGCAGTAGGAGAGGGTGGCAGGGCGGGGGGACGTTAAAAATGGGCAGTCTGGTTGGACAAGCCCTTTAAAGTGTCCTTTACTCTCCGCCTCCTAAAAAAATGACCAAAAGCGAAGCTCTGTTATTGTGTTGGAGCAGTGTGTGGAGCATGAGTCGCCCCTTTTACAATGGCACTCTGTGCAACTGCATGCTCTGAACACCCCAAAGGCCTGCTATGGGTGGCAGCATAAACAGTATGGGCTCTCTTTGGCTATGTCCTATCCTCCCAATAAGAAATTAGGAGTATGTTTTTATTTCTTTTACAGGCATCAGGTACTGGAAGCTCTGCCTGCCTTGCAAGAACTAGATGAAAAGCCTGTGGGAGACTTGGATTCTCCAAACTCCGTTAATGAATATGAGGAAGATGGGAGTGACAGTGATGACAGTGACACCAGCCTTCCATATGAAGATTCAGGTAGAACATAAGTGTTCATCTACTATGTGTTTGATGGGGAGAAAAGTTCAGGTTTGTTACATAGTTAATACGGTTGAAAAATATATGGGCATCAATTTTTATTTTTTTTTAAGAGGCAGTCCGGGCAGAAAAATTAAACATGAATACTCACCTTTTGTCCCCCAATAGCTGCTCATCCTAGTCTAGTAAACTACAATTTTACTGACCCATGCTCACAGTGTCACAGTGATTAGCCACACTTGCTCTATTGACTGCAATAAAGGGGGCATGCTAGTCAAAAAATGCCCCTTTTACCAATTGCTCTCGGGAAATACTGATTTGGGGTGTCCCTACAGTTAAAGCATACTTCCCAATTGTCCCTCATTTGGAGCGAGTGTTCCTATTTTGAGTCCCCTTGTCCCTCTTTGAAGTTTAACATGCTTCACTAAATTATTTAATTTGCCTGTTTCGAATTGTTGTAACTGTTACAACCTCCTATCCATCCCTCAGTGAGGGGGCGTGACATAATTTAAAAATTGTCCCTCTTTTCCACCCTGAAAAGTTGGAAGGTATAGAAAAGATCTTGGCTATCTGGCATAGATCTCTGTATAGTCTCATAAATACACAGAGCTCCCTTGGTTTTCAATATTGTTCACTGTCCCGAAGTGCATGCACCAACACCCAGGAACTGTCCCGAAACATATGCACACCAAAGAAAGATGCTGAAGACAATCCTCCACCACAGTGTGAATCTTCTTACCGGATTAGATCAATTGATCACTTTTGATTATTCCACAAGCGTGGTTCTCGATGCCTCCGCCACAGCCTTGTAAAAGTTGCCATTGGCAACGAAACGCGGCGGCGGCGGCAGGCGGCATTTGCAATCTATGCTTTGAGATCTGGCCAGGTCTGACGGTTGAGGGTGTTGCAATTCATTTATGCAATCTGCATTGGTCTGAGTATTTTGGCTATATTGGAAATCACGTATTTGGAGTAATCAAATTACCAGCAGTGGATTCATTCTGAGTGGCGGAGGCATCGAGAACCACGCTTGTGGAATAATCAAAACGTGATCAATTGATCTAATCCGGTAAGAAGATTCACACTGTGGTGGAGGATTGTCTTCAGCATCTTTCTTTGGTGTGCATATGTTTCGGGACAGTTCCTGGGTGTTGGTGCATGCACTTCACGACAGTGAAAAATATTGAAACCCAAGGGAGCTCTGTGTATTTATGAGACTATTTGAACGAACTCTGGGGGCATAGGGTTTTCACACGTTGAGCGCCCGTTTTCTAAGAACGTGGTTAAGGATCCAATCTAGGTGCAAGTGCGTTATTCAAATTGTTTTATAGATCTCTGAATGATTGGGAAACGGGAATAGCACATCCCCCACCAGATAGAGCTCCTAACAGAGGTGATTATCTCTCTAATGCCGATTTCAATGATGGTGTGAGTGGGTAGATTAGGTTAGTTTAGTGTCCCTGTGGACCTCTGGACTAGGACACTCCCTGGCACATGAGCTTATGTGTTCAGGTCAGAGTGTAGTGAAGGAACTGTAAGGTGCTGAAGGAAGGGGGAGGATAGCTTTGGTAATTGCGCTCTCCTGGCTTTCAGGTTTGACAATTATATAAGATCACTTTAGGAGCATAAGTCTTTTTTTGCAACCAGAAATGAAGTACACAGACAAATATATATTGCATATGATTTTACTTTATTGTAATGTCCTTATTTATCACAAAAAATATTAAAACCAAAAATCTTAAATAAAAATGTGAACAATGGCTTTGTTATGCCTAGAATGTGCCACTGTGATATGTCATAATGTAATGACTGGTAAACTACATCTTCATCCTGTTCTCTGAGCTATATAGTTCACTAGTGATTTATGTAAGACTCCACCAATAACTGTCAATTCTTATTTTTGGATTTTTCTGGTCATTTATTTGGTTTGTAGATGGTCTCTCGAGTGTGGGTCAGGATCTGCTGCAAAGGTCTCATCAGAGGAGGACCAGAGCACTGAGGGAACATGAAGATCGATTGGCAGAACTGAGTGACAGCATTGATGGGCAGTCCTCGCTTTCTACCCAGAGGCTGTTGCCTAGCAACAATGTTCAAAATACAAGCTCACATGACACCTCTTTTCAAACTGAGAAGGACAACTTTAGCAAGAGTCCTCAGAGTGCTTTGTTACTATTAAATACCACTAGTGATATCCAGAAGGATGACCCTTCTGTGTTCCCCGTTTCTAGGAAGGAAATAGCTGCCTCATCCATCAAGGCTGGTGCAGGAAGAGTTTCAGCAGAAAGAGGGTCTCAGTCAGGACTTGCCACGCCATCCTCTAAGGCACGACCATCTGCCAATGCCCAAATCAAACTCCAACAAACAAGCAAGGTTTCTGCAGGAAAAGTTACAGCCACTACTAAGCAGAAGGAAAGGCAGGCTACAGCCGCTCCATCATCCCAAAAACTACAGACAGCCCCTACTAAGAAAACACTGCCAGCCACCCAGAAGCCCACCGCCCCAGATAGATCAGCAGTAAGTGCCCCTGGTCAGAGACAGCCTGCCCCAGCCTCTTCCAGGAAACTACAGACAGCACCCACAAAAAGAAAACCTGCAAACTTACAAAACGGCCCTTCAAAGTAATTCCCAGTGCTTAAGGCAGCAATAAACAACTAGAATGGACATCCACTTTACATAAGACAATAACTTAAAGCCCTGCAGACAGATTACTGGAGATATACTATATATTATCTTTACTAGAAATTACAAAAAAATGATTGTCATCAGTTAGTAGAATATTAGAATGTAGACTTTTAATTGTTTCCCTGTTTGTATAAAGCAAGTTCTTTCTCCACACTTATGGAAAATAAGGCCGATAAAGAGGTCAGGTCGGGGACTTCGGTTTCATCAAAAAGCCTGTTAACCAAAGAAAGGTATTCCATCTCCATTTTCTTCTGGTTCTCGTGTAGTCTCTGTAAAGCCTCCTGCCCAAATAAAAAAAAAAAAAAACATCCAGGCTATAAGAAGGTGCACAGTTACAATATGCCACAAGCTCTGCATGGACCTAAAGCTACTCATAGCCCATATGAAGGTTAAGTCCATCAAGCAACAGGTACAGGCAGAGGAGTAGCTGTAGGCACTGAACAACCTGCTCTTTGCTTTATTTTAGTATTCAGTAATGCTCTTACTTGGTAAAGATGTTTGGCTAAATTACACTTAAAAATATAACCAAAGCACTTGTGTTTGCTACCATTCTTCTTAAGGTGAAAACCTTTTTCTAAATCTAGGTTAGCAGCACTTCTCCTTTTCTGAGTTAATCCATCCACCTCCCAGGTGTGGCATACAGTATCAAGATGCTGATTACACAGCATGATTACTGCATAGGTGATCCTTAGGCTGGCCAAAAAAAAAGGGCACTCACACAGTACAACACATCTTCAATATTGGTCCACTCCTTTTCAATGGTCTTTAGCAACTACATTGCTAGAGATTGCATATACAGCAAAGAATGAAGAGATCTCAAAATGCAAAGATACAATGTGCATTAAAGGCTCTTAATACACTAATATGGCAATCATATAACTGTTACTAACAAAACCAATTAAAGAATATAAAAGGCCTGTTTTCATCTTTGCCACAAAAGACTCCTCGGAGTATGATCAGGCTGTATTAGATGACAGGGTAAGGCACCTAGGAAAAGAGTCACACGCTCTTATATTAGACCCATATCTATGTAATCATGAGCCTAACTGAAACAAAACAAAATAGGAAAGAGCATACCATCGCAAACAAACCATTCACACTTCCCATTTATACTAGCTGTTTTGTGCAGTATCCTGCAGGCCTCTTTGTTTTACCCCACGTCTTGCTTTTATTTCATTAAGCTGCTGTTTTCTTTGAGGTTGGGTATCTTCAAACTCATGTGGTGATACTTGCACCAGAGGGCAGATAAGCGCCTCCCAACATGTGCGGCGCAGCCTCGTCATCAGAGAGGAAACACTCCTGCTCATGAGACAGCACCTGATTCAACTGGGGGAGAGTTGCTAAAGGTTCTCCTTCTTGCGGGTGATCTCTTTCCCCCTAGGTGTGGGCTTTTGCTTGTGTTTAATAAGAAGGTTCTCCTCCTGAGTTGCTCCCTAAATATGTTCCAGCAAGTGGTCATGGTCCCCCATATCTCCTGCCCCCCCCCCCCCCAGCTCAGGATCTGAATGATCAGCCATTAGTAGGTGGCGTTCTCCAGCAGTAAGATCATGTGTCTGTTTGGCTGGCAAGCTCTGTGTTCGCTTCTCTGTTTACCACCACCCACGCCAGCATATAGCTGCAATCTTCACTGGCCACAACTGGCACAAGCTACTGTACCAGCACCCCATCCCGCATTTGGGGGGTAATGTAATGGCAGCTGCCACTGCTTGACTCCCGGGGAGTTTGGGGATCCAGACGGCGAGTCTGCCAGCTTGCTAAGGATTGCAGATGAGTTTAAGCTTCTTCCAACCTTTGATCTGACTCTTTCCACCCCCGGGCATTCACCAGCCAGGATGGTCAGGAAGACATCCAGGAGCAGAAGAGTCTCTCCTCGCTGGTTCGGCCTCTGCTAATCGAACGGACTGAGGATGATCTGCATACATCCAGCCAGAATCTCTCCAGCTTGCAGGCAGCACATGAGCAGGACGTGATCATTGCTGAGTGAAACCAAGCCATGTAGGAAGCCGACCACCTCCTGGAGAAGCTCTTTGTCTCCACCGGATTCCCACAGCATGTGCAGGCTCAGGGAATGCTTTTATGCCAGGGAAGGGCATCCTCCTCTCATAGGTGCAGAGAATGGTTCAGGATTCAGTAGATGCAGAACTGCAGCTATTTCCTGCTCCCCGGCTGCTCAAGAATGTAGAGGAGCTGAGGAAACAGATCAGGGCAAGTGAGGAGTTTGGGGACATCAGAGCACAGGGAGGAGAGCTCTACACACACACACCACTCCGGAGATGGCAGAATCCGGGACACACACAAATGTCTTTCAGACCACTCAGTATAGTCAAATAGTCATCAGATCCATCTTCACCACCACCAGACCCAGTGAGCTCAGCCAGGGTGCCCACAAGGAATGCACTATTCTAGAAAAAGCTGAGTGGGAACTATTTTTCACCCCATCACCCGCACACGCCTTATTCACCCAGCACATTGACCACACCAGCTCACAGATCAATCTGATGAGATGCAATGCTCCTCAAAGCAGGTGTATTGCACTCGCTGTGTCCGTGTCTTCATCCCTGCAGCTTGTCATCTGCTCTCCCACCAACATGGCTGAAACCTTGGTCTGATCGAAATGGAATCTCACCTGCTTAGGTCTTCTCTGAAGTGCTGAGGAAACAAGATGGCCACCTGATGCATCAGCTGCACCACTGCACTGACACTGATTTAGACACATTTGTGAACAATATTTAAAAGAAAAAGGCCTTTTGTGTACATAGAAATGTCTTAAATCTTTAGATTTAGCTCTGGAAAAATGGGAGCAATATAAATTGCATTTATATTGTTGTTAAGTGTATAAAGCCTACAAAGAAATAGAAAAATAGTCTATATTCACTTTAACTACCTCAGGACCAACCAATTTAATATAGAGCTGACAGCATAAGAGGTCCCCTTTCCCAGTGGCTTCAGGGCAGCCATTCTGATTGATCCTATATGAGCACTGGGATGCACTGAAGTTATCAGGACAGGACACGCTGCTGATAACAGAAGGAGGAGACCTTTCCTCTGTCATCTCATAGCTTGCATAGTGATAGGGCGAGTATAAAGGGTACATACAGACGCAATTTAAAGCAGACCCAATGTCAGTGAGGATCAAATGCCCCCTCTAGGCAATCCTGATTTGGAATACACGTCCTAATAAAACCCCACTTGTCTCTGCGGTCTGTGTCCATTGCATTGTCAACAACCAGTAAAGTTCCCCCGGGGCCAGCAACTTGTACATGGCGCCATGCGCACCCACCTGTAAAGCCCATCTGTCACATGGTGCAGGAGAACTGACCAGGTGAATTTTTGTGCCTGATTTTCAGGCTTTCTAAAATGTATTGAACAGAGAGGTATCCTAAATTTGCATGTTAGGCAGTGGGGGGTGTGGTAGCATCAAGGGCCACTACAGAATTTCCTAGCTGGAGGTTAAAATTTCAAACATATGCTCCTTCTTGTGTTCAGTGTTTTATGCTCTGATCTAATGCCCAGGGTAAAGTGTGAATTTTTATCATATGCCTCCAGCTTTACTTAAAATAATCCCACTTGGTGGGGCTTTGACGAATGTTGTCCACAATGGGATATCAAGACAAAATGAATCATTTCTAACTCCTCACTATTCTTTGTTTATCCAAGGCAAACATTTTATCAGAAGATGGGCTTTCATAAACGCTCATCAGCTTTTCCTAATATTACCCTTTTTTTGTAAATTCTTTAGGGGGCCTCTGCCATACCTCATTGCCTTCACAGGTCTCCAGTTCTCTCTCATGGTGTCTGTAGAGTTCATGTCTTCTGTCCACTTGTGTCTGGAACCGGGGAGTTTGCTTGAGAGGGTCTTTATCTCCAAATGTAGGGGACAGCACCCAGGGTACTTGTGTACTTTGAGATCCAAACACAAAAGGTTTGAACACAGACCTGTGACAGAAATGTAATGATATAAATGCAGTATCTAAATATTTTTTTATATCTGGACTCTCCCACAGTGGCTTGCAAAAGTATTCATGCATTATTATTTTTGCGCATTGCTACCTCAACAGCTTTGAATATTTTGCTTCTTCAATTTAGCCTGTTTTGTGCAGATGCATCACACGCAAAGATTATATCAGATTAAAGTGGACCAACACCCAGGATTTTGACTATCCTGGGTTTTGGTCCACTTCGGGGGGGCACCCCGATCGGGGGTGTCCCGCTCTCTGAAACCCCCCAGAAACCCCCCAAAAAACTCACCTCTCCCCGCTCCCACGTGACTGCGCCGTCCAATCCCCGCCGACGTCCAAGCGGGTGACAGCGGCGTCCAAGACAGCGCGTTCGCCGCCGCCGCCGCCTCCCGCGCGTCACTCTCGGCGTGCCCGCGCCGGCCATTCACAGACGGCCGGCGCGGGCGCGCGCACGTCTAGTCTTCAAGATAAAAGAACAGAATGGGTGAAGCCCTCCCAGATTGTGGTGCAGGAAAAGCTGGGTTAGTCAAAAAACACACTGTCATTGGCTGGGTTAGTCAAAGAAGACATCTCTGTCCCCATGCACATTCTCTCCACTAACATTTCTCACCGTTTTGCTGCACATGAAGGTTACAATGCATTCCTTTCAAAAAGCTAATTTACCGCATATGTAATTTCCACCACAGTTAATCAGGATTGTAGTAGAACTGTAGAACTCAGAGGTAGCCGAGAAGCTAGGCACATACCAGGATGAGTAGGCCCATTTCTGATCAGCTACATTTCAATTGGCTCATAGACCAGGAGTGGAAAAAGACAGACAGGTTTCCCTCTCTTCCCAAAATTCTAGATGTCTGTTACCTGTTCACTGATGAAGCTCTCCAGAAGTGGGATAAGCTGATGCTGAGGAGAAAGAAGGTGGCCAAGGTGGCCATGGATAACACAGCAAAGCTGCTCAGCAGAAACCTTGCCCTATCGTGGCAATGTGCTGTGCTCTGTGGCTAAAAGCAGTGGTCTGCGGATTCCACTTCTCTAGTGGTGCTATTCTTTGTTGGCGGCTGGTTATTTGGTGAGACGTTCGATGACTTGGTTAAGTAAGCCACAGGCGGCAAAAGCATTAGACTGCCTCAACAGAAGAGAGCAAGACAGAGTCATCCTACCTTTCGTAGGTATGGGACTACGACTTTGGAGAGGGCCTTCAGGTCATAGTCATCAGGTAAGCCCAAGTCTCCTCAGCGACACAAACCTAAGTCTAAGTCATGAATGAAGGGACACTCTCACCCAGCCATATGGAAGGACGTCTCCGGCAGTTTGCACGGATTCGGCAAGCTGAAGTCTCATACCTTGAGGTCACAACATCCCTGACCCAGGTGCCCAAAATCAAATTCATTTGGTGGCCTCTGCCCTGGTTCCTGTTGTCCAGACTTCCTTACTTACTGGAAAATATGTCCGTGCTGAGGTCAGCTATCAAACTACTCCTGTAGGCGGAGGAGATAGTGTTGATGCCACTTGGAGAAATAGGGCAGTGTGACCCTTTTTAGACCTCAACAGGGCCAGCGTTAGGGGCAGGAAAACCAGGCCTGAAAACCTGAAACCCCCTGGAATCGCAATTGTTATCTGACCAGTGCTTCCATGACACATGCACAGCTCTCCTCCAATCAGCTGTCTCAGCAGAGCATATAAATGAGCAGCTAAATCAGCAGAGTTTTAGGTGAATGTGGCCTCTCATTGGCTGTGCATGCCAGCTTTGGTTTGTTTCGGTAAGAATTGCACTGATTCACAAAAGTTTTACACATCAGGGAATCCCAAATTGGGTCCTTCAGAGGTTTACTACTGGTTAAAGTACTTCAGTCACCAAATATGACCCTAGAAGAAACATCTCATATATATAAACCCAATGTATGGTTAATATTTCTGCTTTTATTTCAAATGAGTCCCCCATTTTATTGAATAAATGTACCAACATTTTCTGTAAAATGTTGGACTAGGCTGTTGGTTTCAACAGTGGCCTACCTTCTGTTTCAAAGCAAAATCATAAGGAAAATTAGGACATTACTGAACATGTTGCTCCTACAACCATATGTAGACGTGTCAGTAGTTACAAGGCAACATTCTCGAAAACAACCCAATTCATGTATACCGGTAGAAATTAGGTGCCTCTACCAGGCTCATTCAAAAACAAATAACTGGGTTAATTACTAAAGTGTATAGAAACTCTTCACCTCAACTGACTGTTAGGAAGATTAGGAAATGTACCCACCTCAACAAACAGGTTTTTTGCAAACTAGTAATAATAAACCCAGTTGTAAAAGAGATTGTAACTTTGTGTCCAGTATTATGGTTCCTTACATAGATGGGTCCGGTGTTGCCGTAATCAGATGGATGCATGGTAAATCAGGCGACAGAGGAAGAACAGATACCATACTGCCCGTAGTTCGGAACCCTCCGGAGTCCATGCAGATCCCACTCTTCTTATCTCGTAGAATTTGCATCATTGACTTGACTGAGATATTTCCTAAAAAATGATGATGTATCAAAACAATCCTAATATACCTAATCGTAATATCAACAAAGCATGTACGTCGTGCCAGACTTACAGAAGATTCATCCGCCATACTATCAAATATCTCCCACCGACACCTAGTACCCTGACCATAGTCTCAAGCATCTTTCCATTGTATCTAGTTCACCCACATATCTTCAGCACCTCCTCATGTAATAGAAAACCTTCCATTAAATTCAGTTCCCCAACATAGGCTCTGACACCTCACCATGCCATTCAGCATCTCTCATGGTATCTAGTTCCCCAACTACATTTACAAGCACCCGCCATGTCATTTAGCATCTCCCATGACATCCAGCATCTTTCAAGACATTTAGTTTACCATAAGCTCAAGCACCTCCTCATGTCCTTCAAAGCCACTGTACCATCCAGTATCACCCATAGCATCTAGTTCTCCCATCCCTATCCTTATGCCCTTCCCTATGCCATCCATCTTCCATGAAATCTAGTTTACCTAAAATATGCTAAGCAACCCACTATGCCTTCCACTATATTCCATGCCATCTAGTTCCTTCAATCTCTGACTCAAACACCTCCAATGACATCTAGCCAGCCCACAACATGCCCAAGCACCCCCATTTGCCATGAAAAGCTACTGAAATATTCAGCATCTATTTTTAAATTCAACATTCAGTTCCATGACAATAGCCTCAACAATCTAAAATGGCATCCAGCATCTCCCATTAACATCTAGTTCCCCCACCATATGCTCACTATGCCATACAGCATCTCCCATGATACTGTGGTTCCTCACCAGAGCCTCAAGCGCCTTCCTATGCTGTGCAATGTCACTATGCATTCCCGCATCTTCCATTGATCTCTAGTTCCTCAATCACAGTCTCAAGAGCCTCCTAATGCCACTGCGCCGTGCAGCATCTCTAATGCCAAGAGCTTCCCCCAACAAACCCTTAAACTCATTCCTACAATACACCATCCAGCAGTTCCCCCACTACAGAATCAAGCATCCAGTCCAATGCCACCATGCTATGCAGTACCTACCACTGACCTCCTGCCCCCCATCATAGCCCAAAATACCTAAATATTCCAGCCTTAGGCTTTTTTTGCTATTTGGAACTTCATTAGAAAATAGTCTGGCTTTATTAGAAACAAAAAATAATACAAAACTAGATGTGCAGGGCATTCAAAGCATTGTAAACTCCAGCGTAATTGAATACGCTGTTGTCACGCAGCAGTGTTAACAGAGGCGTAACTTTCAGGGGGTGTCACTGCACGGGGGCCCAGAAAAAAATGGGAGGGCCCCATCATTGTGTGCTCACTTGGCATAATTTAGTTAAAGCTTTTATCTCTTCTGTTTAAGTCTTTAGATGTCTAGCAGCATCCAATTGAGTTAACAGACAGAAAGCTGTTCGCACCAGGGCTCCATTACATTTAGTTACACCACAGAAAACTAGGAGATGGAATTATAATATATTACAATTATATATTATATATATTATTTTATTATATATATATATATATATTATAATATTATTATATTATAATATATACTGTATATTAGAATATATTATTATATATTATAATATTCTTTTTGCACCATCCTGCATATATTTCTCTTCACCGGGTAAGAGGGAATTTGCCAGGCAGAAATGTCATGGGTGTCAATGGAACAAAACACATACAGTAACCCAAGCAAAAAGTTGTGCTTTATCTCTTAACAGGATCTCCAACAGCAAAAAGAATATGAAAACAAACTAACGGTGGTAGTTCGCATCCCAGTTTGGGGAAAAGCAACCCCGAGGACAGAGCTTACTAACCACTTTCAATTTCTATTGTAACCAACAGTCACGTGAGAAGCCAGACTGCCTGGTGGCGATGAAATAAGTAAGTTATGTCTGATCTCAGTATTGCTATTAGGGTTACAGTGGAATCCACTAGTCCTATTTGACTGTTGGTCTGCTTTAAAAGGGACCTCCAATCCAACGTGAAGGCCTGCACCCCAGGCACCCTGATTTGAGATGCCCCTTTGGTTAAAACTTAAACCAGTCTGGATAGTAGGATTCCTAGGGAGTGTGCCGAATTGGAATTCTTTAGTTGGAATTAATACATAACCCCCGGGCAAAACACACACACTGATAACCACAATCCACCACTGTAGTCAATCAGCACTAGAGGTGCACACAGTATCATGGCCTGGTCAAGGAGCATTCCAAAATCGGGAGGCCCCAGGGTGAGCTAATAAATAGTCAGTTATTTTTTTTGGGTTATATCCCTTCCAAACTCCATTGAATACTAGATAAGGTAAATCCTGTGAATATAATGTGATGCCTATGTTGCAAAACATGGCGACGCTCACCTTCTTGTTTACGCAGCAGTTCTTGTCCAGCTTTGTAACGCATCTTCGCTGCTTCCATACGTACCGGCTGCTTCTCCAAACCATAGACATTTCTGAAACTGAAATCCTCAGTACCATCCCACCACCCCTGTGCCACAGCATGTGAACCAAGCTGAGGGTGTTTGTTCCAAATATCTGTACTGATGCTCAGCTGGTTGGAGATGTTTCGTGCTCCCTCTGTGTGAAAAAAAAAAAATATATATATATATTTATATGTAAGACAAAAAGTGTAACAAACACCTACCTTGCTCCCCTGCTGCAAAGCCTGGCTCAGGACCCATTATTGTGACCTGCAAAGGCAGATTCAGGGCATTGCAGTATTATAAGGCTTATCTAAGGTTACACCATTTAAGGTAAGTTCTGCAATTGTTCACAAACATAGTTGGGTCACAGCATAAATGTGGTTGTCTGGGGTTCCACTTATGGACAACAGTTGTCAGCTATGCCTGTTCTTAAAGTGAGAGAGCAAACTCAGGGCAGCTGCATTTCCCGCCCCCTTGGCATCTTGATTTGTGATGACCATTCAGAGTTAACCACACCAGAAATACCCCAAAATACTGACAGAGGCTCACTTTCCCTGCACTCACGTGATGGTGGCCCACTAGAGTTCAGGAGGTGGATGTGCAAGATGGCATGCACAGTGCCTCCTATTGGTTGCTTCTGGTTATGTGGGCAGTCTGTGCAGCTGTCACACAGAAGACATGCTACAGCAGCTTAGAGGGGTATGTTACCTGCCTTCATAGGAGGTTTACAGTAGATGAGGGAGCTTAGGTCCTCTATAAGAAATATGCAGATGCAGATTGTACCACTCATTGTATCACCTTTTTGGCTTGTAACCAGAAAGGACTGCTGAGATTGGTTCTTAGTCTTCCCCGAGGTCTGTAGAGGACTTTTGACAGGGTGGAAAGGTTCTAGGCATGGGCTATATTGAAGGTTCTATGTATGGACCTTTCCCTCCCACTCTAGAGGGCAGTGATGAAGGCCACACACATTAAATGTACTTATTTTATTTTTAAAGGAGCGCTTCAGCAAATTTAGGAGGTGATTACAGATTGAAATGATACTGGTCGAGTCTTCAACTATTGTAATTATAAGCAAATGTGTGTGGCCCCAAAAAGCAGAGAGAGAGAAAGAGAAACAGAGAGAGACTGGTTTTCAGTTATTTTATTAAAAGTCTTACATAGCTCAGTTGGTAAAGTGATGGACTCTCGTTTGCTTGGCAGGCAGCTATGTTTACACACAGAGCTCGGCAATGGGTAAGCGGAGTGGCTGCAACCCTGGACGCCCAGCCTGTCTAAATAGCTATCCGTGGGAGCGCTCCTCAGCCCAGAGATGCTGAGGATGCAGCCGCAGCTATTTACATCGCAGTGGAGCCAAAAGGTGGTTTTTGTGACAACCCAGGTGACATTTCACACAATGGGGCTTCCTGATTTTAGATGCCCTAGGGGAAGACCAGTGGCCGGTCAGCCACTCAGGCTTTAATACCTGCGCAGTCATTCAAAGTAGATTTGAGCCAGTGGTTTCATCACAGAAGCAGCACCTCACATACCTAGATCTGTTACCGCCATGTACAGCACCTGCCTGTGACAAAAGCTGGAGCAAGTTCACTGCAGCTGTTGCTTGGAGACCAGTGGGCCAAATGCTTCGGCTTTCTGCTAATACCTCACTGAATAAAACCCAGAAGATCCTCCCATTCAGCAAATGGACTGAGCCGTTTTGATTTAGGCATTAGGCCATTAAGGCATATATTTTCTTTCTTTCTTTACTATTGCCATATTATTTATACACATGTTAAAAAGTATTGTGTAGCTATTTTTTATTAGTTATCTTTTTTAATGCAAATATTTGCGATAGTGCTCCTTTAAGGTGCAGGAGAGGAAGAGCTGGAAAAGTCTGGAAAATACCCCCAGTCTAAAAGAGCTGTGTTCAATAACATCTTGGAATTGCTCTTTAATAATTGATAATTACCGGTGATTCTCTCCACTGCCCAGTACGGTCCAGCAGTCTCAAGCACGTACGCCTCTTGCCGGTCACACAGCAGGAAGGTATTGTGATACATGAAGGGCTCAGGTTCCTCTCGACAGCTGCCACCCTGACCGTAACAAGCCAGGAGATCCGCTATTACCTGCACGCCAGCTTTGGCGGAGGCGGCGCGCTCCAGTGCTAATCTAGGAGGAGAGATAGACAGGGCAGTAATGAGTCTGAACTTCCAACAACCAATCAGGTCTCACATTAGGTTAACTTACTATAGTCAGGATAAGAAAAGCTGATATGTAACCAATTTCTAAGAGTTACCAAACTCAGAAAGTCATGAAGAAAAGTATAGTGTGCCTTCTTCATTACTGCATACATTATGTACATATACAGGGCTGCCATTAGGGCAGTACAGACAGGACTACTGTATGGGGCCCCATTGCTCAGGGGACCCTGATGGCAGCCCTGTAACTTTCACATGCTTCCACGTTTTCAAGGAATCCAGTTGCCTCCTACCTACTGCAGCCCACCGGTGATCAGACTCTGTTTGGTTTCTTGGGGCAGCCATTTCCTTGGGGCTGTGTAAAACTTCCTAATGCCCGTATGTCTGTAGCCATTGCAACAAAAATCTTTCTTATTGGCATCAGTGTTGTGGCAGACACACGCTGTCCTGGCAGCAGCTTCTTATTGTCAACTATGGAAAGACATTTTTCCATAAGAAGGGGTCTAGGAGAGGTTGTATGGGTCCTGAAGGTGGCTAATGGTAGCCCTACGTATATATGCAATTATATATTGTATCTAGATGTGTAGGGATTGTTTTGAGGAAATCGCAACTAGACAATATGAGCAGCTCCTACTTCAGGGAAAAACCTGGTGTGTTGTGTTGATCGTGGTGTGTTGATCAGTTCCAGTTTGGATGTAATTCCTAGATGGAGAAAGATTAGTGTAGGTGCGCTGTGGCTAAAAATAGGTAGTTAGTAATAATAAGCTAAAAAAGAGAAAAGGTTAGGGTTATCCGCTGTCCTGTGAAATAAATTGGTTAGCGAGTATAATAATTTGATAGTATACTCGCTAACCAATTCATTTCACAGGACCGCGGATAACCCTAACCTTTTCTCTTTTTTAGCTTATTATTACTAACTACCTATTTTTATCCACAGCGCACCTACACTAATCTTTTTCCATCTATATATTGTACCTAGTTTAGGGAAAATAACATTAACTCCTACCAATAATGGAACTTTTGCAGCTTAAAACAAATCAGTGTGTTGGCTGTTCACAGAGGCCGTATTCACAGTCTATTGGGTTGATTCAAAGAAACATGTAACAGCTTGGATTTGGCTCACGATCATCCTATTTTTCACGTCCGCTCGTGCGTTCGTATGAACTTGCGAGTGATTCAATAAGCAAATACGTTTCTATCCTAAAAGATACGTCCGTTCGTATGATATCTCCCGAACTTGCCTCAGTCAGTTGACAATCGTAAAAATCACGTTCATGTGCTCACCTGTTGCGGCGGCAGCCTGTTTTTTCGGCTGCTTCCATCGTCAAGCTCTTCCAATTACTTGCGTTTGCCTCTGGTTTTCATTGGTTTTTGGCCTCTTAGATTCGTGCGTTCGTATGTTTATAAGATCTTGCGCATGCGCACCCTCAACCAGAAACTTACCTAAACCCCTTAGCGGCTGCATCCAACTTCATTTCTCGGTCCCTCAAACTTACCTAAACCCCTTAGCGGCTGCATCCAACTTCATTTCTCGGTCCCTCAAACTTACCTAAACCCCTTAGCGGCTGCATCCAACTTCATTTCTCGGTCCCTCAAACTTACCTAAACCCCTTAGCGGCTGCATCCAACTTCATTTCTCGGTCCCTCAAACTTACCTAAACCCCTTAGCGGCTGCATCCAACTTCATTTCTCGGTCCCTCAAACTTACCTAAACCCCTTAGCGGCTGCATCCAACTTCATTTCTCGGTCCCTCAAACTTACCTAAACCCCTTAGCGGCTGCATCCAACTTCATTTCTCGGTCCATAAAACGTTAGAATATCACATAATTTACATGTGTCTATATGTTTCTAAGTGTGTTGTTTCTGGTTTGTGTAATTTTTTGGGTGTGTGCATATTAGAAAAGACACATTTCTGAAGGATTAAAATATAATTTATTTAAAATATTTTCTTTGTTTTTTTGGGAATAATACTAAAAACTTTGATTTTTTTTTGGTTTTTTTTTGGCAAACCTTTTTTTTTTTTTTTTAAACGAAAAACAAATATCAATATTTAGGATTTTTTTAACAGTAAAACACCTTATTTTTTTTTTTTTTTTTTTTTTGGTAAAAATACATCTTTTTTGGTTTTTAACCAAAAACATAAAACAAGTGTTAAAATGTGTTAAAATTTTAAAACAACTTTAAGAAAGGAGCCAGGACCAAGGGCACTAATCCTCCTCGTCTTCTTCATCTGTTGGCCCCAACGTCGCCTGTATGGCCAGCAGCTCGGCCACCAACTCCTTCATTCTTTTTTTTTTTCCCGCCAAGGTTTGGGGGATCATCCCTGTAACCAATAGAGAAAGAAACATAAATAGGAGTCCCAGACCGGTTTGTATGCTGGAAATAGATTTAGGGTTAATCAAATACATGTAAATGCATGACATATGTCCTTCTTCAAAGGGATACAGTTAATGCATTTCCCACAGGTAAGTGTTTAAACTCCTTAAACCGGACCTTCAACATTATTTAATGAAAACCAATAACTATTCACCAATGATTCTGCACCACCTCAAAGTTAGTTAGGGTTTTTTGGGGATTACAGCGCCGCCATCTGGACTCTGAAGCATAACACTTAATGAGGAGTGGAGAGTTGGATAAAGTACAGGGGAGTAGGTTACAGTGGTGCGTTGGGAATCCAGAGCATAGCTGGGTTGAGGGAAAGGTCATCACTCACACAATGCATGGCAGCACCTTCCTTTTTTCAATCTGTATCCCATGCTGCCTGTAAATATTGTGCATTCCATATTCCCCAATATTGGTTTGGTTCAGTCTAATAACATGCATTAGATGGGTGAAGGGTGTTTTTCCATGTTTCAAATCTGTAGGTACAGTGTGATGGCTAAGTCTTTGGTTCTTAATACTAGTTAGGGTCCTCTTTAAGCTAACGAAGTGCCCACATGAAAGTGTGAACTACACATTGGCTACGCCTTTAGTTATGTGTGTGTTATTAGCTAAGCAAACATTAATATGAATAATGGCATGGAGACTTACGGAGTTGGTGGCCGACAGATGGCTGGTTGGGGCCAACAGGCTGCCCTTGGTCCTGGCTCTGCTGTGAAGAAGTCCCTGGAGAAACATGTGACATTTGGTTAGTACTTGTATAGAGTCACTATTCCAAACATATCTGGCTCCCAGTCTGGCTGACATCACTCACCTTCGCCAGGATCGACTTCAAGCATCTCTGCTGCCTCCTCCTCCGCTATCTCACCCGCTCCTGAAGCTTCTACAAATACATAATAAAGGATAACTTAGTTTTTGGCCTTCCATGTATATCTTTGTGCCTATACATGAAGAGTGACATACCAGAGCCTTCCCCATGCGTGGCCAGGTATGACTCCACGCCCACGCGCCTTGGCCCCTCCTCTGTGGTAAGGTCCAGGGGCTGGTCTGAGGAGGCCACAGAGGAGGGGTAGGTCCGTCGCCCGGGAGATCCACCACCTTCACTCACAGATGCAGAGTCATGCAGCACTGGTCGGCCTGTACGTCTCCGGGTGCGGCGAATTCTGAAATCCATTTCCAACACTACCAAAGAAAAGTCATTATAAATAAAGGCATAACTTAGACATTTTGAACATATACCATGCAATTGCTTTGTACTTACTTGGGAAATGGATCCCAAAAAACCTCCGCACCCGGGGCATGTGCAGACGCTTCAGGTCCGACCAATGCTGCATTATCTGGGTGTGAGTGAAGGTGGTGCTGGTCACACGGTGGATCTCGGCGATGATCTCCCGGGCGATGTCCCTTTTCTCGCACACATTGGGCGCGAAGTCATACCGGCGCTGAAGCATGATCTGAAAAACATAATGGACACAGAGCTTTTACTTTTACACACAGACCCATATGTGTTGCATCACAAGTTGAGAATTTAATGTCATTAACACACACATTTCGAGTGGCCGCCATTTTTGGGGAGTGCCTTAAAGAGGACGTTGACTGTGATTGACAGTCTGGTCTTATGTTATATGTATCACACACCATGTACATACAGATAATAGCCAACATCAAGAATCAGGCCACCTGCATCTATGGCATGTTAGGATGGTTTAAAAATCCAAGATGTAGCCTAATGCTTAGGCTTTTGGACCACGTGTGTGGCTTCCCGTTGTGTTTTTATGGCTTAGGAAAACAGTGTTCCTCAAACATCCGCATCAAGGTCCGAGACAGGCCAGGTTTGCCAGCTCGCCCCGCTACTCCACAGGTTAATTAACTGTTGCTAAGCCGGAGCAATTGGCCGAATTAGGACATCAGCATAGACAGTTGAAAACGTGGCCAGGCTCGGCCCTTGAGGATGAAGTGTGAGGAGCCAGTGATTAAACATTAAGAGACCCCAAACTAGTTCCAAACGCATCATTTACATTTAGGCCATCATTGACTATTCTATTAAAATGCACAGGCAGCCACTTACCAGCATGAGGATCTCTTCCTGTTGACGGGTGAAGATAGTGGGCGCCATCTTTAGGCTTCTTCCAGGCAGCAGATAAGTGAAACCCCAGCGGTTTCCTGGTTCCGCTCGAACGTACGTTTGTACGAGCGCGTAGTCGTGCGCATAGGCGTCACACGCTGGGCTCATTATTTAAAGGTCCCTGCACCCAAAGCTCATTCTCTTTGAGCATTTGTGTACGATGGCACCAAAAAAGGCGATGAGCAAGCGACCCCAGGCAAGCAAGACCGCGGAGGGCCCCACCACAAGGTCCCAGCAAGCTGGCCGAAAACTGAGAGCCAAGACTCCCACCTCGGCCCCACCAAGGGACCCTGGACCCTCAGGTACCAAAAAAAGGGGCCCCAAGCCCCGTGCCCCTCCTGCAGCCAAAAAGCTGGCAACTGCAGCACCCACCACCTCTGCCCCCAGAACAGGCAGCACCAGTGAGCCCACACCGGCCATGCCTTCAAGTAGGGCAGTTCGGAAACCCATGCCCCTCAGCAGGGCCCGAACCCCATCCAGGGCCCGAAGCACAGCCAGAGGGCGAAGAACCCAATCCAGGGCACGAAGCCCAGACAGGGCCCGAACCCCATCCAGGGCCGAACCCCATCCAGGCCCCGAAGCCCATCCAGAGGCCGCAGATCCCAAACCAGGGCCAGAAGCCCCTACAGGGCCCGCAGATCCAAAACCAGGGCCAGAAGCCCCTACAGGGCCCGCAGATCCCAAACCAGGGCCAGAAGCCCCTACAGGGCCCGCAGATCCCAATCCAGGGCCAGAAGCCCCGACAGGCCCAGAAGAACCCAATCCAGGGCCAGAAGCCCCTACAGGGCACGCAGATCCCAAACCAGGGCCAGAAGCCCCTACAGGGCCCGCAGATCCCAATCCAGGGCCAGAAGCCCCGACAGGCCCAGAAGAACCCAATCCAGGGCCAGAAGCCCCTACAGGGCACGCAGATCCCAAACCAGGGCCAGAAGCCCCTACAGGGCCCGCAGATCCCAATCCAGGGCCAGAAGCCCCTACAGGGCCCGCAGATCCCAATCCAGGGCCAGAAGCCCCGACAGGCCCAGAAGAACCCAATCCAGGGCCAGAAGCCCCTACAGGCCCAGAAGAACCCAATCCAGGGCCAGAAGCCCCTACAGGGCCAGAAGAACCCAATCCAGGGCCAGAAGCCCCTACAGGGCCCGACGAACCCAATCCAGGGCCAGAAGCCCCCGACCTGGCACCAGCCGGGAACAGAGCCCCCGACCTGGCACCAGCCGGGAACCTAGCCCCCCAAGAGGGCCCCGAATTGCCCCCATGACCACATCTACACCTGGAAGTTCGGTGGCCAGCCACGCAAGAACACCCAGTCCCTTGGCCAGTCCAGTCCAGTCATTGGGAAGCCACCAATCCGGCCATTCCCCTACCCAGCCCCAGGCCATAATGTCACCACATGTGTCTGCACACATGGAGGAGCAGCCAAGCCAACCATCTGGCCGCACATTGCGCCGCGGCCAGTTGAGTGGGAGATTCTCCCATGACCAAAATATGGCATTGGCTAGTGGCCTTACATTATACTATGACGAGCTATATGGGAGCAAATCCAAACACACCACCAAGCAGCGCAAGATGGAATTGTTTGAAACCATCCTCCGACAAGTAAATGCAGCGGGGGAAGAGAGGAAAGATGTGTCCCAAATTCAGAAGAAAATCTCTGATCTGAAGTATGCTGTACGGCAAAAAGAAATTAAAAGGCATAATTACAGGTAACTAAATGTTTACGCTAAATCTAATGTTTTGGATGTACTGTATGCACCTTTTCTGAGTACCAAACGATTTTCTCTTTTCAGCATGAAAACTGGCGGTGGCTTTCCATCTAAATTGGAGTTTACCCCTGCTGAGGAGATTGTGCTTGGACTTCTCCATCCGGTCGCGGTCGGTGGACATGCTGGTCTAAGGGACACAGACTCACCGACCCGTACCCACGGTGAGTACTCTTAAATCTGCATGTTTGCCTGTTTGCTAAATAATCTACAGTTCACTAGTAACAAGCTAACGGGATGCCCCTATGGTTTGCCTTGCTTGGCCTCGCACTACTGTGGCTGTTTGTGTCCTCTTTTTGTCCCTGGGAATCACACATTTAGGCCCACAGCCATTATGGCAAAGTTCAAATGTCCAATTGTATTGTTAAAGTCATGAAGTTTCGCAAGATAAGTGAGATATTTTGAATCAATCACAAAACACACATCATTATGTATGGGTTGCCTTTTGGTTGTGTGAGTTGTGTTTGAGTTAACAATTTAATTAGCCACCCACAAACATATCTGACCTAGAGCAGCGAGACTCAACTGGCGGCCCGGGGTCCCAATGCGGACCTTGGCACCACATTCAAGGACCCCTGCCCAGACAGCCCTGCACTCAGTTACTTCTGTGTTGACGTGCTCAGAGCTGCCCCCTTGATCGGCCATGTAGTGGTTGGTCTCCTGCCCAATGTCATGGCTCCGTGAAACATAGCATTGCAATATGAAGTACTGCCCAGGAAGTGGCATTGCAAGGTACACAGTAACTTATTTAAATTTTCTCTGGCCACAATCGTGTCCCGCTGCCCCTGCTCTGGCCCATCTGCCACAGTCCCCCCATGCCCCCCCCCCCACATAAGCCCCATACATTTGTAACAGATTGGCTCCATCCATCCCATCACCATCAATACGTTAACTCCCCCCTTTAGCCATCCAATCCCTGTCCCCTCAGCTCTGGCCCATCCAGCCCAGCAAGGGCAAGCAGCCTTTATTAGTTGGCACTTTGAAATCTCCAGCCCCTCCACCAGTGTATTTATTTTTAACTAGACACCCCCTGCGTCAGCACCATGGCCAGACATTCACCTCTCACCACATACCTTTAAATGGGCGTTTCAAACAATTGTTTGAGTACCCCGGACCTAGCGAATGGTAGGCTAAATCCAAAAATGTGCCTTGAAAGTTGGATGCTGACTGGGTACACTTCATGACTTAGAACTGAGGTCACTTAGCAGTTTTTCAGAGCCATTGCACCTATGTAAACTTGCGTGTGTTTGAACAAAGGTCACCATTGCTCTAGAGTTGAATAATATTACAAATAGAGCTATATTTGATTACCTATCCTAAAAAAGGTTATGTGTGTGTGTTTACGTGGTTTGTTTTTCTCTTCTTCAGCCCAGCATGATCCCTCAGCAAGGGTAAACTCACCCCCCAGTTTGGTTATGCCTACCAGGTCCGTACAGCATAGGAGCCCAGATCAGAGATTTTCGGTAAGTTAATTTAGTAGCATAAATACTAACAAGTGCTTAAGAATGTGTTAAACTGTTGAAATCCAAAATTTGGACGCAAACTTAGCCTTTTTTTTTTTATATGTCCCTACAGACCCGCACACTCATGGAAGAGATCCAGGACATGGAGGAAGATGATGATGTCTCCGTACAGGGCACGTCGGATGAACTCCCCCTGGGTCCCAATTTAGAACTGCTCCATAATGTTTCTCTGGCCAATCCTCAGCAGCAGAGTGAATCTCCATCCATTGTGCTTGCACATGGGGAGACAGACACTACAGTCCCCAAGTGCTGTTGAGGGTACGACACCACGCGGCAGGGCACGCCCAAGAGCCAGGGTAATTGTGCGGCGGACGCCATTACGCCGCCCCACAATTTCCCAGGGGAGGCAGAGTGCCCTGCTTCAATTATGGACCCAACAAAGGGACTCTTATGACGCCCAGCTCGTTACAGAGCGTGAGCAAAGGCATGCCGACATGGTGAACATCCATACCAGTCTACAGGGCATCCTCGCGGAGTTGCGTACCCTCAACAGCAACGTGGCCAATGCAAGTAATGGCATCCAGTCAGCCATGGCTGAGATGACCAATATGCAGAGAAACATTGTGGAGCAGTTTCAAATTCACAATGCTGCCATGGCCCAGGCTAGGTCCCATTCCCATGGACCTCCACCTGGACCTCCACCTGGGTATTATGGGCAGCCACCCTATTAAGCCATGGGTGTGTGGGACATCTTTTCTCTTAACCCCCACTGTATTTACTTGTCCTTTGAGGTTTCAAACAATCCATTTTGTGTTGCTCTGGCAGGTTGTGTTTTGTATTTGCTCCCATATAGCTCCTTAGAGTAATGCTTAAGGCCACTAGCCAATGCCATAGGTCTATGTGGAGTTTATCTGGCCACTTATGGCTTTACCTATGTATTTGGTTGGTGCTCCTCCTGTTTGCAGACATGTTTGTGTGACATTATGGCCATGCCCAAATATCCCTGGGCACAGGCAATATTAATGACTGGACTAGGCTGGCCTTTGGACTGGGTGTCCTTGTTTGGTTGTGCCACTCACTTCCAGGTGTAGATGTGCTCGATGTTTTTTTTTAATGTTATCCATTTGTTACCACAGATGTATGTGGACTGATTTCTGTTAACCACTATAATTTTTCATTTTCAAAGTAAAACAAAAAATTCACTTACAATACTTGTGGCGTTTTTAGTGGGAAGACATTTTTAACAGCTTGGGCTAAACCAGATAATTTTGGTTTGAAGAGGTGTAACAATGCAAAGCGAAAGCTAAGGAAACTACATGAAATACATTAGGCAACAATTAAGGTCTAAATGTTTTACTTAGAGGTAATGCCACATTACGGCAAAACAACATATGTAACAAAAAGGATAACACAGACATACAGAATGGTGAGACAGGGAAAAAAGTTAACTAAAATGCTGGCTGATCAGGTTGGCTCGAACAGATTGGCCAGACTCACTGGGGGGCCCCTCAAAATTCTCGACTTCATCCTCGACGGCTGAAGAGGGCAGGCTGTCCACATAACGTGGGACACGTTCCATGATGGCAAAATTGTGCAAAACAGCACATGCCATTATAATGTCGATCACTTTCTTGGGATCATATTGCAGGGCCCCCCCAGTATGGTCAAGGCAACGAAAACGTGTCTTCAGCAGACCAAAGGCCCTCTCCACAACAGCCCGGGTCTTGCGATGCGCACGGTTATACGCTTCCTGAGAGGCATCCTGGGGCCGCAGCACAGGCGTCATGAGCCAGGGTAGAAGTGGGTACCCGGAATCACCTTAAACAGAGAATTAAATGTAATCAAAATTAAAAAGGCAACACAACCAACACCAAAAATTTCACAGATATCATAATGATGTAAGGTAAAGTGTTTCCAAAAAAAAACACGGCACATTAGGGCCCCCAAAAATTGCACTAAGGTATAACCTAAATAAAAATGGCCCTTCTATATACCAATTAATACGGCCAAGGGTATTTGTATTTTACATATATTTGTAGTTTTCAGACATGTTACAATTAGGATGCTGCTGAGGGCCTATCCACATTTCTCTGGAAACTACAATGTATGCAGTTTAAGTCCACTTTGACATTTAAAGACCAATAGTACAAAAGGAGCCAAAGGTCCAAGATCCTTGGGTATAAACTCCAAACCAATATATTTAGGCACAAGGAACTTACAGACATCCTAACTAAAGGGAAAACATTCTGAAGGCCACAGCGAGACAAGGATTTTTTGGGTAAGTTCCTAATATATGAGCCAAGAAAAAGGCAGTTGGACGCTTCTGTAAAGTTTTCCAAAACAAACATATCAACAAATACAAGATTAATGCCACATTTAATAACACACAAATAGGACACACTTACCAAGCAGCCATGCCCCCGAAAATTCACCTGCCTCAAATCTCCGAAACAACCCAGATCGCCGGAGGATATAGGAGTCGTGGGACGATCCGGGGTAGCCGGCAAGGACACTCATAAACCGCATATCCGGACCAACCACGGCCTGGACATTAAGTGAGTGTCCCATTTTACGATTCCTTAAGGAAAAAACATACAAAAAGGGTAATTGATATTTGACCCAAACTAATAAATTAACCACAAAACATGTCTGCACTCTATTGGGAAAGACTAATGAAAAGCCGAGATAAAGCAGCTACACAAATGAGGGATAAACAAATATGCTGCCGCAAAGGAAAACAGGTTACATGACACGTTGGGCAACATAATAACCAATCTCAATACCTATATATATACTCGTCGGCTGCCCTAGGTACGAGTGCCACATGTGTGCAGTCAATTGCACCAATAACGTTGGGCATGTCGGCCACATTATAAAACCCAAGCTTAATGGCGTTTCTGGCTGCCATATCATCTGGAAAAAATATATATTTTTGAGTTATGGCAGCCATGCCTTCCAAAAATTTAGACAGTGCGCGGCTCAGCGTAGGCTGTGACATCCCCACAGAGAGGGCACCCAGCCTCTGGAACGAGCCGTTCGCCAAAAATTGCAGGCAGCCAAGCATCTTGGTCATACCTGAAATTGCATGCCCCTTCCTTGTGGTGCGGGCTAACCATGGCCGCAGCTCACTATATAATTTATGGAGGGAAGCGCGATTAAGCCTGGTCAGCTCGAACAGCTCAACATCATTCATGCTATCGATGTTCATGCGACGACGCAGGGGCAATCTGCTCTCAGACATCTCGATCAACTCAATGCCAAAAAGCATAAGCCCTTGATGTGCCACAAACTCGCTCCGCTCCATCCTACTCCCGAGGCCAAATAGCTGCCGGCAAACATTTCGTAAAGCAGCTCTTTAATGGGCTTCAAAACAATTAGCAATCACCTCTCTGAATTGGGCGCAAGCCCATGTGAAGGACGTAAAAAATAGGATCGGACGCAAATAATACGATTTGGACGGGAAAAACACACGAACTAACGCAAATTATACGATTCTCGTACGAAATGCGTATGTTCATATACGTCTATGCGCGAACGATCGTGCGAATACGAAATGGCCAAAAAAACAAGAAAAAATGACAAACACCCACCCAAACTTACGATTCTCGATACGAAATCACTTAACTTTTGCTCTTTGAATCGAGGGGTATGTTTAGTTAATTTGAAGGATTTGTTTTCCTCCCCCTCCCCAGTCATACAGAGCTCTGTTAATAAAAGTGTCTCCTAAATGTGGATTTAACAACCAGGCATGGACTGGCCCACCAGGTTACCAAGAAATCCCCCAGTCCATTCCAGCTCCAAAATGGGTGGTGAGCTATGTAATTATTATGCTGTCTATTTTTCTATGATAGAAGCAGTAGGTAATGCTGGATGTCGCTGCTAAATGGCAGGAGGACAGGTTATCCACTCACATGCAATACACAATACAACACAAGTATCTGTGTGCATAAGCCTTAACAATAACAGAAATAATTGCATGTGACTGTAGGGTGGCCCCAGTGCCTGTTCTCCTGGTGGGCCACAAACACCCCAGTGTGACACTGCTCAAGAGGAGGTAGACCTGGACCCTACCTGGCACAGACTTGCCAGAAAAGTTTAGGCCTAAGGTGATCTGTTGCTGGTTTAGCAAAGGTGATTTGGGTATACACCCAGGACTGTATTTAAAGGTATCCCTCCCCAGTAACAGAAAATCCTTCTCTCCTAAAATCTAAAGTGGTAGTTGGAAACTTACCAACATCAGCGATCATATCCTTACATCCCAGGGGCTCAAAGCCAACAGCCGTCCCATTGTGTTAGTTCCATTCTATTTGTCAGCTCCATTCACTAAAATAGAGGGGGCGTAAGGGGGATGATGAGTTCTATCAGATATCTGATGGTGGTTAAAGTTTGAAACTCCCGGTATAGGGTCGATCAGCTGCACCACACTATAGGTCAATATCTATCCTTTTTTATTTTTCCTTGAATGACAGCTTCCCCCTTGCTCATCCAGTACCATGCCTCTGTGCGCTAGGTCACTGGTTCTCAACCTGTGGTAAGTGTACCCCAGGGAGTACACGGGGATGTTTGGGGTGCACCAACAACAGGGTCTCATGAGTCGATTATAATATTTTAACAGTAAAACATTATTCCCATTTGCTTTAAAAGTGCCATGAGGTCTGTGGCCTACGTATTTTGGTGAAATGTATAATTGATCACCCCTTTTTTGGGGTACTCTGTTGGAACTTCTTGACTCTAGGGTAGGAGTGCTCAACCTTTTGATGAGCGAGGGCCACTTAAATGATTTGGAACTTGGTTGCGGGCCACAATGAGTAGGTGTGACGAACATGTCCAGTTCAATCAAATAAAATGGCTGTGTCTCGTGATACCAGTCCGGAGTCCCCCCTTTATTTCCAGCCTGTCACATTTGGCTTGCCTACCGTAAAGCTTAAAGCTCAGCAGGAAGGACCACATAAGGAAGGCCAGCTGTGTGGCTAAATAAGGCACAGCGGGGGTCTGCAGATTGAAAGGGTCAGTTGGCACCTCTGGCTTGGGAAGGCATCATCAAGTCTAAGATAGAGGCAACCCCTGGAGGGAGTCCCCTCTCTTCAAACAGCTCGGCCGCAGTGTGTCCCAGCACCAAGCCAGATAGAGAACCAGAACAGGCCGAAAAAAATGCAAGCAGGCCTAGGTTTCTCATTGCAGTGCGGACCCTGGAACCTGAGGAAATGGAGAACTAAGGTTCTAGGCCAGCTTACACCCTTCTTGGACCTGAAAGTGGTAAAGGTCACTGCATACTGCATGGGGTCCATAACATGAGTTGCGTAAGGCTCACCTGACCAAATCCATGCCCAGCAGGGCCTCACACTCTACAACTGGCTCCTTGGTCCACACCGCTTCATTGCCAATGCAGACTCCCATCTCATTCGCTCCCATCTCAGCTCCCCACAACCAGGCAGGCCTGCTCAGAAGAACAGCCATCGTCTTTGGGACCTGCTCCACTTCTATGTAGGTGCACTAAACAGAGATAGAGAAAACATGATTACATATCAAAGAGCATATCTGAACAAGAGATAAACCTAAAACCAAAAAATACAAAAGTACGTGGCTGGACTTGAAAAAACCTCAACACAGAAGGGTGACTAAGATGACATGGACTCTAAAACCAAACAGGAGGGAGCTGCACATGGCTCTGGTGTAAAGTTCTCTGATGTAATGTTCATACAGAAGCACATACTTACATAATACAGTACTTACCTTAAAATGGACCAACACCCAGGATTTTCACTATCCTGGGTTTTGGTCCACTTCTGCGGGGCACCCTGATCGGATCGGCGCCCAGCTGCGTGAAACCCCCCAGAATGGCAGAAAAAACTCACCTCACCCCGCTCCTAGGGCCCATGCGCGGGCCTCGTCCAATCAGCACGCTCAGAGCCGCTGTGGTATGCACGTACAAGGGACGGACAACCACAGCGGCTCCGAGCACGCTGGTGGCCGCATCTCGCGCTTCCCTCTAACAGGGAGTGCGCCCGCGCCGGCCATTCACAAACGGCCGCCCTGCTAAAGAGAAGCGCGAGATGCGGCCGCGGCCTGCGCATGTGCCGTTGGACTGGGAGTAAGGTAAGGTGAACGGGGCTTCCTGGGGGGATTCACACAGCGGGGCATGCCGATTTCGGATGCCCCACGGGGAGGGATCTGATCGGCCTGGGAATCTTATAGATTCCCGGGCCGATCAGCCTGGGTGTTGGTCCACTTTAAGTCCAGTGGTGTGATACTCACCTGATCCAGAGATCAGACCTGCCAGCATCCATGTGTGCCATTGCATACTCCTGAAAAGTGAACGCCTTGAGGCGGGGCCTGGCATGCCTCTGGAAAACTTGGATGTAACCACTATTAAATCACCTTGACAATTAACAACATATCCATATGTCCTAAACCTAAAATCTATATTTAAAGTTAAATCTAACTATTGTTATTGAACTATTGAAATAGCACCAACGCCTGGCATAGCCATTAGGCATCATGCAGAGTTACACAAGTTAAATCACATATGCAGATTTATGTATTTGAAAGAGATGTTGCATATGGATATTAGATGTAGATATAACTGTACACATCTGATATCCTAATGAATTTTGTTTTTGATAAATTATGATAGGGCACTGAAGAAGCCATGTTGATGAAACATGTTTGCCCTGATTGTGCTGATCATCACATGAGTAAGCCTAAGCAAGAATAATGTCGATACAATGAATTGTATTTATTTATTTATATATTTAATGTCAGTGTATATTATTAATTGTTTATCAAAACAAAAGAGTGTATGTTGCTATATCAAATTTATGATCAATTGTCCTTACATGTAATGTCTGCATTTGTAATGAATTGTTTTTTAATGAAGATGTAATAAACACAATTAATGATAAACTCTGAGGTGTGGTGGGAACGCTAGGTCCATATAGAATTTGGGGTTGGACCTAACCCCAGCAATTGATTTTGCAGCAGTAATCTTCTGAGGAACTACCAAGTGTATGCACGCCATGAGACACGATCTTATGAACGGGTGAGCATCATACCAGAGGTAAGTATGTGTTGTTTTTTATGTTAAACTGTCATCATCCACAAGGCTGGGGAGGCATGCCACCATTTTCAGTTAGAAGAACTTCCATTCTCAAGCCAGAGGTCAGAGACAGTAAACGTTAAAGGTTATAACCAGGGCTGGCGCCAAGTTTTCGTGGGCCCTTGGGCACTGGAGTCTCAGCGGGCCCCATTGCGATATGTCATGACACACATGGTGGTAAAGCTGCAGGTATGGTGGATATCGCCCCTTGTTGCAGCCTCCCTTAAACCGGACCTTCACCATGATTTATTGAAAAGCCCAAACCCTTAAAAAACTATTCCCCAGCATCTAAAATTAATATATCTTACGTTTTTAGTCAGTTACTTATTATTCTTTCTCCCACTGAGCTGCAACTTTGTTCAGGACTTTAGGATATGGACGCCGCCATCTTGACTCAGAAACATCACACTTACTAAGGAGAGGAGAGTGGGATAAAGTACAGGGGGCGGGTTATAGCTGTGCTTTGCTCAGACAGAGCAGAGCTGGGGTCAGGTAACGGTCAGCAGTCCCAGAATGCAGAGCAGCACAGTCAGGAGGCACTTCCTGTTTGCAGGCTGCCTGATAAAATGGCGGCTTCCATAAGCCGCCATCTTGGATGTTTAAAGGCTCATAACATGCAGTAGATGCAGGTAGGATGATTTTTAATGTGGACAATCTGTATGTACAGGGTGTGGGAAACATATAAGATAGACTCTTATTCAGAGTGAAGGTCCGCTTTAAAGGGAAAGTCAGCTTTTGTAGACTTTCCCTAAAGTGCAGATAGCAACAGATGCCATGAGAAAGAAAGAGGAAAATAAGGATTGAGAAATAAAGAAAAGAAATCAAGGAATGCCAAAGAAAGAAAGGCAGGAATGCCAAAGAAAGAAAAGCAGGAATGCCAAAGAAAGAAAAGCAGGAATGCCAAAGAAAGAAAAGCAGGAATGCCAAAGAAAGAAAGAAACAAAATAAGAAAAGGGATGACAGAAAGAAAGAGAATAAGGAATGACAAAGAAAGAATTAGAAGAAAAGGAATGACTGGAATGACAGAAAGAAAAGAAGAAATGCCATGGAAAGAAGAGAAGAAATGACACAAAAAGAAAGAAAAGGGGAATGACAAAGAAAGGAGGAACAGAAGGGACGACAAGGGAAGAAATAAAGAAAAAAAAATGGGAAAAAAAGGAATGAGAAAGAAAAAATGGAATGTAAAAGAAAGAATGACACAAAAAAATATAAGGGATGACATGAAAAAGAAGAAAAAAAAAAGGTATCACAGAATGAGCTTCGGAAAGAAACAACTGAAGGGGCAGCCTCAGGGAGAAGGAATGACCTGCTCCCAATTGGTGTGTCACATGACCACCATGTGAGGTGGGCCCTTCCAAGATGCTCCTGCCCTGCTAAGCCCAGCACTGGCCCTGGTTATAATCTTGTACACATAACACAGTCAAATTAAGAGAAATAATTCTTGGATTGAAAGATTTGTAAAACGTTGTTTTATCTGATGACATGTCATGTGTTTTCTCTATATCATTTCACCTTAGTATTTCAGGTTGTCATGAGGCTCATAACCAATGTTAAAAAAAAATCTAATTTACTTACATATAAAAAAAAAAATAAGATGAAATGGATCAGGGTTTTTTTTTAAATGACATATCCTAACAATACCCTGCAGCCAAAAACATTTCCTCTATGCTGCCATGTCAAATGTGTGTCCACATTGAAAGAAATGGGTTTAGCATAGCTGCTCCGTGCTACACAATTGGGTTGATTCAAAGAAACATGTAACAGCTTGGATTTTGCTCACGATCATCCTATTTTTCACGTCCGCTCGTGCGTTCGTATGAACTTGCGAGTGATTCAATAAGCAAATACGTTTCTATCCTAAAATATACGTCCGTTCGTATGGCAGTTCGGGAATCAGACCTATGTCAGTTTCCATCCTGAATTTTCCGTTTCATTTCTCAGGTAGCAACATTGGTTTTGCCCTTTTTCCTTTTTTGTCTGGACGTAAATCCTTCTGATCTTGCGGCTCCGCACTACAAACTTACCTCATTAAAGTGCATTCTAAATATTTGGTCTTTTATTTTTCTTTATTTCATTCATTTTTTAGTAACCAACCATTAATGAATGCATTTGCATAAGTAAATCTTACTTTGTTTAATTTTTACTTAACTTGCATTTTTTACTTGTGGATTTAATTTTAATATTTTGGCTTCAAATGGTACAACTTTTAATTTTTAGTGTGGTTACCCACACCCTCTACATACAGATTGCTCACAAATATTAAAAAACACCCAGCAACTTCTGCATGTTATGAGCCTAGAAACAGCCAAGATGGCGGCTCAGGTATTATCGGGCAGCCTGCAAACAGAAAGGGCCTTGTGACTGTGTTGCTCTGGATTCTTGGATTTCTGACCTTTCCATTCCCCCAGCTCTGCTGTGTCTGTGCAAAATACAGCAGTAACCCACATCCTGCACTTTATCCCGCTCTCCTCTCCTCAGTAAGTGTGATGCATCTGACCAAAGATGTGCTTAAATAATTAAACAAAGCAAAGGTAAACAACTACACCAATAAATGAAATCTAAAAATATTATTCTAGGACCTCAATTTTACAATAAATTACAAAGGACATAAGTTTCTTTAATTAACGCAAATATATTGCAAAATAAAGGTTAACATGCAAAGGACTAATTAAGGTCCACATTAAAATGCTTTTATAAGGCATACATGAATCAGGTATGCATTGCCATACAATTTATGGCCTCGGCCATGCTGATACATGCAGTTCATTGGAGCACAAGACGCGCAGACTCCTCCACATAGCCAAAAAACCTGTTCAAGAACAGCAATCCGGCTGCTAAAAGGTGTCGGCTGTGGCTTTCTTTTAAAACGCGTTTAGAGGTTTCTCTGAATCACACCTAAACACATCCAATTAACCTAAGTTTTACGTTTTGATCGTAAGTTTTAGGATTTGATCCTAAGTTTTACGTTTTGATCCTAAAATTTAGGAACGAACTTCCGCTGATCGTAAGAGCATATACGCATTCGTACGTAGGCTCGTGCGAGTCGTAAATGGCCAAAAAAACAGGAAAAAATGACTAACACCCACCCAAACTTACGATTCTCGATACGAAATCCATTAACTTTTGCTCTTTGAATCGAGGGGAATGTCTAACTTCCTTCCTTCCTGCAGCACAAATCCGGTGTAAACACCACTGTTTGGGCTGGGGTTACTCTTTAAAGTGGACCAACACCCAGGATTTTGACTATCCTGGGTTTTGGTCCACTTCGGTGGTCCACTTCACCCGCTGTGTGAAACCCCCCAGAACGGCCGGAAAAAGTCACCTCACCACGCTCCTACACGGGCGCTCGTCCAATCAGAGCGCTGTGATATGCACGTACAAGCGGCGTCCAACCACAGCGGCTCTGAGCGCTGGAGGCCGCGTCTCACGCTTCCCTCTAACAGGGAGCGCGCCCGTGCCAGCCATTCACAAACGGCCGGCGCGGGTGCGCGCCCTGCTAGAGGGAAGCGCAAGACGCGGCCCACACATGCGCCGTTGGAACGGGGTTAAGGTAAGGTTTCTGGGCTTCCTGGAGGGTTTCACACAGCGGGACATCCCGATTTCGGATGCCCCGCGGGGAGGGATCTGATCGGCCCGGGAATCTTATAGATCCCCCCTGGGTGTTGCTCCACTTTAAACTTAGCTTAGGGTTGGCAAAAAGGCTGCGTATTCTAGATATCATCCAGTAGATGGCGCACGCGTAACTGTGTTGTTTTCAGAATAAAATATCTCGTTGAGAGATTGTGGGCCCGATTATCAAGCACTTCTGCCAGGAAATGCTTTCAGTGCAAATTAGAAAAGTGCAAAATATGATTTATAATGTTTTCAGCATGTTGCTGCAATGCTTATGTTTTAGTAAATGTGCTTCTTGTAGTGCAGCGACATGCACAAGTGTGAAAATAAATGTTTTATTATATTTTTACTAGTCTAATTTGCACCGATGTGGCACTGTCTGGCAGAAGTGCTTGATAAATCAGGTCCTATGTAAAGCCAGTGCACAGCTGCTCTAGGTTCTGGTCCAGATCTTGAAGCAGGCGATTTGAGAGTATCTGGTAAATAAGGATAGGTAATGGGAGACACCATAACATTAACTGACTGTGCTACTGACTGGGAGGGTGGTAGTAACCAAAAAGAAGAAAATGTGTAAAACAAAACACCCCACACAAACCTTTTCTTAAAAAGGGGATTTATTGGACACGGGGTAAAAAGGGGTTACTGTGGTCCAGGTGAGGTTCTTCCTCTGGGTCTGGGAAGGGAGAAGGGTTGGAGATGCCTGTTAGTGGGAAAACAAAAGGGTTCAGTTACTAAAGGGAACTAGATCTGCTTCCTATCTAAGGGGTAATTCCAAAATACTAATTAAGATCCACTGACCAGGTAGGTGAGTATAGTGTTGTGTGTGTCGACACAAGAAAGCTGTATACCCTGATGGTGGGGGCGCCAGAGACAAGGATCACTGGCGGTCTTGGGTTTGGGACCTTTGTAAGGGGAGCAGGAAGGGATAGTAGGGGAGGGCATAGGGGGTTCTCAGGCCAAGAAGTTTGAGACAAGGAGTGCACTTACCTTGGCAGAGAACGTACAATTGTATTCTGATCCTGGTGGACGGCCAAGTTCCACGGTTCCACAGAAATGGCACGGTTCCACGGTGGCCCTGTCTTTGACGGGCTGTCTTTCAGTCCAGTGGCCATTAGGCCTTTGTCATGCATGGGCGGTGTCTGCCCGGACGCTGTTCTCCTGGCTAGGATGGCTGGGACTCTCCGAATCTTCACAGTTTGGGATACCTATCTCTGCGTTAGGAGGCGTGTAGCCCTGCGCAGTGGTGTCAGCATCGATGGGTGGTCCCCTCCCCTCTATACTATCCTCCATGCTGGCTGGTGGCTGAGAAGGGATGGGGGGAGCTATCCTTTAAAAAGGGGACAAGTGGGCCTAGTTAGCTTATATCTGACTGGTGAGTGGGTGGAGCTAGTATTTACCCAGAGAGAAGGGGTTGGGTTTCCTCCAAAAGGTGACCAGAGTGAGAGGAGTTAGACTAGGCTAGGGGAAAAAATGGAGTTTAGCACTGGCGATGAAAAGGGGGAAGAGCCCATATATCTTCTGGGGGGTTTAATGGGTGGGCTGATGGTAGGCAGGGGCGGACTGGCCATAGGGCATACGGGGACAAATCCCGGTAGGCCGCTGCTTCCCATCTGGCTGCCAGGCTGCCACACCATGTCACTGCGGCTCGCTGGCCACTGCTGCAAAGTCCCGCCGCCCCTCGCCCACCTTCTTGTCCCTGTGGCCCCTTGCCCGCCTCCTTTCCGGCTGGTAGCAGCTTCTTCTCTCCCCAGCGTGTGTGGGAACTTAAATGGTGCAGCCCTGTCCCCACCCGGCGGATAAAAGAAGTTGCACACAGGCCGCACACCTCGCTGGCCATGTCAGGCAAATTAAGCGGCCGGGGGGGGGGGGGGGGGGCAGGTGAAAGGAGGCGATCGAAAGGCTGCAGGGACAAGGAGGTGGGCGAGCAGCGCGTCCAGCCTGGCAGGGCTCGTGGGAGGTGAGGAGGAGGCAAGAGGCGACTGCTGGAAGACATCTCTGGTAAGTAGAATATTCTTTTTTTTTTTTTTAGCTCTTTCAGAGTGAGAACTTCATGTTCTATGGTGGACTCTCGGCCACATGTCTTTTAGAACCTCTCTGCCTGGGTTAAAGCAAACTTCCCTCTGTGCCAAGGAGGGTCCAGGTTCGAGGCATACTAATCCTCTACTGGTAAACCTGGAAATGAAGAAATGATTCAATTTATTCCTAGGTCTACATCTAAGGATGTAAAATGGTTCCCCACTGAAGTGCCCCACATCCCCTATTACTAGAGGTGTGACTGATACATATTTGTGCAGCAGTTGTGGGGTACCTTACTGAACAGAGATCTGGGTATAAAAGGTAGATCTTTATTGCTGAGGTTGCCAGTGGTGGACAGAGGTAGGTTACCGTTTAGGGTCCCTGTGGACCAGGACCCATGTGGTGTAGGTTTTAGGTACAGAAATCTACATGTTCACATCTTGCTACAGCAGGAAAGTTGATGACTTTGTGTTTTAGACCTTATCCTAGGGGTGGGTGCTCGGGTGATTCCTTAGATGAGGTTTTTACTGTTTTATATCTTCTCCTCTGCCTCTGGAGGGAATCAAAAGCCCCCTTGTCACCATCAATTGTCTTGGTACACAAATGTAGTAAACATGGCAGTGGGCAGCTCCTGTTGACTGCCAGACTGTCCAGATCTTTCCTACTATTACATTTGCTGGATGTGGTAAAGGCTTCGACGTGCTCAGGACAATGTGGCTGCTTGTTGTTCCAGTTGGACAATGTGAGGGTTTTTTTGGCCACTATAAGCTGGTTTATCAGGACAGCTATAGTCCAGATCTACACCTGTAAAGGCCTTACAACTGGATTCTGCTTCTTATCATTACCCAGCCATTAACTGAAACAGAAGCAGATGTGTAGATTTAAAATAACAGCCAATTGTGTAGCCGCGTTTTGCAGGGGGTTCGCGGTACAGGTGTATTTTGGTCCTTGCCCCCACTGTGTGAAACCCACCAGGTCGAGGAAACCAACTCACCTCTTCCCAGTCACAAAGTTGCCCCGGCTGGTGACAACCCTTGTCAGCAGCGTAAGGCTACATCACTCGGCAGTGATAGCAACATTGCGGTGACGGGGCTGGATAGAAGTGGCGCTGCCTGCATGTAATGTAACATGGGGCCGGGCACAGTACAGAAGGGCCGGTGTGACCAAAAAAGTCCCGGGCCGATTTTGAATCCCAGTCCGCCCCTGATGGTAGGTCACCCATCAAATCCCAGCTTCACACCACTCTAGGAGTTGAGGTTGAGGTAATAGCATAAACCAAAGGGACAGGGATATTTCTAGGCCCGGGCGAGCAATGCCGTCGTCCTGGATGCTAGACAGGCTGGGGGTGCCGAGCTAATAGCTGAGTCTTGCTTTGTGGCTCAGAGAACAGCACCCCCTGCATTTGTGCTGGAGTGCCCCTGGAGGTTTTAGTTTCCCCCCTGTCATGTCCTGGGGGGTGTTTGAAGAGAAGGGTGACACTGACAGAAGCATGCTGTCATATCCCCCCTGGCCACTGCATTCTGCTTCCCATGCTTCAGACTCATGACATAGGCTGTGATGAGTCGCTCTTGTCACCTGCCTGAGATGTGGATGTTGGGGAGCAGAATGTAGGAGCCTGGGTGAGTATAAGAACCCGCATCTAAGCTTGCACTCTGCACAGGTCAGTGTCAGACCCGTGACCCTGCCCCTGGTGTAAAGTGCACAGGTTGCCAGCAAAGGCGCTTTCTGGCACCCGGGCAAAGATTTGATATGGTGCCCCCACCTGTGCTCAGCCCCCCCCCCTTTGGCTGCACCAGGGGCATGTGCACTCCCCTGCGCCCCCCTCCCCCAGCGATGCCACTGGTTGCCAGGAACCGGTTTCCTATGGGGGACTTCTCGACTGGTGGTTGCAAAAGGCTATATATATATATATATATATATATATACACACACACACACACACACACACACACACACATATATATTCTGTCATGGCCTTGAGTTATTGAAGCGCCCTTGTGACCGGAGGGTGGCAGGTTCAATTCCAGGCTGGGACATGACTGACAAGCCACCAAACCCTTCAACTGCTCTGTGGCCATGGGCATGTGTTTGTCTCACTGCATGGGTGGGTTAAGTGTGCAGAAAAAAAATCCTATGTGTGCGCAAGCATATAAGGGCAATATATATTCAATTTATTTCTTATTTGGTTAACTAGATGACTGTATTTTTTGCCCCATAAAAATCAAAAAAGTGAGGGGGAAAATGTCAGTGCGTCTTATCAGGCATATGTTATATATATAAAATAAAAAAACCTACATTAACAGCCGCTCCCCCACCGAAGCCGGCTGCAGGGACGGGGAAGGAGGACGGGAAGGGGCGAGTCCCCACTCTGGGTGCCGCTGCATCTTGGGCCCGCAAGCTCACCTACATTAACACTCAGGTCCATGAGGCGCATGAGCTGCACGAACCCGTGTGTGTGTGGGTGCGCGTCTGAGCAGCGATGGTAGCACCCAGAGCACGGCCTCTCCCTGCCCGTCCTCCATCATCTGGCTCGCGGGACCAAATGTTAATGTAAGTTTATTTATTTTTTGTGTGCGTCTGTTTCCTCCAGCATCTGGGGAAGAGGGGTTACCTCACTCACTGCCTATTGGATAGGGGATGCCTCACTCACTGCCTATTGGATAGGGGTTACCCCACTCACTGCCTATGGAGTAGGGGATGCCTCACTCACTGCCTATTGGATAGGGGATACCTCACTCACTGCCTATTGGATAGGGGTTACCCCACTCACTGCCTATGGAGTAGGGGATGCCTCACTCACTGCCTATGGAGTAGGGGATGCCTCACTCACTGCCTATTGGATAGGGGATACCTCACTCACTGCCTATTGGATAGGGGTTACCCCACTCACTGCCTATGGAGTAGGGGATGTCTCACTCACTGCCAATTGGATAGGGGATACCTCACTCACTGCCAATTGGATAGGGGATACCTCACTCACTGCCAATTGGATAGGGGATACCTCACTCACTGCCTATTGGATAGGGGATGTCTCACTCAATGCCTATTGGATAGGGGATGTCTCACTCACTGCCTATTGGATAGGGGATGTCTCACTCACTGCCTATTGGATAGGGGATGTCTCACTCACTGCCTATTGGATAGGGGATGTCTCACTCACTGCCTATTGGATAGGGGCTGTCTCACTCACTGCCTATTGGATAGGGGATGCCTCACTCACTGCCTATTGGATAGGGGATGCCTCACTCACTGCCTATGGAGTAGGGGATGCCTCACTAACTGCCTATTGGATAGGGAATACCTCACTCACTGCCTATGGAGTAAGGGAAGCCTCACTCACTGCCTATTGGATAGGGGTTACCTCACTCACTGCCTAAGGAGTAAGGGAAGCCTCACTCACTGCCTATTGGATAGGGGATGTCTCACTCACTGCCTATTGGATAGGGGATGTCTCACTCACTGCCTATTGGATAGGGGATGTCTCACTCACTGCCTATTGGATAGGGGATGTCTCACTCACTGCCTATTGGATAGGGGATGTCTCACTCACTGCCTATTGGATAGGGGATGTCTCACTCACTGCCTATTGGATAGGGGATGTCTCACTCACTGCCTATTGGATAGGGGATGTCTCACTCACTGCCTATTGGATAGGGGATGCCTCACTCACTGCCTATTGGATAGGGGATGCCTCACTCACTGCCTATTGGATAGGGGATGCCTCACTAACTGCCTATTGGATAGGGAATACCTCACTCACTGCCTGTGGAGTAAGGGAAACCTCACTCACTGCCTATTGGATAGGGGATGCCTCACTCACTGCCTATTGGATAGGGGATGCCTCACTCACTGCCTATGGAGTAGGGGATGCCTCACTCACTGCCTATTGGATAGGGGATGCCTCACTCACTGCCTATTGGATAGGGGATGCCTCACTCACTGCCTATTGGATAGGGGATGCCTCACTCACTGCCTATGGAGTAGGGGATGCCTCACTCACTGCCTATTGGATAGGGGATGCCTCACTCACTGCCTATTGGATAGGGGATGCCTCACTCACTGCCTATGGAGTAGGGGATGCCTCACTCACTGCCTATGGAGTAGGGGATGCCTCACTCACTGCCTATTGGATAGGGGTTACCTCACTCATTGCCTATTGGATAGGGGATGCCTCACTCACTGCCTATTGGATAGGGGTTACCTCACTCACTGCCTATGGAGTAAGGGAAGCCTCACTCACTGCCTATTGGATAGGGGTTACCTCACTCACTGCCTAATGAGTAAGGGAAGCCTCACTCACTGCCTATTGGATAGGGGATGCCTCACTCACTGCCTATTGGATAGGGGATGTCTCACTCACTGCCTATTGGATAGGGGATGTCTCACTCACTGCCTATTGGATAGGGGATGTCTCACTCACTGCCTATTGGATAGGGGATGTCTCACTCACTGCCTATTGGATAGGGGATGCCTCACTCACTGCCTATTGGATAGGGGATGCCTCACTCACTGCCTATGGAGTAGGGGATGCCTCACTAACTGCCTATTGGATAGGGAATACCTCACTCACTGCCTATGGAGTAAGGGAAGCCTCACTCACTGCCTATTGGATAGGGGATGCCTCACTCACTGCCTATTGGATAGGGGATGCCTCACTCACTGCCTATTGGATAGGGGATGCCTCACTCACTGCCTATTGGATAGGGGATGCCTCACTCACTGCCTATTGGATAGGGGATGCCTCACTCACTGCCTATTGGATAGGGGATGCCTCACTCACTGCCTATGGAGTAGGGGATGCCTCACTCACTGCATATTGGATAGGGGATGCCTCACTCACTGCCTATTGGATAGGGGATGCCTCACTCACTGCCTATGGAGTAGGGGATGCCTCACTCACTGCCTATGGAGTAGGGGATGCCTCACTCACTGCCTATTGGATAGGGGTTACCTCACTCATTGCCTATTGGATAGGGGATGCCTCACTCACTGCCTATTGGATAGGGGATACCTCACTCACTGCCTATGGAGTAAGGGAAGCCTCACTCACTGCCTATTGGATAGGGGTTACCTCACTCACTGCCTAATGAGTAAGGGAAGCCTCACTCACTGCCTATTGAATAGGGGATGCCTCACTCACTGCCTATTGGATAGCGGATGTCTCACTCACAGCCTATTGGATAGGGGATGTCTCACTCACTGCCTATTGGATAGGGGATGTCTCACTCACTGCCTATTGGATAGGGGATGTCTCACTCACTGCCTATTGGATAGGGGATGTCTCACTCACTGCCTATTGGATAGGGGATGTCTCACTCACTGCCTATTGGATAGGGGATGTCTCACTCACTGCCTATTGGATAGGGTGTGACAGACGCTCTGTCTTTTGGATGTTATCACTATTCAGTTGCCCACCGGGTCATTCACTGGCCTTTTCTTAATTAGGTCATTGTATTTTGATACTGTTACAGGCAATGTCATTGTATTTTGACTGCCATTGTGTATTGTTGATTACGTCACAGTCAATGGCATTGTCCTGATTGATTGTATTACGGCCTGCTATTGTTCTACTGATTGCGTCACCGGCAGAGTTGAGGGATTGTTTGCCCTGCTGCTATTGGTCGGTGTGTGTGTCATGCAATAGAGACTTGTGTATATAAGGCCCAGTGTGGCACTAATAAAGTACACTTCACCTTCACCCTCAATACTGAGTTCTGTCTCTTATTGGGGGAAACGCTATATTACAGTTCACTAGCCCTTGTAAGGGCTGTTCCTGTTTCCTCACGGACGACTCTGGAATTCCAGCAGCACCTCTTACGATTGGGAAAAGGACGTCTCGGGTGGTGAAGCCCTCCGGCGATAAGGGTTATCGCTACAATTGGTGGCAAGCGGTCGGATGGTCCTTTGTACCCAGAGAGAGTGCTACCCTGATGGAGAGTCAGCATGACAAGTTGAAAAGGCTGACCCTGAAGGATCTACTCGAGAGCCGGGGAAGGTCGGTTAGCAACCGCCCACGTCAGGAACTGATAGCCAAGCTGATCGAAATGGATCGTGCAGCAGTGAGGACCGAAACCAATATAGAGACTGATGAAGACGCTGCTCTCGTTCAAGCGGTTCGGAACAGATTGTCGGTCTATGGCCGAATCCATTACAAGAACTGATCGACCGAGTCTTCGCCGCAGCGGAGGCAGAGGCCAGTAAGCGAAGGGAAGATCGGCGACTCGCAACCCAGCAGCCTCTCAGCGCCCCTGTGTCTCCGAGCCTCAGTTACACTGGGGGGAAAAAGATTCCATTTGCAGCATTTAAGTCCATCCAGGAAAGTGACAATGAGATTGATGGATTTTTGGCCGATTTTGAACGGCAGTGCGCTTTACACCGGGTACCCACGGAGGAATGGGTCACCATATTATCAGGGAAACTATCGGGGAAAGCTTCCGATGCTTTCCGGGCCATCCCTGATGCGGACTTACCACACTACCATCTGGTAAAGGAGGCTTTGTTAGCCCGGAACGCTGTCACCCCGGAAGCCTACAGTTGTTTTTACTAGAACATTTTCTCAATGCCTTGCAACCAGAGCTAAGACTGTGTGTGTGTGTACAAGACCAGCACCCTGTGAGTACATGTGTGTGTGTACAAGACCAGCACCCTGTGAGTACATGTGTGTGTACAAGACCAGCACCCTGTGAGTACAACTGCATGTGTGTGTGTGTGGGTATTATCTTCACCCTCAATACTGAGTTCTGTCTCTTATTGGGGGGAAAAGACAAGACCAGCACCCTGTGAGTACATGTGTGTGTACAAGACCAGCACCCTGTGAGTACAACTGTTTGTGTGTACAAGACCAGCACCCTGTGAGTACATGTGTGTGTACAAGACCAGCACCCTGTGAGTACAACTGCATGTGTGTGTGTGTGGGTATAATCTTCACCCTCAATACTGAGTTCTGTCTCTTATTGGGGGGAAAAGACAAGACCAGCACCCTGTGAGTACAACTGTATGTGTGTGTGTGTGTGTGTATATACAGGCCCGGTAGACAAAACGGTAATGCAGATGGATTATCCCGGCAAACAGAACTCTGCCCCTAACAAGAGTCCGGACAGCCCCACGTTAACCCGAACAGGGTCAATCCGGGTCTGCCGGGTGTTCCACAAAAAGGGGGCATTGTGACAGACGCTCTGTCTTTTGGATGTCATCACTATTCAGTTGCCCACCGGGTCATTCACTGGCCTTTTCTTAATTAGGTCATTGTATTTTGATACTGTTACAGGCAATGTCATTGTATTTTGACTGCCATTGTGTATTGTTGATTACGTCACAGTCAATGGCATTGTCCTGATTGATTGTATTACGGCCTGCTATTGTTCTACTGATTGCGTCACCGGCAGAGTTGAGGGATTGTTTGCCCTGCTGCTATTGGTCGGTGTGTGTGTCATGCAATAGAGACTTGTGTATATAAGGCCCAGTGTGGCACTAATAAAGTACACTTCACCTTCACCCTCAATACTGAGTTCTGTCTCTTATTGGGGGAAACGCTATATTACAGTTCACTAGCCCTTGTAAGGGCTGTTCCTGTTTCCTCACGGACGACTCTGGAATTCCAGCAGCACCTCTTACGATTGGGAAAAGGACGTCTCGGGTGGTGAAGCCCTCCGGCGATAAGGGTTATCGCTACATAGGGGATGCCTCACTCACTGCCTATTGGATAGGGGATGCCTCACTCACTGCCTATGGAGTAGGGGATGCCTCACTAACTGCCTATTGGATAGGGAATACCTCACTCACTGCCTATGGAGTAAGGGAAGCCTCACTCACTGCCTATTGGATAGGGGATGCCTCACTCACTGCCTATTGGATAGGGGATGCCTCACTCACTGCCTATGGAGTAGGGGATGCCTCACTCACTGCCTATGGAGTAGGGGATGCCTCACTCACTGTCTATTGGATAGGGGATGCCTCACTCACTGCCTATTGGATAGGGGATGCCTCACTCACTGCCTATTGGATAGGGGATGCCTCACTCACTGCCTATGGAGTAGGGGATGCCTCACTCACTGCCTATTGGATAGGGGATGCCTCACTCACTGCCTATTGGATAGGGGATGCCTCACTCACTGCCTATTGGATAGGGGATGCCTCACTCACTGCCTATGGAGTAGGGGATGCCTCACTCACTGCCTATGGAGTAGGGGATGCCTCACTCACTGCCTATTGGATAGGGGTTACCTCACTCATTGCCTATTGGATAGGGGATGCCTCACTCACTGCCTATTGGATAGGGGTTACCTCACTCACTGCCTATGAAGTAGGAGATGCCTCACTTACTGCCTATTGGATATGGGTTACCTCACTCACTGCCTATGGAGTAGGGGTTACCTCACTCACTGCCTATTGGATAGGGGTTACCTCACTCACTGCCTATTGGATAGGGGTTGCCTCACTCACTGCCTATGGAGTAGGGGATGCCTCACTCACTGCCTATTGGATAGGGGATGCCTCACTCACTGCCTATGGAGTAGGGGATGCCTCACTCACTGCCTATTCAATAGTTGTTACCTCACTCACTGCCAATTGGATAGGGGTTACCTCACTCACTGCCTATGGAGTAAGGGAAGCCTCACTCACTGCCTATTGGATAGGGGATGCCTCACTCACTGCCTATTGGATAGGGGATGCCTCACTCACTGCCTATTGGATAGGGGATGCCTCACTCACTGCCTATGGAGTAGGGGATGCCTCACTCACTGCCTATTCAATAGGGGTTACCTCACGCACTGCCAATTGGATAGGGGTTACCTCACTCACTGCCTATGGAGTAAGGGAAGCCTCACTCACTGCCTATTGAATAGGGGATGCCTCACTCACTGCCTATGGAGTAAGGGAAGCCTCACTCACTGCCTATTGGATAGGGGATGCCTCACTCACTGCCCATGGAGTAGGGGATGTCTCACTCACTGCCTATGGAGTAGGGGATGCCTCACTCACTGCCTATTGGATAGGGGATGTCTCACTCACTGCCTATTGGATAGGGGTTACCTCACTCACTGCCTATGGAGTAAGGGAAGCCTCACTCACTGCCTATTGGATAGGGGATGCCTCACTCACTGCCCATGGAGTAGGGGATGTCTCACTCACTGCCTATTGGATAGGGGATGCCTCACTTACTGCCTATGGAGTAGGGGATGCCTCACTCACTGCCTATTCAATAGGGGTTACCTCACGCACTGCCAATTGGATAGGGGTTACCTCACTCACTGCCTATGGAGTAAGGGAAGCCTCACTCACTGCCTATTGGATAGGGGATGCCTCACTCACTGCCTATGGAGTAAGGGAAGCCTCACTCACTGCCTATTGGATAGGGGATGCCTCACTCACTGCCCATGGAGTAGGGGATGTCTCACTCACTGCCTATGGAGTAGGGGATGCCTCACTCACTGCCTATTGGATAGGGGATGCCTCACTCACTGCCTATTGGATAGGGGATGCCTCACTTACTGCCTATGGAGTAGGGGATGCCTCACTCACTGCCTATTCAATAGGGGTTACCTCACGCACTGCCAATTGGATAGGGGTTACCTCACTCACTGCCTATGGAGTAAGGGAAGCCTCACTCACTGCCTATTGGATAGGGGATGCCTCACTCACTGCCTATGGAGTAAGGGAAGCCTCACTCACTGCCTATTGGATAGGGGATGCCTCACTCACTGCCCATGGAATAGGGGATGTCTCACTCACTTCCTATGGAGTAGGGGATGCCTCACTCACTGCCTTTTGGATAGGGGATGCCTCACTCACTACCTATTGGATAGGGGATGTCTAACTCACTGCCTATTGGATAGGGGATGCCTCACTCACTGCCTATTGGATAGGGGATACCTCACTCACTGCCTATGGAGTAGGGGATGCCTCACTCACTGCCTATTGGATAGGGTATGCCTCACTCACTGCCTATTGGATAGGGGATGCCTCACTCACTGCCTATTGGATAGGGGATATCTCACTCACTGCCTATTGGATAGGGGATATCTCACTCACTGCCTATTGGATAGGGGTTGTCTCACTCACTGCCTATTGGATAGGGGATATCTCACTCACTGCCTATTGAATAGGGGATGGCTCACTTACTACCTATTGGATTGGGGATGGCTCACTCACTGCTTATGGAGTAGGGGATGCCTCACTCACTGCTTATGGAGTAGGGGATGTCTCACTCACTGCCTTTTGGATAGGGGATGCCTCACTCACTGCCTATGGGGTAGGGGATGCCTCACTCACTCCCTACGGGGTAGGGGATGCCTCACTCACTGCCTATTGGATGGGGATGCCTCACTCACTGCCTATATAGTAGGGGATGGCTCACTCACTGCCAATTGGATAGGGGATGCCTCACTCACTGCCTATGGAGTAGGGGTTGCTTCACTCACTGCCTATTGGATAGGGGATGGCTCACCCACTGCCTATCGGATAGGGGTTACCTCACTCACTGCCTATGAGGTAGGGGATGCCTTACTCACTGCCTATTGGATAGGGGATGCCTCACTCACTGCCTATTGGATAGGGGATGCCTCACTCACTGCCTATGAAGTAGGGGATGGCTCACTCACTGCCTATTGGATAGGGGATGCCTCATTCACTGCCTATTGGATAGGGGATGTCTCACTCACTGCCTATTGGATAGGGGATGTCTCACTCACTGCCTATTGGATAGGGGATGCCTCACGCACTGCCTATGGAGTAGGGGATGCCTCACTCACTGCCTATTGGATAGGGAATACCTCACTCACTGCCTATGGAGTAGGGGATGCCTCACTCACTTCCTATGGAGTAGGGGATGCCTCACTCACTGCCTATTGGAGTAGGGGAAGCCTCACTCACTGCCTATTGGATAGGGGATGCCTCACTCACTGCCCATGGAGTAGGGGATGTCTCACTCACTGCCTATGGAGTAGGGGATGCCTCACTCACTGCCTATTGGATAGGGGATGTCTCACTCACTGCCTATTGGATAGGGGTTACCTCACTCACTGCCTATGGAGTAAGGGAAGCCTCACTCACTGCCTATTGGATAGGGGATGCCTCACTCACTGCCCATGGAGTAGGGGATGTCTCACTCACTGCCTATGGAGTAGGGGATGCCTCACTCACTGCCTATTGGATAGGGGATGCCTCACTCACTGCCTATTGGATAGGGGATGCCTCACTTACTGCCTATGGAGTAGGGGATGCCTCACTCACTGCCTATTCAATAGGGGTTACCTCACGCACTGCCAATTGGATAGGGGTTACAGGTGTGTACGGTATTCCTGTTGTATTTATTTGCTAAATAAATGTATATGTATAGGCGGTAGCTTAAACATTTAATAAAATGATATGAATATGCAACAGTAAACCAAATGGGGCATCCTAGGCATGACAAACTTAAGTTAAGGCTTACCATGACCTTAGAACCTGGTGGATGCATAGCGGCAGGGTAGTATACAACCTCCTGGACTTCCATACGGGGACGATCTGAGTTCTTGGCAAATATGACAGCAGGGGGCCCCGAGGCCGGGGGAAGGGATACAAAGCAGTCACATGAGTTGGGGTATTGTGAACTGGCCATGGTCCTGTTAAAGAGAAATTCATCAGAGCTTAGTCTTCGTGTTCCGATATTAGGTGGACTATGTGCCACAGCAGACAGACATCCTTAATCTTGGAAAGGGTGAAGGATGCATCAGCCCGGAGGATGAATAGGTACATTCATCCGCACATATATTGTATGCATATTTTGCTCTTGTAACAGATGGGGGGGGGGGTAAAGCATACAGACCAGGGGTCAGAGATAGATATACATGGGCCTTAAAGGAGCACTATCACGAAATTGTGTAATATTAAAAATCCATATAAACATGTTGGCTAATGAGAGGAGGGGTCACTTATATACCCGAACTGAATAAAACTCCCGTCAAGCTTGTGGTTTCTTCTGCTGGTATGAATAAAATCCAAGGGTGACAAGTTTAGTGTATCAGGGGTGACAGTACCTGTCATCCGATTTCCTCTTCTTTCCATTAATAAAACTAAAAAACAAGCCTGGCTGGATATTTCTTGATGCCGGGTATATAAGTGACCCCTCCCCTTGCCATCCAGTATATTTATATAGATTTTTATTACTGGACCATTTTTTCCTCGATAGTGCTCCTTTAAACCATGTTGTTAATCTTTTACATTTGCATTGCAAATTATGTTTTGTTTTTTTTTTGGTAGATTGAAGTAGGGTTAGAACCAATAATTTTTCAGAAAAATTCATCTAGCATAAAAGCAACGAGTATAGTTTCTATAGAAACCCACCTTTACATCACCCATTTCTGTGGCTGATCAGGAAGTAAAGCTGTATTTCTTCAGCAGGTTTACAAATGGCAATAATAGTTTTAAAAATGGGTACGAGCTAGGAAAAGTGTTTCAGCAGGACCTACACTAGATTCAAGCAGAAACAAAGTAAAAAATGACTTTATGTCTGTTTGACTGTCAGGTATTCTGTTTTGGGATGCCCCTGCATTTAAAGTGGACCAAAATCCAGGATTTTGACTATCCTGGGTTTTGGTCTTTTCCCCCGGGGCACCCCGATCGGGGGTGCCCCACTGCGTGAAACCCTGCAGATCACTGAAGCCAGCTGACCTCTTCCCGGTCCCACAGCGCATGCGTGACTACTCGTCCAATCAGGTCGCATCCCCCACTACCATCTAACACTGACGGACATTCACAAATGCCTGGATAGCGGGGATGCGGCTCACACATTCACCGTTTGATCAGAAAACAAGGTAAGTGTATGGGCAACCTGGGGGGGGTTTCACACAGTGGGGCATCTCGATTTTGAATGTCCGGGAGGGGGGAGGGGGGGGGACCGATTGCTGTGGGTTTTGATCCACTTTAAGAAACCCAGAAATCAAGCTTTATTTCTACCCCTTCCTGATCCTGGGCTATGATGCACCTGACATGCTCATTGACCACCAACAGTTATTGGGGACCTGACAGCGTTTCAGGAGCCTGGATCGGGTGAGTTTTTGGGCGCCGTACTGTTTTTTAAACCGAGAGGGCTACATACTTATTTTTTACATTGGTTCAGCTTGAAGTGCAGAGAGTAAGCCTGTTAAATACCTCCCTCCCCCTAATGCTTACCTTATTCAGCTGGGCTGCAGTGTGTGCTAGGGATTCTGCTCCGCCATCATATAATAACCCATGTCACTGCAGCCCAGCATTCATTGTTTAGGCTCATAAAGGATCTGCACCCTCTTTGTTTCTATTGCATACCTCCCAAGGGTCTCTGATTTGGAGAGACTGTCCCTCTTTTGAGTCCGTGTCCCCCTGACCCTCGTTGTTCTCATTTGTCCCTCTTTGAGGTGTAACATGCAGATCTGCAGCAATAAATTATTCATTTGCCTATTTAAAGTGTTTATATTATAGCTGTTACACCCTGTCTTCTATCCATCCCTCAATGAGGGGGACGTGGCCTAATTTAACAAATGTCCCTCTAACCGATCCTGAAAAGTTGGTAGGTATGCTATTGCCCTTACCAAACAATGCAGCCCCCTAATGCAGGGCCTACAACAATGTTGGTGCCCTGACACCTAAAGCTTAAAGTGGACCAACACCCAGGATTTTGACTATCCTGGGTTTTGGTCCACTTCGGGGGGTGCCTCGCTGTGTGAAACCCCCCAGAAAGCCCCAAAAACTCACCTCTCCCCGCTCCCAAGTGACCACTGCAGCCAATCCCCGCCAACAGACAAGCGTGAGGCAGCGACGGACAAGAGAGCGCGCCCGCCGCCCCCTCCCGCACGCCCTGTAACGGCCCATTCACAAACGGCCGGCGCGGGTGCGCGTCCTGCTAGAGGGACGCGCGGGAGGCAGCGGCGGGCGCCACTGGATCGAGGAGCAGGTAGGGATTTAGGGGTTTCTGGGGGGTTTCACACAGTGGGGCACCCCCGATCGGGGTGCCCCGCAGTCAGGGAGCTGATCGGTCCGGGAATCTTATAGATTCCCAGCCCGATCAGGGGAGGGTGTTGGTCCACTTTAATTTAACAATTGTCCCTCTTTCCCACACTGAAAAGTTGGAAGACATGCCTAAGGCCACTCGCTGCCACAATGACCTGTGTGAGCACAACATGTTTCCCAGCAGCTGCTTTACACTTTGTATTACTTACCGCACCCGGCTGTTGCAGATCCTGCTCTATCTATATGTTGCCGAGTCTCCCTCTGATCAGATCTGGGCCCACCTGCTTGCAGGCTGCAGCACGCCAGTGTAGGCCGCAGGGACAACCTCTGCCCCCAGTGGCCATGTCTGGGATTGCGCTGAATTCATGGCTAGACTGAGGTTCACATTTAAAGAAGCCGTACAGTACAGACACAGAAGAAAGTAGCCGTCTAGAACTGTTTAACGCCAAGTAACCCCTAGCAACAAGAAACTCCAACCAAGTACCCCCAAGTATGGGATCACTTCTAAATGTTACCAAATAAGTAGGCCGCAGGCATTGTAACACTTTAAAACAAGAAGAAATACTTTATTACTAGTGATGAGTGGGTTGGTTGCAATTCAGGTTCAACAAATTTGGATGAAATTGCCTCCAAACTTCATGTCCGGGACCCTGAATCTGAACCCCATTGAAGTCAATAAGGTCTCAAACTTTGGCTGTAAAATGGGGCCAGCAAGGGCTAGAGGGCTGAAAATCAAGGGGAACACCAGGGCAATTGCCCAGCAAAAAATAAGCTAGGGAAAGTACTCCAAAGAATAACAGAAAACCAGAATATTAGAGGAATACATACCTACATAAAAAATGTGAATAATTTTTTTTATGTCTATCAGAGGTCAAATTGGGGGGGGGGGGGGGTGACATGAGAAAGATTGTCCTGCTAGGAAATGTACTCAAAATAATCACAGAAAACAAAAAAAAAAAAAAACACGAATAAAGAAAAAATAATAGGGTATATACTTATTGATGTATATATGTATAGATTGAGGTATATATTTGTGTATAGATTCATTTATTTATTGATGTAAATATGTATACATTTAGGTATATATTGATATATTTGTGTATATATATATATATATATAGATATATATATATAGATATATATATATAGATATATATAGATATATATGTATATATATATAGATATATATATATATATGTATAGATTTATTTATTGATGTATATATGTATATGTTGATGGATGAATTTGTTTAACTCTTTTCTTTATTTGTGTATTTCTTTAATTTTTTTTTTTTAGTTTTCTGTTATTGTTTTGAATACTTTCCCTAGCCCATTTTGTGTCGCCCAGGTGTTACCCCCCAAATTAGGCCTTCAACACCCGTCGAAAAAAACTATCTGCCTATAAGAAGCACCCAGGATTTGGAGAAAAATTAGAAAAAAAATATTCTGAACCAAATGATGTGCTACAATACCCCCTCCCAATCACCCGATTATAGACAGTATGTAGAATTCCCCCAATCACATCATTACAGACCCCATATTACAGGCAGTGAGTGGTATCCCACATTAAGGGCAGTGAGGGGCATCCCACATTACAGGCAATGAGCAGTGTCCCACATTACAGGCAGTGTGCTGGCATCCCAATTAGAGGCAGTCTGCAGGCATCCCAATTACAGACAATGTGGGGGCATCCCACATTACAGGCAGTGAGTGGTATCCCACATTAAGGGCAGTGAGGGGCATCCCACATTACAGGCAATGAGCAGTGTCCCACATTACAGGCAGTGTGCTGGCATCCCAATTAGAGGCAGTCTGCAGGCATCCCAATTACAGACAGTGTGGGGGCATCCCACATACAGGCAGTGAGCGGTATCCCACATTAAGGGCAGTGAGGGGCATCCCACATTACAGGCAATGAGTAGTGTCCCACATTACAGGCAGTGTGCTGGCATCCCAATTAGAGGCAGTCTGCGGGCATCCCAATTACAGACAGTGTGTGGGCATCCCACATTACAGGCAGTGAGCGGTATCCCACATTAAGGGCAGTGAGGGGCATCCCACATTACAGGCAATGAGTAGTGTCCCACATTACAGGCAGTGTGCTGGCATCCCAATTAGAGGCAGTCTGCAGGCATCCCAATTACAGACAGTGTGTGGGCATCCCACATTACAGGCAGTGAGTGGTATCCCACATTAAGGGCAGTGAGGGGCATCCCACATTACAGGCAATGAGCAGTGTCCCACATTACAGGCAGTGTGCTGGCATCCCAATTAGAGGCAGTCTGCGGGCATCCCAATTACAGACAGTGTGTGGGCATCCCACATTACAGGCAGTGAGTGGTATCCCACATTAAGGGCAGTGAGGGGCATCCCACATTACAGGCAGTGTGTGGTATCCCACATTAAGGGCAGTGTGGGGCATCCCACATTACAGGCAGTGTGTGGTATCCCACATTAAGGGCAGTGAGGGGCATCCCACATTACAGGCAATGAGCAGTGTCCCACATTACAGGCAGTGTGCTGGTATCCCAATTACAGATAGTGTGCAGCATGCCCCCCCCCCCCCCAAAAAAAAAAACACTTACATTCCCCAGCTCCCATGCACACACACACACACACACACACACACACACACTACCGTACAGGACCTTCGTCAAATAATTTTATTAAAAGTGTAATAAAATGATTCTGCCTTTCCCTATTTGTGCAGTGGTTGGTTGACAGAAGTGTGACTATATACTTGCAGCACTGGAACTAAGACCTTCAGGAGAATTCCAGCACCAGAAAGGATCCCTGGTATAGACTTTTTCCTACATCATGTATACCAGGTTAGCTGGGGGGGGGGGGGATAGGACTGTTTTTACCTGTTTACCTCCAGGTACTTATGCCCTATGTTGCACCTGAGGGCCCCCATTGTCACATGCACTTACCTAAACGTGATAAAATGAAGAGAATAGAAAGCTGCTGAATCACTTGATTTGGGTGGAAATTATTGGATTTGCTGCCTGATAGGATTTTGGGGTTTCTGTTTCTAGTCAATTTAGCGCTGATAAAATCCAGGGCTGGCTCCAGGGTTGTGTGGGCCCCTGGGTGACAGAGTCTCAGTGGGCCCCTTGTGTTACATATAGTGTTGGGCAAACCTGAAACGCGGATTTCAAGTTTGGCGTTCGGCCGAACCCAGAAAAGCTGATTGATGCGCCGCTCAGCTTACTCTAATACAGTGTGTGCAGCAGCAGAAAGCAGCTGGCAAAATGGCCGGGGCTTCAAAATGATGGCCGCCCCCAGAAGTGAGGACATTGGCAGCAGCTACTAACACTGCTAGTGTCCTCACTCTTTGACTTGCTTTTTGAAGCCCTGGCCATGACCATTTTGACAAAGGAAAGAACAGCGACGGGATCTCCGATCTCCGGGGCGGGGGGTTAATATAGGGCTTGCTTGGGCTAACGGGCAGGCTGATTCATTATTAGCGGCAGGTAGCGTCAACTGAGCGTCTGTAGAGCGGATTTCAGAGCGCCCGCTAGTAGTCGCTGTGCTCAGCCGTGGTTCGCTAATTCAGAGCGCCTCAGTCGCTGTGCAGCATTGATGAATACATTGTGGGGAGTCGCTATATAAGCAGTACAGCGCTGTGTGGGAGCGAATGGGAGCGACTGGTCAGTGCGAGTGACTCACACCATATTCATCAAAAAAACAGCCTCACACACCGCCGGCGCTCAAAAATGCTTCGCTGTAGCCCAGAGCGCCGGAGACTGTGTGATTAAAGGCTGTTTTTGAACATGTATCCACCAGTAAACAAAGCGAAAACATATGGAATGACATTGTTATAACATTGTAACATGAACACATTAATGCCAGACCTGTAATGTCATTTCTGAAGAAATATATAAAAAATGAAAAAAGTGTGAAAAAATTGCTTTTTCTAGGCCTGGAGAGGTCACAACATTATTTGAGAATTAAAAAAATAAAAATAAATTTAAAAAAACCCCTGTTTAAAGCAAAGTAAAAGAACGTCCATTGAAATGTATAGGAGAGCGCCAGGTAGCGAGAGGTAATACCTGGCGCTCTGCAAGGCTGAACGCCGGCGCTGTACGCTGAGGCTGGGATAATGATGAATCGGACGCTACATGGCGTTGTTTCAGTCGCTCACCAGAATCCGCTTGATAAATGTGTAATTGCGTGCCGTGTCCGGCGTTCACCTGCCGCTACCTGTCATTTACAAGGCACTACCTGACGCTATCCCTTCATGAATAAGGCCCATAGTTGCTTGGCTTGCATGCCCACGTAAAAGTTAATAAACGTGGATTCACAGATTGTATTTTTGGTCTACATAGCTATATATGGTTTACTCTCAATGTTGCTCTGAATACAATCTCTTCCTTTAGACTGTAAGCTCGCAAGGGCCGGGCTCTCTCCCCTATTGTATCTTGTACTCAGAATATCCAATGTTGGTAGAAGATTGGTCTAAAAGATGAACTAGATAAATGGAGAACAGCGACATAAAACAAAACAAAAAAAAAAAAAAAACTTAAAAAAAAAAAAAAAAAAAAAAAAGGGGGATAAGAGTCTGAGTAATCGTGCAACTAAGAAAAAAAAAAAAAAAAAAAAAAAAGGATATATATAAATAAATAAATAAAAATGTGCAGAGGGCACAGCACAACATAAAAATGTATAGAGGGCACAACACAAACACAATAAAAAAAAAAAAAAAAAAAAGGGGAAGGGCATATCGGGCGGCGGCTCTGGCTCAGGCCCATCCTGCCACCAACATCCCAAGGAGGCAGGAATTAGGAAACCAAGGATTGGTATCCTTGGAAGGTCTAGCCATGCGCGTAAGGGAAAGGGGTTATGGGAGGGATGAGAACCACGGGACACCGAACTTCAAAGATTGCGCTCATCAGGTCTCCTTGCTATCCAAACACAGTAAACCTGTAAACCAACACACCCTACGGATAGTAAACAACTGAAAATCTGTACATATAATATAAGAGGCGCAAACCACCCTGGAAAAAGGAGAGGCATCGTGAGAGAACTTCTACGACAAAAGATAGATATTGCTCTCCTGCAAGAAACACACTTTAAAAAAGACAAAGAACCCTATAGAGCCTTCGATGAATTTGGGCACACTGTCTCGAATCCATTTCGGTCCAAAAAAGCACGTGGAGTGGCGATCCTTATAAATAAAAATTGCCAACATGAGATTATTTCAAAATATCTGGACGAACAAGCAAGAACAATAATATTAACACTAAAGGTATATGGACAAATCTGTACCATCATCAACTCATACGCACCAAACCAAGGCCAGATAAAATACCTAACGGACGTGGCAAAGAGAGTTGCAAAGCAAAAAAAAGGCATCATAATCTGGGCCGGTGATTTTAACATGATAATTGATAACGAATTGGACTCTACAGGTATATCTAGAAGAGACTCTGAATTACTTACTAACCATCGAATATGGAACCACATCCGAGCCCTTAATTTAGTAGACGTCTGGCGTATACTTCACCCTACCGAAAAGAACTACTCCTGTTATAATAGAGCCAAAAATACTTATTCACGAATAGATTTTTGCTTTACCAGACAACAAAACCTTCACATGATTACCAACTGCTCCATAGGAAATATGACTCTTTCAGACCATGCACCGGTAACTATAACCCTGAACCTTAGATGTAAGACTGATGTAACCTATCAATGGAAGCTAAATAGGAATATACTCACATCGGACGATGACCAACAATGCTTAAAAAAAAATATTGGAGATTTCTTCAGCACTAATCAAACAGACGAAATAAAGATGAATACTATCTGGGAGACACACAAGTGCTACATAAGAGGCATATGTATTGCTATAGATGCAAAAAACAGACGAAGGAACGCTCAACAGATAACTCGTTTGATAGATAAGTTAGACAACCTTGAAAAACTACACAAACGATCCCCAACAGAAGGCATATATCGAGAAATACAAAAGACGAGGCAGGATCTCAAAGAAACCATAAACCCTACCGAACATAAAATGGAAAAAATTAAAAAAAAACATGAGTTAAATAAAAATGGCAAAGACTTGGCTGCCCTCGCAAAAAATAATAAGGCTGAGAACTTTATTGCCTCTATTATCGACAGCTCGGGCCATACCCAACACACAACAGCTGAAATAAAAAGCACTTTCTACCAATTCTATGAGAACTTATACAATGTGCACGATCAAATTAAACTGAACAGCGATCGACGCTCCTTAGAACTGAATATTCCGAAAATTCCTGAAGTACTGAAACAAAGCTTAGAAAAACCATTTAGCATTAAAGAAGTAGAATGGGCAATTGACAGCCTGAAAACAAAAAAAGCATCAGGTAGCGACGGCTACCCAGCGGAATACTATAAAACCTTCAAGGACGATCTGACCCCATATTTAACCGAACTATTTAACACCATGGATAAGAATAATCCACCAAGTCAGCAGATGAATAATGCAATAATAAAGCTAATCCCAAAATCTGGGAAAAACAAATCTCATTGCTCCAACTATAGGCCCATATCATTAATTAACATAGACCTAAAGATCTTCGCAAAAATCATCTGCAAACGGTTAGAAGAAGCGCTTCCGTTCGTGATTTCAAATATTCAAGCAGGATTCATGCCATTAAGAGGCCTACACCAGAATATTTCCTTAGCAATATCCGCCCTATACAAAACCGCTAAAGAAAAAAAGAAAGCAATTATATTAGCCCTAGACGCTGAAAAAGCCTTCGATAGGGTATCCTGGCACTTCCTAGAAACTATCCTACAGAAAATAGGCCTAGGACCAAATATTATCGGCAAAGTTATGAGTCTATATATAAACCAGACGGCCCAGATAGAGGTAAACGGCTCCCTCACTAAGTACCTCCCGATAAAAAACGGAACGAGACAAGGATGCCCCCTTTCACCGCTGCTATTTAACTTACACTTAGAACCTCTATTAAGGGCAATCATGGAAGATCCAATTATCAAAGGGATAAGTAGTGGGACAAATGAAATAAAAATTCTCGCATATGCCGATGACTTATTATTAACTCTCTGGAACCCTAAAACCTCCCTCCAAAGATGCCTACAAATACTAGAAGAATTCGGACGTCTCTCCAATTTTAAATTAAATGTAGAGAAGTCAAGCATTATGCCAATAAATATAACATCCCCCGAAATACAAGATCTCAAACAAATGGCTAATTTCCACCTAGAGGAGAACTTATTTAAATATTTAGGAATTAACATTACAAAAAACTATAAACACCTATTTGAGGCAAACTACTCCCCCCTTATCCCTTTACTAAGAGCATCCATTAAAAACTGGAACAAACTACCACTAAATATGCTCGGGAGAATAGCCCTCTTTAAAATGTTCTTCCTGCCCAAATTCATTTTCCTATTCCAAGTAATACCCATAAACCTACCGGATAAATACTTTATAGAACTAAACAAAATTCTTACAGATTTTATATGGCGAAGCCGGAAACATAAAGCAAAATACGAATATTTAAGTCGCCCTATAATCTATGGAGGACTAAACGCTCCCAATATTAAAAGATATTACCAAGCTGCACAGATCCAGAGAATATTCAGATGGAAATATTTAGCATACCAACAGGCCTGGCCTCCCGCAGAACTAGACTCTATCAAAATAGATGATGTCTTCTCCCTAAACCCAAAAATCTTATCTGAAATTATCCATCGTACCTCACACCCTCTAGTCCGCCCTACACTAACCACTCTAAGGAACCTAATCCTTGACCAGAACATATCCCCTCTCCCACAAAGACTGATCAGCCTGGAAAGGAAGAAAGTGATTGAGGAGATTATGGGGAAAAACAACTTAAACCAGGATTTTTCAAGGGAAAATATTAGAATACAGGACATCTGGTCAAAACAGATCGAAATTAATCAAATGTATTGCCCAGAAAAAACTGCCCTCAACTTAACCATTCATCTAAGATATACACGGACCTCCAAAGTTCTTAGGAAATACAGCCAACCAGAGACCATTCCGCCATTATCTCGCTTTCAGCTACTATTCTTTACATCAGATTCACGACCTACCCAATTAAGTAACTATTACTATTCCCTCTGTGATCGGACCCAGATCGATAAAAATAAAGATGATTCATTTAAACTAAAATGGGAAAAAGACATGCAGGAAACATTATCCGATCTAGACTGGCAGAATATATTTAAGGAAAACGCGTGCCTAACATCGGCCCCATTAAGAATTTTCGCCTTTAAATACCTCACCAGGTTCTATCTAACCGCAGACTACAATAGTAATATGCCACAGAATCTCTGTTGGTGGTGCAACCTACACTTAAACACTGTACAACATATATGGTGGGAGTGCACACACATAGCAACATTATGGCAAGAAATAACTCAGTTTATACACCAGGCAAGAGGAATAAATATCCCCTTAGACAAAGCGAGAATACTCCTAAATACCCCACTGCTAGACCTCCCTATGCCCAAACGGTCTCTGGTCAATACCATTATTACGGGTTCTAGATACTTCATAGTCACCTATTGGCGCAATCCCAGTCCTCCTACCTTTGGAAAGTGGCTAATAAAGATCCGAGAGATCATAGAAATAGAAGCGGCACTAACCCCACATATTGAACTCAAGAAACAACTCCAGGAGTTTGCTCAAGATATTGAAAATTTAGCAAAACCAAAGAGCTGATACGCCAGGGAAACCAAATATGAGTGCACTTACCTTTGGATTATGATATTAAGATAGAAGTAGGAAGTCCCGTGTCCTTGCTAAGGGGGAGGGAAGGGGGAGGGGAAAGGGGAGGAAGGGGGAGGGGAAAGGGGAGGAAGGGGGAGGGGGAAGGGGAGGAAGGGGAGAAAAAAAAAACAAAAAAAAAACAAAAAACTTCAATTTCAGCGTATTAATATCCGCATCTGATGAAATAGGTCTCTAAACGCTGATGAAAGATGATACGAATCTGGAATTACAGTAAAAAGAGTCCTAATCTGAGCGGGAAAAAAAAAAAAAAAAAAAAAAAAAAAGAATATCCATTGTCAACTCTGTAAAACTGCATTTGAAATAGTATATGTACCGTATGTTTCTACCCTGTCTGTAATTACCACTTTGTAAAGCGCTACGGAAGATGATGGCGCTATATAAATAAACAATAATAATAATAATACCACTAGCCTTTGTCTGATTAATCTGTATGCTAATAGATTGGTTGCTGTCCTGCTACATAGCACCATCTAGCGGTCATTCTGTTGTATGTTACCTTGTAATTACTGTATATTGTCACACACAATGTATATATCAGCACTTTCTACTGTATACACAGTTCCCTATTAAAGTGGACCTTCACCCTGAATTAGAGCCTATCTTATATGTTTCCCACACCCTGTACATACAGATTGCTCACATTAAAATCATCCTACCTGCATCCTCTGTATGTTATGACTAAGGGCTCTTGAAGCCTGAAACGCGTCACGGTGTTGGTGAGGGACGGGGGTGACACTGCTTTGCCTGGATACTCTGGTTTCGCTTTGAATTTTTCTATGGATTATATTTTACATTTTGATAGTAAAAGTTAAGTTTTATCCCTGGAGCTGGATTTATCCTCTTTTTCTACTGTATGTTATGAGCCTTTAAATATCCAAGATGGCGGCCCATGGAGCATCAGGCAGCCTGCAAACAGGAAGTGTTTTCTGACTGTGCTGCTCTGCATTCTGGGATTGCTCTCCTTTTCCTAACCTCAGCTCTGCTCTGTTTGTGCAAAGCACAGCTATAACCCCGCCCCCTGCACTTTATCCCGCTTTCCTCTCCTCAGCATGTGTGATGCTTCTGAGTCAAGATGGCGGTGCCCGTATCCTAGAGTCCTGAACAGAGTTGCAGGCCGGAGGAGGAAAGTATAATAAAGTAAGTGACTAAAAACTTAGTTTTTTAAGGGTTTGGGCTTTTCATTAAATGATGCTGAAGGTCTGGTTTAAAATCCCTTTACCATTTTTGCATTCAAACCTGGGTTGTTCGCCTTTTAGTTTCTCTCCTAGAAGAAGTGAGTTTTCTCACCAGGCTCTGAACTGACCCCATTGTCAGCCCAAAATAAAACACATCACAATTATTACAGTACAAAGTTTCCATTATTATTTCCATTATTATAACATCAGACAATCTATCCTCAGCACAGCACAAGTAGGAGTGTAACATCCCCAAGTTATTGCTCTAATATGAAAGTGTTTTATTGCTGAACATATTCTGTTGTGAGAAGCCCCGATCTCTGCCAAAAATAGTCCTGAAAAGCACATAGTCAAGTACAGGGCCAGTTGTCAGCACAGTATGGATTTGACACCATCTCTAAAGTGGACCAACAGTCAAAAATGACTTGAACCAGACTGACACAACAAGCAATTTATTGTTCTCTAACTCCTGCTGTGATCAATTTTAAAAACTAAACGGCGGCTCATGCATCTGCAGGCCGCCTGCAAACAGGAAGTGCTGCTGAGCTTCCTGTTACTGTGCATTGTCAGTTATGTCAGTTGAATCCAGGCAGCAGCATGGCTGAGATGCTGGGAGAGGAAGCTCCAAAATGGCCGCTAGCTTTTTTTCTAACTCTGCCAGGCTGTTGGTCTGGTTTGAAAAGGTGCCAGATCCTGGAGCCTTCACCGGTTGACTTTTTACTTCATGTTATGTAGCATGACGGCACATTCTGGAAGCCACCACCATATCACAATCACACATACCAGCCCAGTAGGATTATACCCTTTATCTACCCAATGGCATCAAGAAAACAGGTTGAGGAAGCTCTAGCATTCCTGACAGTATATGGCAGATGTAGGTAACACTAGTCCACGGGTGCTTACCTAACCTACCCCCTTGTCAGGCTCCGCGCCGTTTGGGCATCTTCCATTGATCTCTGCACACAGCCGCAGAAGTGCTTTGGGTGGTTTTGTTCTAGACCTGGCTGTTCATCCATTGCACCGCTCAACAGCTCCACCTGGTGTTCGGCTCACTGCAACTGCACGAAGCCTAGAGCGTAAGTTCTTGGGCTTGTATTTTACTTCCTGGTTTCCTGGCACAGGAAGTGACCTCATTCAGACTCTGACACATCCCTCCCTGCTCTAATTGACAGCCCTATTTATATGGACAGCTGGCCTGTATTCATTGCTGTGTTATCAGCTCAGTTCCTGTTACCAGCGACTCCTGTTACCTGCGACTCCTGTTACCTGCGACTCCTGTTACCTGCGACTCCTGTTACCTGCGACTCCTGTTACCCGCGTTTCCTGTTACCCGCGTTTCCTGTTACCTGCGACTCCTGTTACCTGCGACTCCTGTTACCTGCGACTCCTGTTACCCGCGTTTCCTGTTACCCGCGTTTCCTGTTACCTGCGACTCCTGTTACCTGCGACTCCTGTTACCTGCGACTCCTGTTATCTGCGACTCCTGTTACTTGCGACTCCTGTTACCTGCGACTCCTGTTACCCGCGTTTCCTGTTACCCGCGTTTCCTGTTACCCGCGTTTCCTGTTACCTGCGACTCCTGTTACCTGCGACTCCTGTTACCTGCGACTCCTGTTACCTGCGACTCCTGTTACCTGCGTTTCCTGTTACCTGCGACTCCTGTTACCTGCGTTTCCTGTTACCTGCGACTCCTGTTACCTGCGTTTCCTGTTACCTGCGTTTCCTGTTACCTGCGTTTCCTGTTACCTGCGACTCCTGTTACCTGCGACTCCTGTTACCTGCGTTTCCTGTTACCTGCGACTCCTGTTACCTGCGTTTCCTGTTACCTGCGTTTCCTGTTACCTGCGACTCCTGTTACCTGCGTTTCCTGTTACCTGCGTTTCCTGTTACCTGCGACTCCTGTTACCTGCGTTTCCTGTTACCTGCGACTCCTGTTACCTGCGACTCCTGTTACCTGCGACTCCTGTTACCTGCGACTCCTGTTACCTGCGACTCCTGTTACCTGCGACTCCTGTTACCTGCGACTCCTGTTATCTGCGACTCCTGTTACCTGCGTTTCCTGTTACCTGCGTTTCCTGTTACCTGCGTTTCTTGTTACCTGCGACTCCTGTTACCTGCGACTCCTGTTACCTGCGACTCCTGTTACCTGCGACTCCTGTTACCTGCGACTCCTGTTACCTGCGACTCCTGTTACCTGCGACTCCTGTTACCTGCGTTTCCTGTTACCTGCAGCTCCTGTTACCTGCGACTCCTGTTACCTGCGACTCCTGTTACCTGCGACTCCTGTTACCTGCGACTCCTGTTACCTGCGACTCCTGTTACCTGCGACTCCTGTTACCTTTTCCTTGGTTGTAGCCAGGAAGCCTGACGCCCCTTTTCACTGTCAGTGAGCCCTGCACTAGAAAGTGACTCACCTTGCAGACCTTCATCCAACAGTTGCACACATATGCATCAGCCTTGACCCAATTGCTTGTTTGTGGCACTGCAGCCGTTTCGTGGTCCCTGCCATGCAGAGTCTTAAAGGAGCCACAGCACTCAAACCAGTTGGTTTGCTGACCAACCTACAATCTGTCTCTAAACTTGGTTAAAAACAGAGGCTCGGTCACACCCATCTGGAGAAGTATGCTTAAAGCTGCACCACCAGTGCCAAGGTGCCCCTGTGAGGTGCAGTCCTAACTCTAATCTGTGAGAGCCCCATTTGGGACATACAATGCAATAGATAAATTGGGAGCAGGCTTACCTGAGGTTGCCCTAAACCTCAAGTGCAAGCCATGGGGTGGAAGGGTCAAAGACCTTGCAATACAGCCTAGACCCCACACCCCATGTGCTTTAGAGACAGATTGTAGGTTTGTCAGCAAGCCAACTGGTTTGAGTGCTGTGGCTCCTTTAAGACTTTTGTATCCTAATTGCCCTGCTAACGTGCACCTCCCAGGTTACTTATAAAATGGTCTGAGCGGCTGCCACCTCGCCTTTGTTTTCCCTGCCATGCAGAGTACCATGAAGAAATCTGTGAGCGTGAAAAGGTGAGTTAGGGTTCCTGGAGACCTGGACCTTTATCTGGCCAAGAGTTGCCAGGGAGGATTTAGTTTTACTTTAAAGGCCTTTCTGAATGCAGCTTAGGGAAGGTAATATTTAGGCAGGACTCGGCTGGTTTAGTTTTGCAAGTTGCCTATACACCGGATATTCTGCTTGGCCAAACCCTAGGCAAATAAAAATAAATCAATCTAGTCAAATCTTATTTAATTAGGATGGCACTCGGTCTGACCTAGATTGCCCAATCAGGTTGCCTAAGAGATGGGCAGCTCTATGAATCCACTTAATGTCACAGTAAATGCATATAAAAACCCTCACTTACTTGCTAGCCCACAGACTTTATTCCTGCAGGCTGTAGCAGTCCTGGACAGCACACTCCCCACTGGCCTTGGTGCACATGCCCTGCTGCCAGTCATTAGTGAGAAGACTTCCTCAACGATTGGCCACAGGGGGCGCATCACATGAGCATCTACCGAACATCCTGCATTGGACCTTCTTATGGACAATAGGGCTGATGGCTCTGAAACAATAATGCTGCAGCACTAGAACTACAAGGGATCAGCCCTGTGGTCTTTGAGGCGAGTTTTTTTTTTTTTATATGCCTTTACTGTCCCCATATCTGATTCCGGGAGGCACTCCCTAAGCTTTACTTAGCTGGTCGATTGACTCCCGCACTGCCCACTGCCCGTAGTACTTAGTCCATGCCTAGCATTTCAGGGTAAGTCACCATACTCCGAAAATGGTCCTAGTACTATTTCCTATGGATCAGCCTACCAGAACTTGGAGGATGCATCTGGGAGTCTGAATTGTTCAGCAAAATTAGATATGAAATCTACAAGATCAATTAACACATACAATAGTCTTAAATAAGTACATATGATTAATCACTGGCCATAAACTCTTCTAGTTCTTTCCTAATAAGTTACCGGAACCCTATGACAAGACACAAGCGCTCGAGCAGCTAGTCCCTGCTAAAGACAATAATTATTTAAGAAGGGATAGCGCCAGGTAGTGCTTCGTAGCGGCAGGCAGCGTCTGGTGAACGCTGGGCGCTGTACGCAATACCACATTTATGAAAGCGAATCTGGTGAGCGACTCTAACAGCGCCATGTAGCGTCCGATGTATTATTACAGGCGGCTCAGCGTATAGTGCCGGCGCTCTAGCTTCCTGAGCGCCAGGTATTACCTTTCGCTCACTGTCGCTCTCCAATACATTTCAATGGCTGTTCATTTGCTTGTGATTAAACAGTGTGTTTGACATTTTTTTTCCCTCATATCATCATGTTACCTCTCCTGGCTGCAAACAAACATTTTTAGAAACTTTTTTGACTTTTTATATTTTTATGCAGAATTGTCATTACAGGTCTGGCACTAAATTGTTAATGTCACAATGTTAAAACCATGTCATTCCATGTGTTTTCACTTGCTACTGGTGGATATGTGTTCTAAAACGGACTTTAATCACACAGCGTCTGGCGCTCTATGCTATAGCGACCAGATTTAGAGCACCTACGCTGTGTGTGTCCTTTTTCCATAAGTATGGTGTGGAGCTCCGAGAGTCGGTCGCACTGAGCTGGCACTACCTCTCACTCCCTGCAGCACTGTACGGGTGTTAGAGCGCCCAACATACTATATATATATCACATTCATCAATGCTGGCCAGGTTACTACAGCGACTGAGGCGCTCTGTTACAGCACCCGATACCCGCTTACAGCGTCTACTAGCGCCGCTATACAGACGCACATCTGCCGATACCTGCCGTTAGTAGTGAATCAGCTTCCACGGGGAAACTTGGTTTGGAGAGATCTAATCTGACTGGTCATCAGAGACAGATAGTTCATTTTAAAATGCAATTCTATGTGCTACGATACTTGGGCAATAAATGTCTAATACACATCGAAGATCTGCTGAGCCAGTGACATCCTTCTGGGTCCTGTGACAGAAAATGGCTGGTCATAAACACATTTGGGTTGGACAGCTTTAACAGCTTAAATAAACATAGACAGTTGATAACAGTGTGTTATTCTATGAATTCTATCACCACATGTTGCCTTCATACTGTACAAAGTAAAAGACAAGAAATCCTAGGCCCTTATTTATGAAGGAATAGCGACAGGTAGCGACTGGTGAGCGGCCGGTAATGACGGGCCCCGCCACGAGAACGCCGGCTCCCCACCACAATCACACATTTATCAAGCCGATCCTGCTTAGCGACTGAGATAGCGCCATATAGCATATAGCGATCATTATTCCAGCCTCAGCCCACAGCGCCAGTATGACCTCTCGCTACCTGGCGCTCTCCAATGCATTTCAATGGAACAATCTTTAAATATTAATAATTAATTGTTATTAATGATTTTTTTTTTTTTAAATGTGAAAGAATCTGTGACCACTTCTGCCATTTTAGATAATTTTTTTAAGGGAAAAAAAATGTAAAAAGAATTGTACAGAATTTATATTACAGGTCTGATATTAATGTATTCATACTACTAAATTATTTAAAATACTTTTTTTTTTTGGTTTTCAAAAATATGGTGGTTTGGGGGTTAAAAAACTACTTTTAACACATCGCCTCCAGCGCTCTGAGGTTTAGACATGCATTTCACAGCGCTTGAATTTTTTTAGCGTGATTGTTTGATAAATATGGTGGAAACCGGTCGCTCTGACCAGTCGCTATCATGCGCACCCATACATCGTGGAACCTGTCAAATAGCGACTCGTAACCTTGTATTCAACATTACGCCCACACCGACTGAGTCGCTGTCAACAACCGAACAACGGCCAAGCACAGCGACTACTAGTGGGCGCTGTGAAAATACCGCTACAGTCGCTCAACTGTCACTACATGTCGCTATTAATAAGTCAGCCTCCCCGTAAGCAGATAGCACACTTACCCTCAGATGCCTATGAACAGGCCCAGATTAGCACCTGCACAGGCCCCACAGCTTAGGGGTTCTCCAGCACCATTTTCATCCATGGCCATAACCAGACTGGATGAGTGTGGGCCTTCGGTGCTGCAGATACATTGTGCTGCCTGCAAAACCTGCAATACCTTGTCTGAATGAACAAGTGGTCCCTGTGCCACCCACCGTATCCAAAGCAGCTAAATGGCACTACAATACTGCTGGGAGTAATATCATTCACTTCCAATAAATGGGACATATTACCCATGGCTGGAAGAGACGCTTCATAAATATAGAGGCCCCATGCCTGTCCGGCTGAGGGTCCTATTTACAGTCATGGTGACCAGGGACCAGGGAGAGGGAGCAGCGGGGGGATTATCAACATAGGGGGCCCCTAATACTGGGTATTGGTGTTACGCCTGATCCCGGGGTGGCCCTCCTTAACAGACCGATAGATGGAACGACTAAAACACAAACAATCCTTATCTACCATATTTTGACGGGAGCTAAGCTGGTAATTGCGAAGACATGGAAGGCGTCTTGTTTGAGCTTTGTAGAGTTTAAAAATAAAGTGAGTTATACAAATGTCAATGGAAAAGTTATCAGCAATATATGATGATGACTTGGACGGTTTTCAAGCAATTTGGGACCCCTGGGTTAGTTATGCTATGCCTGCGGATTTTGACAACGATCTCTTAAGGATCTGATTTCGCAGCTCTTTTTAACAAACCATCTAGCGACGGCCATTAATACAAAATTATTTTTTTTTTTCTCTTTCTCTTCTTTCTTTTTCTCTCTTTTATATCTTTTCTTCCTCCCTCTTCAATCCCTATCCATTTTTCCCTACCCCTCCTAATCTATTCTCCCCCCAACCTGGTTACTGACCTTTTAGGATAAGCTACTACTTTTCTATGGCAGGAGGTAGGTCCTATTGAGCGTTATAGATTTTATACCCAGTAGGTGGCAGGCTGCCTACTGATCTTAGCAGTAGTCTACACTAGACATAGAGTCATTTATGTATTGATTTAGTAATGGTATACTAATATTCTCAGCGTTATAGTTTGCAAAAATATCATTGGAAAATTGAAAGAGACATATTGAGCAGAGCTTTTTGCTGTAAATGGATGTATATTTTTGTAAACCCAAAGGTGTACTGTGCTGATTGTCTCTCAATAAAAATTTTTGAACAAGAACATAGGGGGCCCCTGCCCACCTACCTGGGGGAAGTGACTGAATGAAGGGAATTAGGTATAGATATGGACTGACAGGGAGTGTGGGGTCTATATAGTGGTTGGCAGTGGCCTAAGCGGGGGCTCGGTAGTGCCCGATTGCCAGATTGACCCAGATTGGAGGGGTGTGTTGTTGGTAAAGGGCACCCCTAAAATAAAAATTCCATTAAGGTCAACAGCATCATAATATATCTATTGAGGAGATCCAGCCTGGTCTTCAGGTTGTTTCTGTCTTCTGTAGCCACTCCGGAACCTCCATAATGCCTTCATTATTAACCTGCAGACTTGAGATCAGTGGGGGGGGGGGGGGGGGGTAGTATGGTAAGTATCCTTTTTCATCTTAATAGCCTTCAGATGGCCTTTAAAGTGAACCTAAGGTCAAAAAAGACTACATGACCGCCGGTGGACAATCGTGAAGCTGCATTTCGCAGGTAAGAATATCTTGGCAGTGGTGGATTGGACACAATGCACACCAGATGTTGATCAACAGCCATTCTCTAGAAGGACCGCCTGGATGGCATCTCACAGAAACATAGACACCCAGGAGTTTAGTTGCAGGGAAAAACAAAAGTCTGCACAATGGAAGAAGATGGCGCTACATAAACTTAAAAAAATAATAGTTACATTTTTAAAGTGGACCAAAACCCACACCCCGACAGCCATGTAATCTATAAGATTCCAGGGTCCCCCCAGGTATGACCCACTGTGTAAAACCCACAGGTCACCCGGAAACTCACCTTCTTTCCCAGTCCAATGGTGCATGCGCAAGCAGCCGCCTCATCCTCACTATCCCTTTAGCAGGGCGCGTGCCTGCACCAAGCATTTGTGAGTGGCCGTCAAGGGCACATTCCCTGTTAGAGGCAGTGGGGGATGCGGCCACCAGCATGCTCGTAGACGAAGGTGAGAGGATCCGAGTGCACTGATTGGACGAGAGGCCACACATGCGCCATAGGACCAGGAAAGGGTGAGTCAGATCGGGCGACCTAAGGGGTTTTTACACAATGGGGAATCCCCGATCGGGGTGCCCCGGGGGCAACAAACAAAATCCAGGACAGTCCAAATCCTGGGTTTTGGTACACTTTAACTTTTAATTTTTTTATTTTTTTAGAACTTTCCTATAAAACACTCTATGGGCTAAGAAGCGGAAGTGGAGTAAAAAGAGCTACAAATAGTGAAACTATGTGCACATCAACTCAAAACAATAGTTAGTTCAGCCTTGTTGGAGAGTAAATTAGTTTCTATCTAGTAATATCAAGTAACAATAGTAAAGAGTTACACATGCATCACTTAAGGTTGCAGCAGTAGGTGAGAGGTTAATGTAAAATGATCCAGACTTTTTCTAGCAGTCACAGGGATAATGAAGCACCCAACAGGTCCCCTGGGTGCAGCTAGTGCGTGCCAGTGCCGCTCTGGGTGTGGATCCTTACTCTGCCCATATCCATCCACACCCTGTTTTATAGACACATTCCCCCCATAACAGGAGAGTCTGTAAGCGGGAGGGGCTGTCCCTTACTAACAGGTTTACAAGAAATTACCTAGAAAATGTGCAGTCTACAAAGGGAAAGGGTTAAAACCACATAAATTATTCAGAGCATCGAGCATCCTGTCTATAGGGTTGATTCAGAGCCCCTTTCACAACGTTTTCATGGAGGTCTTGCTACCAAACGAAAAATCACTGAAAAATGAATAAATTTCACACAAAAATTCACGCAGAAAAGAGGCTCTGCTGAATCAGACGAGGAGGAAAAATGAACGAGAACGGAAATTTTCACGCAACAAAATGGTGAGAAAGTGGCTCTGAATCAACCCTTATGTGTTTTTTTCTCTAAGAATTAAATTCTTGATTTCTAAAGCAAGCTGGTTTTTGTGATGCAGAGGGTAGAGATTAATTTAGATTTATTAATCAAGCTCTTGAACCCCAGTGCTAAGCCGGGACATTTTTTGCTATGGGACCCCATTGCCCGCTGGCACATGGGCCACTGGGGCAAAATGGGGAGCGACAGTAATCTTGTCCTGTTATGGGCATTTCCGCAAGCATTTCAAAGCGGGATGCTGGAAGCGGGATACGCATCAGGGAATTTTGCAGGAACTTTTTAAAGCCCAAGTTTTATAACATGATAGAAGGTCCATCTCCTATCATATAGCAGCAGTCTCCACCAATGTGATGGAGGTTTTGTCTGGTGTTACGTTACAGGTACACATTTGAAAGTTGGGGTTGCAGAGATAAGCAAGAACCTAGTAGGCCATGTAGGTTAGGATTTGGGGGTTTGGGGGATTTGGGGGTTTGTTGTACAAGTACAACATTGGTACTAGTCTTCTAAAACTGACCCGTTCCAAACCCTCTGGTATAATTGGTAAGTACACTGAGAACATTTACTTTCCTATTGTTTTACAGTGGTCTAGAAAGAAACAAGGGCCTACCCTATACTTGTTAGCAGCATGTCTGGCCACCCATGATGGAGACTGCAGCCTCCATAGTCTTTATGCATAGAACTATTGAACATACTGTATATGAGGCCACTGTAACTGGAAACTGAGGTATTCCATTGTTCCACCCATAGTCCAAAGGAAATGAAGTCCAATGTATGGCTCCTGAGTGGTGTAGACACTTTCACAGAAGCACAATAACAGTTTGGGGCCTGAGGAAACATACACCTTAGCCTAGTTCTGTATTCAAACATATTGGAAATTATTTTGACTGCTTCCAACTTTCGACGTCAGCGTTGTAGCTCATAAAATAAGTCACATGATATGAGCTGGCTTGGTGGGTATATAAGGTTTGCAATCAGTGCAGTCATGGGTAAAAGTGTGTAAGCTGTTTGCATGCTGCGTAAGTGTATCGTGTATGGACAAATGGCACCATTGTAAAGAAGCAACCTAGAACCTGCGGAGCATCATGTGCCATTGCTGTCAAAGGTAAATGTCAGATACAAACATACGCAAGAGTGGTGCAACACGTTACAATGGGCAGCTCAAGTTCATGAACCAGGGGGCTACCCTGGGAGCCTGAGAGACAGATGGATGGTCACTGTACTTCTGCCAAAAGAGTTGCCTCAGAAGAGGCTTCAAAGAACAAACACCCTGCAGCCATTGCTGGAGCAGCACAAACTGATGATGGAAGCATTAGGGTCAGGGGAATGCTTTCATGACATTCTCTAGGCCAGTGATACTCAACTGGCGGACCGGGGTCCGAATGTGACCTCGGCCCCAGATTTCCGGACCCCTGCCCTGACAGCCGTGCACTCAGTTGCTTCTGTGTTGCCATGCTCAGAGCTGCCCCCTTGATCAGCCATGTAGTGTTTAGTCTTCCTGCCAGTGTCATGGCTCCCTGGCACCTAGCATTGCAATATAAAATACAGCACGGGCGGAAAGTGGCATTGCAAGGTACACACAAACTTTGTTTCTCTGCCTATTTTGGCCTATCCAATCCTTTCCCCCGTCCCAGCTCAGCCTCATCTATCCCTGACCCCTCAGCTCTGCTCCATCAATCCCAGTCTCTTTGCCCCATCCATTCCTGTTCTCCCACTTTTGCCCATCCAATCCTCGGCCTCTCGGCTTTGCCAATCCATTACTCTTTCATCCAGCTCTGGCCATCTACCCCCCTCCCACCAGCTCTTCCCATTCATTCCTGTTATTCTAGTTCTGCCCATCCATCCCTTCTCCTATCTCTCTCTCCATCCCTCCCTGCCCTTCCTGTTCTGTCTATCCATCCCTCTTTCTTACAGCTCCTCTCCCATTCATCCCTCTCCCCCAAGCCCTATCTATCCAGACCTTATTGCCAGTAATATGGGCCATATTCCACCCCTGTACAAGGCCTGCACAGAATGCAGGGGTGAGGTTGAAGCAGTGTGCCACAGGCCAGAGCTGTAGGTTCTGTAGGGCCAAAAAAAGCTCCTGTTTTTTCCCAGTGCGCAATAGTAATTTTGGGGTGCCTTTTTTAATGTTGCCTGGGGAATCTATAGCCCCTCCCCCAGTGTGCTGATTTCTAACTATCCACCCCCCTCCGCGACAGCCTTCCGCCCGAACCTTCACCTCTCGCCGGATGCCTTTAAATGGACCTTTGCAAGAAGTAGTTGAGTACCCCTGCTCTCTAGGCTGTCTCATCCAGGTGGAAAGCACTATCAGCCAATTTGGGTACAAATCCATCTCTGTAGATTGTCTTCCATGGGGCAGATGGAATCTTAGAGAAAGACAATGCAACATGTCACATGTCTAGAAATTTCCAACATTGGTCGGAAGAGAATGACACAGGACTGATTCTACAGTCTTGAATCTTATTGAGAATCTGTAACATCTCCTCGATGTTCATGTTGGCACTATAGATCCTTCCCTGCACACCGTACAGCAGCTGTGTCATGCACTGCAGTCAGCATGGCTCCAGCAATCTAGTTTCTGTCTCTGTTTGCTATGGTGGGTACTCTGGGAAATAGATGATGGTCATAATAATTTGGTATAGAACTAACTGGAACCAAATTATTGATCCTAGTTTTAGAATAAAAGTTGATGGACCTCTGCTGGAAAACTGCTATTGTTAATGGATAGCAGCTTGGAGACCAGCACTTGAGATGCATCAACCAACAAGCAATGAATAAAATTAACTTTTACTTTAAATCATAAAACCTCGTATTGGGATAACTAAAACCATGGTGTTCCTGGGGCAAAGCTCAGCCCTTACTCGTAAGACATCAGACATCCATTCATGCACTGAGTTTGTTGTCCAGCATTGGTGTACTGTGTTCTTCTCTTGCAGTAACTATTGCTAATGGGTAGGTTGCCCAGAGCTCATGGATGGTCTATAAATTATTTTTGGTTCGATAATATTAAAGTTAACCCAAGGCCAAGGGTCCTTAGTATATTACAATTGGACTTAAATTGGAATTACAATTTAAGCCAAACCTTCACCCTGAATAAGAGCCTTATATGTTTCCCCCACCCTGTACATACAGATTGCTCACATTAAAAATCATCCTACCTGCATCTACTGCATGTTATGAGCCTTTACACATCCAAGATGGCGGCCCATAGAGGCTACCTGCAAACAGGAAGTGTCTACTGACTATGCCGCTCTGCATTCTGGGATTGCTGTCCTTTTCCTGACCCCGGCTCTGCTCTGTCTGTGCAAAGCACAGCTATAACCCCACCCTCCCTGTACTTTTCACCCCTCTTCTCAGTATGTGATGCTTCTAAGGCAAGATGGCAGCATAAAATATATTAATTTTAGATGCTGGGGGATAGTTTTTTAAGGGTTTGGGATTTTCATTAAATAATGCTGAAGGTCCGCTTTAACCAGTATGTTTTGCAGTTGTTGGGTATGTTCATAGATTCATTTTGAAAACATACTAAATTCATGCACATCCCAAACATCTCTGGGTAAAGAACCAGGACTTCTATCTTACTTCTGCCTTACCTGCTGGAGATAAGTGTGTACTAACAGTTATCCCTCTAAAGCATGAACTATAACCAGGGCCGGAATTTACCTAAATAAATTGTGTCATAAATATGTTTTTATTTCTATTCATGCAGTTCTCCATTTGAGAACGTCTTTTAATAAGTGATTCTCTGAGGTCAGCTGCAACTCATTTGAAGAACAAATATTTGGATTCTACGATAGCTAACTCAAGTAGAGCAATTATATAGGGTATAGGGATATAACAGTATTCATTTTCAATCATGACGTGATGGTGGTAACCTTGTAACAGGCTGGATGTGTGAAAATATAGCACACAGGCATAAAAGATAAGTATGGTGCAAACACAAGACAACCCTCGAATAAGCAGCAGCTATCTAAATAATAATACAACGCAAGGGAGAAACCTAAATCACACAGAAAAGCAGGTTCACCTCTATTTGCATCTCCACTAAAGCTGAAATCCATCTTAAAACCTTTGATATTGGATTTGTATTGGATGGCAAAGAGGTAAAGCCATTTTAGTTTCCCTTTTTGCACTCTTTAAACCTATCGATGAGATGTACCCTTATTTCAGACTTTTGAGACCAAAAAGTACATGGGCATGACTTGAAAGCAAGAGGTCACTGGCACAGCAACCCAATAATCTGCATTGATGGCTACTATGTTGACCTTGTCACACTCATCGATTATGGCCTCGATTCACAAAGCGTTGAAAAAACTCTCTTGATAGTAAAAAATTCAATTCATGAGAAAAAAGCCTGAGAATGTCACTGTTAGTGAATCACCAGATAGGAGTTATTTTCTACCCTTCGTGAATCAAGGCCAATGAAAGTCAATGACACTTTTTTACTCCTGAAAAATGTATTGAACTTTTTACCTCTTTACCTGTAGTAAAAGCTGCCATTGACTTTCATTGGCCTTGATTCACGAAGGGTAGAAAATAACTCTTATGGTAGTAAAAAATTCAATTCATGAGAAAAAAGCCTGAGAATGTCACTGTTAGTGAATCACCAGATAGGAAGACAATGAACATCAATGGCACTTTTTACTACAGGTAAAAAGGGGTAAAAAGTTCAATACCCTTTTCAAGAGTAAAAAAGTACCATTGACTTTCATTGTTTTCCTATCTGGTGATTCACTAACAGTGAAATTCTCTGGCTTTTTTCTCATGAATTGAATTTTTTACTATCAGTTGAGTTTTGTTCAACTCTTAGTGAATCGAGGCCATTGTCTTCCTATCTGGTGATTCACTAACAGTGACATTTTCAGGCTTTTTTCTCATGAATTGAATTTTTTACTATCAAGAGAGTTTTTTTCAACGCTTTGTGAATCGAGGCCAATGTGTTTAAGTGGACTAATGAACCCCTGCCATCGGCCTGGAATATAAAAGATTCCAGAGCTGGCCACTAGTCCCCGGGACATCCTATACCGGATGCCTTGCTGTGTGAAACAGCAGAAAGGTGAGTGAAAGTGGGTGATCTGGGGGGTTTCACACAGAGGGGCAACCTACATTGCGATGCCCCCAGGGCAGGGACCAATCACCAGGATAAAGGAAATCCTGGTTTTTGGTCCACTTTCGAGGGACAATACATGAAATGGCAAAATAAGGCAGCAAGGAGCTCACCTGAAGCTTGTCCCATGTACATCCCCTCCATTTCCTCCATGCTGTAGCAGAACTCCAAAGCCTGACCCAACTTTGCCTTTTAATCTTTCAGTGCTCCTGGTGTGATCGAGCCCAGCAAATGCAACCACTTTGCTGGCCTTGCTCATGCTGGCGACGCTGAGGGATAGGGGTGGAAATGGAAATTTAAAGCAAAGGAAGGGAGTTCTGCTACAGCATCTACAGCGCTCTGCGGGAAATAGAAGAGAGGAACATGGGACAGGCTTCATGTAAGCTCCTTGCTGCTGTATTAATACCATTGCCTGGATTGTCCCTTTAAATTAATGTTTTGTCCTGGAATCTGAGTAAGCCCCTACAATGGTAACACAGACAGCAAAAAGGAAACTGTAATTACCATTTCTCATTTTACACAAAACTAATATAAAAGATTTGTTTGGATTTGGACTTAAAGTGGACCTATCAGAGGCAGTGCTGACCCTGGAGTCTAAAACAAATCCAGAGCTGGCTGGCTAGGAGTCCGTAAGGCATCCCAATTTGGGGAGTCTCACTATGTGAGCCCACATGCCCCCCCCCCCCCAGATTGCCTGAAAACCCCTAACTTTCCTGCCGGTCCCTTGTATGTACAGCATAAAGCACTGATTGGACGAGAGCGTGGGCATGTGCTATGAGAACATCAGAGAGGTGAGTTGAGTGGGCGATCTGGGAGGTTTCCCAAAGTGATTTGGAATGCCCCTAGGACAGGGACCAATCACTAGGATATTGAAGCAATTGATTTGGGTTTCAAACAAGTTCGACATCACAAACACGGGAAAGCTGGTTGATCGGCTACTGAGCAGCCCATCAACCAGCTTTACCTAAGGTGAAGAATTGCTGCGGTAACTTACCTGAGCCCAGATCCTCTACTTCCAATGGAGACATCGGTTATGGCGGCGTTCCAAACCGGCCCCAGCCGGGGGTTTCAAAAAGATGGCAGCTGGCTCCCATGAGTGAGGACACACCTAGTGCTGGCACATTCAGGTCCCCATTGGTTTCAATGGAGACTGGGTTCGGGTCCCGGAACAGGAACATTTACTCAGTTCAGCCAAACTTGACGAACCTGAACTTTGGGGGTTCGCCCATCTCTATTCCTAATTTGTAAATGGATTAATAGTATAGGGTAACTGGCTAAGCAGGGTACCATGGATTTAGTATCAGGTTTGGTTGGGAGGCCCTTATAATTTAAGTTGGTAATTACTGTCTGGGTGATTTTAGGCGGGGGGTGATTTGACCTGATGTGGCATTTCATAGATTAATGGGGGCATTCATTTGAGCTGGGTGGGTGAAGGCAGTTGGTTCTAAGCAACAGTACAAATCTGTATACTATTTGTAAAAGGAGGTATCATTTGTCCCGAATCTGTATCTTTAAGTCCAAAGATTGTTTTGCTACAATATATCCTGCCTTGAGAAAGAGACACACGTCTCGGAACGCGTGGGCTCGTACAAGGAGGGGGGACGCTGTCTGCCGGCTGTTTACACTTGGATGGATAAGTAATTGTCTTTTTGCACTATTTTTGCTACTGATTTGTGTGCTGTACTGTCTTAATGATAAAACTACTATTTTTATTTGCACCCATTTGCTCACTATGAATTGATGTACTATTGATGTACTATTGGGACAAGCACATAGCACTTTATTAGACAGAGTAGGTATAGTTTGTAAGATTTTTTATTAGGTTTTGAATTGCACCTTATATCATTTATACTTATGATGGCAGTAAGGTTCAGCAGCGCCCCCTCCTGGCAGATGAGATTTTAGCATGTCTTGTATGTTTTTTAATTATGTGCCTGTGATGTAATTAGCTATGTTTTAGAATTTATATCAATAAAATTATTCATCTACCATATATTTGGTGTTGTGCAGTCATAAGACTCTGTTGAGTTCTCTATGGGGAGTTTCTTTAATGAGGCATCTCCTACCTTTTACCCATTGTTTTGCTACAGAATCAGGGATGCTGAATCATGATCTTAGGATTGTGAAGGTATCTCTGGGATGAGTGTAAAATCAAAGCAACATCACCTTACTTTACAGTTTATTTCTGCTATAGTGCTTTATAAAAAAGATGCATTTTTGATTTGTTATCTACTGTTCTAATGCAGGGTTTACAATTGGCTGTTCGCTCAGCGAATGATTGACCAAATCTTCTGCAATTGAGCGACTGGGTTAGATGCGAAAGATTTTTTGGTCGCTAGTTCTCATAGCAAAAAAGGATTTTCTTTGCTTTGTAGTAAATAGAAGCAGAGTAGAAACAAGACAAGCAGCCATTACAACAGCCATTCAGCAGCACAGAAGGATGGGTCAGCTGCATCTTTATCTAGAGAAAACCTTCAATTAAAATAAACTGAAAGTCCTCTTTACACTAATAGCATCGTTGCACCCCCATTCGGGTTCCGCACTGCAGCCTAGATACCCAGACCACGATGCTCACCATTTCTGCATTCCTTGCCACCGCAAAATCACAATCATGTGAACCCAGCAGCCGTGCAACATTACCCGTAAGAGGTAAGTATTGGGGTCTGCAGCATGGTGGGTAGGGACGCCCCTCTGCTATTCGTGCAAGGGGACCTCCATCTATTTATATTAGAGGTCCTCTTTAACAGATTGACAGGTTTTAGATGTAGTCTGCACTGTCCTTTTTAGGATCTGTTGCTCTATACATATACAGTACATACAGTAGTTCAATACAAGTCTTCAATATTTACTGGCCCCTCCTTACATGTAATGTTCTATGGTTTGCACAAAGGTTTATCTACAAATAAATTAATACATAACATAATCTAATCTGTTGAAGCTCAGCTCTGGTTCTCAAGGCTCATTGACAATAAACACGTGTCTACAAACAGGTTGGAGCACATTATTAAGCAGTTACATATAAGCCTATGAAGACAATGTAGATACATGCACTGCAAATGGGTCTTCAACCACTGAACGTATCAGCACTGTAGTCCCTCAAATGTGGAGGATACATGGATGCAAGAGCAAAACAAAGTGCCCTACTATAGACCTTCATGAGGGCAAATCTCAGTTTGTGTTACTACTACCACCCTCATCTGGTTCTCTCTTGGTCTTGTTAGCAGTTTCTGTGGTTCCCCTGGTCTCCCCTTCATGCGTCTTCAAGTGCTTGGTGAGATGATCATTCCTCATAAAGACACGACTACAAGATGGACAAGGGTACTTTTTTGCCCCAGTATGGGTCTGTAGATGTCTTTGAAGCTCATCACTCCGAGTAAATCGCTTCCCACAAAAGAGCCAGTTGCATACAAAAGGTCGGTCTCCACTATGCCAGCGTAGGTGAGCCTTCAGGTGGGATGTCTTGGCATATGCTTTTCCACAGCCGGGTATGTGACAGTTGTGCATTATTTTGCGCTTTGCTAGATCACCACTTGTGCCAGCCCGTTCAGCTTCTTGGCAGTTGGGGCAGCTACAAGCAGCTTGAGCAGCACTACGTGGTAATGCTCTCCTGGTACCTTTAGGGCGAGGTGAGCCATCTGGACTTTGATCAGAAGCATGAGATTCCATGGTGGCATCCAAAGTTTCCAAGAGATGAGGTGTAGGAGACAACATATGAGTGGGGGGAATGCAAATATCGGAGCCATATCCACCCAAAGGAGCCTGGTGTGGCGAAGGATTTGTAAATCCTGCAGTACCAGGTTGCATGTCCATCCAGCTAGAACCAGCATGAAGGTCCAGCCATGAAGGAACTCCAGTGTCTTCTCCAGGGCCTACTGGGCCTGGTGGTCTCATCCAGGACTCATATGGATGAGACATCTCAAGTGGTGGGTGCAGAAATTTTGGAAAAAATGTGCTTTCTGATGAGTCCCTTCCAGCAAATGTTTGATAAGGGAATCGTACAGAAGAGAGTGATGTATAGCGCTCAGCAGAAAAAGGCTGGTCTTGAGTAGTGTCTTTCTGGTGAGGCAGTCCAGAATCAGATTGTGGAGGGATGGTATATGGTTTGAGGACACGTTCAGAGGTGGATGGTGATCCAGGGCTCTCTGATGGTTGCTCACCCAGAGAGCTACATACAGCAGTCAGCATTGCAGTGTAGGTTGTCCAAACAAAGGTGATCTGTAAAAATTGAAATAAGAATATTGAAGGCAATAAATGGCAGCAGCAGAATGCTGTTTAAAATTAGTCAGCTAGCAAGAAATGCAGGAAATGTTAGAGTTAATAATGGGATGGGCATTAAGGTGGTGGCTTGGAATAATTGGCTTTCTGACACAAGAAATATGATCTTTTTCTTTTATATACTATTGGCAGGCAAACTAGTAGTATCGTCATAGTAGGTTTAAAGAAAATATACAGGCAGACCCTAAAAACACAAGTGTCCTACCCACCAGAGAATTGATTCACGAAAATCAGATTTCTCAGAAGATATTTGTTGAGGTTATTTCTAGCCTCCTGCTATACAGCCAGGCTGCAGCTTTCTGTATGTCACTGTGAAAAACAGACTTGGGAATGCTCCAAATGTCTGTGAAGGAAGGGGGCTTTTTTTCTTGCTGTCTCTGTGGTTAAAACTACTGAGCAGGACTATACTTCAAGCATAAAAACTATTCCTTTTTGTTGTCTGCAAACCTTGCAGTATACAAAAAAAGCACAAAAAGACAGACACTAAAGAGCCCCCCCTCCCCGTGACACAGAAGATGGTGTGCTCCACAAAGTGTGATGCTAAAGGGATGAACATAGGTCTCACTCTCAGGGTGAAACAAAGGTTGGCATGCATTATTAAAATCTCAGGCCTAGGTTACAGGAAAGGGCTTGGATCTCAGCTTCAACAGATTTATTCAGCAGCATACCAGGATGAATCTTCCACATGGCAGGTAAACAAACAATAACTTGTTGTTAAACTTAGCTTGGACAATTCCTTTTAACTTTGTAAGAATTGTAACGTCACAGTGTCAACTTATCTCAGGCAATGTCACAGCACACATATATGGTAGCCGAGGATAAGGGGCAATGGGACTGAAGCATGAGTAGCTGACAAGATGGTATCTGAGCAGACAAACACTCTACAGCAAGCAGGATAAGTGAAAGCATCAGCTTGTTTTATTGTTGCAGGGTCAGTTCACAGTTAACAGGCCAAATAAACTTGCATCACTTAGAAAAGAAAACACAAGTACACGTGCACTATAAGGAGGTTTCAGTGAAAGGGTCAATCAAGCCACCACCCCACTTTGAAATGAGCACCCCCTCATAGTGGGGACCGTCTATGGGGTATCCCAGAATGGGATGCGGAATTACCCAGGGTCTGCAGAGGGGCTGCCCGCCTGCCAGCAAGTAAAACGTGAGGAACCTCTACTCCAAAGCATCTGAACCACCAACACAAGGGCTTCTCCATCACACAACAGTCACTGCAGGGCAGGGGCCTCAGACAGATGCAGCCACACCTTACCGGAGTCTCAGACCCAGTGGCTTCATCCTCGAGGTCTGTCAGTCCCTTTGGATTCTCTCTACTCCTAAGGGGCGCCTCCACTGTCACATCCACGCCAGGTCCCCCCTTGGGCTTCTTCCCACCAGGGCCCTCTGCTTTCTATGTGGAATTTCCCATGCCTCAGTCTTCTCACTCTCTGAAGCTTAGCGTTACTCTGCTTCACTACAGCCACGTTCTCCTTCCAACTGCACCGAGGCTTCGTATCTGTAGTAGCCCCACCAGACGTCTTACGCAGGAGGCTACACCAGTCTCCCCCATAGCATGGTTATGGACGATCTCTCTGTATGTCCCCCTGACTTCCCCTTATGTAACCTCTGCTCATACAATGTTGCCTGGATTTTTTCCTCCAAAAAGCTCCCAACCAATCTCAGCAGTTTCCTTTTGTCCCCCAAATGTATCTTATGCCACCTGACTCATCCTAAAGAGCAACTCTGAGCTATAATTCTGAGCTTGGATAAAATTTGGATTGGATACAATTTTGCTTCTCTATTTATGGTCTTATACACCCTTCTGGTAACCAAAGTGGGAATATCAACACATTTTATATTTTACTGGTCAATTCCCAGATAAATCCCTTTTTAACACATGCTTTTTTTTATACTACCACAGAATGTAATAATGATTTTTTTGAGATTTTATGGAAAGGAGATCTGTACCTTTAGCCTAACCTAAAGACTAGGCGCAAGAGTTCACTGGCTAATTTTATTCACTAATCTGAATACAGAAATGTGTAAATATTCTTATAATAGGACTACAAAAATAAAGCTAGACCAGGGTTTCCCAAATGATGTTACTGTTACAACTGGTGGTAACTGAAGCAATCCTCTGATGGTACTCAAGGCCACCAGCGGTAAAAAGTGAGAGGAAATGGAATACTGCAGCCATGTTACTCCTCTAATCGGATGCACTGGGTGGTCAAGAAAACACACTGCAAGTGTGGAGCATACAGTTTAATTCATTTTAAAAGCAGAATTTCACTCTTACGAGAAGTTGTATTGGGTCCATAGAAAAACGGTTGGGAAACCCTGGGCTAAACCAAAAGATGGGCCCTCCAAGCCCTCTTATGTGGCCCTATGACAGGTGCCAGATGGCTGCAGCTGGGTGGTTCCCCTTCTAGGCAGCCCAGTTACTACTAGGTTTCTGACACCAGCAGCACATGCTGGGCTGCTATATGGTGTTCCATTGTGGAGCACAGTGCCACCTCCAGTCCTGCCCCTATGCAGGGTACCTATTTGGCTGTTGTGCACTTTCTTAACGCTCTGGGGGAAAAGAGGGAAGTGTCTGCAACTGTTCGAATCTAACGCACTCAACATCAGCTTCAGGGGTTATTGCTAGCTATTGTCAGGTGGGAAAAAATGATTGTAGGGCTTTCCTGGGCAAAAAAGGGCAGGCTTTCCTGGGCACAATAATTCTGTGGATGTCTTGGGAAAAAATAATTCTGCATCTGCTTTGGGCAATATAATTCAGCATCTACATCTATTCTAAGAAACAATATTCTCTGTAACCATACATTTGAATTGTCGTTTTTGCATTTTGTGTTTGTTATTAACTGGCCCTTTGAAGGCAACCAGAATGCTGAAGTTGTCCATGGTGAAATGAGTTTGACACCCCCTGCTATAGGAGGTTCCAGAGCCCAGGTACCACCTAAGCAGTGTGGATTGTGGGCATACTCTGGTGACCATATACATGACAAGCTGGATCAGAGCCAACAGTCAAATGTAAGGTTGAATCATAATTCTGGAAGGATAAATCAAACTAGCGAAGTTGAGGGATGGCAGTGAATAGGGAAAGAATCAAGAAGATTCAAAGGGAAGCAAGCATTGCAAATGGATATTCCACACCTGCAACAAATGCTCATGGGCAGGAATTAAGCAAATGGTGCTTAAATATCAGTCTGCTCCTGACCACCAAAAAAAAACATTTTAGATTGTTTTGAAACCCACCTGAAACCCAGTCTGTTGGACCAAAAATCGGCAAGACCCATTTTGATTAAATGTGTTCAAGGTTTCCATCATACTAAGGAAATGTAGACAGAGTTTATCTTTCACCCTAAATTTACCAGGAGCCAGCAGTTGTAATAAAGGGCTGCTGAATGCAAATTATAGTAATTATTGTCTGAGCTTTAGCAAGAAGCGGAGGTTGACAAAGACACCAAGGACATTGGGGTCAGAAAGCATAGTGAACAGAGAATTAACCTGTTACCAGGAAATCAAAGATATCATTTTTACCAATTACTACTTTGTACAACACAATGTGTATATGATGAACTAAAGTTTTCTGGGAGGTTGTCTCCACTAGAACTGGAAATAGATAGAGCTAAGGAGCTGGCCTATGCAAAGATCATGTTATAATATATATATATATATATATATATATATATATATATATATATTCACACACACATAGATATACACACATGCATATATGATTTAGAATCCATGTATAGAAAGCATGGTTATCTGCCTCCATACACTTATTATAAAAGGTACAGTAAATCTTTGGCTGGAACTTTGACTGCTGACTTCAGGGCATGGAGCCAAAGTGAACTGGACATTTTTATAGCTCAATCTACAGTATTTAGATATGTCTAAATGTCTGCATGTCTAAACTACATTGGTATGGCATAGCTAGGCAGGACATTTATCCTGGAAACCTTATTTGGTTGATATCATCTAACATTCTTAACTAATCCTACCATTTGTAGTCTAGAAACACAGAAGGTTGATGGCAAAAGGCGACCACATTGCTTGTATGTACTGTAGTTTGCCATTATGTGTGTGTATACTATGTTCGTTTTATCTTACATTTATGTTTATATGTGTTTGTCCCAGGCATGTTTAAATTAATTTTCTGTTGATTTTCCAACCAACCTCTCTACAATGTCAGCTGTCTAGACGGGAGCCATAGGTTTGCCTAAAGTTTATCCTTACTATTTATGTCTGAAAGTTGAGAAGTCTCTGGATGGTTTGCGCCATCAGTCTGCCATATTTCTGGGAAACTCTGGCCATTGAAACCTTTTGGTTCTAGTGACTCCACTCCTTCCTGATCCAACCTCTTCTGGACGCATGTACTCAACCTGCTACTTAAATACACTAACACACTATTTCGAGCCTTAGAGGTCCACAGTATAGTGAACGTAGACAGGTAACAGATGAATCGCTGGTGGATCCCTGCACCTATCGCATGAGGGGCTCCTGCCTAGGACACCTTGGTTTGCACAGTGCCAAAAGCCTCTGTATACAGCTGCTCTAAGAAACACCATAGTAAGCTTTTTTTAAATCTGGCCCTATGTACCGTTTACAGCTTCAGTGCCTAAAGGAGCACTATCGCAAAAAAATGCGCCAATAATAAGAGGCCATATAAATATGCTGGATGGCAAGGGGAGTGGTCACTTACACACGTAGAATCAAGAAATGTTCCGCCAGGATTGTTTTTCTATTTTTTTGTAATGGAAGGAAAAGGAAATCAGGGGTGACAAATTCTGTCACCCTTGATACATTAAAACCTGTAACCCTGGATTTTATTTCTACTAGAAGAAAACCACAAGCTTGCGGGAGTTTTATTCAGTTTGGCTGTATAACTGACCCCTCCTCTCATTAGCCAGTGTGTTTATATTGATTTATATTTTTACACAATTTTGCAATATACCTCCTTTAAATGCCAATGTTGCTGCTGTGTGCATGGTGAAACTCAAAGACCACCAAACATGTTGCTTCACAGACCTCAACAGTACAGATGGACAGACCCCCAAAGTTCGGCCAAAATTTTAATAAAATTAAATCAATGGGGACCCGAACTTTGGGGGGTGGCTGTGGTGAGGCAGAGTGTACAATGCTGCTGTAACTCACCTGCGCCCCGATCCCCTTCTGACAGCAGCAGTGGCGGCACTCTAAACTGGCCCCAACAGGGGCTACAAAAAGATGACTGCCAGCTCCCATAACTCCCAGCACTAGGAGTGTCCTCACTCATGGGAGCGGCCATCTTTCTGAAGCCCGATCTGGGGCCGGTTTGGAATGCTGCCGCTGCTCTGCCGCCACAGGAGGAAGATTGGGGCTCAGGTAAGCTACAGCAGTGCTTCTACTGCAACCTTAGGCGAAGCTGGTTGATGGGTTACTCAGCTTTTCTGTGTTCAGGCCGGACGCTGAACTCAAACACTGATTTCTGGCTGAAGTCCGTGTTTGGAAAACCGAACTCACAAATTCTGGTATGAACCTGTTCAGGTTCGCACATCTCTATTCAACAGTTGTAGGTCCAGAGCTTTACACAGTGGCTGCAGTCCCTTTTTCCAGGTCCTTTCATAGTGTGACAACCAGAGCTACTAGGATGCCAGAGAAAGATGCCTGAGAGAAGGTTTTCACTGTTACTCTACTACACACTAGGAACTAGAATATTTATATTCGGATATAAAAGAATATTTATATAGCAGTGCTGTGGTATACACAACTTGGTATCTTCAGACACACACAGACAAACTCATACAATACATTTGCTTTGATGCCTTTGGGAATGAGCCCTAAATATAAAAAATAAAAAAGGTACTATATGCATTTTTTAAAATGAGTTCTACTGGTGGAGCCAAAACACCCTAGTCTGAAACTGGACAAAGAACCAGCCCCTTAACAGCCTTTACTTGCCTTTGCTATTTGTTTTCTCACTACTTTTTTTTCTCATATGTTGGTGCAGCATCATCGTTACTTCATCTATATCTCCACTCTTTATTCTTTTAATTTTAGCCTTTATTATTTAAATGTTTATATCACCTGCTGGTAAATCCTTTCATACGGTATATTTCTTCCCCTCTACTTCCATATAAGTTATGTTCTCCATTCACACACATTTAGGTTTTAGATGGTAACTTTTAAGAAGGGTGCCGTTAAATTATAGTTCCTGTTTTCCTGGGCGTATCAGGATGTAATCAAAAAATGTTTTTTTTTTTTTTTTTAAATAGACACATCAATGAGAACATAGAATAGTCTGCTATTTATCTGTCAGAGTGCAACATCACCTGCAATTTACTGCATTCTTAGCCAAGTGCTAGGAAGAAAGAATCATGTTGTCCATCCAAGATTAAACAGGAAAAGACAGCAGATATGAGGGATATCTCAGTCCTGAATCGAATACTCCTATACACACAAATAAATACTGTAATGACCAATACGTGTGGTCAAAAGTGGAAAACGGTTCGGAGATGGCTTATACTGACTCCCAGCATACAGAAATGTATTTCCTTAGGAGCTTCCCCACCACATTTTATTCATGTTTACCAACGCTTAGAGCATTCCACACAATCAAAACTAAATATAAGAAAGCAATCTGGAGAAGTTCTCCAGATGAGATGAGGTGTAGAAGTTTTAGTAAGAAGCCCCAGAAACAGGATGCAGATGGGTTCAATAGAGCTGAAAATGCACCTGTGTATACTGATGATAAATTGAGCAGCAGCATATGCAAAAGCTAACCGTAATATGGGCTATGTGAAATTGGGGAGGAGATGTGACTTCGATGAGGGCAGTTTCAGTGGAATGACTTGAGCGGAAACCAGACTAGAGCAGATCTAGGGGGCAGTTTGTAGACAGATAGTGAGCCAATTCTGAGTGGACATATTGTGCAAGGAGCTTGAATGAGAAAGGGAGCAGTGAGATAAGATAAGGGCGATAACTGGGAGGGCAGAGGGGTTCAGAGAGGTTTTTTTGATAAGCGTAGTTATAACAGCATGCTTAAAGGAGGTAGGCAATGTACCAGTGGAGACGGAGAGGCTGAATAGAGATGTTAAGGCTGGAATGACAGATGGAGACAACTGAGGGATAAGATGGGATGGAATGGGATCAAGCGAACAGGTGGTCAGGTGGGCCTTTCAGAAAACAGAGAGTCTTCGTACAGTTAGCTGAATGAAATTAGTTAATGAGTGGGGCTGTGGGGAGGTTGGGAGGAGAGAGATATTTTGAAGGGTGCAGCCACCTTGAAAGTATCTGGCAAATAACTCAGCTGTTATCTGGGAGGATAGAGGGGGTGGTGTCCGGCAGAGGAAAGAGTTGAAGGTGTTAAAAAGCTTTTTTGGGTTCTGGGCCTATGTGGATATGAGTGATGAAAAATGTTCCTGTTTAGCACATGAAAAGGAAGTCCTCCTTGGTTTTGGATCTCCTCCATAGTCGTTCAGCAACTCAAGAATGCAACTTCAATCTTGCAGTGTTGGTATTGAGCCAGGGTTGTCTTTTTTGGGATGAGGTTGGCTATAGATTAGGGGAGCAACAGAACCAAGGGCAGAGGTTAGTGTATTATGGTAGTGTGAGGCTGCAGTGTCTACATTGGTGAATGAGGGCAGGGTGTGAAGTGGTTGTAAAGAGTTAGAGTGAAGGTCTAGATTTCTGAGGTTCCAGTGCAAGATATCAGGCTTGTGTGCGGAAGGGGTAGTGGTGACAGAAGAGAGTGTTAATGTTAGGAGGCTGTGATCAGAGAGGGATGGTGGAGATTAAGAGGGGCTGGATACACAGCAGAGGTGAGTGAAGAGGAGTTTAAGTGTGTGTTCATCTTTATAGGTGGGTATAACAGACCATTGTTGGAGGTCAAGTGGTGGTGAGCGATTGTAATCTCATGGTGGCAGGGTTGCTGGTTTAAACGTGTATGCGGATGTCAGCCATGGCTAAAGCTGGGATGTCTGTGGACAGGAAGTAGAGGAGCCAGGTGGAGAAGTGGTCCAGGAAGAGAGTAGCAAGTCTAAGAGGGAGATAGATAATGACAGTATTTAGCTGACAGGGAGAGTAGAGGTGGACACAGTGAACTTCAAAAGAAGAGAAGGAAAGGGAGAGTAGGGCAGGGGTTGGTTTAAATGAGCAGTGTTCTGCCAACACCCCCACTCTGTTAGTTGCTTGAGCTTGGGATGTGACTGTAAGTCGCCATATGAGAGGGCAGCAGGTGAGGCTGTGTCAGAAGGAATGAGCCAGGTTTCAGTAAAGGCCATGAAGGTAAGGAGGTTGGTCGTAAACAAGTTATGGATGTATGCAAGTTTGTTGCACACTGAACGTGCGTTCCACAGTGCATAGGTCAAAGTGACGGGAGTACATGGGGAGGTAGTAATTTTTCTGAGGTTGGCTAGGTTATGTGTGTTTGCTGGTTTGATGTAGTGCTTAAGGTTTGTCTGTGATGTGGGAGACATAGAGGAGTAAAGGGGTGAAGTAGATGCCCGGGGTTCAGAGATATGTTGCCAGCATCCAGGGCAACATATCTCCAGTGCATGTAGAAAGGCTGAGGGATTTGACAAGTGAAATAAACTTATGCAAGGACAGGTAAGGCGATGAAAGCAGTGATGGAGTGCTATACAGGTGGATAGAGTTACCGGGTTCAGGGGGATGCTGAGAGATTAGAACTTTGGGTAGTATGGATGGGCTGGAGAACGGATAAGCAGAGTCTGATGCCTGTTCCATTCTGGTCACTTCTGGCTCAATTCAGGCCTAATTCTTCAATGTGCTTTAAAATATATAAAAAATGCGCACTTAAAAAACTGGCGGGGATACACCTTCTTCATGAATTTAGGCTGATGTATTTGCTGTGGTTTCTGGGTGAGGTATTACTAACTGCGATGCTGGGGGTTTAAGTGCAACAGGGTGTAGGTCTGCTATAAAACCCAATCTGTTCACCCCAAATTATGTCTTTGCTTTACTTATTTAGTGTCAAGAGTCAGACTGGTGGAGTGGGTCCAGAAGCTGAGGGAGATAGCCAGGGGTCACTTTCCATTAAGTCTGATGGCGAGGAGGGAGCAACATCAGAGGTAACATCACTGTTGGCCACTACATGGAGGAAAAAGGGAAAGATGACATAAAATGTCAGGGAAGAAAAAAATCCTGCTGTTGCACTTAAATACTGTAAATGTGCACTTTTGTATTCTTTTCTAATTCTTTTAAAATGTTATTAAGCAAAAGTATAGTGCATTCGATTTCATGCAATAAACTCTGTCCATCTAAATGGTTTAAACTTATCGATAAAATTATTCTGGGATCATAAACATTACTATTCATATCTAACCTCTAATATATGACCAGGCTAAGCAGTTGATCTATGAGAAATGATTTACTGGAATAATTACAGAAGACGCACATTTATCCTAAGGGTAGACCTAACTGTTTTGTTGCCTGCGGTCTTTCCTGTTCCTCCACAAAAAATGATAAATGCCACAGACTAGACCACATGTTAAGGTAAAAATAGAATTGCAAAGGGTTTGATTAAGGTGGGTCATGATGGCCCAAACCCTCTGATGTTTTGGGTAGTACAGTTAAAGTTTGCTTTGAAGCTCAATGCTTTCCTGGGGTGACATATTATGCATGCCCAATACAAAAACATTGCACCTTCTAAATGTTGGTTAAGATCAAGTCTTCCAAAACTAAATGTTGGTTATAGATGAGGGCTTCCAAAGCTGGTAGCTTCTTAACTTTATGTAGACATTACTATTGTATTTTAAATGTCTCCCCCCAGGTTTGGCAGTCTGACTCTTTCAAATAGTTGGTGAGAACTAACTATAATACTAGTTTACTAACTATAAAAGTGTCAGGAGGGTGACTGGCACACAATGGCACAGTTAGCATTCAATGTTGCGTCCAGCTGATCAACGGTTAAAATTTAACTTTTAATTGTTCCTTATTAAAAAAAATCACACCAAAATAGCAGCATCTATAGTATAAAGATCCCAGGCAGCACCCCAGGGAAGAGGGCTAGCTGGCATGTGTGACGCGTTTCGAGCCCAAAAAGCTCTTAGTCTTAGTATGACTAAGAGCTTTTTGGGCTCGAAACGCGTCACACGTGCCAGCTAGCCCTCTTCCCTGGGGTGCTGCCTGTGATCTTTATACTATAGATGCTGCCATTTTGGTGTGATTTTTTTTAATAAGGAACAATTAAAAGTTAAATTTTAACTGTTGATCGGCTGGACGCAACATTGAATGCTATCTGGTTTGATGGAGAGCTGCCTGGGAGCTTCATGTCCGTGCTGATTTGGATGGTCGATGAGCTGGCTTTCTTTTTTCCTTTTTGACACAATGGCACAGTGACTGAATTGTCAGGATTGGGGAGGACCTGGGGGTTCTCTGCCTAACTGTTGGGTCTGGGCGTAAACATCTGACTATCCTAGTACAAATGTTCAAATGTACAAATGTTCAGAAAACTCAGCCCATTTAAATTAACATCAATGCACTGCAAAATACTACATGCAGTGTTTTGGCTGCAGTGCAATGTGCACCCGTAGAAGTCTATGGGCACTGCAGGTAAAGCGTGTATGTATTGCAGTTTACCTCCGATGCATGGTGGTGAATGGGCTATACTCACCTTCACCTCCCGATCCATCACTGCAAATGTGGTAAAAGCAGAAGCCTTTTTTGCACATATACTTTGTTTTTTACATAAAATCTCAATAAAATACATTTAAGTTTGTGCCTGTAAAATTTACAAATGTGAAAAAGTTTAAGGGGTAAGAATACTTTTTCAAGGCATAATATTTTCAGCAGATACTCTCTATTCTTTTATAATGTTTTTATTAAAGTGAAAGTAGAAGTTTACAGTATACAGTGGGGAACATTAGCATATATAATATGTGTGTATATGTATGTATGTGTAAATCTGGTTTCATAGTAATGGTAGCGCTAATTGTTAACTGTTGTTTATTCTATTACAATCTCCAGTTTCATGTTTTTGATGTTACAACTAGGGGGTCGACTCACCACCAGGTATAAAAAAAGCACTTCTATTTTATTTTTCACCTAAAGAGAACTTTTCACAAATGGTGCTGCTTATATCACAACCATATTTTACTGCTGAATGCTACTGCCTGCCTATTCCATTTTGTAAATTTCTGCCATTTTGATTTCGGAAGTCATGTTTTTAACAAATAAGCCAGGTTCTAATTTTCACACTTCAATTAGCTACAACAGACAGCACAGTCCTTCACCTTAGTGGCCTTGAGTGGCGCTGGGTACTCAAACCACTAGCTATGCCCCTAGCCATGTTCCTTGGGCATGCCCAATTCATTTATTTTTAGTTCCCCATACCATACATGGTTGCCCATGTCTTCTCCCATACCATACTTGGTTTTCCATGTCTTCTCCCATACCATACTTGGTTTTCCATGTCTTCTCCCATACCATACATGGTTGCCCATGTCTTCTCCCATACCATACATGGTTGCCCATGTCTTCTCCCATACCATACATGGTTGCCCATGTCTTCTCCCATACCATACATGGTTGCCCATGTCTTCTCCCATACCATACTTGGTTTTCCATGTCTTCTCCCATACCATACTTGGTTTTCCATGTCTTCTCCCATACCATACTTGGTTTTCCATGTCTTCTCCCATACCATACTTGGTTGCCCATGTCTTCTCCCATACCATACATGGTTGCCCATGTCTTCTCCCATACCATACATGGTTGCCCATGTCTTCTCCCATACCATACACGGTTGCCCATGTCTTCTGCCATACCATACATGGTTGCCCATGTCTTCTCCCATATCATACATGGTTGCCCATGTCTTCTCCCATACCATACATGATTGCCCATGTCTTCTCCCATATTATACATGGTATTTCATGTCTTCTCCCATATCATACATGGTATTCCATGTCTTCTCCCATAACATACATGGTTGCCCATGTCTTCTCCCATACCATACATGGTTGCCCATGTCTTCTCCCATACCATACATGGTTGCCCATATCTTCTCCCACACCACACAATGCCACCATAAGTTAAGGATTGATTCACAAACCAATGAACTTTTTTCATGAGAGACAAACATGATACTGTGGTTGTTTTGCTAAGCACTGGGCATACATAACCTAGTTCGGAACATGCAGTCCAGCCTCCAATAATTACAAAAATCATTAGAATGTAAAAACTCTCTATACCTTCAAGGCTACAAATGCAACCAACGTGCCTACTTTGCAAGTTAATGTTAAACGTTTCAGAACGATTACTCTCTCCACTGACCTAGTTACAAAGATAATTGTATTTTGTGTCATCAGTAATTAGTGATCATACCACAGATAGAGAAATGCTGTTGGTTTCCTAACTGGAATGTTCTTGATACTTATATACTCGTGGCCCTCCATTAATGACCAGATTCAACACGTGGACCAGGGGCTGCAAACAAGGGTGTAACAACAACTCATTGCGCCCCATAGAAAATCCTTTAAGAGGTTCCCCACACTATGAAAATGATGCAGAATTCCCAGAAATCATCAGTGGCCAGAGGAAAAAAAAATTAAAACCCAGAAATCACCCTTATTAGCTATGTGTGACCACCAACTATGCCGAATCAGTAAATAGCGTGCCTTGAACATACAACACTGCACATGTTTGTCCCTCACCATAGCCATCTACCTTTTTGTGCATAGGCCTAACCTAACATGGGAGTTTGTGCTTATGGCTCCACCCAAACTGGCCTTTTACCCAAACAGGAATCTGTACCCAGAAAGAGAAGCTAGGTTTTGTGGCAGCCAGGGCAAAGATTCAAAATGGCATCCCCTTGTACCTAGGCCCCCTTTTGGCACTCCCTAACCCACTGCACCTGGGGCATGTGCCCCGCCTGCCCCCTCAGCTACACCAGAACACACTCTCTTTCCCATGCTTACCTAATCGCTCCCTAATCCACCTTCTCTCCCCTGGGGGCCAAAAGTCACTACACACACTGCTAGGTACCAAAGTTTCTCTGGTAGAAGCCTCCATTTGTGGCAGTGTTGCCGTGGTTCCTGGGCCTCCAAAAAACACTCTTTTGCGAGGCTTCCAAGCTTTGTCATCTCTAATGGACAGGCAACTTAATGATTAAACAGCTTGACCAATGCCGGAGAAGCACGTGGCACAGGCTTCAGGTAAGGCTTGCTTCCTTGATACTGCCATTGTCTGGATTGTTCCTTTAAGACCCAGATCAAAGTAAAAGCATGAGGTGTGTGCAGTGCTTGGTTGGTCACCAGGATCTACAGAATATTCTAGTTTACTTTGTAGGGAAGGCAACAAAATAATTAATCATAGAAATAAAGATAGCTTTCCCAACTAGTGTTTAAACTGCCAGTTAAGATTGTTAAGATTGACTCCACTCCCACCTCTGAGGACCCAAAACCTAATAATTATGTCTCAAATTCTTAGAGGAAAATGGGAATGTAAAATAATCATTTGTGTTAGGATTGTGCCCCCATACCCATCATTTTCTTATCAGCACGCTGTTTCTGCTGTGTATCCGGGCTGCTAAAGTGGGAGCGGCTTTTCTGACCTTGAGTAAAGCCCTCAGTATAGCCATGGCACAGGGCGCCATCACAATGTGGTTGAATCACAGCCAGGTGAAACGTATTCCTTTTTTAGGAGAGAAAACTGCCATTCACTGTCATTCAACAATTGGGTATACATTTTCACCTGGTGTTGAATCAGCCCCAAGGTACAAAATTAAAGCAAATGGCAGTTCTTTCTCCACATTCCTTTCTCGTTTTCCATATTTGTGCTTTATTTTTCCCCATTCCCTTCTCTATCTATTTTATGTCTCCCCCATCATCTCCGTTCCACGTTCCCTCCATCTCCCTTTCTTTTCACCCTCGCTATGTTATCATCTCCTTTTCACGTTCCCTCCCTATCGCTTTTTCCCCACGTTTACCTTTTCTCTTTCTCTCTCTCTTTCCTTTGCACATTGCCTCCATTATTTTCTCCCATTATTTTCTCTCACTATTTTCCTATCTCCAGTCTTTTCTTTTACCTTCTTTTTGCCTTTCCAATCCCTCCATCTCCCTTTCTTTTCACCCTCTCTATGCTATCATCTCCTTTCCACGTTCCCTCCTTATCTCTCTCTCTCTTTCTCTCCTTTGCACATTGCCTCCATTATTTTCTGTTACTATTTTCCTATCTCCAGTCTTTTCTTTTTCCTTCTTTGTGCCTTTCCACGTTCCCTCCATTTCCCTTTCTTTTCACCCTCTCTATGTTATCATCTCCTTTCCACGTTCCCTCTCTCTCTTTCTCTATCATCTTCTTTCAGCATTCCCTCCCTATCTCTTTTTTCCCACATTTACCCTTTCTCTCCTTCTCTCTCTCTTTCTTTCCTTTGCACATTGCCTCCATTATTTCCTCTTACTAGTTTTTCTATCTCCAGTCTTTTCTTTTTACTTCTTTTTGCCTTTCCACGTTCCCTCCATCTCCCTTTCTTTTCACCCTCTCTATGTTATCATCTCCTTTCCATGTTCTTTCTCTCTCTCTCTCTCTCTCTCTCTCTCATCTCCTTTCAGCATTCCCTCCCTATCACTTTTTTCCCACATTTACCCTTTCTCTCCTTCTCTCTCTCTTTCTCTCATTTGCACATTGCCTCCATTATTTTCTCTTACTATTTTTTCTATCTCCAGTCTTTTCTTTTGCCTTTCCAATCCCTCCATCTCTTGTTTAGCATTCCCCTCTTTTCATTTCTTTCCCTTGCAGTGTATATGTATGTAAGTGTGTGTTTGAGGGCACTGCTCTGAATTCTCGCACAGGGTGACATCTTGTATAACGCCGGCCCTGGCCAATCCAGCCACTGCTGAAGATGATAGAGGGGACTATTAGGGTAGGGACATCTGTAGCTGACAATCTTTTTCACTGATTTTTTTTTTAAATAGGAAATTTAGATTGCATTGTGCTTCTAAAATAGAATGTATCTTTTTTTATAGAGTTTAATTGGAGTAACGTTTCACTGGGCACGCAGAATATACAGTTTGTGGGGGTAACTAGTAGAAATTGAACTGTAACCCCCAGGTAAGGTCTGACTGTCACTGCTAGGTGCAGGATCAGAGAAAAATCACACCGATGTAATGGGTCAGGATGACATGTATGAAACCTTAGACTTCTGTATTTCATTCAAAGAGTTTCAAACAGTTAATGAATGTTAAAAAATGTTAAAAAGGTGAACATGCTTGAAACATTTGCTTTACATCTAGTTTTTTTTTTTTGCCTAACACGTGTTCTATGTTATAGGAGATTGTCAGTCCTGAAGCAAAAAGAGGAACAAAACCTGGAATATTCACTATGCCAAGGGGCATCCAGATTTGTTGTGTGCAACCCCCAGGGAAACCCAGCATTCTTACCTTGCGGTGATCCCACAGCTCATGTGCGGGCTCTCCTCCAATCAGCTTTCTATGCTGTGCATACTGATGAGCGTCATAGAATGCTGAAGTGATGGGGGGCAGCATGCCTGCATACAGCCGCTTCCATTTGGAGGTGCCTGTGAGATAGGCCTACCTCAGGAACGCACATCAGCCCAAAGGATGCCAGAGACCCTGCTGCAGCCCATGCATGTGCCGTGGGATTGTCGAAAGAGATTCAAATTCTCTTTATTTCGGTGAGCATGTAAAAGAATACATAGAAGGATTTTTTTTTGGGCAGAGGAAATACAATACAATATGGTGGTTGTAAATACAAATGCAGAGTTTATTGCCTCCCCCCCCCCACCCAAAAATGAGGTTCAATGGCGATCTAGGGGATTTCACACATCAGATCAGGATGCCCCAAAACAAGACAGACTACTGGCCCTAGAGACGTATAGACACTAGGCCAGTGGTTGCTCCTATATAAGGGGGCGATTCACTAAAATGAATGAAACGCTCCTCATATGGTGAGGGTGGGAGGCTTGCTGTTTCAGTTAGCTGGTATTCACTAAAATTTGTTGCAGTCTCTAACTTAACACTCAAGTATAAAATCATATTTAGATTTAAACCCCACAGAGCTGGTTGGGTTGTGATGGAGAAACAATTTTTACAAATGGATGACTATGACCCCCCCCCCCCCCTCCCCGTTGGGTATTTACTAAAGAAGAGGTCCTCACATGAGACAGCCAATTAATTTCATCGCTTTAGGTACCCAAAGGCAAATATACTGATACCCACCTTTTCTTCTGTTGGGTATAGGGAATACTGTAGGCTAATCCTGCTCTATTGAGGGCTGGGGGCATTGGAAGGGGGTTGTATGTGGGTAGGAAGTCGGTACCAAATGTGACATGTACATAATGTATTTTTAGTCCAGCTAAATTAAAGCTTACCAAAACCCACATTTTTGTCTAGTATCCCCTGAATTGCTCCCACTATGAGGAGTACATTTTGCCCATTTTAACTGTTTTTGGCTCACTCTAATGCCACCTGTTTTAGCTGTAAAGCTTCGCCTCCTTCATTCATTGCCACTATTTTGTGTGGCAATGATGTCATTGCCCCACCTATGCAATGACTGACCACCTGTCATCTTACAGAGATGGACAGCCCAAAAAATCAGTGTTCCAGGACAATTCAAAAAGCGAAAACATCCATTTTTTTGTTCTACACCCTAAGAAGGAAGTATCGGCAGGGGCTTTGGCCAAATGTATTTTGCAAGTGTAGTGGGTTTTGGTCCGCTTTAAGTAGAAGGAAATGGAGTAAACTCAGTCTGTGCAGCAGGTCTCTGACTTTTTAGCAAGAAAATTAGGTTATAAGGTTTACCGCCCACATAATGGAAGACTCATGAATTAAATCTATGGATTTCTCATTAACGTTAGAAAGTATAGAGCAATGATTTATAGCACAAGCCCCAAAATGTTACTAGCAATTACTAGCAGTAACACACAGTGATGCGACTTGTTATATTATGCTACTATAAAACCTACTTCATAGATTTAGAGTTAGGAAGATTGCAAGATATATTGATATTGGGTGGTCTGACAGTGGTACTCAAAGTATTGCAATACACTTTATTGCTATGTAAAATATCTTCTATTGGTAATCACCTATTTTGTAAGCATTTCATCTAAAGAAAACTGCAATATGACTGATAAAATAATAACCCTGAATTTTGTGGTTGGTGTGCAGATTAGTATTGGTGAGTACCGTGCTCTACTGTACCAAAAGGATATGGGGAATATGAGCCCACTAGTGACACTGTATTCGGGAAGTTTTGTTAAAAGAGTGTTTAATAATCAGTTTAAAATGAAAATATAAAGCAAGTATGTCATTGTGCTGTCAGAACAAGTCCATGCCACCAAATAATAATGCCATCTAAAGACCTCCGACAGTGGAGCAATGAAACTCTGCAGGAACTAGAATGTACATGCAAACTTTAAAAATAAATGGATAATTATAATTAGAGATGAGCGAACTTCTTGAAAGTTCGATTCGGGCATTTCGCCGAATTTCCCCAAGAAATTCGGGTTCGCCCGAATCGAACTTTCACGAATCGCTCATCTGAAAAAAAAAATGCCGACATGGTGGGAGCGGGCAGGCCGGCTACGCTGTCAGCGGGCGGCGGAAGCCGTCCCGCTGACAGCGCAGCCGGCCTGCCCGCTCCCACCATGCCGGCATTTGTTTAAAAAGCAAACACTTACCTGCATGGTCGGAGCATGGAGGCCGGCGCCGCTCTCAGCTGTCATCAGAGGACGCGTCATCAGAGGGCGACTGAGAGCGGCGCCGGCCTCCACGCTCCGACCATGCAGGTAAGTGTTTGCTTTTTAAACAAATGCCGGCATGGTGGGAGCGGGCAGGCCGGCCTGCCCGCTCCCACCATGCCGGCATTTTTTTTTTTTTATTTCAGGGAAAATTCGATCGTGACGAACCAAAAAAAATTCGGGTTCGTGCCGAATCGAATTTTCCCTCAAATTCGGAGAGAATTCCGGTTCGTCCGAACCGGTTCGCTCATCCCTAATTATAATAATACCATGTTAAAACAATACAACTAGATAAAGTACATTGGTTAAGAAAGTGAATAGTGAGAGGAAGGTTAACTTTTCGTTCACGGTGAAAAAGAGAAGGTTAATAAACTATCATATATAGTCTGTCAGGGTTAATATTTTGGATCTAGCCCATTCATTGCTGGATACAGTGATGTCAACTATATATCTTATATTGTGTTCCGTGTTTGGGTCCATGGCCTTGTTCCATTTGTTTTTATTAATTATTTTGGCTTGTGCTTTTAATGCTTTATATTGTGCAATTGCTTTCGCATTTAGTATAACATTTATTTACTATGCCCTTGCTATAGCATTTATATATTTTCCCATCACTATATAATTTCCTACACAATTTAAAAATAATATCTTTTTGCTATTGTAAGTGCTATACAAATTTTATACTATACAATTATTTTACCATATACTACATAATGTATATACTATCCCCCTGCTACAGCATTTAAATATTATTCCATCACTACTACCATTTACACTATTTATAATAGCATTTACAATACAAATAATGTATTATACAATTCACTATACAATGTATATACTATACAATTGTTATATTGTATACTATTCCATTGCTTTACCATTTACTATGCAATTTATATACTATACCATTGATATACTATCCCATTGCTACAGCATTTACTATAGGATTATCCCATCTCTATACCATTTCCTACACCATTACAACTAATTAAACCTATTGCTGTTGCATTTACAATACAAGTTATATTCTATACAGCGTTTTTAAAATCTCATTGCTTCCATGTATTCACTATTCCATTGCTTTCTCATTTACTACTGTATATGTTTATCCGATCCCATACTATTCTATTTATATATTGGGCCTGATTTTTCAAGCACTTCTGCCAGACAGTGCCACATTGGTGTAAATAAGAGCAGTAAAAAATATTTAAAAAAATTTTTTTTACCACACTTGTGCATGTTGCTACACTACAAGAAGCACATTTACTAAAACATTAGCAGTGCAGCAACATGCTGAAAAAATTATAAATCAGATTTTGCACTACTCTAATTTGCGCTGAAACGGTATTGCCTGGCAGAATTGCTTGAAAAATCAGGCCCATTGTAAAATTGCTTTGGTATAAATTATATATATATATATATATATATATATATATCCCATTACTTTACACTGTGCTATACTATTTATATACTACACCTCTGCTCTACTTTATCATATATATATATATATATATATATATATATATTATATATATATAGACCATACCATTGCTTTAACATTTGCTCTGACTTTTAAGAACTACATACTGGTATACAGTATTTATATATTATATCATTACTTTACAATGTACTATACTATTTATATACTACACCCCTGCTCTACTTTACCATATATATATATATATATATATATATATATATATATATATATATGGACCATACCATTTCTTTAACTTTTGCTTTGACTTTTAAGAACTTTTAAGAACTACATAATGGTATACAGTTAATTGGTATACCATTTATTATGCAATTCATATATTATAAGTTTGTTGTAACATTTACTATACCATGTATTACACCATTTAGATATTATCTTGTCACTATAAAAATTATTTCCCCGTCAGACTGGAGTATCTAGTGTCTACTAGAGAAAATCATTCTTGGGCCGGCCTTTCGTCTATATAGGAATAATGTTAATATTATTGTGGTGTTTATTAATTGAATAACACTCCAGGCATACCAGCTTGTGTCAGTATGGGTACTGCCAAATGGTGGCCCTGGATCAATGCATGGGACTCCCTGGAGGATCCTCTGGGCCAGTTCAACAGTGATTAACTCTACAGTTTATATACTATACCAATGCGCAACCAGTTACTATGCTATTTATATTCTATGCCATTGCCTTATCTTGTATTAAATAATTATATTATTCACTTGCTATAGCATTTACTATAACATGTACTATACTCTTTACTATAATCATGTTATACCGTTTAAATACTATCCTGATACTTACCAATTTCAATACTATTTATATTCTATTCAGTATATTCTATACAGTTGCTATACCATTTATTTTCTGGTATAATATTTCATAGCAGAAAACAAATATTTTGAAGAGTATCAGTCTTAATTTTCCGGATGATAAAAAATGTTGTCCCCTGTAATACAATTCCTAGAAACACTGAAGAATGCAGAATGTTGTGAGTTTGTTGCTGCTACTTAAAGAGCCTTTTTTAATGTAAGGTGCACAGTTGCACTAAAATGGTTAATAAATCTGAATAAACAATATATATATATATATACATGATGTATGGATTTTAACAGACAGATTTGTAAACGTATATTATAGGCTGGAGAATGTATAAAGGGCCTTATTTATGATGCCCGCCATTTAGCATCTTTCTATAGCGCCAGTTTCGGAGTGCCGGCATTTTTGTCTTTTCCTGGGCTGCGCTGTGGACTACAATGGCGCAGAGCGCCAACTAATTAGCTTTGATTGTTGCACCAGGTATTGGCCGGCCGATGTCAGAGCCTGTTAGACCCAACTGCCGATTATCCCAGCGCCAGTGAGCGCCACTTTGTATTGCCGTTATTCCGGCACTCCCCGGCATATTTATGATTTCTTTTTCCTCCGTGAAAACTTTGGCGCTGTATTTTTTCGGCCCTGGTCGACATGTCATCATTACAGTTACTAAAAATCACTGCTGGGGACAAAAGGGGACAAACTTTACAGTGCGTTTAGGGTGCATTTTAGGTGTTGTCCAAATTACACACTGTTAAGCAAAAGAGGCCATTAAAATCAATTTTAATAACCCCCCAAAAAAAGACATTTGCCGACATCTAGGTTCTGCGTTTACATTATTGACAAGTCACAATGCAAGTACTGTACCAATAAATGTGCTTAATATTAATTATAAGCATTAAAGACTTCAATCCAGTTCTGCCCATTGTGTTCTATAGGGTCTTGACCTACAGCCAGGTTTCATGTGGCGCTGCTTCAACCAGCGCGTCTGGCGCAGCAACTATTTGTGTTAAATGAGACGCTAGCTGGCGGGTCGCATCGGCGCTGACATTTTTTTTTTCTTTTTTCTTGCCGCTGAGGCCAAAAAAGAAAAATGATTTTATAGTGCTACAAATACATCTGAAAGTGAGTCAGACGAGAGCAGGGCAGTTACATGAACATAAGTCTGCACAGATTCTAAGTATTAGGTGATCTGTTCAGTTTAAATGCAAGGGATTTTTTATGTTATTAAAACAGAGGGACTTTAAGGAAATGTAATGGTTAAAAAAATCAATACTTAAAAAAAAAAAACATGCTTACCACAGAATGCAATGCATACCTTTACAAACCAGACACTTCTCCTCTAGGGGTCTTCAAGGTGCTTAGAGGTCAGTAGACTGGACCTTGATCGTCAACTGGATACTTCTGGAAACCATTACTTAAGTGTGAGTAGATCAGATTAAATGAGATTAAATAAGCGTTCTTTCGGATGAATGATACTTGGCGATTTGTCCAGAATCATCAAGGTAAGTTCCCTTGGTTGCACGTCCTCAGTCTTGATCTTCCACTTCAAGTTAGTCAATCAGGTACTTACAGATTGGAGGGATCGACTGACAGCAAGCGAATAGATAATGATTAGCGCAGCAGTTTTAGGACACGCAGTTATCACCTGAAAAGGCTTAAACGCCTTGTGACCATGAGTGATAGGAATAAGCACCGTCCAGATGTGTGACAGGTCCACAAGACTGCATCTGATCTCATCCAGATAGCTGCTAAAATGCTTTCAGATCCAAGCGGCTAAACTTTTCCTGGCTGCACCTTATTGCCTTATTCCCAGTCTGCTCCTCCTCCTCCTCACCTCTATCTCATGACTTTAACCCTTTGATGTGGAGGAAGCAGCTGGCATGGTTTCACCCATATGAAGTGAAGCTCATTAAAGGGAAAAGGTGTGTCATCCAGCAGACAGCACAAACACACAAGAAAGGAAGAGGGATTTGTGGGATTACCTGTCAGAAGTACATTATTGGAGGATGTCACAAGCGCCTGACAGTCTGCAGAATGAACAAAGTGCCCAGGAAGAAGGAAAGACACATATCACTCACACTAGCAATCACCAACATCACAAACTTTAATTGCCTTAGGTGAATCAGTGTAAAAGAGTCATGAAAGTCTAAATGTGTAAATTCCCAGTTTGGCCATGCTGCTGCTTTTCTCATAACCGGCCATGGTGTCTTGTGAATTAAGATACTTAGAGGCCGATTCATTAACAGCGCCAGGTAGCGACAGTTGAGCGACTGTAGCGGCATTTTCAGAGCGCCCGCTAGTAGTCGCTGTGCTTGGCCGTTGTTCGGTAGTTGATAGCGACTCAGTCGGTTTGCCGTAATGTTGAATATTGGGTGAGGAGTCGCTATTTGACAGGTTCTGCGCTGTATGGGAGCGCATGATGGCGACTGGCCCTAGCGACCGGCTCCCACCATATTCATTAAAAAATCACGCTCAAAAAATTCTCGCGCTGTAAAATGCATGTTTAAACCCCAGAGCGCTGGCAGCGATAGGTTAAAAGTAGTTTTTTAACCCCCAAACAACTATATTTTTGGAAACCAAAAAAACAAGTTTTTTAAATAATTTTGTAATATGAATACAATAATATCAGACCTGTAATATCAATTCTGTACAATTTTTATTTTTTTATTTTTTTTACCTTAAATTATCTAAAATGGCAGAAGTGGTCACAGAATTTTTCACATTTAAAAAAAAAAAAAATTCATAACAACTAATTATGAATATTTAAAGATTGTTCCATTGAAATGCATTGGAGAGCGCCAGGTAGCGAGAGGTCATACCTGTCGCTGTTCAAGGTCGGACGCTGGCGCTGTGGGCTGAGGCTGGAATAATGATGAATAAGTGGCTATATGGCGCTATCTCAGTCGCTAAGCAGGATTGGCTTGATAAATGTGTGATGGAGGGGAGCCGGCGTTCTCGTGGCGGGGCCCGTCATTACCGGCCGCTCACCAGTCGCTACCTGGCGCTATCCCTTGTTAAATAAGGGCCTAATTCTGTGGCTTACAGTAGTTTGTTATTGCAGTCATCCATTTCTGCTAAACTCACTGTTGCAAAGAGAAGTCTTCCTGCTTTTAGGCAATGGACTGTCTTTTAAGGGCTGTATTTGGTGTTAAAGTGGAATGTCACCCAGGGGTGACAGAGATCGGGATGTCCCGCGGTGAGGGACCCCCCCAAAACCCCCGAAAGACGTACCTCATCGCTGCCGCCGCCGCCTCCCGCGCCCCTCTAGGCGTGCGTGCCCCCTAACCGGGGTGCCCCCCTGAAGTGGACCAAAACCCAGGATAGTCAAAATCCTGGGTGTTGGTCCACTTTAACGCTGCCCTAGGCACTTCAAGTGCTGGCACCCGCTTTTTGTTATAAACTGTTGAGCAGGGACAGCTCCAGGTATATGCTGTCCCTTGGGTGTATCAGTGGGCCTCTTGCGGTGTGGTGTGACCCAATACATGGTGAGAAAATTGCATATATGGTGATGAATACTGCTAAAGAATAAAAAGTAAAAAATAATAGAATGAATGACAAAGTATAGAAGGAATGTAAGCAGAAAAGAAGAAGAAATTCGAAACAAGAATGAAATATATACACACACACACACACTGCGGGGGAGAATTTGTATAGAGGTTTTAATGTGCCAACATTTTTTTTTTTTTGCTATAGCAGTAACATCAGCGCCCTCCCTTGCAGGTGGCCACCCTAGGCACAGGCCTAGGTTTGCCTAATGGCAAATACAAGCCCTTTGTCTTTTACCAACCAAACAGCCCACCATACAGAGAGTGAGCACCACCTGGTTCTTTTATTATGGCAATTGAGTCCAGCTAACTAGTGAGATTATCCGTGGTAAGCACCACAATTACAGCTGTCCTCAGAGTCAGAGCATAGGAGAATCCTCCGGGGGGTACAGACATTGTCCCAGGGCCACCATCAGGACAGTACAAGAGATTCAAGGCTAAAAAAATAGTTTCTGGCTTCTCTTGTGTGTTCTATGGGTTTATTTCTGCTTCTGCTGGTTACATTTGTTTTTGGTCAATAAACATCCGATATTAGGGCTGATTCAGCACCGTGAGATTTTTTTTTTCATTTTTTATTGTGAAATTCCTTGATGCATTTCAGAACCATTTTTAGCTGTGCAATTTTTTGAATAATTTGCACAGCTAAAAAACGATTCGGAGTTGCACCGAGGAAAAAAATCTAAATAACAGCCTTGATTTATCGAGAGTTGAAAAAAATTCTCATGGTAGTAAAAAATGTATTTCACAAGAAAAAAGGCTGAGAATTTCAATGTTGATTAATCACCAGATAGGAAGACAATGAAAGTCGGTGGCACTTTTTTCTATAGTGTAAAAAGCAGTAAAAAGTTCACTATTTTTCCCAAGAGAAAAAAAGTGCCATTGACTTTCATTGTCTTGTCAACACTGAAATTCTCCGGCTTTTTTCTCATGAAGTGAATTTTTTACTACCATGAGAATCTTTTTCAACTCTTGATGAATCGAGGCCAAAATGTAAAAAAAAAAAACGGAGAAAAAATTCTCACAGTGCTGAATTAGCACTTAAACATTATAATAATGTATACGAAAGGTGAGTCTAGAATTTTCTTTGTGTGTATGCCTGGACAAACCCTTTAAGGTATAATAAGTGAAATGTATTCACATTTCCATTTCCATTCCATCATGGGAGGGGGGGGCAGCCAGCAGCACATGCTCTATTCAGGTACGCCAAGGAGAAACTACATGAAAGTACAGTGTTTTTTTCTACAATCATTGGGGAATACACACAGGGGGGCATCACAAATTAGGGTGCCCCGCTGGAGAGAAACAACATCCAGGAAAGTGAATATCCTGGGTTGTTGTTCCTCTTTAAAGTGGACCAACACCCAGGATTTTGACTATCCTGGGTTTTGGTCCACTTCGGTGGGGCACCCCGATCGGGGGTGCCCCGCTGTGTGAAACCCCCCAGAAAGCCCCAAAACTCACCTCTCCCCGCTCCCACGTGACCGCTGCTGCCAATCCCCGCCGACGGACAAGCGGGAGGCAGCGACGGACAAGAGAGCGCACCCGCCGCTGCCACCCGCGCGTCACCCCTACAGGGCGCGCGCCCGCGCCGGCCATTCACAAACGGCCAGCGCGGGTGCGGGTCCTGCTAGAGGGACGCGTGGGAGGCGGCGGCGTGCGCCGCTGGATCGAGGAGCAGGTAGGGATTTAGGGGTTTCTGGGGGGTTTCACACAGTCAGGGGACTGATCGGCCCGGGAATCTTATAGATTCACGGGCCGATCAGTGGAGGGTGTTGGTCCACTTTAAGAATCTAAACCAGTGTTCCCTAAGCCTCTACTCGAGAGCCACCAACAGGACTTGCCTTGCAGATCTACACTACTGGTTCAGTAGTTAGGGCAGGAGCAGAGCTTTATAGAGATCCACAAAACATGAGCTGTTGGTGGCTTCCGGAGAGAGGGTTGGGAAACACGGGCAGGCTGATTCATTATTAGCGACAGGTAGCAACAGATGAGCGTCTGTAGCGCAGATTTCAGAGCGCCCGCTGGTAGTCGTTGTGCTCGGCTGTGCTGCATTGTTGAATACGTTGTGGGGAGTTGCTATATGAGCAGTACAGCGCTGTATGGGAGCGAATGTTAGCGACTGGTCAGTGCGACTGACTCCACTACACCATATTCATTAAAAAAACAGCCTCACACACCGCCGGCGCTCAAAAATGCTTCGCTGTAGCCCAGAGCGCCAGAGGCTGTGTGATTAAAGGCTGTTTTTGAACATGTATCCACCAGTAACAAAGCGAAAACATGGAATTACATTGTTATAACATTGTGACATGAACACAAAAATGCCAGACCTGTAATGTCAATTCTGCATAAATATATAAAAAATGGAAAAACATTTCAAAAATGTCTTTTTCTAGGCCAGGAGAGGTCACAACATTATTTGAGAATAATAAAAAAACAATAATAATAAAACCCTGTTTAAAGAGAAGTAAAAGAACATCTATTGAAATGTATGGGAGAGCGCCAGGTAGCGACAGGTAAGACATGGCGCTCTGCAAGGCTGAACGCCGGCGCTGTACGCTGAGGCTGGGATAATGATGAATCGGACGCTACATGGTGTTATCCCAGTCGCTCAACAGAATCTGCTTGATAAATGTGTAATTGCGTGCCGTGTCCGGCGTTCACCTGCCGCTACCTGTCACTTACAAGGCGCTACCTGGCGCTATCCCTTCATGAATAAGGGCCTAAATCTAAAATAAGCTCAAGGAAAGAATTGCGGAACTCATTGTCGTTTCCTGTCTGAATCCAACTCACACACAGAATTCTCGCTTTCTTGTCTGTTTCAGGGACACATGCGAGACAAAACCACATGTACGTGAAGCATACGAGAAAGCTGTGAGAGAATAGCCATCAGGGTTTTTATCAGTGAAAATCAAAACAGACATTTTAATTTTTCTTACTATATTAACATTTTTTTTTTAAAAAGCGTGGCACTAGGAATTAGGGCTGGTGATCCAGGACTCAGAGGCAGCCCAGGCAACCCCTGGCCCTGCAGGTTTACCAGCCCTTATGGCCTTCAAATGGGTTTGGAGTACCCCAGCACCCCTGGAACAACCCCATGCCAATGCACAGAGCTTTCCGCGCCCCGCTGTCCCAAATGGGGGTGTACATAATTTGGAAGGGTACCGCCATGTGACTCCCCAATGCTGGCAAGTAACAGGGTAGCCCTTACCCTGCAAACTAGTTTGGGGTCCCCTGGACCCCTTTCGAGTTCACTCCAAGTGGTAAAAATAAATGGGACCACAGAAAATTTAATATTCTGAATTTAGCTACTTACCCTCCCGCATCTACTTGCTTCTGTCCCCTAGCGGGCGCAATCTTCCTCCGGACCGGCAGATTAGTTTAAGTACAGCGCAGGGTCTCCATCCGTTCTTCAGGACCCTTTTCTGCCTCAAATGCTGATACCCTGCCACCAGTTGTAGAATGGGGGGACACAGGTCACCCCTTCTTCCATCCCAGCTGCCAAGCCAGGGACTACATGTGGGACGGGGGAGCCTCTCTGGGATCTCCCCTACGTGACTACCTACATCACATTTTGTGACGTTTAAAGGAGCAGTATCGCAAATTTTTCTTGGTGACATATTTAAATGGTACTTTGAATGTAGGTAAGTGTTGGAGTAAGAATTACAAATTTAGAAAAAAATGATGTGTGTGTTGAGCAGCTGGAGACTAATAGCTCATGTTTATGTCTGCTGAGTGTCGGGACCCGACACTCTGGCCTGTTCCATGCTGAGGAGAGGGGTGAAACAATGTATCAAAGTATCAGCTGTTCAGTGCTGGCAGCCGTCCAGCATAAGATAACAACATTGCAACATTGCCTGGCCAGAACTCATATATCTAAAACAGAGAGAAAAGCTCTAGAAGTCATTTAGCTGTTTTTTTACAGTTTTCCCTTCATGTTAGCTCTGCTGCAGAATCTTTCAGTTTACCATTTTCTCTCTCTTTTCTCAACACATTTTTCCATATGATCTTTCTTTCAGCTTTGTGTGTTTTGAGCAAAGCCCAACCCAGGATTTTCACTATCTGGAGTTTTGTTTTGTGCCCCTAGGGGCATCCTGACTTGGGATGCCCTATGTGAAATCCACAAGTTCGCCTGTGAAAACGTACCTTTCCCTGTCCCACAGCGCATGCGCGGGCTCTCATCCAATCAGCGCTGTTTGCACGCAGATGGGGAGCCTGAGCAGTCACCTTCCTGGCCGCCCGGCCTGTCTAAATGACTATCTGCGTGAGCCCGCCAGAAAAAAGATTGCTCACATTAAAAATCATCCTACCTGCATCTACTGCATGTTATGAGCCTTTAAACATCCAAGATGGCAGCTCATGGAACATCAGGCAGCCTGCAAACAGACTGTGTCGCTCTGCATTCTGGGATTGCTGTCCTTTTCCCTGACCCCAGCTCTGCTCTGTCTGTACAAAGCACAGCTATAACTCGCTCCCTGTACTGTATCCCACTCTCCTCTACTCAGTATGTGTGATGCTTCTGAGGCAAGATGGTGGCGCCCGTATCCTAAAAAAGAATAATAAGTAAGTGACTAAAAACGTAAAATATATTAATTGTAGATGCTGGGGAATTGTTTTTTAAGGTTTTGGGCTTTTCAATAAATCATGGTGAAGGTTTAAGTGTAAAAAGATCACAACGATTTAATTCAAAGTGCACGTGCATACATACATACTAATTATGCTTAAAGTGGACCAACACCCAGGATTTTGACTATCCTGGGTTTTGGTCCACTTCGGTGGGGCACCCCCGATCCCCCCCGCTGTGTGAAACCCCCCAGAACGTCCATAAACACTGACCTTCCCATGCTCCTACGCGGGGGCTCGTCCTACGCGGGCGCTCGTCCAATCAGAGCCGCTGTGGTATGCACGTACAAGCGGCGTCCAACCACAGCGGCTCTGAGCACTGGAGGCTGCGTCTTGTGCTTCCCTCTAACAGGGAGCGCGCCCGCGCCGGCCATTCACAAACGGTCGGCGCAGGTGCCCGCCCTGCTAGAGGAACGGGGATAAGGTAAGGTTTCTGGGCTTCCTGGGGGGTTTCACCCTGCGGGACATCCCAATTTCGGATGCCCCGCGGGGAGGAATCTGATTGGCCCGGGAATCTTATTGATCCCCCCTGGGTGTTGGTCCACTTTAAACAATTTATACCAAGTGGCTAAAAATCCTTTAGTGTTACAATAGGCAAAGCCTACTATAATAGTGACAAATAGCGATTGTAGTTTGACTGACAACTGAGCGATAAAATTTACAAGGACCAAAGTAATAAATGTACATCACCCTTAGATTGTGAGACGAGCCATGGGGTCCCCCCGGGGTAGCGACTTTTCGAATGTGTCATGTTAAATCAGGTAGCACCCAAAGGGGAATAGATTCCCTTTCCCGAGGGTTCTATTAAAGAGGACCAAAACCCACATTTTTAACTAACGTCCACTGAATTGCTCCCCTCATGAAGAGAACCTTTTGACAATTTTCACTGCTCCCGCTTCACTCTAATCCCAAAAAATGGCGCCTGTTTTAGCCCCGCCTCCTCTATTCACTGCCACTGTTGTGTGTGGCAATGATGTCATTGCCACAGCTATGCAATGATTCATCATCTTTCATCTCACACGAGAAACAGCAAAAATGTTCCAGGGCAATTCGAAAATCAAAAATATCTCTTCTATCTCTTCTTATTTCTACTTCCACACTCTAAGGCCCTTATTTAACAAGGGATAGCGACAGGTAGCGACTGGTGAGCGGCCGGTAATGACGGGCTCTGCCACAAGAACGCCGGCTCCCCACCACAATCACACATTTATCAAGCCAATCCTGCTTAGCGACTGAGATAGCGCCATATAGCGACTCATTCATCATTATTCCAGCCTCAGCACACAGCGCCAGCGTCCGACCTTGAACAGCGACAGGTATGACCTCTCGCTACCTGGCGCTCTCCAATGCATTTCAATGGAACAATCTTTAAATATTCATAATTAATTCATATTGTTTTTTTTTTTTTTTCTGTGACCACTTCTGCCGTTATATTTTTTTTTTAAGCTAAAAAAAAAAAAACTTTCTGCAGAATTGATATTACAGGTCTGATATTAATGTATTAATATTCGAAAATGTTATTAAAAACTTGTTTTTTTTTGGTTTCCAAAAATATGGTTGTTTGGGGGTTAAAAAACTACTTTTAACCCATCGCCGCCAGCGCTCTGGGGTTTAAACATGCATTTCACAGCGCGAAAATTTTTTGAGCGTGATTTGTAAATGAATATGGTGGGAGCCGGTCGCTAGGGCCAGTCGCTATCATGCGCTCCCATACAGCGCGGAACCTGTCAAATAGCGACTCCTCGCCCAATATTCAACATGACTGCAAACCGACTGAGTCGCTATCAACTACCGAACAACGGCCAAGCACAGCGACTACTAGCGGGCGCTGTGAAAATACTGCTACAGTCGCTCAACTGTCGCTACCTGCCGCTATTAATGAATCGGCCTCCCCGAAGGGAGTATCGGCAGGGGCTTTGTTGAAATGAATCACACAATGTCAGTGGGTTTTGGTCCGCTTTAATTACTCTCAGTAACTGGCTATAGGCAATGAGATACCAGCCCTGTGACAAGAATACACATCTTGGCCTTCATTCAGCAAGGGTTGAAAAAAATCCACATAAAATCACTTTATGAGAAAAAAAGCATGAACATTTCACTGTTGCTGAATCAGCAGCTAGGGGAATAATACAATCAATCGTACCTTTTTAATTAAAGCGGACCTTCATCCTAAATAAGAGTCTACCTTATATGCTTCTCCCGCCCTGTACATACAGATTGCCCACATTAACATTCATCCTACCTGCACCTGCTGCATTTTCTGAGCATTTAAACATCCAAGATGGTGGCACATGGAGTCTTAGGCCCCTATTTATGAAGAAATAGCGACAGGTAGCGACTGGTGAGCGGCCGGTAATGACGGGCCCCGCCACGAGAACGCCGGCTCCCCACCACAATCACACATTTATCAAGCCAATCCTGAGATAGCGCCATATAGCGACTCATTCATCATTATTCCAGCCTCAGCCCACAGCGCCAGCGTCCGACCTTGAACAGCGACAGGTATGACCTCTCGCTACCTGGCGCTCTCCAATGCATTTCAATGGAACAATCTTTAAATATTAATAATTAATTGTTATTAATGTTTTTTGTTTTTTTTTAAAGTGGACCAACACCCAGGATTTTGACTATCCTGGGTTTTGGTCCACTTCGGCAGGGCACCCCGATCGGGGGTGCCCCGCTGTGTGAAACCCCCCAGAAACCCCAAAAAACTCACCTCTCAACGCTCCCACGTGAATGCCGCAGCCAATCCCCGCCAACGTCCAGGCGGGGATCAGGAACGTCCAAGCCGCTTCCGCCGCCGCTGCCTCCCGCGCGTCACTCTCGGCGCGCGCGGGCCCCCGCCGGCCATTCACAGAGGGCCGGCGCGGGCGCGCGCACGTCTGGATGAGCGCGCGGGAGGTGGCGGCGGCGGAAGCGGCGGCGGATCAGGTAAGATGTTTTTGGGGTTTCTGGGGGGTTTCGGGGGGGGAGATCGGGATATCCCGCGGGGTGGGAGGTGATCTATAAGATTCCCGGGCCGATCACCCCTGGGTGTTGGTCCACTTTAAATGTGAACATTTCTGTGACCACTTCTGCCATTTTAGATTTCTATCATGCGCACCCATACATCGCGGAACCTGTCAAATAGCGACTTGGAACCTTGTATTCAACATTACGCCACACCAACTGAGTTGCTGTCAACAACCGAACAACGGCCAAGCACAGCGACTACTAGCGGGCGCTGTGAAAATACCGCTACAGTCGCTCGACTGTCGCTACATGTCGCTATTAATAAATCAGCCTCCCCATCTGCCTGCAGACAGGAAGTGTCTTATGACAGTGCCGCTCTGCATTCTGGGATTGTTGTCCTTTTCCTGACCCCAGCTCTGATCTGTCTGCACAGCTATAACCCTCCCCCTTACGGTTTTCCTCCTCTCCTCTCCTTAGAATGTGATGCTTCTGAGGCAAGATGGTGTCACCCATATAGAGACCTGAACAGAGTTGCAGCCCAGAGGGAAAAAGAATAAAAAGTAAGTGAATAAAAACATAAAATATAATAATTTTAGATGCTGGGGAATAGTTTTATAAGGGTTTGTACTTTTCATTAAATGATGCTGAAGGTCCGGTTTAAGAGTAGTAAATTCTTTTTACACTGTAATGAAAGGCGCTATTGCTTTTTATTGTCTTCATTTCTGGTGATTCAGCAACAGTGACATTCTCAGGCTTTTTTCACCATGAGAATTCTTTTCAACTGAATTGAGGCACAAGAGCAGAACATTTTAAAGCGGTCCGTCACTCTGAATAAGAGTCTATCTTATATGTTGCCCACACCCTGAACATACAGATTGCTCACATTAAAAATCATCCTACCTGCATCTACTGCATGTTATGAGCCTTTAAACATCCAAGATGGTGGCTCATGGAACATCAGGCAGCCTGCAAACAGGAAGTGCCTTCTGACTGTGCTGCTCTGAATTCTGGGATTGCTGACCTTTTCCTGACCCCAGCTCTGGACAGCTATAACCCGCCCCCCTGTACTTTATCCCACTCTCCTCTCCTCAGTAAGTGTGATGCTTCTGAGTCAAGATGGCGGCGCCCGTATCCTAAAGTCCTTAACAGAGTTGCAGCCCGGTGAGCCGTTTTCAGCACAGAAGCCTGGATCATGAGCATGACTGGATTAGCACTGACATGATGAGCTATCCAACAAATATCATGGTAGTGATTAAACCATCATAGATTATTAGCTGGGCCATTCTGAGCCTCTCTTTGCGAGTCTTTCCAAATTACTTCTGGATAACTCTTATAATATACAGAATTTTCCCCCCTATAAGACGCATTGGATCATACATAGTAACATAGTATGTGCGGCTGAATAAAGACTTTAGTCCATCCAGTTCAGCCTGTTTATCTCCTTCCAGTGGTCTAGTAGCCATAGCTGGAAATGTTATTACATGCCAGGAAGGCATCAAGGCCACTTTTGAAAGTTTTTACTGTATCCATCATTACTACCTCCTCTGGCAGCGAGTTCCATAGTCTCACTGCTCTTATAGAGAAGAATCCTCTCCTATGTCGGTGGAGAAAGCACCTTTCCTCTAACCTTAGTGGATGCCCCCAGGTTATGGTTACACTCCGGGGTATAAATAGATTGTGGGACAGATCTTTGTATTGACCCCGAATATATTTATACATAGAGGCCGATTCATTAATAGCGCCAGGTAGCGACAGATGAGCGACTGTAGCGTGATTTTTTCAGCGCCAGCCAGTATTCGCTGTGCTTGGCCGGCATTAGCTTGATGACAGCGACTCAGTCGGTGTGCGGTAATGTTGAATACGGGCTGGGGGGTCGCTGTTTCACAGGTCCAGCGTTGTATGTGAGCGCCTGACAACGAATGGCCAGAGCGAACGGCTAGCTTCATATTCATCAACAAATCACGCTCCGAATGTGCTGTCGCTGTCCATTCCTTGTTTAAACCCCAGAGCGCTGGCGGCGATGTGTATTAACTAGTTTTTAACCCCTAAACAACCACATTTTTTGAATGTAACATTATACATGTTTTTAGAATCATTTTGTAATATGAATACATTAATCTCAGACCTGTTAGATCAATTCTGCACATATTTTTTTTAATTTTTTTTTTTACTTAAAAATAAATCCTAACATTGCAGAAGTGTTCTCCGATTTTTTGACATTAAAAAAAAAAAAAAAATAATACCAATTAATTATGAATAATTATAGATTGCTCCATTGAAATGCATTGGACATCGCCAGGGAGCGACAGCTCATACCTGGCGCTGTGAGGGAATTTGCAGCGGCGCTGTCCGGTCCAGGCGGCTTCATGATGAATGCCGCGCTAGCCGTCGCTCTCGCCGGCGCTAGCCTCATTTTGCTTGATAAATGCGTCATTGTGACCGCCGCCGGGCGTACTTGAGTCGGTAGTCGCCGTTAGCTGCCGCTACCTGGTGCTCGTCAGACACTACCTGGCGCTATCGCTTGATGAATAAGGGCAATAGTTATTAGATCACCCCTCAGGTGTCTTTTTTCTAGACTAAATAAACCTAACTTGGACAATCTTTCCGGGTACTCTAGCCCCCGCACTCCTTTTATTAACTTTGTTGCCCTTCTTTGAACGCGCTCCAGTTCTGATATGTCCTTCTTAAGCACAGGTGCCCAGAACTGTACACAGTATTCCATATGGGGTCTGACCAGTGACTTGTACAGGGGTAAAATGATGCTCTGGTCATGAGCACCTATGCCCCTCCTGATGCACCCCATGATCCTATCATAAGACACACCCAGGGTTTAGAGGAGGAAAAAAAATACTCTGAACCAAATGGTGTGCTAAAATACCTCCTCCCAACCACACCATTACAGGCAATGATCGTCATCCCCCATTACAGGCAGTGTGCGGCATCCCTCATTACAGGCAGTGTGAGGCATCCCCCATTACAGTCAGTGAGCGGCATTTCTCATTACAGCCAGTGAGCTGCATCCCTCATTACAGCCAGTGAGCAGCATCCCTCATTACAGCCAGTGAGCTGCATCCTTCATTACAGCCAGTGAGCGGCATCCTTCATTACAGCCAGTGAGCGGCATCCTTCATTACAGCCAGTGAGCGGCATCCTTCATTACAGCCAGTGAGCGGCATCCCTCATTACAGCCAGTGAGCAGCATCCCTCATTACAGCCAGTGTGCGTCATCCTTCATTACAGGCAGTGAGCACCATTGCTCATTACAAGTGGTGAGCGGCGTCCCTCATTACAGCCAGTGAGTGGCATCCCTCATTACAGCCAGTGTGCGGCACTCCCCATTATAGCCAGTGAGAGGCATCCCTCACTACAGCCAGTGAGAGGCATCCCTTATTACAGCCAGTGTGCAGCATCCCCTCCCGAATTGCATGTGTAAGGAAAGAGTGCAATGAAGAACCAATGGCAGAAAGCAGATAAACTTACACTTGCTACCTGCCTGTCCTGCAATGCCCACTGCTACACACACACGCACACACGCACACAGAGACCCACGCGCACACACAGACACACACACAAGCTCAGACACAGAGACAGAGACACATACCTACAGGATCCGGCATCTGATTTCCTTGCTTCGTGGGTTTGTGTGGCCAAGTTACAGGCCACACCTGTGATTGGACACCGCTGGTTCATAGGCCACGTCCACCTACATGTAGGCCATGCCCCTGTACATAGGTCACGCCCACCCACCAAAGTGAAGAAGCCTGGGCTGCTGCAGAGGCCGTGGGAGCGCCTGTACTGCAAGTTTTCTTTTTGTTTGTTTTTTTACATTTGCTTCATTTGGGTGCGTCTTATGGAGCGAAAATGTGATATTTACTTTTTTTTTACCTTAATAGAAAAATTTAAACCCCATCTACAGAACTCAAAAACTCAGGCAAAGGAGATCTTGTTTCATTTTTCTTTTGCACTTTATGTGTTAGGTGAGAAATGTTTTCTAAAATCACCGGTAAGAAATCATTTGAGCGCTTCCAAAATGAGCCCCATCTTGCCAAATCGAAGTCACTAACCCTCTTAGTCATTTAAACAGTCCTAGGTCAGAGCCTGGAAGGGTTTATTCAAATCATTAACAAACAAATGATCAGACCAGTAAGCAGTCCAACAAGAGAATCACATACAGTATCTTGTGGAAAGAGGTGGGATACTGGATTACAATTCTAGGTATTTCATACGTTTTTTACATTTTTATTGACAGATCCAGAAAAGCAGGTTTATACAAAGACTCGGTGGGGTTGATTCAGCACCAGGTGTAACAAGGTTACTTTAGGTGGACAAAAAAATTGCAGTTTTCTGTTTCCATCTGGTGCTCAGTCTCCTTTTAGGCAAGTGAATACCACTTTCTACTTAAAAAAGTAGCACACTTTTTACACCTTGCACTTAATCACTCCTTTTAGAACTAGGTGTAAAAAGTGCATGTTCACAACTCTCCTTGAAGTTCTTGATGGTCCAATAAATAGTTGATTTAGGACTAATCTCACAAGAAGCAATGTCCTTGCTTATAAAGCCCTTTGATGCAAAGCAATCATGATGTACATGCATCATGAAAACCAACATTTGTTGCATGGCTGGGTGTCCCTAATGAGCCACTTCCAGGTCACTAAAATAAAGGCCATCTACTGACATTGCTAGCCTTTGGGAAAAAAAGCCACCCAAAAAGCAAGAATGTAATAGTGGTGGCTATACTATATAGTCTATGGCCCTTATTTATGAAGGAATAGCGACTGGTGAGCGTCCGGTAATGACTGGCCCCGCCACGAGAACGCCGGCTCCCCACCACAATCACACATTTATCAAGCCAATCCTGCTTAGCGACTGAGATAGCGCCATATAGCCACTCATTCATCATTATTCCAGCCTCAGCCCACAGCGCCAGCGTCGATCTTGAACAGCGACAGGTATGACCTCTCGCTACCTGGCGTGCTCCAATGCATTTCAATGGAACAATCTTTAAATATTCATAATTAATTGTTATTAATTGTTTTTTTTTTTTTTTTTAAATGTGAAAAATTCTGTGACCACTTCTGCCATGTTAGATAATTTTTTTAAGGTAAAAAAAATTTAAAATAAAAATTGTACAGAATTGATATTACAGGTCTGATATTAATGTATTCATATTCCAAAATTATTTAAAAAACTTGTTTTTTTTGGTTTCCAAAAATATGGTTGTTTGGGGGTTAAAAAACTGCTTTTAACCCATCGCCGCCAGCGCTCTGGGGTTTAAACATGCATTTCACAGCGCGAGAATTTTTTGAGCGTGATTTTTTAATGAATATGGTGGAAGCCGGTCGCTCTGACCAGTTGCTATCATGCGCTCCCATACAGCGCGAAACCTGTCAAATAGCGACTCCTCACCCAATATTCAACATTACAGCAAACCGACTGAGTCGATATCAACTACCGAACAACGGCCAAGCACAGCGACTACTAGCGGGCGGTCTGAAAATGCCGCTACAGTCGCTCAACTGTCGCTACTAGAGATGAGCGAACTTTTGAAAAATTCGATTCGACTGATTCGCCGAATTTTCCGACAAAAATAGTTTCGACCCGAATAAATTCGCGACGAATCGCTATTAAAAACGGCTATTTCTGAGCCTCCTAGAGCCTCATTAGGGTTGTAAACCATTCTGCCTTGCTGTAACACGCACAGGATGCGTGCTGGGTTAGTTAAATAATACTTTGAAGAAATATCACATGCACATCAGAGGCATCGCTAATAGAATCGCAGAGCGGCACAATTGCAGAGAGTTGAAGTGGCATCACTATGAGGGGCAGGAGCCCAAACATTGCTTTAAAGAGACACTGGAGTTGGCAGCAGCAGGAGCCCAAAAATTGGATGAATCACACCCTGGAGTTGGCAGCAGCAGGAGCCCAAACATTACTTTAAAGAGACACTGGGGTTGGCTTCAGGAGGCCAAAAATTGGATGATTCACACCCTGGAGTTGCAAGCAGCAGCAGGAGCCCAAATATTACTTTAAAGAGACACTGGAGTTGGCTTCAGGAGCCCAAAAATTGGATGAATCACACCCTGGAGTTGCAAGCAGCAGCAGGAGCCCAAATATTACTTTAAAGAGACACTGGAGTTGGCTTCAGGAGCCCAAAAATTGGATGAATCACACCCTGGAGTTGGCAGCAGCAGGAGCCCAAAGATTACTTTATAGAGACACTGGAGTTGGCTTCAGGAGCCCAAAAATTGGATGAATCACACCCTGGAGTTGGCAGCAGCAGGAGCCCAAATATTACTTTAAAGAGACACTGGGGTTGGCTTCAGGAGCCTAAAAATTGGATGATTCACACCCTGGAGTTGGCAGCAGCAGGAGCCCAAATATACACTGGAGTTGGCTTCAGGAGCCCAAAAATTGGATGAATCACACCCTGGAGTTGGCAGCAGCAGCAGCAGGAGCCCAAATATTACTTTAAAGAGACACTGGGGTTGGCTTCAGGAGGCCAAAAATTGGATGAATCACGCCCTGGAGTTGGCAGCAGCAGGAGCCCAAATATTACTTTAAAGAGACACTGGGGTTGGCTTCAGGAGCCCAAAAATTGGATGAATCACACCCTGGAGTTGGCAGCAGCAGCAGGAGCAGCCCAAATATTACTTTAAAGATACACTGGGGTTGGCTTCAGGAGGCCAAAAATTGGATGAATCACACCCTGGAGTTGGCAGCAGCAGCAGCAGGAGCCCAAACATTGGCTGAAAGAGACACTGGGGTTGGCTTCAGGAGCCCAAAAATTGGATGAATCACACCCTGGAGTTGCAAGCAGCAGCAGGAGCCCAAATATTACTTTAAAGAGACACTGGAGTTGGCTTCAGGAGCCCAAAAATTGGATGATTCACACCCTGGAGTTGGCAGCAGCAGCAGCAGGAGCCCAAATATACACTGGAGTTGGCTTCAGGAGCCCAAAAATTGGATGAATCACACCCTGGAGTTGGCAGAAGTTGGCAGCAGCAGCAGCAGGAGCCCAAACATTACTTCAAAGAGACCCTGGGGTTGGCTTCAGGAGCCCAACAATTGGATGAATCACACCCTGGAGTTGGCAGCAACAGCAGCAGGAGCCCAAATATTACTTTAAAGAGACACTGGGGTTGGCTTCAGTAGCCCAAAAATTGGATGAATCACACCCTGGAGTTGCAAGCAGCAGCAGGAGCCCAAATATTACTTTAAAGAGACACTGGGGTTGGCTTCAAGAGCCCAAAAATTGGATGAATCACACCCTGGAGTTGGCAGCAGCAGCAGCAGGAGCCCAAATATACACTGGAGTTGGCTTCAGGAGCCCAAAAATTGGATGAATCACACCCTGGAGTTGGCAGAAGTTGGCAGCAGCAGGAGCCCAAACATTACTTCAAAGAGACCCTGGGGTTGGCTTCAGGAGCCCAACAATTGGATGAATCACACCCTGGAGTTGGCAGGAGTTGACAGCAGCAGCAGCAGGAGCCCAAATATTACTTTAAAGAGACCCTGGGGTTGGCTTCAGGAGCCCAAAAATTGGATGAATCACACCCTGGAGTTGGCAGCAACAGCAGCAGGAGCCCAAATATTACTTTAAAGAGACACTGGGGTTGGCTTCAGTAGCCCAAAAATTGGATGAATCACACCCTGGAGTTGGCAGCAGCAGCAGCAGCAGCAGGAGCCCAAACATTACTTTAAAGAGACCCTGGGGTTGGCTTCAGGAGCCCAAAAATTGGATGAATCACACCCTGGAGTTGGCAGCAGCAGCAGCAGGAGCCCAAATATTACTTTAAAGAGACACTGGGGTTGGCTTTAAGAGCCCAAAAATTGGATGAATCACACCCTGGAGTTGGCAGCAGCAGGAGCCCAAATATACACTGGAGTTGGCTTCAGGAGCCCAAAAATTGGATGAATCACACCCTGGAGTTGGCAGAAGTTGGCAGCAGCAACAGCAGGAGCCCAAACATTACTTCAAAGAGACCCTGGGGTTGGCTTCAGGAGCCCAACAATTGGATGAATCACACCCTGGAGTTGGCAGGAGTTGACAGCAGCAGCAGTAGGAGCCCAAATATTACTTTAAAGAGACCCTGGTGTTGGCTCCAGGAGCCCAAAAATTGGATGAATCACACCCTGGAGTTGGCAGCAACAGCAGCAGGAGCCCAAATATTACTTTAAAGAGACACTGGGGTTGGCTTCAGGAGCCCAAAAAATGGATGAATCACACCCTGGAGTTGGCAGAAGTTGGCAGCAGCAGCAGCAGGAGCCCAAACATTACTTTAAAGAGACCCTGGGGTTGGCTTCAGGAGCCCAAAAATTGGATGAATCACACCCTGGAGTTGGCAGAAGTTGGCAGCAGCAGCAGCAGGAGCCCAAACATTACTTTAAAGAGACACTGGGGTTGGCTTCAGGAGCCCAAAAATTGGATGATTCACACCCTGGAGTTGGCAGCAGCAGCAGCAGGAGCCCAAATATACACTGGAGTTGGCTTCAGGAGCCCAAAAATTGGATGAATCACACCCTGGAGTTGGCAGCAGCAGCAGCAGGAGCCCAAATATACACTGGAGTTGGCTTCAGGAGCCCAAAAATTGGATGAATCACACCCTGGAATTGGCAGAAGTTGGCAGCAGCAGCAGGAGCCCAAAAAATGGCCTAAAGACATAAATATGTTTTGCACCATTTGGAAAGTGTAAAACGTGGCACCATGCTGAATCTAGTCGCATGCATCAGGCATTGGTGGGTGGAAATCCTGGCTGATCCATCCCTGATTCATTTTGACAAAGGTGAGTCTCTCCACATTTTTAGTTGACAGACGAGTTCTCCTCGCCGTAACTATGGCCCCCGCCGCACTAAACACCCGCTCAGATGGCACGCTACTTGCCGGGCAGGACAGCTTTTCCAGGGCAAACTCTGCTAGTTGCGGCCACAAATCAAGTTTGGCTGCCCAGAAGTCCAGCGGATCCTCAAGGTGTGTTGGCATGGTCATGTCAAAGTATGACATGACCTGCTGGTTGAGGTCCTGCTCCAGGTCTTCCTGCTGCTCATGAGTAGCCTCACTATGCGGGTGTAGAAAGCTACTCATTAGCGACAGAAGACTGAGGCTGCTGCTGATGGAGCTGCTGCTGCTGCTCCTGCCAACCCCCCCAGCGGCCATGGCAGTGGAAGGTGAGCGCAGAGGTCCCCTCGAGTCAGACCTGCGAGAGTATGGACCATGGCGCAGATAGGCATCGGCCAACTGCCTACGTAGAATGTCTTTGTAGTAGTTGAGTTTGTCCTCCCTCTCGGTGGGTTTAAAAAATGCCCCCATTTTGTGCCGGAAGCGAGGGTCCAATAAGGTGGACAGCCAGAAGTCATCCCGCCGACAGATGGAAACAATTCTGGGGTCACTACGCAAGCACGTAAGCATGCTTCGTGCCATTTGCGCAAGTGACTCGGATGGACTACCTGTCTCCATCTCCACTGCATACTGCCACGGTGTGCCCGGGTCCTCGGTCTCGCCTTCCTCAAAAACCTCTAGCTCCTCTGGCTGCTCCTGCTCCTCCTCTCCTGTCCGCTGACTAGATAAACCAGCCATTTCGCCAAGCCTAAACTGTGTTTCGCTGGGCAACTCCTCCTCCTCCTCTTCCTCCTCCTCCTCCAGTTCAGCTCCAACGGGGTTCATGTGGCCGTAAGATGTAAACGCCATGTCTCCAGTGCCCTGACCAGCCATGGTTTCCAACATGTGCTGTAGTACATGAAGCAGTGGAATCACGTCGTTCATCCCGTAATCCTGCCGACTGACAAATAAAGTGGCTTCCTCAAAGGGCCTGAGCAAACGACAGGTGTCACGTATGAGCTGCCACTGGTTGACATTGAAGTTACACAGGGGAGTCCCCCTATCTGCTTGGATCATCAGGAAATCCGTGATGGCTTTTCTCTGTTCATATAATCGGTCCAACATGTGAAGGGTGGAATTTCAACGGGTGGAAACATCGCAAATCAGACTATGTTGGGGGATACCATTCTGACGCTGTAGCTCAAGAAGGGTGTGTTTGGCGGTGTATGAGTGGCTGAAGTGCATGCAAAGTTTCCTTGAAGTTGTTAGGATGTCTTGCAGATGGGGGGAACACTTCAGAAACCGCTTGACAACCAGATTGAAGACGTGAGCCATGCAGGGGGCATGGGTCAGGCTTCCTTGGTGCAGCGCAGACAAAATGTTCTTCCCATTGTCGGTAACCATGATTCCCATTTTAAGTTTTCTTGGAGTAAGCCATGTTTGGATTTCCTGATGAATACATTTAAGCAGTTCCTCCCCTGTGTGACTCCGTTCGCCAAGACAAACCATGTGAAGCACTGCGTGACACCTCCGTGCCCTGCACACATGGTAGACTGGAGGGGCACTGAGACTTGAGCCTACAGTGGAGGGTGAGGAGATGGCGGAGGATGAGGAGGCCGAGTAGCACAGTGTCACAGGCCCAACGCGCAGGGAGCGCGGAGGCCGAAGCGGCGTGACCTGTCCAAGTTGCTGCTGCTGCTGCAAAGGGACCACATTCACCCAGTGGGCCGTAAACGACATGTACTGTCCCTGACCGTAGTTACAGCTCCAGATGTCGGCGCTGCCATGCACTTTGCTACACACCGACAGGCTCAAGGACTGGCCCACCTTCTGTTCAACAAAAGTGTGCAGCGCTGGTACTGCCTTCTTGGCAAAGAAATGACGGCTTGGGACTCTCCACCTCGGCTCGGCACAAGCCATCAGTTCTCTGAAAGGTGCAGATTCCACCACCTGAAAAGGGAGCGACTGCAGCACCAGCAACTTGGACAGGAGCACATTCAGCTTCTGCGCCGTAGGATGAGTGGGCGCATACTGCTGTCTCTTGGACATGGCTTCGCTGATGGATTGCTGGCGGGATGCATGACTTGGAGGAGGAGGAGCAGAAGCGACAGAGGATGGGTATGACGCACAGCTGCCTTCGGCTGAGGTGCTGGAGCCTTGGCTGGCAGAAATTGGGAGCTCACTTGGTGAGGAAGCAGACTGGACCACCCCTTGGGAGCCTCGGTTCTCCCAGGTCGCTTTATGGTGACGCATCATATGTTGACGCAGGGCCGTGGTGCCAACATTTGGACCCTGGCCACGCTTCACCTTTTGCCTACATATCTTGCATGTGGCCATGTTACCCTCCTGCAGATGCTTCAGGAAAAACTGCCACACTGCCGAGTAGCTACTTTTCCCACCCCCTGGCCTCACTGATTCACTGCTGCTGTTGCCAACTCCAGGAACCCCTGCTCCACTACCTCCCAATAAGGTAGACTACCGCACAGCAGGTGCTCTACCCCGGCCCCGGCCGGCTCCAGCCTTTGGAATTGTGCCCCCATGCTGACTGCTACCACCTTGCTGCCTCAGCTGCTGACTCCGGGGCAACCTGCGCCCCTCTTCTCCTGATGATGACGATGAAGCCCCTTCATCACCCGGCTCCCAAGTGCGATCGGCTTCATCGTCATCATCATTATCACCGAGTTGTGGCTGTACGTCACTGATGTTCGTGGATTCGTCAACAGTGTCTGGCGCAGGAGCTGGAACGCTCGCAGCACCCACGACACTGTCCACATCACTATTTGTCTGCCTAGCTAAAGAAGCCACCTCCATTTCTTGGCTGGGCAGTAGCTGCTGACTGTCCTCCTGTATCTGATCGTCCTCCTCACTAAAGAGTGGAGCTGAACCCAAAGCATAGGATACGTCACTGGGGGAGGGAACGGCGTAGGACAGAGGCAATGGGAGGACAGGGACTGCTCTCGGGGCATGCCAACTCAGGGTTATGTCAGAGGAACCTACCGACCCTAGACTGGGAGTCTCAGACGTAAGTTGTGATGATGTTGTTGATGAGCGCGTCAACCAATCTACCACGGCAGATGCGTTACTGGTGGAGACCCGACCGCTAGCAGATACTGGCAGATTAGGTCTCTCAGCGTGACTCCTGCTGCTACTGGCCCCCAGTCTGATGCGAGCTCTGCCTGCGGAATCTTGGCCTCTGCCACTCCTCTTTTCACTTCCAGGCACTTGTCTGCCCGACATAGTCTAACTGGCGTGGTAGTAGGTGATATTTTAAGATCCCCCGGGCAGCGGTGGGTCTATATGAAACAGAATATAATGCACACCAAAAGTGAGCAGTAACACTCAGCCTCCAACAGGCCTGCTTAGTGTAAATAAGAGAGCTGCTTAGTGTAAATAAAGAGGGGTATGCTATGTTACAGAATGGGATGCCCCAACAGCCAGCAGTGCACCTGTGAGCAGTACTACTATGCACAGCAAAAGTGTCTTTATCAGGCCTAATTTCAATTAGAATAAGTGCAAATGGTTATATGGTCTTAAATAGAGGCTGGTGTAGTCACAGAATGGGATGCCACAACAGGAGTGCACCTGGGACCAGTAGTAGCATGCACAGCAAAAATGTCTTTATCAGGCCTAATTTCAATTATAATAGGTGCAAATGGTTATATGGTCTTAAATAGAGGCTGGTGTAGTCACAGAATGGGATGCCCCAACAGGAGTGCACCTGGCAGGCAGCAGTAAGAATATGCACAGCAAAAGTGTCTTTATCAGGCCTAATTTCAATTAGAATAAGTGCAAATGGTTATGTTCTTAAATAGAGGCTGGTGTAGTCACAGAATGGGATGCCACAACAGGAGTGCACCTGGCAGGGACCAGTAGTGCTATGCACAGCAAAAGTGTCTTTATCAGGCCTAATTTCAATTAGAATAAGTGCAAATGGTTATATGGTCTTAAATAGAGGCTGGTGTAGTCACAGAATGGGATGCCACAACCGGAGTGCACCTGGGACCAGTAGTAGCATGCACAGCAAAAGAGTCTTTATCAGGCCTAATTTCAATTAGAATAAGTGCAAATGGTTATGTTCTTAAATAGAGGCTAGTGTAGTCACAGAATGGGATGCCACAACAGGAGTGCACCTGGCAGGCAGCAGTAAGAATATGCACAGCAAAAGTGTCTTTATCAGGCCTAATTTCAATTAGAATAAGTGCAAATGGTTATATGGTCTTAAATAGAGGCTGCTGTAGTCACAGAATGGGATGCCCCAAACAGGAGTGCACCTGGCAGGGACCAGTAGTGCTATGCACAGCAAAAGTGTCTTTATCAGGCCTAATTTCAATTATAATAGGTGCACATGGTTATATGGTCTTAAATAGAGGCTGGTGTAGTCACAGAATGAGATGCCCCAACAGGAGTGCACCTGGCAGGCAGCAGTAAGAATATGCACAGCAAAAGTGTCTTTATCAGGCCTAATTTCAATTGGAATAAGTGCAAATGGTTATGTTCTTAAATAGAGGCTGGTGTAGTCACAGAATGGGATGCCACAGCAGGAGTGCACCTGGGACCAGTAGTAGCATGCACAGCAAAAGTGTCTTTATCAGGCCTAATTTCAATTAGAATAAGTGCAAATGGTTATATGGTCTTAAATAGAGGCTGCTGTAGTCACAGAATGGGATGCCCCAAACAGGAGTGCACCTGGCAGGGACCAGTAGTGCTATGCACAGCAAAAGTGTCTTTATCAGGCCTAATTTCAATTATAATAGGTGCACATGGTTATATGGTCTTAAATAGAGGCTGGTGTAGTCACAGAATTGGATGCTCCAACAGGAGTGCACCTGGCAGGCAGCAGTAAGAATATGCACAGCAAAAGTGTCTTTATCAGGCCTAATTTCAATTAGAATAAGTGCAAATGGTTATGTTCTTAAATAGAGGCTGGTGTAGTCACAGAATGGGATGCCACAACAGGAGTGCACCTGGGACCAGTAGTAGCATGCACAGCAAAAGTGTCTTTATCAGGCCTAATTTCAATTATAATAAGTGCAAATGGTTATATGGTGTTAAACAGAGGCTGCTGTAGTCACAGAATGGGATGCCCTAAAAACCAGCAGTAAGTACACCTGGCAGGGTCCAGTAGTGCTATGAACAGCAAAAGTGTCTTTATCAGGCCTAATTTCAATTATAATAAGTGCAAATGGTTATATGGTCTTAAACAGAGGCTGCTGTAGTCACAGAATGGGATGCCCTAAAAACCAGCAGTAAGTACACCTGGCAGGGTCCAGTAGTGCTATGCACAGCAAAAGTGTCTTTATCAGGCCTAATTTCAATTATAATAAGTGCAAATGGTTATATGGTGTTAAACAGAGGCTGCTGTAGTCACAGAATGGGATGCCCTAAAAACCCAGCAGTGAACCTGGGACAAGTAGTGCTATGCACAGCAAAAGTGTCTTTATCAGGCCTAATTTCAATTAGAATAAGTGCAAATGGTTATATGGTGTTAAACAGAGGCTGCTGTAGTCACAGAATGGGATGCCCTAAAAACCCAGCAGTGAACCTGGGACAAGTAGTGCTATGCACAGCAAAAGTGTCTTTATCAGGCCTAATTTCAATTATAATAAGTGCAAATGGTTATATGGTCTTAAACAGAGGCTGCTGTAGTCACAGAATGGGATGCCCTAAAAACCCAGCAGTGAACCTGGGACAAGTAGTGCTATGAACAGCAAAAGTGTCTTTATCAGGCCTAATTTCAATTATAATAAGTGCAAATGGTTATATGGTGTTAAACAGAGGCTGCTGTAGTCACAGAATGGGATGCCCTAAAAACCAGCAGTAAGTACACCTGGCAGGGTCCAGTAGTGCTATGAACAGCAAAAGTGTCTTTATCAGGCCTAATTTCAATTATAATAAGTGCAAATGGTTATATGGTCTTAAACAGAGGCTGTTGTAGTCACAGAATGGGATGCCCTAAAAACCAGCAGTAAGTACACCTGGCAGGGTCCAGTAGTGCTATGAACAGCAAAAGTGTCTTTATCAGGCCTAATTTCAATTATAATAAGTGCAAATGGTTATATGGTGTTAAACAGAGGCTGCTGTAGTCACAGAATGGGATGCCCTAAAACCCCAGCAGTGAACCTGGGACAAGTAGTGCTATGAACAGCAAAATTGTCTTTATCAGGCCTAATTTCAATTATAATAAGTGCAAATGGTTATATGGTGTTAAACAGAGGCTGCTGTAGTCACAGAATGGGATGCACTAAAAACCAGCAGTAAGTACACCTGGCAGGGTCCAGTAGTGCTATGAACAGCAAAAGTGTATTTATCAGGCCTAATTTCAATTAAAATAAGTGCAAATGGTTATAGGGTGTTAAACAGAGGCTGCTGTAGTCACAGAATGGGATGCCCTAAAAACCCAGCAGTGAACCTGGGACAAGTAGTGCTATGCACAGCAAAAGTGTCTTTATCAGGCCTAATTTCAATTAGAATAAGTGCAAATGGTTATATGGTGTTAAACAGAGGCTGCTGTAGTCACAGAATGGGATGCCCTAAAAACCCAGCAGTGAACCTGGGACAAGTAGTGCTATGCACTGCAAAAGTGTCTTTATCAGGCCTAATTTCAATTATAATAAGTGCAAATGGTTATATGGTCTTAAACAGAGGCTGCTGTAGTCACAGAATGGGATGCCCTAAAAACCCAGCAGTGAACCTGGGACAAGTAGTGCTATGCACAGCAAAAGTGTCTTTATCAGGCCTAATTTCAATTAGAATAAGTGCAAATGGTTATATGGTGTTAAACAGAGGCTGCTGTAGTCACAGAATGGGATGCCCTAAAAACCCAGCAGTGAACCTGGGACAAGTAGTGCTATGCACAGCAAAAGTGTCTTTATCAGGCCTAATTTCAATTAGAAAAAGTGCAAATCGTTATATGGTCTTAAACAGAGGCTGCTGTAGTCACAGAATGGGATGCCGTAAAAACCAGCAGTAAGTACACCTGGCAGGGTCCAGTAGTGCTATGAACAGCAAAAGTGTCTTTATCAGGCCTAATTTCAATTATAATAAGTGCAAATGGTTATATGGTTTTAAACAGAGGCTGCTGTAGTCACAGAATGGGATGCCCTAAAAACCCAGCAGTGAACCTGGGACAAGTAGTGCTATGAACAGCAAAATTGTCTTTATCAGGCCTAATTTCAATTATAATAAGTGCAAATGGTTATATGGTGTTAAACAGAGGCTGCTGTAGTCACAGAATGGGATGCCCTAAAAACCAGCAGTAAGTACACCTGGCAGGGTCCAGTAGTGCTATGAACAGCAAAAGTGTCTTTATCAGGCCTAATTTCAATTATAATAAGTGCAAATGGTTATATGGTCTTAAACAGAGGCTGCTGTAGTCACAGAATGGGATGCCCTAAAAACCAGCAGTAAGTACACCTGGCAGGGTCCAGTAGTGCTATGAACAGCAAAAGTGTCTTTATCAGGCCTAATTTCAATTATAATAAGTGCAAATGGTTATATGGTCTTAAACAGAGGCTGCTGTAGTCACAGAATGGGATGCCCTAAAAACCCAGCAGTGAACCTGGGACAAGTAGTGCTATGCACAGCAAAAGTGTCTTTATCAGGCCTAATTTCAATTATAATAAGTGCAAATGGTTATATGGTGTTAAACAGAGGCTGCTGTAGTCACAGAATGGGATGCCCTAAAAACCCAGCAGTGAACCTGGGACAAGTAGTGCTATGCACAGCAAAAGTGTCTTTATCAGGCCTAATTTCAATTATAATAAGTGCAAATGGTTATATGGTGTTAAACAGAGGCTGCTGTAGTCACAGAATGGGATGCCTAAAAACCCAGCAGTGAACCTGGGACAAGTAGTGCTATGCACAGCAAAAGTGTCTTTATCAGGCCTAATTTCAATTATAATAAGTGCAAATGGTTATATGGTCTTAAACAGAGGCTGCTGTAGTCACAGAATGGGATGCCCTAAAAACCAGCAGTAAGTACACCTGGCAGGGTCCAGTAGTGCTATGCACAGCAAAAGTGTCTTTATCAGGCCTAATTTCAATTAGAATAAGTGCAAATGGTTATATGGTGTTAAACAGAGGCTGCTGTAGTCACAGAATGGGATGCCCTAAAAACCCATCAGTGAACCTGGGACAAGTAGTGCTATGCACAGCAAAAGTGTCTTTATCAGGCCTAATTTCAATTAGAATAAGTGCAAATGGTTATATGGTCTTAAACAGAGGCTGCTGTAGTCACAGAATGGGATGCCCTAAAAACCAGCAGTAAGTACACCTGGCAGGGTCCAGTAGTGCTATGAACAGCAAAAGTGTCTTTATCAGGCCTAATTTCAAGTATAATAAGTGCAAATGGTTATATGGTCTTAAACAGAGGCTGCTGTAGTCACAGAATGGTATGCCCTAAAAACCAGCAGTAAGTACACCTGGCAGGGTCCAGTAGTGCTATGCACAGCAAAAGTGTCTTTATCAGGCCTGATTTCAATTATAATAAGTGCAAATGGTTATATGGTGTTAAACAGAGGCTGCTGTAGTCACAGAATGGGATGCCCTAAAAACCCAGCAGTGAACCTGGGACAAGTAGTGCTATGCACAGCAAAAGTGTCTTTATCAGGCCTAATTTCAATTAGAATAAGTGCAAATGGTTATATGGTCTTAAACAGAGGCTGCTGTAGTCACAGAATGGGATGCCCTAAAAACCAGCAGTAAGTACACCTGGCAGGGTCCAGTAGTGCTATGAACAGCAAAAGTGTCTTTATCAGGCCTAATTTCAATTATAATAAGTGCAAATGGTTATATGGTCTTAAACAGAGGCTGCTGTAGTCACAGAATGGGATGCCCTAAAAACCAGCAGTAAGTACACCTGGCAGGGTCCAGTAGTGCTATGAACAGCAAAAGTGTCTTTATCAGGCCTAATTTCAATTAGAATAAGTGCAAATGGTTATATGGTCTTAAACAGAGGCTGCTGTAGTCACAGAATGGGATGCCCTAAAAACCCAGCAGTGAACCTGGGACAAGTAGTGCTATGCACAGCAAAAGTGTCTTTATCAGGCCTAATTTCAATTATAATAAGTGCAAATGGTTATATGGTGTTAAACAGAGGCTGCTGTAGTCACAGAATGGGATGCCCTAAAAACCCAGCAGTGAACCTGGGACAAGTAGTGCTATGCACAGCAAAAGTGTCTTTATCAGGCCTAATTTCAATTAGAATAAGTGCAAATGGTTATATGGTCTTAAAAAGAGGCTGCTGTAGTCACAGAATGGGATGCCCTAAAAACCCAGCAGTGAACCTGGGACAAGTAGTGCTATGCACAGCAAAAGTGTCTTTATCAGGCCTAATTTCAATTAGAATAAGTGCAAATGGTTATATGGTCTTAAACAGAGGCTGCTGTAGTCACAGAATGGGATGCCCTAAAAACCAGCAGTAAGTACACCTGGCAGGGTCCAGTAGTGCTATGAACAGCAAAAGTGTCTTTATCAGGCCTAATTTCAATTAGAATAAGTGCAAATTGTTATATGGTCTTAAATAGAGGCTGGTGTAGTCACAGAATGGGATGCCCTAAAAACCAGCAGTAAGTACACCTTGCAGGGTCCAGTAGTGCTATGAACAGCAAAGGTGTCTTTATCAGGCCTAATTTCAATTATAATAAGTGCAAATGGTTATATGGTGTTAAACAGAGGCTGCTGTAGTCACAGAATGGGATGCCCTAAAAACCCAGCAGTGAACCTGGGACAAGTAGTGCTATGAACAGCAAAATTGTCTTTATCAGGCCTAATTTCAATTATAATAAGTGCAAATGGTTATATGGTGTTAAACAGAGGCTGCTGTAGTCACAGAATGGGATGCCCTAAAAACCAGCAATAAGTACACCTGGCAGGGTCCAGTAGTGCTATGAACAGCAAAAGTGTCTTTATCAGGCCTAATTTCAATTATAATAAGTGCAAATGGTTATATGGTGTTAAACAGAGGCTGCTGTAGTCACAGAATGGGATGCCCTAAAAACCCAGCAGGGAACCTGGGACAAGTAGTGCTATGCACAGCAAAAGTGTATTTATCAGGCCTAATTTCAATTATAATAAGTGCAAATGGTTATATGGTCTTAAACAGAGGCTGCTGTAGTCACAGAATGGGATGCCCTAAAAACCCAGCAGTGAACCTGGGACAAGTAGTGCTATGCACAGCAAAAGTGTCTTTATCAGGCCTAATTTCAATTAGAATAAGTGCAAATGGTTATATGGTCTTAAACAGAGGCTGCTGTAGTCACAGAATGGGATGCCCTAAAAACCCAGCAGTGAACCTGGGACAAGTAGTGCTATGCACAGCAAAAGTGTCTTTATCAGGCCTAATTTCAATTAGAATAAGTGCAAATGGTTATATGGTCTTAAACAGAGGCTGCTGTAGTCACAGAATGGGATGCCCTAAAAACCCAGCAGTGAACCTGTAAAAAGTAGTGCTATGCACAGCAAAGGTTTCTTTATCAGGCCTAATTTCAATTAGAATAAGTGCAAATGGTTATATGGTCTTAACCAGAGGCTGCTGTAGTCACAGAATGGGATGCCCTAAAAACCAGCAGTAAGTACACCTGGCAGGGTCCAGTAGTGCTATGAACAGCAAAAGTGTCTTTATCAGGCCTAATTTCAATTATAATAAGTGCAAATGGTTATATGGTGTTAAACAGAGGCTGTTGTAGTCACAGAATGGGATGCCCTAAAAACCCAGCAGTGAACCTGGGACAAGTAGTGCTATGAACAGCAAAATTGTCTTTATCAGGCCTAATTTCAATTAGAATAAGTGCAAATGGTTATATGGTGTTAAACAGAAGCTGCTGTAGTCACAGAATGGGATGTCCTAAAAACCAGAAGTAAGTACACCTGGCAGGGTCCAGTAGTGCTATGAACAGCAAAAGTGTCTTTATCAGGCCTAATTTCAATTATAATAAGTGCAAATGGTTATATGGTCTTAAACAGAGGCTGCTGTAGTCACAGAATGGGATGCCCTAAAAACCAGCAGTAAGTACACCTGGCAGGGTCCAGTAGTGCTATGAACAGCAAAGGTGTCTTTATCAGGCCTAATTTCAATTATAATAAGTGCAAATGGTTATATGGTGTTAAACAGAGGCTGCTGTAGTCACAGAATGGGATGCCCTAAAAACCCAGCAGTGAACCTGGGACAAGTAGTGCTATGAACAGCAAAATTGTCTTTATCAGGCCTAATTTCAATTATAATAAGTGCAAATGGTTATATGGTGTTAAACAGAGGCTGCTGTAGTCACAGAATGGGATGCCCTAAAAACCCAGCAGTGAACCTGGGACAAGTAGTGCTATGCACAGCAAAAGTGTCTTTATCAGGCCTAATTTCAATTAGAATAAGTGCAAATGGTTATATGGTCTTAAACAGAGGCTGCTGTAGTCACAGAATGGGATGCCCTAAAAACCCAGCAGTGAACCTGGGACAAGTAGTGCTATGCACAGCAAAAGTGTCTTTATCAGGCCTAATTTCAATTAGAATAAGTGCAAATGGTTATATGGTCTTAAACAGAGGCTGCTGTAGTCACAGAATGGGATGCCCTAAAAACCCAGCAGTGAACCTGGGACAAGTAGTGCTATGCACAGCAAAAGTGTCTTTATCAGGCCTAATTTCAATTAGAATAAGTGCAAATGGTTATATGGTCTTAAACAGAGGCTGCTGTAGTCACAGAATGGGATGCCCTAAAAACCCAGCAGTGAACCTGTAACAAGTAGTGCTATGCACAGCAAAAGTTTCTTTATCAGGCCTAATTTCAATTAGAATAAGTGCAAATGGTTATATGGTCTTAACCAGAGGCTGCTGTAGTCACAAAATGGGATGCCCTAAAAACCAGCAGTAAGTACACCTGGCAGGGTCCAGTAGTGCTATGAACAGCAAAATTGTCTTTATCAGGCCTAATTTCAATTAGAATAAGTGCAAATGGTTATATGGTGTTAAACAGAAGCTGCTGTAGTCACAGAATGGGATGCCCTAAAAACCAGAAGTAAGTACACCTGGCAGGGTCCAGTAGTGCTATGAACAGCAAAAGTGTCTTTATCAGGCCTAATTTCAATTATAATAAGTGCAAATGGTTATATGGTCTTAAACAGAGGCTGCTGTAGTCACAGAATGGGATGACCTAAAAACCCAGCAGTGAACCTGGGACAAGTAGTGCTATGAACAGCAAAAGTGTCTTTATCAGGCCTAATTTCAATTATAATAAGTGCAAATGGTTATATGGTGTTAAACAGAGGCTGCTGTAGTCACAGAATGGGATGCCCTAAAAACCCAGCAGTGAACCTGGGACAAGTAGTGCTATGCACAGCAAAAGAGTCTTTATCAGGCCTAATTTCAATTAGAATAAGTGCAAATGGTTATATGGTCTTAAACAGAGGCTGCTGTAGTCACAGAATGGGATGCCCTAAAAACCCAGCAGTAAGTACACCTGGCAGGGTCCAGTAGTGCTATGCACAGCAAAAGTGTCTTTATCAGGCCTAATTTCAATTATAATAAGTGCAAATGGTTATATGGTGTTAAACAGAGGCTGCTGTAGTCACAGAATGGGATGCCCTAAAAACCCAGCAGTAAGTACACCTGGCAGGGTCCAGTAGTGCTATGCACAGCAAAAGTGTCTTTATCAGGCCTAATTTCAATTATAATAAGTGCAAATGGTTATATGGTGTTAAACAGAGGCTGCTGTAGTCACAGAATGGGATGCCCTAAAAACCCAGCAGTGAACCTGGGACAAGTAGTGCTATGCATAGCAAAAGTGTCTTTATCAGGCCTAATTTCAATTAGAAAAAGTGCAAATGGTTATATGGTCTTAAACAGAGGCTGCTGTAGTCACAGAATGGGATGCCCTAAAAACCAGCAGTAAGTACACCTGGCAGGGTCCAGTAGTGCTATGAACAGCAAAAGTGTCTTTATCAGGCCTAATTTCAATTATAATAAGTGCAAATGGTTATATGGTGTTAAACAGAGGCTGCTGTAGTCACAGAATGGGATGCCCTAAAAACCCAGCAGTGAACCTGGGACAAGTAGTGCTATGAACAGCAAAATTGTCTATATCAGGCCTAATTTCAATTATAATAAGTGCAAATGGTTATATGGTGTTAAACAGAGGCTGCTGTAGTCACAGAATGGGATGCCCTAAAAACCAGCAGTAAGTACACCTGGCAGGGTCCAGTAGTGCTATGAACAGCAAAAGTGTCTTTATCAGGCCTAATTTCAATTATAATAAGTGCAAATGGTTATATGGTCTTAAACAGAGGCTGCTGTAGTCACAGAATGGGATGCCCTAAAAACCAGCAGTAAGTACACCTGGCAGGGTCCAGTAGTGCTATGAACAGCAAAAGTGTCTTTATCAGGCCTAATTTCAATTATAATAAGTGCAAATGGTTATATGGTCTTAAACAGAGGCTGCTGTAGTCACAGAATGGGATGCCCTAAAAACCCAGCAGTGAACCTGGGACAAGTAGTGCTATGCACAGCAAAAGTGTCTTTATCAGGCCTAATTTCAATTATAATAAGTGCAAATGGTTATATGGTGTTAAACAGAGGCTGCTGTAGTCACAGAATGGGATGCCCTAAAAACCCAGCAGTGAACCTGGGACAAGTAGTGCTATGCACAGCAAAAGTGTCTTTATCAGGCCTAATTTCAATTAGAATAAGTGCAAATGGTTATATGGTCTTAAACAGAGGCTGCTGTAGTCACAGAATGGGATGCCCTAAAAACCAGCAGTAAGTACACCTGGCAGGGTCCAGTAGTGCTATGAACAGCAAAAGTGTCTTTATCAGGCCTAATTTCAATTATAATAAGTGCAAATGGTTATATGGTCTTAAACAGAGGCTGCTGTAGTCACAGAATGGGATGCCCTAAAAACCAGCAGTAAGTACACCTGGCAGGGTCCAGTAGTGCTATGAACAGCAAAAGTGTCTTTATCAGGCCTAATTTCAATTATAATAAGTGCAAATGGTTATATGGTCTTAAACAGAGGCTGCTGTAGTCACAGAATGGGATGCCCTAAAAACCCAGCAGTGAACCTGGGACAAGTAGTGCTATGCACAGCAAAAGTGTCTTTATCAGGCCTAATTTCAATTATAATAAGTGCAAATGGTTATATGGTGTTAAACAGAGGCTGCTGTAGTCACAGAATGGGATGCCCTAAAAACCCAGCAGTGAACCTGGGACAAGTAGTGCTATGCACAGCAAAAGTGTCTTTATCAGGCCTAATTTCAATTAGAATAAGTGCAAATGGTTATATGGTCTTAAACAGAGGCTGCTGTAGTCACAGAATGGGATGCCCTAAAAACCCAGCAGTGAACCTGGGACAAGTAGTGCTATGCACAGCAAAAGTGTCTTTATCAGGCCTAATTTCAATTAGAATAAGTGCAAATGGTTATATGGTCTTAAACAGAGGCTGCTGTAGTCACAGAATGGGATGCCCTAAAAACCAGCAGTAAGTACACCTGGCAGGGTCCAGTAGTGCTATGAACAGCAAAAGTGTCTTTATCAGGCCTAATTTCAATTAGAATAAGTGCAAATTGTTATATGGTCTTAAATAGAGGCTGGTGTAGTCACAGAATGGGATGCCTCACAGCAGACTTAAGATCAGTTCAGTATATATGCACAGTTAGTTAGTATAAGCAGCCTGAAAACGCTAACAAAGCCAGTCAGCCAGCTAGTAACACTCAGGCTGGATGAAAAAAAAAAAAAATCTCCCTGTGACAGCCTCCGATTTTTCCTACCTTTCCCTGTTTTTCGCAGACTTTCTGTCTGTCTCCTGTCTGTCTCCTGCCTGTCTCCAGCCTGTCCCTGTCTGTCCCTGCCTGTCTAACTGCCTCTCTCCCTCACTACAACGTTCTGTCTCTCACGAATGCAATAGAGAAATGAGGAAGGAAAAGCAAGATAGCCGACTTAAATAGTGCTGTGACGTCACCGGGCTTGCTGGCTGCTGATAGGCTGCATGTGACTGCCCCAGCTTGCACTGGCGCGGGATAGATGTCCAGACATGTCCCGTCCACCATCTTAGAATGCCTGTAAATGTAAATGAATGGATGTTAAAGGAAAACTTCGAGCGATCGAATCGCGGGGAAATTCGGATTCGATCCGAATCGAATTTTTCCTGAAATTCGGATCGAATCCGGGTTCGTCCGGATCGATTCGCTCATCCCTAGTCGCTACCTGCCGCTATTAATGAATCGGCCTCCCCATTGAGGACTGTTATATCAGCTGAGAGGATCATTAGGGCCCCGCACTCAACACTGCAGTCCCTTTATGAAAAGTACACACTATCGAAAGCAAGGAATATCCTCTCTGGCTCCACACATACTAGTCACCCTCTTTTCACTCCCCTTTAGTCTGGACAAAGTTTCAGGGTTCAAAGTATAGGACATCCAGGTTCAAAAATAGCTATTTTCCAACAGCCATTGGCCTACTGAACATAGCTGATGCTAGGGGAGGTGGTCCTCGCACTTATCATCCCATTAACTTAATTATGTAATGCATATAAATAGAGTACATCCAGTATTACCTTGCTGGATGTATACATGTGTATTACAATTTCTGTAAATGATATATAGGTAGATCGTATTCTGCTAATTTAATTTGAAAGTATTCATGTTATGTTTATAATATATGTTGTGTTATATTATAGTATGCTATATGTAGCTACCCTCTAGTTGCTCCTCTTTTTTAAAGTGGACCAACATCCTCCCATGATCGGCCCGGGAATCTATAAGATTCCCAGACCGATCAGCTCCCTGACTGCGGGGCACCCCGATCCCCCAGAAACCCGTAAATCCCTACCTGCTCCTCGATCCCGCGCGTCCCTCTAGCAGGACGCGCACCCGCGCCGGCCGTTTGTGAATGGCCGGCGCGCGCCCTGTAAGAGTGATGCGCGGGAGGCGGCGCTGGGCGCGCTCTCTTGTCCGTCACTGCCTCCCGCTTTTCCGCCGGCAGGGATTGGCTGCAGCGGTCACGAGGGAGAGGTGAGTTTTTGGGGCTTTCTAGGGAGGTTTCACACAGCTGGGCACCCCCAATCGGGGTGCCCCACCGAAGTGGACCAAAACCCAGGATAGTCAAAATCCTGGGTGTTGGTCCACTTTAAGGAGATTTTTGTGAGGCCAGCAGCTATTGTATATTTGAAGCAGGCTTAGGTTTAAAAAGCAGGGGCTGGAAAGGATCTTAGGGTCTCTAAACATAACAGAAACACATACCTTCCAACTTTTCACACTGGGAAAGAGGGACAGTTGTTAAATTAAGCCATGCCCCCCACTGAGGGATGGATAAGAGTTTTTACAGTTACAACAATATAATCACTCCGAATAGGCAAATGAATCAATTACTGATGCAAATCAGCATATTAAACCTCAAATGAGAACAAGGGACAGGGGGGCCATGGACTCAAAAGAGGGACAGTCCCTCCAAATGAGGGACAGTTGGGAGGTATGAAAACAGAAAAATGGTGGGTTTAGGAAGTTTATAGTGATTATAGCTCTAGAAGGAATTATTGCTAGTTTCCTTTAATGAAATGAGTTTCGGCTTCTCCATTGTCACAGCCAGTGACACAGCCGGGGCATATAAATCTAGGTACATTGCCCCAGCTTGTACTCATGTCCTTGGGTGGCAACCTCAAATTAGACCACACACAGACAAATACTACAAACCAAGCAGGCTCCGGAACCACAGAGACTCAGCTTGTGTGAATGAGCTGGACCCAAATTGCTCTAAATTATAGGGCGCCAAAGAGGTTTGCTCAGTGATATAGTCATGAGTGTGGGATTCTAGGTTTATTCTAGGCTTTTGTTGTTTGTTTTACCAATGTTTAATCATTCATATAATAATCATAATTATGTTAAATTAAGGGCCTTATTCATGAAGGGATAGCGTCAGGTAGCGACTGGTGAATGCCGGACACGGAACGCAATTACACATTTATCAAGCAGAATCTGTTTAGCGACTGGGATAGCGCCATGTAGCGTCTGATTCATCATTTTCCCAGCCTCAGCGAACAGCGCCGGCGTTCAGCCTTGCACAGCGCCAGGTATGACCTCTCGCTACCTGTCGCTCTGCAATACATTTCAATGGACGATCCTTTCCTTCTCTTTAAACTGTGTGTTTTTTTTTTTAATCTCAAATAATTCTGTGACCTCTCCTGGCATTGAATAAGCAGTTTTTTCATTTTATATATATTTCTTTAGAAATGACATTACAGGTCTGCCATTAAAGTGTTCATGTTACAATGTTGCTACAATGTAATTCCATATGTTTTCGCTTTGTTACTAGTGGATAGATGCTGAAAAACAGACTTTAAACACACCGCCTCCTGCGCTCTGGGCTTTAAACAAGCATTTTTCAGCGCCAGAGATTTCTGAGGCTGTTTTTTTGCTGAATATGGTGTGAGTCGGTCGCTATGAGAAGTCGCTACCATGCGCTCCTCACAATGTATTCAACATTACTGGACAGCGACTGAGTCGCTATGAAGTAGCGACCCACGGCTGAGCACAGTGACTACTAGCGGGCGCTCTGAAAATGCCTGCTACAGACGCTCATCTGTCGCTACCTGGCGTTAGTGATGAATCAGCCTGCCCATAGATGTCCTTATGGTGATCCATACCCACAACCCATTGTTGGACCTTGCCACACTGTCAGACAGCCTGCAAAGATTGTCAGATCGCATGGATCCCCTCTAATCTGGATGCAGTTGCAATCACTCATACTACTCTCACCAAAGTCACTAATGATCCATCAACTGCAAAATTCAAAAGGTCGTTATTTCATTCTCATTCTTCTCAACCTATCCTCCTCCTGTCCTCTGGTCACTTGCATTCACTGTTTCCTACAGGACTTCTTACATGCCTCTCTACTACTCTGCAATCCCCCCCCCCCCCGATCAACTGGACACTCCGCAACACTCCAAGCTTCAAAAGTGCCCTCGAAATTCCCCTCTTCAGACGAACATTTAATTCGTTTTAAGTGACTCCTTAAAGTGGACCAACACCCACCGGTGATCGGCCCGGGAATCTATAAGATTCCCGGGCCGATCACCTCCCTCCCCGTGGGACATCCCGAACCCCCCCAAACACCCCAAACTCCTTACCTTACCTCCCTCCTTACCTCCCTCGCGCCCCTCTAGACGTGCGCGCGCCCGCGCCGGCTGTCTGTGAATGGCCGGCGCGGGCACGTGTGCGTCAAGAGGGACGCGCGGGAGGCGGCGGCGGAGGAGCCGCTTGTCCGCGGCTTGTCCGTCGGCACGGGGAGAGGTGAGTTCGGGGGGTTCGGGGGGGTTTCACACACCGAAGTGGACCAAGACCCAGGATAGTCAAAATCCTGGGTGTTGGTCCACTTTAAACCCTCCACTGGAAACACACAATCAAACTCAATACCTACCACTTGTGATTCACCAGTTTTTTTCTATACCCCTTATCCTCTAGACCAGGGGTTCCCAACCTTTTTTTGATCAAATACCACTTTCCATTTTCTGATTATATCAGGTACCACCTGGGTGGTTTGTGAGAGTTGTCAGTCTAAAACTGTAATCAAAGTATACTGGAATTATTCCCTATTGCAACCTTAGAAACACTTTTAATGCTGTCCTAAATTCGTTAAACTGTTTTTTTAACAAACCCCTTGCTACCCCCCTATCCAGACATTATGTACTCACTGAATAAAATGCATGTCCAGCATATAAATATACGAGAAACAGATTTAGACGCCCTGATCAGTTCTAAGCATATTCGAGTATGCCATATATGGGACAACAAACAAGGCAAATCTCGCTAAAAACTGCCAAATACAGCTATCTGGCACTGAAAGAAAATCAAATATGAAGCTATATTAGAACCCTAAGCTGTCACGAGCCCTGTACAGAACCCTGGACACTCACCTGTCCTTCGGTCCCACGTCGGCGGCTCCCGCTCGGCCAGCGTGCGGGCTGGGCGGCGTCTCTGCCAGGCGGCGGCTCGGCGTCTCCTCTCCCCGGCCGCCGCTCGGCTATTTCCGCCCCGAGCTGCTGCTCGGCTCTTTCCGTCGCGAGCAGCTGCTCGGGCGGTCTCCTCTCCGGCGGCTTCGGGAGCGGCCGCGCCACGGCCATCTCGGCGCGCGACTCCGTACACGCGCGCGCGCGTCACTTGCTGCTGTTTATGCCCTCCGGCGGCGCTGCACACAGGGCGCCCGCCGGAGGTAATTAGATCCGGGCCAATGAGCCCAAAGCTTGGCAATTTGAATGGGGCAATCAGCCTCAGGTTCCTAATGTTGCACCAATCAATTCCCCTTTCCTGTTCCATCACTCCTATAAAGCTGCTCACTCTGCACTTGTTCCTTGCCCGTGATAGCGTGCTGCTGGGTGTGATTGTGATTGCTATTTTCCTTACGATTCTGCTGTGTACGACCATTCCTGATTGCCGCCTGGACCGACCTTGCCTGTTTTTGACCACGATTCCTGCCTGCTCCTCTGTACCGCGTATCTCTGACCTCCTGGTGTGACCTTTGGCTAGCCCTGACCATTCTTCCATCTCAATCCTCTTGTACCGTGCTTCCTTGGACTGATCACCTGTGTATGACCTCTGCCCGATTGCCTTACCAGTCTTGTTCCTGGTTCGTCCACCTTCCCCTGCATAAGTCAGCATCCTTTGTGCTAACAAGTCCTGGGGGCAACCGTGTCCGGTGAGGCGTATCCTGCGTCCCGGCAAACGGGGGCTTGGCTATAGGCGAAGAAAGTAGCGGAGATTGGGGATTGCTGACTTATTGGAAGGAAGATGTCCCACGAGACCTGACATAAGCCTCCCTAAAGACCATTATGTTTTAACCCACTTTCAAGATTTATTTCTGTCTGAGGCGACTCTTAGCGTCACTTATGTTCATCATTCCTCCTAATTATATTAGGAAATGGGAAATAGACCTGAGACTTCAGTTTCCAGGATCTGAGTGGTGAAACCTGTAACATTCACTCACCCCCACTCAGTATATTCTGTTTAAAATGTATCTCTAGATGTATCTCTAGATTTTATCTAACATCTGACTACAATACTAGAGTTAAAAATGTTGACTTTTGGTTGTGTAAATCAGACAAGGCGACTGTCCTGCATATTAGGTGTCTATATTAAGTGTCAATAAGTTAAATCACTTTGGGCACTTGGAGACCATTTCCTTTACTAGAGCTTACACATATACTACCCCATTACAGTGTACAATGCCTTGCTTAAAAGCTATACTAAATAGAAGCTATTGTTGTTCCATTGTCTCGGGAAACACATTGCACTGCCCTAAACATCATTCCGTTTTTAAAAAGACCCTGTAGTTTCCTAAGTTAAAAGTATTTGGAGATTCAAAGCATTGGAGATTCATAGAGCAAATGAACAGAAACAGTGGGTGTGGCAGCAGTGATGTGATGTAAGCACACTGTGATGAGTCTGAGAGGAGGGCGGGGTTGCAAAGCTGCAGAGAGAGGCCAATCAGTACGCCTGGGCAGGGAGTGAGGGGTGTTCTGTTCTTGGTTGATTGATGGACCAGGTCAGTGGGGTGGGGACTGAAAGCTGAATAAAGAAGTGTTTTTTCTAACTAAGGAGAGAGACAGGAGAGGAAGGACAGCACTGCGGCCACTCAATGAAAGCTAAGCTACAGATATATTTTTTTTACTTTAACTATAAACCCCAACCGGTAACAATAAACCCACAAGAAGAAATCTGTTCCCTAATAGTATAAGCCACCAGAAAATCATATCTTTGTGCTGGTCACAATCCTTTCCCCCTGCCCGGAAACTCTGGGGAAAACAATATTAAGTGCTTTAGAGAGAGAAATAAGTGTCGAACAGAAACGTTTGTCAAAATCTTTTTTACAAGACACATTACAAGATAGCAACCAAAGAACAGAGTCACCCACTAAATAAAGCCGTAGAACCATAAGAGAATCCCCATCCCAGGCATCTGTGGAAAACAGGTTGACCACTGTAGCTCAGAGGAAATAATTTGTGGCTGATGGATAAAGGGGAAAAAACTACAGTAGGAATAAGAATAGTGGCAAAAAAACTTTTCTTCTGGCTATCTTTACCCCCAGTAATGAACTCCAAAGTGTATACACACTGATGTATATTAACTCACATGGCTAACACTGGGCTGGCTGGGCCTGCAATACATCAAGGCCACCTAGAGAGCAATACTGCCAAGTGGAGTACTATTGAGGAGGAATAAAAAAAAAGGTTGGGGTACAGGTAAGTCTGCAGCCTTGTAGAGTACCGCCTGAGAGGATCTCAAGTACCACCATTTGTACACAAGTACCACCCATTGGGAACCCCCACTCTAGAATGTAATCTTGTAAAAGCAGGACTATCTCTTCTTTTGTATACTGTTTTCATAGCATTGACTTTGAACTTCATAGGATCTTTTAATAGTCTATGTACTGTATGTTTACCATGTCTATATTGACTATTTTGTACTACTGCCAGGATACAGGAAACTATAATGGAACGACTTTCCTTCACACTCAATGTCACACTTCAACTTTAGCTACAATGTATCCAAGGCAATTCAAACCCGATTCATCAGAACCACTACAAACTTAATTCGACTAAAACTGAAACAAAATGTCTTAGAATCACAGTTTTGAACTTTTATTGTTTCAGATTTTGTTGGTGTGAACCCTAATTGTGTTAGTCTTGTATCTCTGCTAGATGCTAAAAGTTCTGTTGTTATCAGGGGGGGGTGGAGCACTTCAACTGGAACCCAGCTAGAAGTAATTATACTGATATAAACTATAAGAATTAAAATTAATATCTGGGCAACCATTAATAAATGTCTCATCAACATAATTGGTGCTGTTTCTAGGGGAGGACAAGCAGAGCGATTGCCCTGGGCAACAAGGCCATTGGGTGCACCTTTAGCCATCCTGTTTTCTGCAGATGGGTCAGGGCCACTGACCTACAGTTAAGTTAGAGGCACAGAATGGCACATACCAGTATGGGACAGCAGCAGAACCATAGGATAGGTGAGGAGGGGGCAGAATCTAACCTCACCAATGTCACTAATGATACATCAACTGCCAATTCGAAAGGGCGTTTTTCCATTCTCATTCTTATCAACTTATCAATTTAGCCCCCCTGAGAAATCAAGCCCCACAACTGGCCTTTGCGGTCACGTGGTTGCCAGCAGCCAGATACCCAGAGTAGGCCTGTGGACTAAGTCACTGCAGTGGCCAATCACAGGGCTCAATTTCATGGGGGGACTGAGTTGAAAAGATAGCTTGGTCTACCAGGCATTAAAGTGCAGGGGGGGTATCAGCAATTGAGATGCCCCCCCCCCCCCCCCGTGCAGGTAAACAGCACCTATTCTTTAAAACAATGTGTGTTGTTCCGATTTAGTAATCAGACAGTAATGTATAGAGAGCCTGTAAACATCTGGACAATGAGGAGACCAATTGCTGGAGTTTTGGCAGAGGAAAGTTATGCCATTTTTTTCTGATGTAGGATTCTAGCTGCTCAACTGCCTTGTGTCTACTTCCACATTTTTGACATATGTGTTACCTATGTAAATAATGTACTAAATGTTTTCTAATGGTAAAAGGTCTGGAATGCAGCCAGGCTAGGTCAGTACCCGGACTCGTCTTTGCGAAGCCATGCTGTTGTAATGGATACAATACGTGGTTTAGCATTGTCTTGCACAAATATGTAAGGCCTTCACTGAAAGAGAAGTCTAGATGGGAGCATATGTTGTTCTAAAGCCTTTATATAATGTTTAGTACTGGCAGCACCCACCCATGGCATAGGCACTAATCAGGGCCAGATTAAGGATGTCCATTTTACTTAGCAGTTATTTTGTGGATGCCAACTACACTTTCACAAGGAATCTAACCCCTCCAACAACTATTTGGCAATTTAAATAAAAATACTTACCCAAGGGGGTACATAGCAGTGATGGAGCCCCATAATGGGACTTCCATCATCATCAGCATCCCCTCCACGGAACGTATTACTTTAAAGCACCACCACCTGGCTGCCCCCAATGAGCATGGATAGACCTGACTCCTTATCCTGAGGGTGTGTGATGCTGCGTCAGCACTCCCCCCAAAGCAGCCAAGCTTTGGTCAGGCTAATTGGGGAGGTTTAACTAATGCTGAACCACCAATGGTGCACATCTGTGCTTGTTCTGGGGCCCCAATGCCCCCCGAGACTGCTGAGCCACCAATTAGTTTTTTACTACCGTAGCAAGGACAGAGCAATGTATAATAATGCTGAGAGTTGGGACCCCATGAGCTCCTGGTCCCCGGAGCAGAAGCTCCATTGCGGCAGTGTAAATCCGGCTCCGGCACTAATGCAGCCTTATACTATCAGGAATGCAGACTTTTAAACTGTGCCATCAATTACTAAATAAACATTTTTTTTCAAATGAAATGTCTAACTTTCAGCATTTGCTATGTGCTCTTTCTGTGTTCTGTTGTGAATAGATATGGTTATTTAAAATTTCAACAATCAGTGCACCACCTTCACAATTAGAACTTACAGGTGTGCTCTCCACAAAAACACTTGCACCAAAGAAAAGGAGATCATGGAAAGAAACCTTGATAACTCCTATTGGGGGAGTACCACCATATAAGATAAAATGATCGCTTTATTTTATATGTATACAGTATGAGTATGAGTATATACAAAAAACACATGAACACTAAAGACATTTAAAAACCATAGCTGTACCCCCAATCTTCAACCTCTTAATAACCTACTGCTAATAAACTTCCAACATTAATCAGAAAATTAATCAGCTGAAGGCGACACCGCTTCTTGCGGCAAGGGAACCGCGAGCGCAGGTGTCGCCTTCATCTGCCCTCATCTTCACATCTCTTCTGCCAAGGAACCCAAGGATAAACTTCCAAAATTAATCAGAAAAATCTCAAATAAAAAGTATATGAAAATAATTATAATTATGGACCCATGTGAGGAGACACTATCTTGTCACTAATTAATATGTATTTGTGCCGGCACAAAACGAATTAATTAAAAAAAAATAAAATGATATGTGATTATCTTACTCAATTCCACTATATATGTGCTTAAAAATGTGCACCAGCAAACAACAAAAAAAGTATTCTATTCTGCCCTATTCAAAAACACACCTGTTCCTTTATAGAAGATAATAAAATCCATTCCACATGTAATAATATTGCTCAGATTATACACAATAATACTGCACAAATTATTAACCAAAGTGACAGTGAAGTTAATACAAATAGAACGATAATTGTGACAAAGAGTATCAACAAGGTATCAAATTAAAGGGTGTTCAAAAAGAATAAACTGTAAAGTGCAATGTGCAGGGGCACAGATACTTAATTACCAATCACAACACATGGGTTCCAGGCAGAAGAGATGTGAAGATGAGGGCAGATGAAGGCGACACCTGCGCTCGCGGTTCCCTTGCCGCAAGAAGCGGGTTCGCCTACAGCTGATTAATTTTCTGATTAATTTTGGAAGTTTATTAGCAGTAGGTTATTAAGAGGTTGAAGATTGGGGGGGTACAGCTGTGGTTTTTAAATGTCTTTAGTGTTCATGTGTTTTTTGTATATACTCTTAATAAAATAAAGTGATCATTTTATCTTATATGGTGGTGCTCCCTTAATAGGGGTTATCAAGGTTTCTTTCCATGATCCCCTTTTCTTTGGTGCAGCTATTTAACATTTTCAAATCATTCTTGCCTTTTTTGGGAATTTTTGGAAACAGGGTTGTAGTTACACCTGATTAAGAAATGTTATATTGGCAAAATTTGCTGAATGAACTGTCTTTGTAAATGTAATTATTAATTTAACATTACTTTAATCAGTAGATCTGACTGGATCTTCCACTTTGCTGGGCAATAAAAAGGCAACCTGTTCCCGTGCTGTCAATTTTAGTGATTCATATTAAGGTGGAAACAAACTACGAGAAAAAGAACAATGAGAAAGGAAACCCGATGTTGAATTACATCTCTATTATTACTTTAACATCCATAATTACTTTCTTATTTGGGTAAAACTACACAGAATGATCTGGGAAATGGCACAGGTGTATCCATACCAAGCTACTACCCGTTCCTCCCTTTGCTCTGTATATGGCATCTTACATAAGATTGCAGAGTTTCAGTCAGACAGCCATTTCTGGGGGCGGAGAGGTTACCGCCCGTGGTAATTATCTATACAACTGGCAGATTTATTGACAAATAATTGAGCCCCCTCCCCTCCGACTGCTTCCAGCTACCTCAGGGGAGGGCAGGACCACATAAACAGGGTATCGTGTATACAAGGAAATGGGAATCCTGCCAAGAGAAAAGATCAAAAGTTAGTTTTACATCCCTGGGATTAAAACATGTTTTGTGAAATGCAGGAATAGTGTAAATTAGCAATGATCAGTGTGTGATCAGGCATTCCACTGAAGGATTAATGTGCATGACAACGGGGAGGACAGATCCGAGATCCAAGAGGACAAGACTCTGCCTGTTACATGGATCTGATTTTTGAATATGCATTGACATATATTTTTTCTCTAAGATATATGACAGTATAAAATCTCTCTAGAATAGACCCCCCCCCCTTCCCCAACATCCGCTGCCTGATATATATTTCTTCTGAATCAAAGGCAAAGTGCATCCCTATGTAAAGTCAGATTGACCTCGTCTAGCAGCTATGCTGGTCACCAGCCTCCTGCCATTTCAAAGAGAGGGGAAAGGTAATCCTGATTATTTTAGACAGGATGAGAGAGAAACTAGCTGAGGATTATGAATTGTGGATGCAGCTTTGCAGGGGTGCACAGGAACAAAAAAAGCATGTAGGGAGGCATTCTCAACTCATAAATTGATCAAAAAATACATTTTTATTAATTACATATTTATAATCACTACATACAATACACTCAACATATTAAAATCCCTTAAAAACACATAATTCAAACAATAACACACAGGACAAATCAACATAAAGGTGTGCAGGCGATGGGGAGAGTCTCACCACACTAATTGATATATGTGCTAAATCATTCAACAAAGTGTTCCAACAGTGCAACCAAACATGTGCAAATTCTGCTCAGTATCCAGATCACTATAAAATCTATATATTTATAAAGTGCAATAGTCAAACAATCAATTAAGAATTCATATTCTCAACCATAACAACTCATAAACATATCAATCTACTCTATTCACCAATTATAGAATAATATAAAAATATAACCACCTGTATATATTATTAGGCATCCCAAAGGGGAACCACTGATGTATATCACAATATCAATCAAAAAATAACATCACAAATCTATCACAAAAAACATCCCCAGAAATAAAGCCAAGGTATCATGAAAATAACATGTGTGAAGTCTCCCCACCGCCTACCACACCAGGAGCCATGCCTTCCGTGGGCACATCACCCACTTCACCAGGCTCAGGGGTGCACAGGGCCCTATAGCAAAAGTCATAGTGCCCCCCACTGACCTAGCTGACCTAGCTTCATACTTTCCCACCTCAAATGTCAGCAACAACACTTTTTCACATCACTTTTTCGAACACGTGGCTGAGCAATGTCAACATAACACAGGCTGAGTACCCCATTTCACACCATAAGACGCACATGTCATAAGATGCACATAGGGTTTAGAAGAGGGAAATAAGAAAACAATGTCCAGTGAAAACATGTGTGTGTGGCAGCAGGAGCTGCAGGCCAGTGGTGCAGGAGCACCCAACAATCGCCCATAAAAACACTAACATTTCCCCCACACTTTGGTGGTGAGTCTTATGGGACGAAAATATGTTATGTAATTTTCTGTTGCCTCACAGGACAGCATGGTAATGCTGCAACAGCAGTGACAGCACATTACCTGATTGCAGAAACCGTGTAGAACTAGCTGAATCCAACATTGTCGCAAGTCCTGCAAGGTGGAGTGAGGCCGCTTGCATTTTCACCTTCTGCCACGGGGCTGGTAGCAGCTGCCTTCACTTTAAATATGTCAGTGGAGCCTTGGATTCTTCTAAGATACTCCAGGTGACTATTGGTGGAAACGTATTGTAAAACAACACTCTAGTCTGGATAGCTAAGGAGGAAAAGGTTTGGGAGAATAGGGCATTTAATTAATATATATATATATATATATATATATATATATATATTAAAAAAGATACGTTTTATTTACCTTACCTTTTCTGCTGGCCTATATTAACATTTCCATTAATGTATGCAAAAGCTTTTTTGTTCTACAATTGTTCAAACATACATGGGTTAATTGAAGGGTCCCGATCGAAAACTCCCATTGACTTTCTTTATCTATCGGATAAATTTCCACCTGACTCTGAAGGTAGTCAATGAAAGTTAATAGCAGTTTTGTAGTTTTTGTAGCATAGAGTATACACTGTGGTCACTTTATTTTGGCCAATTTACAATTACTCGACTTCAGTATTAGGAGACACCCCCCCTTTTCCTGGAGCTGACTATGACTGTGAGTGTATGGGAATCAGCTAAAATCCTGATAAATCCTTACAATAACCTAAATATCTCGCCTTTTCTAAAACCATTTTATCTTGAGTTGAACAAGAGTTGAACACTTAAAAATAAAAACAATGTAGGGCATCCCCTCATCAGCAAAAAATCGCCCGGTTGCACAGGTGGGGGGGGGGGGGGGTCGGGGGTGCTGGTAAACCAGGGTTCCGAGGCCCAAGCTGCCAGCCCTTGGCCCTGAACGCCCCCAGCCCACATGGACTCTTCCTCATGTGGGTGATTTGCCAAAACTCCCCTGCCCATTACCTGCATCTCCAAAGGCCAGGGGGGATTTGGCAAATCACCCACTTGGCAACATGGGACTTGCCGGCCCTTTCTGCCCTTTAAAATGGTATAGGGGGTCTCAAGCTCGCCTTACCAGTTCGTAAAGCATTATATGTAAAAAAAAGTCCCTATATTATTATTATAATATTATTATATGTTCGTACGCTGCTGATCACAGCTTCTGACAACTGGAGGTAAAAAGGCGGAAGCCAGGAAGGGCCAATCATCTTTTGGTTATAGCATCTAAGCTTTGGACATCAGCATCTGCCAGACTAGGAGGGAGTCCCTGAGCTGGCCGAATTGTAGAGAGGACAACTTTCAGCAGGAGCAGATAGGGAGATGCCGAGAGGTGAGTTTTTTAAATGTATTTTCTTTATAGTCTATGAACTGGAAAGGGAGGGATGGGAATAGGATCCCAGCAAGGAAGGCCTTTGTTTTCCTGGCCAGGGCAAGACTAGCGAAATAGGAAGCACTGTATTAGTGGTCAGATGAATCTAGATCAGAAGCCAAATTAGGTATTTCAGACAACACTGGGTTGTAGCTAGGTTCGAGGAGAATACAGGGTCACGACTGGAATCACAATATGGTCAGTGGCAACGCAATTACTTTTCTTAAAGAGGCAGTGGTGAACTGGTCATAGGGAGATCCAGGAGAATTCCTTGTGAGCCGCAGTGCTTTTGGGCTGGTTGGGCTACTGCTTCTAGCCCCCCTATCAATGATCTGCCTCCCTAGTCTACTCCCAAGCACCCCTGTATGGGCCCTATTTTACCCCCCAGCTAAACCCCAGCCCATGTTCTGCTTGTCGGATGGTACAAACTCAGCATTATGGCTGTAGGGAGCCAACCAAGCCCTGCAACATTGACTGCCCATACAATACTAAAACTTCAATACCATTGCTATAAGAGTGACTATATCCACAATAATCTGTTCCTGTACACTGGGGGGGCTCTACAGGGATGGTAATGTGTTGGCTGGGTCCTGGTAAAACCCCAGGCTGATTTTTGACCCCAGTCCATAACTGGATAGAGGCATATACTGTACAATTCCACAGGGTGACTTTGCTTAGGCTTAGGAAGCAAATGCAGGTCCATTCTTTTTTCACCTACATGAAAAACCCAGCTATAAAATTCCAGGCTAAACAAACAATTTGTAGCAGGTTGATATTATAAGTTGAGGCTTAGGTATACGGCACACTGACACCAATGTCATCTTGAGTCTTCATGTTAGTGCTGAACACTTTGGAGGTCAGTCCTGGGGCTGGTTCCTGTCACTCAGAAGACTATGTCTTGTAAGATGTAATTAGTTACTTGTCATAGAATATAAAAAGCAATTGATGGAAGAGACAAGTCTTGTGTGAGTCACAACCCGTACACACCCGGAGACAGACACACACACATACACACGCACACTGTCTCATTCCACTCATAGAGAAGAACTAATGTTTTATTCCTCCATATATTTAGCCCCTCAGTAGGACAAAACTACTAACCATCTGAAGTTTTGCCTTATACATTGTGATTGCCCCAGGGCTGTATTTGATGTTCATGCTGCCCTAGGCACTTCAAATGCTGGTGCCCCCTTTTGTTAAATAATGTTGAGCGGGCCAGCTTCAGGTTTATGCAGAGCCTTTTGGGCGATAGAGTCACAGTGGGCCCCTTGTGGCGTGGTATGACTCTGGACATGGTGATAAAGTTGCATGTATGATGAATGCTGCTAAAGAATAAAAAGAATAGAAGGAACAACAAGAAAATGTAAGCGAAACAAAGAAAGAATCACAAAAAACTGAAAAAATAGATGCAAAGAAACAAAGAATGAAAGCACAAAATGAATGACAGAAAGAAAGAAAGAATAAAGGGAAAGAAAGGAAAAAAGCAGGTAAGACAGGGAGAAGAAATGGGAGATTGAAGGAATGACAAAAAAAAGGAAAGAAAAGATACAGATGGAAAGAAAGAAACAGATGAAATAAAGAAACAATAGATAGAATGAAGAAGAAAAAGACTAGAAGGAAGGAATAGAACAAAAGAAGCAAAAATAGAACTGACAAAGAAAGCCAATTTGCCCCTGGCTGATAGTCCGTAGTCCTGGTTACTGCACGGTCCTGCATAGGGGCTGCCCAGGGAAGATGGAATGAGGTGGGATCTCCCAATGTGCAGCGGCCATGGCACCTGCCTGAGTATGCCCAGTGCTGACGCCTGCCTGGACTTCGCAGTCCGCCAATACAAAAAATAAATGTGTAGAAAGGAGATGTTTCGAGTGGTGAAATGCAAAGGAGCGTGCACTTGTATTATAGATAACCGACTCACAAGAGTCTCATGGCCACAGCAATAAAGGGGAGATGACCAGGCTACAGACTGTCTTTAACCCGTTGCACCCTCTCCCCCTCTATAAAAACACAAACAATGTGAGGGAGCTGCCAACTCCTTTTTTTTCTTTTACTATAGCAGTAACCTCAGCGCCCCCCCCTGCAGGTGGCCACCCTAGGCACAGGCCTAGGTTTGCCTAATGGTAAATACATCCCTGGATTGCCCCACAAAAGTCATACATGCTGCATTTTGTGAACAATAGCACTCCAGTCGTCCTCCATTGAGCTGCAATCCCAAGAGTTATGCAAAACACTGTTGTGATGCAAAAGTCGTGCGATCGGGATATCACCGCCTCACCACACATTAGCCTGGTGTAAATCCCTAAGACCAGAAAGAAAGGTGTATTTCTAAATGAAACAGTGCCGAGTTTATTAAAAAACTCATTAAAAGTCAGCTATGTGGGATATTTAATTTGTTTATAATAGAAATACATTGTGTCATGCATTTACATAAAGTTGTTTTGGAGCACTCCCATCTCAGCTGTGTCTTTTGTTTATACTTCCTCCAAGCTGATGTGTTAGATCCTGGCCCTTGGCAAGGGGCCACAGAAGATGTCTGCATTAGTGTTGAGTGAACCAGGTTTGTACCAAACTTTGCAAGTTTAGGTTCCTAAACCTGGACATGGACTTCAGCTAGAAGTCAGTGTTCGATTTTGGCATTCGGCCCAAACCTGAAAGGATGCAGCAATAGGAAGCTGCTGTACAACTTACCAAAGCCCTGCAATCCCAGTCTCCTTGGCGGTGGTGTTCCTTTCAAATGGTCCTCGGTCAGGGCCACAGAAAAATGGCTGCTGCTCCATGATTGAGGACACTCCTAGTGAAAGCACTGCCAGTTGGCACTAGGAGTGTCCTGACTCATGGGAGCGGTGGCCATCTTTCTGTGCCCCCTGCCGTGGACCGATTGAACATGAATGCCACCACCGACAGGACCTGGAATGTGGGGGTCAGGTAAATACAATTCTGTGAAATACTCACCTGTAGAATTGGTATTATGAGTATACAGTACGTCCTGCTCCAGATATAATACTTACACTTGGGTTATCCTCCGCCAGATGGGGCCGTACTGCAGAAGCATGCAAAAACAGGCTTCTCCCGGCCCTTCATATACCCAGGGACCTCCCACAAATCCCCAGCATTGAAAAGCAGTGAACAAGAAGCCGGGAGAATTAAAAACCACCCAGAACAACTGGTAGCGATAACAAGAGAACAATCACCATACAGGGGATCCAGAATAATGCAACAACAGGGTGGGGTGGAGCAGGACGTACTGTATACTCATAATACCAATTCTACAGAGTATTTCACAGAATTGTATTATTCTTAGTATACAGTACGTCCTGCTCCAGATAGATTACTTACACTTGGGACATCCAATAGCAGTGTCCATAAAGTAGGGTGGGATCCCCCAACGAAAAAGGTGACAACAGGCAGTTTAAACTAGTACCGCTTGCAAAACCTTGCGGCCAAAAGCAGCATCTGCTGAGGCCCTAACATCAACCTTGTAAAACTTCGATAAGGTATGAACAAAAGACCAAGTAGCGGCCTTGCAAACTTGTTCAACCGAAGCCTGGTGCTGGAAGGCCCAAGAGGCCTCAATAGCACGAGTAGAATGAGCAGTAAGCCGGAAGGGAGGACTCTTCCCCTTAGCAGAGTAGGCCTGAATCACAGCCTGATGAATCCATTTGCTAATAGTAGATTTGGCCGGAGCCAAACCCTTCCTAGGACCAGAAGGGACCACAAAAAGAGCATCAGTCTTCCTGAAGGCCGCAGTGACTACCAGGTAATACTTCAGACACCTGACCACATCCAAGGAATGCAGAACCCTTTCCTTAGCGTTGCTAGGATTAGGACACAATGAAGGAAGAACAATATCCTGATTCAAATGAAAGGCAGACACCACCTTTGGCAGAAAGTCTGGCTTAAAGCGCAACACCACCTTGTCCTGGTGTCTCTCGTAGTATGGGGGCTGAATAGACAACGCCGCCAACTCCGATACACGCCTGACCGAAGTGATAGCCACCAGAAAAACCACTTTGAGGGTAAGTACAGCCAAGGCAGCATCCTGAATAGGCTCAAAGGGAGCACCCTGCAAGGCAGACAAAACCAAGTTCAAATCCCAAACAGGGACCATAGGCTTACGTGGGGGACGCACATGAGTGACCCCCTGAAAGAAGGTCTTAACCAAGTGATGCTGAGCAAAGGACTTCTGAAAGAAGACAGGGCAGAAACCTGACCCTTCAGAGTACTGAGCTTTAAACCCAACTCTAATCCATGTTGTAAAAATTCCAGAATCCTAGGGATGAAGAACTCCCTGCAGGGAAGAGACCTAGACTCACACCAGTCTATGTAGGAACGCCATACCCTGTAATAGATGGCAGAAGAAGTTTTCTTCCTAGCCTGTACCATGGTATCCACCACTGAGGCAGACAAGCCTTTCTCCATCAAGATGGAGGTTTCAGCAGCCAAGCCGTCAAAACCAGAGTTTGTAAATTGGGATGGCGTAAGGAGCCCTGGGTGAGTAGATCTGGCGCCTCTGGCAGGACGTACTGATCTACTGCCATTTGTACCACGTCTGCGAACCACACCCTTCTTGGCCACCTTGGGGCCACTAGAATAACTGGCACCTTTTCCAGGGCAATCTTGCGCAGAACCCTGCCCAGCAGGGGAAACGGTGGAAATACATACAGGAGGCGAAATTTCTTCCAAGACAACGACAGAGCGTCCATGGCCACGGCCAGAGGATCCTGAGACAGGGAGACAAAGGCCGGGAGCTTGCGATTGTGACGGGATGCAAACAGATCCACATCCGGTAGACCCCAACGGTGACACAGGGACTGGAACACCCTGTTGCAGAGGGACCACTCCCCCTGACGGGAAGTCCCCCTGTTCAGAGAGTCTGCCAGGAGATTCTCCACCCCCAGGATGTAAACAGACGAAATGCATTGAACATTGGCCTCCGCCCATGTCGGAATCCGCAACACTTCCTGGAGGGCACCCTTGCTCCGGGTCCCTCCCTGATGATTGATGTAGGCAACCGCCGTCCTGTTGTCTGAGCGCACCTGAACAGACAGACCCTGCAGGTGATCGGTCAACTGCTCCAGAACCAACCTGACCGCCCGTAGTTCCAGAATGTTGATGGGTGAATGGGCCTTCTGAGGACCCCACCTGCCCTGGAACCTCAGAGACTTCCAGAATCCCCCCCAACCTGACAGACTGGCATCCGTGGTGACCGTCTCCCAGGAGGGGGCTAGAAAGGACCTGCCCTTTAGCAAATTCCTGTGGTCCAGCCACCACGAAAGGGACCTTATGACCAACGGGGGAAGCACACAAACCCTGTCCAGGGACGCAGGATCCTTGTCCCATACCGATAGGAGGTGAATCTGCAGAGACCTCGAATGGAACTGAGCAAAGGGCACCGCCTCGAAGCTCGCCACCATCAGACCCACCAGCTGCATTCCCTGCCTGAGTGAGAGCTGGGGGCACGAGAGCAGGGACCGCACCTGCGCAGTCAAGGCTTCCACCTTCTGTTGGGGAAGGAATATTCGTGACTGAACCATATCCAGAATCATCCCCAGGAATGGGGTCACCGACAAAGGGGACAGAGAAGACTTGGGGTGATTGATCACCCAGCCGAAGGACTCCAAGGTGGAGACCACCCGCTGAGTGTACAGCTCCGCCTGCTGTAGGGGCCATGAGGCGATGAGGATGTCGTCCAGATAGGGCAGCACTCGAATGCCCCCTGACCTTAACAAGGACATCACTCCCGCCAGTACCTTGGTGAACACTCTGGGAGCTGAAGTGAGGCCAAATGGTAGGGCCACAAACTGATAATGTTAATCGTTCAACGCAAATCTGAGAAACCTTTGATGTCCTGGAAACACAGGGATGTGAAGGTAAGCATCTTTGATGTCCACAGTCGTCATAAAATCCCCTGGGCGCAGAGAGCCAACGGTCGAGCGCAGAGTTTCCATGCGAAAGCGCTTGTGCTTGACAAATTTGTTGACGATCTTTAAATCTAGAATGGGCTGACTGACCCATCTCTTTTGGGTACTGTGAAAAGGTTGGAGTAGAACCCTTCTCCCAATTCTCTCAAGGGAACCCTCCAAATAACTCCCAGAACCAGAAGGTCTTGCACTGCCTGCATCAGGACCTGAGCCGATACCGGGTCCTGGGGGATCCGGGACCTGATGAATCTTGAGGGGGGCCGCACAGCAAACTCTATTTTGTAGCCAGAGGTAACTACCTCCTGAATCCACTGGTCCGAGACTTGGTGCCTCCAGACATGCGCGAAGTGCTGTAGCTGTCCCCCCACCCTGGCGGGCGAGGGCGCCCCATCATGCCTGAGGGGTCTTGGGAGGGGCTTTGGGCTTGGTCCCCCAGGAGGAGCCGGGGCCTCGCCCCTTGCTCCTATGCCAGGCGCCTGCACGAGCCCCCGCGAAGGACACCCCTTTCCCCTGCTTAACACCTCTGTAGGGGGCGGAAAGGGGGCCCTGGTTCCGAAAGGGCCGAGGCTGCGGCCTGCGCTGTGGTAACTTACCTCCTTTAGCAAAGAGGTCTAGGCGATCCCCAAACAGGTGCAGGCCCTTAAATGGAAGCCCAGTAAGGGCTTTCTTAGCAGCATTGTCAGCTGCCCACTGGCGCAGCCATACCGCGCGGCGTATAGCCACCACCAAGGCGGAAGATCTGGCACACAGCCTAATAGCATCATCCGATGCAGACAGGATAAAGTTCACAAACACATCACAATTAGCATTAACAGCATCAGTAGGCAACTCGTCCGGGCCGTCAAGTGCATTCCTGACCATGGCCCTGAGCGCCACAGCAGTAATGGCCAAGGCGCAAACCGGGCGCAGCGCTGCCCCACCAAATGCAAAAGCACGGCATGCCAATTGGTCAATGCGCCGGTCCTCAGAATCCCGCAGCGTAGTGGTGTCGGGGGAGTGCAAAATAGAGGTGTTAGCCCTAAAACAGGAGCATCGACCTCGGGGGGTGATGACCAGCACTTGACCATATCAGCAGGAAATGGATACTTCCTGTCCAAACTCTTAGGGATCCCGGGAAGTCTGCTGGGATGTTTCCATGCTTTCAACACGAGGTTATTGAAATGGGTTTGCTCAGGAAATTCCAGTCGAGCCTTAACAGTATGAAATAACTCACCCCTTTGCCTAGGGACCTCAACAGGGAGAGAGATGGACAAAACTTCAAAAATCTGAAGCAGTAGTTTGTCAGTATCATCCGGGGTCCGGTGGTCAGAACCGGAATTGCCATGACCCCTTGCCTTCTCATCAGAAGATTCTGAGTCAGAAAATAGCTCCCTTCGTCCGAATGGGTATGGCCATAAAAATGTGAAAACTCATCAGACTCCGTAGGGAAAGGAGCAGAATCAGGGATTATGTGCCGCTTTTTAGCAGTGGCCTTGCGCGCTAGAGAACTAGCAAGCAATTTCTCAACACTGGCCAGTCTAGTAGCCACATCAGGATGAGAATCCCCGCTTGTATTGGGGGTTAGACTCAGGCTTGGGGGAGTAGGTGAAGTGAGGCGAGGTGCAGGCCCAGCCACAGACGGGAAGTACCATTAGCGCCTGCTGTGCACAAGGGACGCAGACCCGTGCATTGTCACCGCTAATAGGTGAGACCCCACAAGCTACACACAGACGGGCTTGTCCCGAGGGAACCCCGTTCACAATATCCTGGGATGCCTCCATATGGTGATTAATGGGCACAATAGGCCAGTAGGGATTGACGCTGTGAGCTACCCTGGATGCCCCAAAGACCCGCAGGGAAGTGGGAGTAATTATCCTAGGTCCACTGGTAATTAAACCGGGCCGGGAGAAGCCACTGGATTCGATCGTCTGAAAGACATAATGGGAATAGGGATGTCAGAGCCATGCGCAGAGGACAAAAAGGAAGAAAAATTCGCCCACGAAGGCACTCACCGACCTAGGGAGGAGGAGGGCCGCAACACATGTGCGCGTGACCAGCAACAAAAAGGGCACCAAGAGCCTCGAAGGGTGGGCCAGAGCGACTGTGACGCGGAGCGCGCCAAACCGGGTCCCCGCCCCCCCCCCCCCGAAGAGCGCGAAGCTCTGAAATAGTTTTAAAGATGTCAGAAGTGTATGGCACACTTAGAAAAGATTCACCAATGAAGACGTAGCAGCGTCTGAGGCGCCGCCACCGCTCGTCGCGACAGATGCAATAATAAAAAAATTTTGACAGCGCAGCACTGACACCAGGAATACCAGTCAAAACAGTACTAAGGCCATAAGCGTGTAAGCATACACTGACCAATGTGGGATACTGCTCACGTCCTGCATTAGGGGTGCCGCACGCTGCCTGTATTTGGGATGCCTGCACACTCCCTGTAATTGGGATGCTCGTACACTGCCTGTATTTGGGACACTCACATGCTGCCTGCAATTGGGATGCCCGCACACTTTCTGTAGTGTGGGATACCACTCACTGCCTGTAATTTGGGATGCCACTCATTGCCTTTAATGTGGGATACTGCTCACTCCCTGTAATTTGGGATGCCCCTCACTGCCTGTAATGTGGGGTCTGTAATAGTGTGATTGGGGGAATTCTGCATACTGTCCCTAATGAGGTGATAGGGAGGGGATATTTTAGCACACCATTTGGTTCTGAATATTTTTTTTCAAATTTTTCTCCTCCAAACCCTGGGTGCGTCTTAAAGGCTGGTCAAACAATATGGTACATCATCTATATATAGTCAATTTCTCTGCTACATATTTTGTGTATAATCATGGATCAGCTCGAGATCTTTAAAATCCTTTATCAGTCAAGACTTTGTTCATTTTCGAATTCCATGCTTTAGCTGTTTAAGACCATAGAGAAATTTTTGTCATGTCATGTGCAGCTCTTCTTCAGTGGCGTCATTTAGAAATGCAGTTTTGATGTCCAAATATCTCACTGTCATCTGTTGAACCGCAGTTCAGTACAGTCATTAAAGTTCTCAATGTGGTTTGCTTGGCAACTGGAGAAAATGCGTTCACCATATTTTTGCGAATATCCTTTGGCGACTAACCTTCGGGATCACATTTGTTCTTGAAGACCCATTTGTATCCGATTGCTTGCTTACCTTGTGGAAGCTCAGTAAGCGTCCATGTCTCCATGTCTGGAGTTGGTGAAGAGATTCCATCTCTTCATCTGCGGCTTTAATCCACTTCTGCTTCTCGTGGACAGGTAATTGTTGCATCTGCAGCGACTGTGACTGTGGCTCTGGTTCTGGAAGTGTTTTGACCATACAAGAAGGGCACTTAGCTGGGATTCCTTTGTTTGGCTTCTGATCTCCTAACCGGAGATTGACTTGGTTCTTCTGTACCTTCCTTGGTGGTTTCAGAGCTTATGCAGACTATTGCTTTCCTTTTTCAGTATCTGGAGCTTGTGACTGAAATTCTTGATCTTTTTGTTTTGGTTGAATTACTGGCAAACAGGAAATTATAGTGATACAGAGTTCTCATTAACAACTACATATTTGCTAAATGTTACTCTGTTGGTATCTGGGTGCAGGATTCTGTATCCCTTTTGGGGTTCACGATAGCCAACCAGGACCCATTCTTTTGCATGGGATTTCTACTTGGAACGTTTTTCTTTGGGAACATGCACAAATATTTCGCTCTAAGTCATGCTTCTTGCAGTTCCATAGATCCGATAGAGTTTTGGTTGTAGCTCTACCTGGCAGTCTGTTTTTAAGATAGCACGCTGACATAATGACTTCTCCCCAAATTGTTGTATTTAGACTTGAAACAAATAGCATACTAGCAATTTCAGAGTGAGTGGTTCTTTCTTTCATGATTCCAAGATGGTTGGCACCTTGGCGCTTGTATATTCAGTTCCATTATCTGTACGCAGGGCTTTTGGCATTCTTCCAAATATGTTAAAGTCGACCAATACCCATGCCCCAAAGTCCCTGGAATCTGTGAATGGATGGCATGGCCACACTCCCTTTTAGAGGGTAGAGTGGGATACGCCTGCCAGTGCACTCTGATTGGATGAAAGGCTACACATGTGCCATAGGACTGGGGAAGGGTAAGTCAGATCGGGCAACCTGGGGATTTCACACAGCGTGACATGCCCGATTGGGGTGCCCCCGGGGCAAAGACCAAAACCCAGGATCTTTGGTCCACTTTAAACACCACAGCAAGATATTCTTCAAGTTTCTGTGACATTTCATCTTTGCTGTGCAGCAGGTAGACAATTGTGTATCTGGAAAAATCATCAATGAATGTAATCCAGTAGCTGTGCAGATGTAAGGCTGCTATTTTTAGGAAATTTTTGATTTTCTGGACAGTTTCCCTTTAGGACATCACTTGACTGCATTGGTCTATTGCAATTCTACCTGCAGGCTGTTGTAGAACTAGCTTCCTTGCTGCTCCTGGGTGTCTTTGCCCAAAACGTCTGTGCCATACATGGATACAGTTTTTATGCAGATCTTGTCTAGCACTGTACACACTGCAGTTTAGCTGATCAAGTTCACTTTTTTATTGTCTCTTCAGACATTGTCTCTTCAGGATAAAAAATACCCACACCTTCTGTAGTTAGATTACCATTAGCTAAGATAACTCTTTCAGACTTGTTTTCATCGAAGTTAGAGAAAAAGTTTTTCCTATACACCATGCATTCCTTGCAGATGTGCCTGTGTTTATATTAACCATTTTATTTGTAAATGTGCTCTTTTCAGATGGGGGGTCTAAATGTTTAATGTACAATAAAAAAGACAAATTTTAAAAAACATAATTTTCGAAAACCTACAAACAAGACATTTCAAGTCCAAACTCTACCTGAAAACCCTACCTGAAAAAAATATATATTTATAAATATATATAATTTTCCTGGAATTTCCTGCAAATATCACAGTTATCGCAAAATTGTGAAAAATGACCTCTCAACAGAGGGTGACAAAGTCTAAAGTAGGCTAGCAGTTAAAAGGATTAAAAGTAGCTATCCGTGTTGGGTATTGTGTTGTTTGGACAGCCTTGCGATTTTAGTTTTAGCTTGTTTTTCTTATTGATAATTGTAGGAAAATAACAAACTAGGGAGCGTGCATTTTGTGGGCGATGCCTATTTGTTTCTTTCTGTGTAGTGGCCGAACAGACCTAAGAAGACAGCACTGGGCCACGGGTGAGGTAAGGGTTTTCTTTTTGTAAACCCCCCATACTGCCTCAGTGCCGGGGGGTGGCAGGGCAGTCTCAACACTCTCCATCTTCCCTTACCCCATCCATGTCAAGGATTTACTGATCAGTTGTCACAAGCAGTACCTACAGTATACAATATTGAACCAATCTCATGTAAGTATCGGCCATTACTGCCTGGCCTTAGTCAACCTGCATATGAATGATAACATGCTCTTAAAGTAGCTCATATTAAGCTGCATACATTTCTTTAGAAAACCCTTCATTATCGTTTTTGCGATGACAGTTGTTATACAATGATTTACATAGACGGAGTAATCGTTTTCACAATGATAAGCCTTCCAGAAGACTGTCCCTTACAGTAAAAAAGACATGCTATTATCATGGCCTCATGCTGGCAAAGTTATTATTTAGCAATTAGTGACACTAATAGATTTAAGACAGTGTTCTTTCTGCTGTGTACAGAGATGACAGCCCAGGATAATTACATGCATGTCCCTGCAGGCACTGCCCTGCATCCAGTGGGATCCAGAGTCCCAGGCGGGGAGGATTTCACCAAGAACTGGAAGAACCAGCCAGCAACGCCCAAATCCTGCTCTAAATTGCACTGGGCCCACACCCAGGGGGGAACAGGGACCTTCCATTCAGGGCAGCGCCTCCGCTGCCGCCAAGCTGTGGACAACTTTGCTGGCACGCTATAGGATAAACGGGGCCCAAGTTATACTTCGAATGGCAACAGCAATGTAATAGCAGCCTTACCGCACCTGTAGTATAAGGTCTGCCAGAAATACATGTAAATAACTTTGGCACTCCTTCACAGGAAACTACGGCTGATACGATGTCTCATTCTAGCTTTACAATAACACGGTCAAAGTTTGTTTCACAAACTATCACGGAGACCTTCAAATGTTGCTTGACGACAGAAGTCTCCAGGCAAAACATGGTTTATAAAACTTTAGCTTTTTATTTAGGGAAACCAAGTGCATGATTAGAGTGCCTGGAACCAAAGGGTGCCCCAACTCTGGTAGCATCATGTGTTAGTGACCAGAACTCTATTTTTTTTATAGAAAGAATGCCTATAGCTAAGCCTGCTAATGTGGAGTAGACTAAAAGCTTCTGGAGGAATTTTGATTTTGTGATTTTTAGAAATTTGTATTTCTCGCTATTGAAGAATCATACCTCCTGGTTCCACGACTGGCGACACTGACACCAAGATCACGTGGTGAGGTATATGGTCCCTTGATACAGGCCATTCAAGGCTCCAGGGCACTTTCACTGCTAGCAGTGAACAGAGCCCTGTCAGCCCCATAGGAATGCCACCAGCTCTGTTTGATATAGCCCTGGCTCATTAACAGGATTATATCAGGCCAGAAGCAGGCCTGGTAACATATAATAAAACCAAGAAGCATGGATGAGTGGATCCGGGTTCAAGATGAAAGAGCAGCCCAAGAATAAGTTATATATTGAATCACTTTAAGAGTACACTCAAACTATTAACATATATATACAGGTCAGAAGGGCGAATACAACTGATCAGTTACAATCAGAAGAAGCGGATGAAAAAAAAGAAACTTAATGAAAGAAAAAGGGGGACAGCCTGAAGCTAGTCAGAGGAAACAGCAGGAGCAATTTTAGAACAGATTATTTTTCAGAAAGAGCAGTAGATGCTTGGAGCAAAAACGACAGTCAGTGAATTTAAACATGTATCAGATAAGAGCCCGAACATGTATGAGATAAGAGCCCGAGAGGTGCGGGTGCTTGGCCCATGTTGCTGTGTCTGGGCCACTTCTTGTTTCAACTTGAATCTACATTATTCCACTTATGGGCTATTTTTTAATGGATTAATTAAAAGCTAAGTTTTACTGCAGGGCTGGACTACACACTGTGATAAGTATCAGATAAAGCCAGAATCCAGTTAAAACTTGTACTTTATTCAAAAAAGAGCCTTACAGGTGGCAAGTTTCAATTCAATATTCACCGAATATATTTTTAATATTGAATGGAATAAAGTACAAGTTTTAACTGGATGATGGCTTTATCTGATACAATGAAGAATATGGGTGGAAGTCCTATCCATGCAACAGGATGATTGCCACAGGGGGCATGTAGCGCCTGCTGGATCCTGGCCCCTCCTGACAGGTGATACAATAGGACCCCCCCAAGACAAAAGACAGCTTGCTTTGTCTCACCTGTGTATTTACACCCCTGGCTGGTCCCTGCCCCCCTCCCCAGAGATGAGCCTTGATTTCCGCCTCTTAGTAGTGGCTGTAAGGCCCCGTGGGACACCCGTCTTCAGAGTAAGCCCACAACCCCCAATCTCCGCTGCTAGCTTCACCTTTAGACAAGCCCCCATTTGCCCGGGCGCTTTATACGCCTCGCCGGACACAGTTGTCCCCAGGACTTGTTAGCACGAAGGATGTGAGCTTACGGGAGAGCGAAGGCAGATGAACCAAGGGCCCGACAGGGCAACGTAGACCAGCTGGGTCATACATGGGAAGACAGTCCAAAGGAATAGACAACAGAAGGTCGAGGTCAGGCCAAAGGTCAATCCAGGAGGTCACGGGTTCGCAGTACAGAGGGTGAGACGAAAGTGTGGTCGGGGGTACAGGCAAAGGTTGGTCCAGGCGGCAAACGAGAATGGTCAAACGGGCAAGGTCGGCAACACGATCAAAAGGGGCGAGAAGACAATCCAAGGCACACTCAGCGCTATCACAGGCACTGCTGTACTGGAGGGGTCTAACTTTTATAGGACTGACACTACAGGGAATGTGTATGGTGATTGGTGCGCATAACATATGAGGCTGCATTGGCCCATTCACATACTAAGTGGCGTAAGCCCAGGAAAAATTCACATTAGGGATTGGTCCCTTTAATTATCCTCAGCGCCGCCGGAGGGCATAAGAAGAACATGCTCGCACGCGGAAGTGCCCCGGCCCGGCACTTGGAGATGCAGCGGGACCGAGGCACAGGTGAGTTCACCGTGACAGTGGCTAGCTGAACGTCTCCTAACTTTCTGTCAGAAAGTCATAGGGAATCAGTGCTTGTATTGATTGGTCCATTGGGGTTCTGGACATGAATTGAGACTAAACACAGCCATACCATGCAGCTTCTAGACTGCGTTCTCTGGATCTCAGTCCCTGAGTGTCTGGGAATGACAGAAGACCCATATGCGTTATGATCTCTGGGTTCCAAAATGTGCTCAATTTGGGGCTAGCACTCATGGAGTTTTCATAATTCTACATGCAGTATTGAACCTGGCATGTCTTCAGAATTTCTTTGGCAAGCTATTGGCAGTGTGAACAGTACCAACGAACTGCCCCCTGTGGGGGCACTGTCAGGCCAGTGTTTACTGACTAACTATGTGCAGGCCATCTGTGAACTTATATGACTATTTACTCACATGTTTTCTTAGCCTATAGGCACAGTCTGCTCATTCAACCCATGATCCAAAAATTATATGCAGAGATCGAGTGGATCTCCCCACCCCAACCCAAAATTAATGAAAATTGAGACAAATGGGGGAAACAAAGAAAGATAGAAAAAAGAGAATAAGACTGAAGACTGAAAATTAGATGGTGAGAAAAAATAGAGGAATAAAGAAAGAGAATCGGAAGAAATAGAGAGAAAGTATGATGGTTAGAATAGGAAGAAGAGAACATGGAAACGAAAAGAAAAGGTTAGGTAGTAAAGGCAGAATAGAGATAGAGGGAAAGTAAAATAGATGAAGACTGTGACAGCAGGAGAGGGAACAATATGGATGAGAAACTGGAAAATAGAACACTGCCCCCTGCACAAACGGCAGTGGGCCCTGGCACTTGCCCAGGTTTGCCCAGTAGTGATTCCAGCTCTGCCTATAGGGCAGTTGTTGCAAACCCTCCTAGCCTTGGAGAGCCAAATTCAACACTGAGAGATGGTCATAAGCATTAGTCAATAGAATGATAGAATGATGACTGTAATTTCTTTTTGTAATCTTGTACATATTAATAATATGCAGAAAGCTTAAAGTGGACCAAAACCCAGGATTTTGACTATTTTGGTCCCTGTCCCTGGGGCATTAGTATGCGCTACATAAAACGCTGATTGGACTAGCGCACACGCATGTGCCGTGGGACCTGGGAAAAGTGAGTGAAAGTGAGTGATCTGGGGGGTTTTCACACAGGGGAAGCATCCTACATTGGGATGTCCCCAAGGCAACGCCAATTACCAGGATAGTCCTTTTTTCTACACTTTACCTTTACAACCCCTTTAATATACAAAGCAGACATGGCTCCCCTCTCATTCCCCAGAGTAAACGTGGATCAACCTAGCCTTCAAAAATGATTCAGAAGGTTCAAGAATCCTTATTGCATAAAATAATTACCCGTCTCACTATCCCCAAAGTGGTTAAATGAGTCGGGCAGGTAGAGAAGTGTGCCGGCTTACCTGTCTCCTCAGCTTCCAGCAGCACACTCTTGGCAGTGCCCAGAAATGTGCCCCAGATAACACTTGCCACCATGAAGGGTGACTTAAAAACAAAGTGTGGTGCTAAAAACTGTAGAGGCAGGTAAGCCGAAATGCTTCTAATTCTGCCTAACTTACTGACCCCCGTAATCCATGGGACAAACAGCAGGCATTTCCAAGCTGAGCTAAAGGTTATGGTTAACCCTGGGTGGATGTAAGAGCACGTGGACATTGATCATGGACCCTGACTAGAAAAAATAGATACAGGAGAAACTGGACAAACTGGCAATAACTGGACGAGACACTACCTGGACACAACTTGACTTGAATGAAGGAACAGAGCCTGGCCAAAACAACTGGATGCAGGAACTTACAGACACAAATGGATGCAAATCTTAGCAGGACGCGCATCTACAGGATTTAACCTTCAGGGGAAATATTCAGAATTAAAGGCTTCACAAAATATACAGGATACACAGAAGAGATAAGGGAATGTCAGAGGCAGATCAGAGATTGTTAAAACTAGATTAAAGATGAAATGTAAGAGGGATGGGCTCCATGTTCCTGTGTTGCTCTTTTGCTGCACATGACCATGGTAACTAGAGATGAGCGAACTTCTTGAAAGTTCGATTCGGGCGATTCGCCAAATTTCCCCAAGAAATTCGGGTTCGCCCGAATCGAACTTTTACGAATCGCTCATCAGAAAAAAAAAAATGCCGGCATGGTGGGAGCGGGCAGGCCGGCTACGCTGTCAGCGGGCGTCGGAAGCCCGCGGCCTGTCCGCTCCCACCATGCCGGCATTTGTTTAAAAAGCAAACACTTACCTGCATGCTCGGAGCGTGGAGGCCGGCGTCGCTCTCAGGCGCCCTCTGATGACGCGTCCTCTGATGACAGCTGAGAGCGGCGCCGGCCTCCACGCTCCGGCGCCGCTCTCAGCTGTCATCAGAGGACGCGTCATCAGAGGGCGCGTCATCAGAGGGCGCCTGAGAGCGACGCCGGCCTCCACGCTCCGAGCATGCAGGTAAGTGTTTGCTTTTTAAACAAATGCCGCCGCCCGCTGACAGCGTAGCCGGCCTGCCCGCTCCCACCATGCCGGCATTTTTTTTTTTTTATTTCAGGGAAAATTTGATCGGCACGAACCAAAAAAAATTCGGGTTCGTGCCGAATCGAATTTTCCCTGAAATTCGGAGCGAATTCCGGTTCGTCCGAACCGGTTCGCTCATCTCTAATGGTAACCGATGGAGTTCACGTCTGCTCAACAAACCCAGTTGTCACCTCAAGAGCAGGAGACATGCAAGATGCTGTTGCTGTAGCCCAGGAACACAAGATGGTGTTTTAACACCCAGAAGCATCCCCAATTCCAGATGTTAAAAAGGACCTAAAATCATTCTTGGTCTAAATCAGCCACCTGATACAGAAAACAAATAAAGCCACTATCATATAATACCGTAACTAACTACCATGTACAGTATTTACCCTCCTGTGTCCAGGGCTATTAGTGTGAGGTCAAGTTGTCTTTAACATTCTAGATTATCTACATTACACATTTGACATAGCAGAAGAATACTCTTTTGAAGAGCAACAAAGGATATCAGGGTGTCCAGATTTCATACCTCTCAAGTATTCCTTTCTAAAATGCATGCCCCTCAGTCCCTTCTTCTCCTCATTCAGCCCTCTTTGCACATACATACCACCTGTCCCCAGTCAGTAATGGCTGGTGTTAAAGTGATGGCCACAATAATCTGTGGTCTTTGTAATTTTAAAAGTGGATGAAATGGTCATATAACTGCTGGTGGTCACCAATCTACTTTCAAAATGGATATTTACCCAACACAATTGCTGCTGTAATTACAATTTACTGGCAGCCAGTTCAGCTAAACTGTTACTGTGGTATATGTAATAAATATTTGTGGGACCCAGTAAGTGGCTTTACCACATTTTGGAGTTGGCCATGTTTCCAGCACACTGTATTAATTCCGTTGTTAGGGATTATGATCAGTGCTCCTTCAAGGTGGCACCAGACACTTGATATATCTACTGCTGGGTAATGAGAGGGACGAGAACCACTAGCAGCAACTTAGAAACTTTAAGCATAGACTAAGCTTTGTTGTGGGTAATGACACACCTTGGGTGTGTGGCAACATCTACACAAGTCTTGATAGACAGGACAGACCGCCATCCTTCATTCCAGCTCCTTTCGTTATGTGATTGATGGGACTGAAGAGAAAGCCTGGAGTTCCTTTCTACAGTATTCACCCAACCCATAGCCCATAGTAGTAACAACTGCATCTAAAACTATGCTGTTAGGAGGCCCCCGCATGAAAGCCTCACCTCCTTACCTGACTTCTTTGCGCAAAGCATGCTTTATTTTTGTTGAGATTTGGCTTCTAGATAAATTGGTATATCCATTGTATATGGTATGTAATTAATATTTTTTTAGACACCTTTAAAATTAGATATGTTACATACGTAAAGATTTGGTTTACGGTAGGTATATTGCCTATTCTTTGATCATACTTGTCTTTCTCTTGACCTGCGGTCCTAAAGTAAAGATTGCAAACAAAATTCTTTGAGACAAGTCTAATTCAGAGATGTATCTTTTTCCTATGCTTGAAAACACTTCAATAAAAAACATTTGAAAAGGAAAGATAGACAACACTTAAAAAAGTTATATATATATTGAATTTGGCCCTAGTTCTCTGTCTTACCATTACATTCTCATTTTACCAACTGCTATGCAAAACCATTGGGGCTAAGCTCTGTAATTATATATATATATATATATATATATATATATATATATATATATGGAAAGGATAAATACACTTGTATGTGACCCTGCTTAATTACCATCAACTGCCACTAAATTGTTTTGTGATAACTTTTAGCATCAGCTCCTAATGATCACAATTTGCTGTAGTTGTTAGTGATTCCCAAATGACCTTACATAACTACAACGTGGAAACGGGGTTTCACACAGCAGGGCAAAATTAATTTATTTATTTGCAGAATTAAGAACCGTTAAGGAATGGCAGACAGGCCAAGAAATAGCATTTGAAATGAAAAGTTTAGGAAGAATTAGGATACTGTAGGTGCTGCATAGGGATGAACATGTTAAATGGGAAAGAGCTTTGGTAGAGCACAAGAAAAAACAATGCAGATGGGTTCAGATTTAATAGATGTATGTAATGTGAAATCAAGGCCTTTACACATGAACTATATAATAACATATTTGCATTTTAAACTTTGCAACTAATCCCTTAATTTCGTCAGCCAATCATTTTATTGCTAGGGCTTATTCCTCTCTTTTGGGTCAAAAGAATGGAATAGGTAAGAAGGGTCTGAAAACATGGGGGTAATACACAGCAGTTTTCTGACATATAGAAAAAGTATGTTTCCAGAGTGGATTATTGCCACTGCTGTTTCTAAGGGTGAGTAAAAAAAATCTTTGTACATACCTTGTAAAATGGTTTTCCCTTAGTTGTCTATATAGGGACACCGCTTCATTATGATTGGGTAGTGTTAGGAGCCGGGCTAGTGCGGGAAGAGAGCTGGGATTTCTGCTTCCCTGCTAATCCTTGAATTGACCGTCGTTGTGACCCTGACTTGTGTCCTGACCACCAAACTTTCGCTGCCAGCCCTGACTTTCTGATTGTTGACTACTCAGAAACTTTGCCGCCAACCCTGACCATTCATCTGTCCACTGTTCAAGAACCTACGCTGCCAGCCCTGACTACCTGCCCGTCTGATTACGCCTTTGTCTCGTCCTCCTGTACTGCGATTCATCAACTTGTGGAACTTCCGAACATCTGGAGCATGACCCTGGAGGCACACGTAGCTCAGTCTGACGTCCCTAGTGAAGAACAGTGCTATCAGTAGATTCCCGGCCCCATGGGTTAGGTCACCTTGGCAAGGCTGAGCCCAGATCTCGCAGCTCCATCTTGAGTTGTCCTCTCACCCTTCTAAATCCTGCAGCTCCTGTTGGCCAACCCTGACAAAGGGCTGACATGCTTTCCCAATATACAAGCATTGACCAAAATAATAAGGAAAACATATATTAACAAAAAAGGGGTGATTGGGATGTACAAAAACAGTGCCAAAAAAATGAGGGAACAACGGCACCAGTGAGAAATAAAAACACATGCTTGTGCAAAACAGTGTGACCTGTGCTGTAGACAATGGGCCTGATTAAGAGCTTCTCTCCCGCGCATGATTTGTTCAAAGCCATAGATTTCCGGCTTAAACTTAGGCCATCAACTTGCTAGCATGAATACTTGAGAAGCATCTTTTTGTGAAAATACAGCCTACATCCTCTGCAACTATGATGGAGCCCCTTAATGAGTTCTGTGAAGAGTATGAGCATCTGCAGCAGCGGGGGCAGTTAACTATGTACCTTCCAGATCTTTGGCATACCCGCAGTTGCCTGGATATCGATCACATGACTGATCAGCAGGTGTTTGAATTGACCCAACTGAACCGCCTTTCTCTTGAGAAGCTTTACTCATGGTTGAGTAACCAGGGGCATGCAATTGGAGGTATGACCAAACTGGTTGTCTGGCTGCCTCCAATTTTTAGTGAATGGCTCTTTCAGAGGTTGGAGTCAGTTGGCATGTTCCAGCCTTCGCTGAGCCTTCTCCTGACTAAATTTCTCGATGGTAGGACTGTTCTGCAGGAGAAATACATCCAGGCATGGCAGCCTGGAATGCGGTGAGGCTGGACTTTTTTCGAATAGCAATATTCCAAGTGTCATCGGCGCCATCGATTGTACACGTGGCCCTGATTCCCCCAGCTGCTCAGGAGTATATGTTTAGGTATGTTTAGGTCCACATTGCTCCTCCTTGTAGCCCACTCTCCTCTCCTGAGGCTAGCCTAGCTTCCCCTCCTTTTTGTCTCTCAGTCTGTTTAGGTCCACATAGCTCCTCCTTGTAGGCCACTCTCCTCTCTTGAGACTAGCCTAGCATCCCCCTCCCCCAAACAGCTTTCTTGTGTCTCATTTGGCCCTTGTTTTCCTTAATTTTTGCTGTTAATTTGTTGTTGCCAGTCTAGTGACCCTTTTTTATTTGTGGCTTCTTTTCAGCAACCGCAAGATGGGCCACTATGTGTCCAATGTCCAATGCGTTTTCAGTGTTTTGGCCGGCTTTCCTGGCTCGTCCCATAATGCATTTATTTTGAGGAGTTTATACACCCGTTTTGAGAGTGCCGATCTGACTGGAGGTTGGCTTGTGGGTAAATCTGTTTATTGCTGGAGTGGATAAGCTTGTTTATTGTTCAAGTTGCTTTTGCAATGTGTTTTTCATTTCTGTTATGTGCCCACTTTTTTTAATTGGACCAGGTTTCTTGTGTTAGCCTCCCTACCCTCCATCACTTCGACTGTGCTCATGACCCTCTCTAAATATCCCCTTCTCCCTGTTGCAGTTACCAATGATTAGTCTGAGCTTCCTGCCTTCCTATTTGGTTTAGGCTGTTTTGATGTTATGTTGCCAGTAATATCATTTAAATTTTCTTTTGTCTTTTAGGTGATTCTGTTTATCCCTTGCTGACCTGGCTCCTGATACCCTCCTTAGGGCCCAAGACACCTGGCCAGGAGGCTTTTAATGGGGCCCACCGCCGCACACAGGCTGTATCTGAGCATGCCTTTGGGCTGTTGAAGGGCAGATTTCACTGCCTTCACCACATATAGGGCGCCCTTCAATAAAATCCAGAGAAGCTTGGCGTGCATCAGTCTTCATAATTTTGCCTTGAGCGAGAGGGTGGCAGCATATTTGGAGGAGACAACCCCTGCTTTGGCTCTAGAGATTCCTGGCCATCTGTATTCCTGGCCATTTACCAGCATTTGGTGGACTACACTTGCTCTTGATTTGTTTTGTTTTATTCCACTTATGTCATTTGTGAATATTTTTATCCCTTGCCTTGTCTAGGCGTGATTAAATACCATTCAAAGGTCAACATTAGTGTTAGTTTTTCCCAAATGTTACCACTCAGCTTCCAGGGCCCAAATCTTTACCCTGGGTTCACCTTCCTTCTCCACCCTGCCCCTTGCCCTTTGACTATTAAGCTCACTCATTTACACCATCACTGTCTGGACTCCACTCACGTGTGGATTGTGAAAGCACTATTGAAAAGTAACATCATTTAATTTGAAGTTTATTATTGCAGTCTGAAAGACTATTGTCTCTGTGCAAGTATGAAGCTTTGGTCTTTTGACAACTCCACCACCAACCTATTTAAGGAAGAACGCAAGAGATTAGGGATGAAAATCTGCATTCAGATGCCTGTTCTAAATGACAACATATGTAATGGGGTTGATAGACGTCACAATGACATCATAGTTACAAGTGCAAACACACACTCTGCACCTAAACAATACTTTGTCTCATATATATCTATCCTGTATAGACAGTCCTGCTGGACCAGCTAATCATTTCACGTGACTTCAGCGTATCTGACTCAATGAGACTGGATCATAAACCTGCCAGTCAGGGCCTGATGCCACCTTTATTATGGAGACATCTCCCTGCACACGTTGTGACTCAACCACAAGTGGAAAAATACACAGCAGGGTTTCACACCATGTCACTTTCAGGTCATCAAGCCTTTCATTCTGCAGTGACCTCTCCATGACCGTAGTTATATATCTTTCATTGACTCTTATAACCATGTACCCCTTGGGGGTTTTAATGTTGATCAACTAAAATATTTATTGACAATAGGGTCGATTCATGGCTGTGCGCCAAAAGACCCAAAACCATGAACAAGTAAATTTGCATGTGAAAACTTGCTTTGGCGCAATCTATGGCACCATGCTCACGAATGGCGCATATACGCATCACACAAAATAAAGTGCGCAAAGTGCGATTTCAAGGTTCCAATTCTTGCAAAAACTTGCGCATTGCACAATGCTTTTTTTATGCACCTTCCTCCCCCGTCTTTACCATTTAGCAGTAGCAAATTTGTCTCTCCAGCTTCTGCGTTTGAGGCAAATCTCTATTCTCCAGTATTCCAATATCCAATACTCCAATATTCTCCAATCTGTAGTGGATTCCTTGTGGCGGCTGTGTTCTCCTTGTTTTTATGTGTAGTGTTTTATTTGGCAATGTCTTTATTCCTGTTGACCTACAAAAATTCTTTAAAGTCCAGAAAACTTGCAGATGACACTTTCATTTTAAAAAAACATGTCGCCTAGTGTTTAATGAATGAAAAAGTAGGTCAGTTAGTTAATTTGGCATTTTCCTCCTGCTTTTTGCTGGAGGAAAATGGCTCATGAAACAAAAACATTTGCACACACTTTTCAATGCCCATTAACTTTCAGAAAAATGGGCATAGCCTTTGTGCAGGAGAAGCTTCTCTATGGTGTCAGAGCTGGACAACAAGCAGGAACTTTAAGTATCAGTTAATGAAGAATATTAAAAGATTTTTAAACTTGTGTGTTGATTTTTAAATTTCACTTTATTTTTGAACTTGTAAGGAGGTCCCATGGGACATCTATACCAGTTTGATTACTCGCACCACCAATGGCCAGGGAAGTGTGGATGAGCCCAGTGGCATGGCAATGGCATGGACCCAGGGCTGAGCACCAGACCTGTGCTATAGGGCATAAGGGCTGGTAATAACCAGGACCAGGGCTGTCACTTCGGCTCTTGAGCATTGGAATTACCAGCCCCTATGCTTACTTTGCCGGGTTGGTAAGCTTTAGAGGGGCATTCACCCACACCAAAGGGTATAAGAGCTTATATAGTGGCAGGGCCTGGGGCTGCCCTAGGCCTGTTGCCCAGGCTAGTTGGCTCTTGAGGGGGTACAGGCTTTTTTGGGGAATATAGTAAAATGCCAACTGTCATCTTCATTGATAAAAACCATGTTTTTTTCATCAATAATCAGTTAGTGAATTTGGCATTTTACTCTTTCAGCAGTAAACATCCGGCTTGTAAAAACCTGTTTGGACACAATTTTCCCCCAGCAAAGCATTCCCTGAATCACACGCAATTACACTTTTAAAGTAAATTTCAGTGTGAGATCTGGCTCCTTGCAGAAATTTACTTAAATAAAAAATATCTCATCATGCCTCTCTCTGCCTCATATTTTGTGTTTGCCATCTCAGATAGTTATTATTCAGTAACCTTTGTTGAGCTCTATACATTAACACATTGTGGGGAAAAAGATTTTTCAATGTGTATTTTAATTTTATTTTACCATTTTAACCGCCCTATTAACATGCATAAATAAATACTTACTTTAACCCGAGACCCCTGATTAGGTTTGGGATGAAGACCTTTGCTAATATATACATTTCACATATGGAAGTAGTCCCCAACCTTTCTTACCTATTACTATGAGAGTTGGTTGGGATGATAGTAGTTCGTAGAAGCAATATACCTAGAGATGAGCAAATTTATGAAAAGTTCGATTCATCCGATTCACCGAATTTTCCGGAAAAAATAGTTTCGGTCTGAATTTATTCGCGGCGAATCGCTATTAAAAACAGCTATTTCTGGCCTTCTGAGAGCCTCAATAGGGTTGTAGAACATTTTGCCTTGCTGTAACATGCATAGGATGCGCGCTGGGTTAGTGAAATAACACTGGAAAGAAGTATGACATGCAGATCAGAGGCATCGCTATTGCAGAGCGGCACAATTACAAAGCCTTGAGGTGGCAGCAGCAAAATGAGCCCATATATTGCCTTAAAAACACACCCTGGAGTTGGAAGCAGCAGCATCAGGAGCCCATATATTGCCTGAAAAACACATTGGAGTTGGCAGCAGCAGCATAAGGAGCCCATATATTGCCTGAAAAACACATTGGAGTTGGCAGCAGCAGCATAAGGAGCCTATACATTGCCTGAAAAACACATTGGGGTTGGCAGCAGCATAAGGAACACATATATTGCCTGAAAGACACACCCTGAATTTGGCAGCAGCATAAGGAGCCCATATATTGCCTGAAAAACACCTTGAAGTTGGCAGCAGCATTAGGAGCCCATATATTGCCTGAAAAACACATTGGAGTTGGCAGCAGCATGGGGAGCCCATATATTGCCTGAAAAACACATTAGAGTTGGCAGCAGCATGGGGACCCCATATATTGCCTGAAAGACACACCCTGGAGTTGGCAGCAGCATAAGGAGCCCATATATTGCCTGAAAAACACATTGGAGTTGGCAGCAGCATAAGCAGCCCATATATTGCCTGAAAAACACATTGGAGTTGGCAGCAGCAGCATAAGGAGCCCATATATTGTCTGAAAAACACATTGGAGTTGGCAGCAGCACGAAGAGAACATATACACATTTTGGGCACATATATCTTATCCTAAGAATATTAATAAAAATTAAGATTAACGTAAAGCATTTCCTCAATAATTACTTGTGGTCCGGTGCGGAAGAATGTCTGTAACTGGAGAGCAGCGCCTTAAAGTTTTTGTAGTTTTGCACTATCCATATTTCTGAAGTGTTGGTGTGCCACCATGATCAATCTACTCTGATGCATCAGGCATTGGTGGGTGGAAATCTTGGCTGATCCATGCCCGATTCATTTTCATGTAGGCCAGTCTCTCAAAAAAACATTTTTCAAGCGTACTGGAGCACATTGAACTGCCCTATTCAGAGCATCACATACGCACATCTAAGAGTTTATCCACTCTGTACCTGTTAAAGTCTTCAGGGCATAGTTACTACTTAGTGAAAGGCCATAGATAGTTACACATCTGCTGCTGTTATCGACAAATCCTGTTTTATGTGTAGTGTAGCGTTTTGTCCTCCCCTCATATATGCACTAAGTATGTCAGGCAGAGTAGTTCCAGGATGGACACAGAGGAGTTGCAGAGACCTGAATTCATTAAGCAGAGGTCGCAGCAGACTAGGGGTGAGTGGCAGCAGGAGTCTCAGTGATAGGCCTGATCTCCTGGTATGAGCTAGCGGTCGTGTCTTGACCAGCAACCCATCTGCCGTCATCGATTGGTTAACACATTCACCCACTTCATCATAAGTGACATCTGACACCCCCAGTCAACTGTCGGTTATATCTTATGCTTTGGGTTCAGCTCCACTATTCAGTGAGGACGATCTGCTAGAGAAAAATCAGCAGCTACTGAACAGGCAAGAAGTGGAGGAGACACTCGCCGCTTCTTCCACTAGACGGGCAAGTAGTGATGAGGAGAGTGGCGTGGGAGGTGGTGTTGCAAGCATTTTGGATTCTTAAAGTGGACCAACACCCTCCCGTGATCGGCCCGGGAATCTATAAGATTCCCGGGCCGATCACCTCCCTCCCCGCTGGACATCCGAGATTGTGATGTCCCGCGGGGTGAAACCCCCCCAAATCCCCTCACCTTGTCTTCGGCGGTGGCCGGCCGCCGCCGCCTCCCTCGCGCCCCTCTAGACGTGCGCGCAAGAGTGACGCGCGGGAGGTGGCGGCGGAGGAGCCGCTTGTCCGCTCCTGTCAAACGGCTTGTCCGTCGGCGCTGAGAGCGGGGAGAGATGAGTTTTCCGGGTGACCGGGGGGTTTCACACAGCGGGGCACCCCGATCGGGGGTGCCCCACCGAAGTGGACCAAGACCCAGGATAGTCAAAATCCTGGGTGTTGGTCCACTTTAAGCAGACACTGTTGAGGAACCTGAGGACATCAGTGAGTTTTGAGGGCACTTTTAAAGGCTTGGAGTGATGGAGAGTGATGGATTTAGCGGTCAGCATGGTGGCAGAAGGGGAAAGTCTGGAGGCAAATGTGCTCGGGGTAGACCACTTGCTGCGCGGCAGGCTACCTTCCCAGGAGGTAGTGAAAAAGGGTACACGGAGTCGGTGGCGGCGGCAGCAGCAGTGAATTAGTGCGGACTGTTCGTAGGAAAGTCAGCTACTCGGTGATGTGGCAGTTTTTCATCAAGCATCCGCAGTTGGTTAACATGGCTATATGAAAGATGTGTAGGCAGAAGGCAAAGTGTGGCCAGGGTCCCAATGTTGGCCCCACAGCCCTGAGTCAACATTTGCAGCATCACCATAAAGCGGCCTGGGAGAGTTGGCTCCAAAGTGGTGGTCCGGCCTGCTGCATTACCAAGTGGCACGCCACACCCTGTTCCAGCCAGCCAAGGCTCCACCACCTCCTGTGTGTCATACCCATCCTCTGTCGCTCCAGATGCTCATCCTCCTCTTAATCCAAGTCAGTCATTCCCCCAGCAATCCACTGACCAAGCCATGTCCAAGAGACAACAGTATGTGCCCACTCATCCAACGTGCAGAAGCTAAATGTGCTCCTGTATAAGTTGCTGGTGCTGGTGGACCTTTCAGAGAACTGATGGCTTGTGTCGATCCGAGGTGGAGAGTCCCAAGCTGTCATTTCTTTGCGAAGAAGGCAGTACCAGCCCTGTACAATTTTGCTGAACAGAAGGTGGGCCAGTCCTTTAGCCTGTCAGTGTGTACCAAAGTGCTTGGCAGCGCCTACGTCTGGAGCTGTAACTACAGTCAGGGACAATACTTATCCTTTAAGGCCCACTGGGTGATTGTGGTTCCTGCACAACCACAACAGCAACTTGGACAGGTCCAGCCGCTGTGTGGCCTCCACGCTCCTAGGCCATTGTGCCTGTGACAGTGCACTTGTCTATTTTGGTTCATGGATGTGCACATGTTTTTTTGCACTTAGCAATGGTGTCACAGAAAAAAGTGTCTAATTGTCAATTACATATTAATTGTTAACATTTATCTTATTTGAACACATTTATAATAACATATAATAACATATAAACATAATAACAATAACATATAACATAATAACAATAACATAAAATTAATCAAATTTTTTTTTGGGTTCTTTTTGTATTTTTTTTTTAATATTTTAAAAAATATATATTTTTAGAATTTTTTTTGTATTTTGTTTTTTTTATTGTCTTTTTTTTATATATTTTGTTAATTTTTTTTTTCATTTTTTTTTTTTTGTCTTTTGTTTTTTTACATTTTTTTTTTTTAATTTTATATATATTTTTTCAGTGCCCTTCCAGCCTACCATGTGTCCAGAACACGGCGGTTTCACGCTGTTCTTCACATGGTTTGCCTTGAGCCACGGAGTCACACATGGGAGGAACTGCTAAAAATCATAAATCAATAAATGAAATCATGGCTTACTCCACGAAAACTGCAAATGGGAACCATGGTGACTGACAATGGGAAGAACATCTTGTCTGCGCTGCGACAAGGAAGCCTGAGCCATGCGTCCTGTATGGCACACGTGTTCAACCTAGTTGTCAAGCGTTTTCTGAAGTCTTCCCCCCCATCTGCAAGACATCCTAACAACGGGAAGGAAACTTTGCATGCACTTCAGCCACGCCTACACCGCCAAGCACACCCTTCTTGAGCTACAGTGTCAGAACGGTATCCCCCAACATAGTCTGATTTGCAATGTTTCCACCCGTTGGGATTCCACCCTCCATATGTTGGATCGACTATACGAACAGAGAAAAGCCATCACTGATTTCCTGATGATCCAAGCGGATAGGGGGATTCCCCTGGCAGCTCATACGTGACACCTGCCGTTTACTCAGGCCCTTTGAGGAAGCCACTTTATTAGTCAGTCGCCAGGACTATGGGATGAACGATGTGATTCCACTGCTTCATGTACTACAACACATGTTGGAAACCATGGCTGGTCAGGGCACTGGAGACATGGCGCCTACATTTCACGGCCACATGAAGCCTGTGGGGGCTGAATTGGAGGAGGAGGAGGAGGGGTGGGGCACAGTGAAGCACAGTTTAGGTTTGACAAAATGGCCATTTTATCTAGTCATCTGACAGGAGAGGAGGAGGAGGAGCAGCTAGAGTAGCTAGAGTAGCTAGAGGGTTGTGAGGATGGCGAGACAGAGGACCCAGACACACCGTGGCAGTATGCAGTGCAGATGGAGACAGGTAGTCCCTCCGAGTCACTTGCACAAATGGCATGATGCATGTTCACGTGCTTGCGTAGTGATTGTAGAATTGTCACCATTTGTCAGCTGGATGACTTCTGGCTCTCCACCTTATTGGACCCTCGCTACCGGCACAAAATGGGGGCATTTTTTTACACCCACTGAGAGGGAGGACAAACTGACCTACTACAGAGACATTCTACGTAGTCAGTTGGCCAATGCCTATCTGTGCCATCGTCCATACTCTCGCAGGTCTGACTAGGGGGGACCTCTGCGCTCACCTTCCACTGCCATGGCTGCTGGGAGGGGGGTTGGCAGGAGCAGCAGCAGCAGCTCCATCAGAAGCAGCCTGAGTCTTCAGTCGCTAATGAGTAGCTTTCTTCACCCGCATAGTGAGGCTAATCATGAGCAGCAGAAAGACCTGGAGCAGGCCCTGAACCAGCAGGTCGTGTCATACCTTGAAATGACCATGCCAATGCACCTTGAGGACCCGCTGGACTTCTGGGCAGCCAAACTTGACTTGTGGCCGCAACTGTCAGAGTTTACCCTGGGAAAGCTGTCCTGCCCGGCCAGTAGTGTGCCATCTGAGAGGGTGTTTAGTGCGGCGGGGGCCATAGTCATGCCAAGGAGAACTCGTCTGTCCACAAAAAATGTGGAGAGACTTACCTTTGTGAAGATGAATCAGGCATGGATCAGCCAGGATTTCCACCCACCAATGGCTGATCCATGGTAGTAGCTGATACATGGTAGCTCCTTATGCTGCTGCCAACTCCAGGGTGTGTCTTTCAGGCAATATATGGGCTCCTAATGCTGCTGCCAACTCCAAGGTGTGTCTTTCAGGCACTATATGGGCTCCTTATGCTGCTGCTGCCAACTCCAATGTGTGTACTCTTAAAAGACACATGCTAGAATATAGAATATAAAATGCAAAAATGCAACCAGTTAGCAGACAGGTACTCTTCAAATATTTATGCCAGTATTTGGGATGCTCCCCTGTCCAAAGACACAGGCTGGCTGCTGTAACAGTGAAAAAGTGACTTTCTTACAAAATGCACAATATTAATAGACAGGTACTCTTCAAATATTTATGCTAGTATTTGGGATGTCCCACTGTTCAAAGACACAGGCTGGCTGCTTTTACAGTGAAAACATGACTTTCTTTACAAAATGCACAATGTTAATAGACAGGTACTCTTCAAATATTTATGCTAGTATTTGGGATGCCCCACTGTTCAAAGACACAGGCTGGCTGCTTTTACAGTGAAAACGTGACTTTCTTTACAAAATGCAACCAGTTAGCAGACAGGTACTCTTCAAATATTTATGCTAGTATTTAGGATGCCCCCCTGTCCAAAGACACAGGCTGGCTGCTTTTACAGTGAAAACGTGACTTTCTTTACAAAATGCACAATGTTAATAGACAGGTACTCTTCAAATATTTATGCTAGTATTTGGGATGCCCCGCTGCTCAAAGACACAGGCTGCCTGCTTATACAGTGAAAAAGTGACTTTCTTTACAAAATGCAAAATGTAAATAGACAGGTACTCTTCAAATATTAATGCTAGCATGCTTTTTAAAGAAGGACACCAGGAAAAGGAAAAGCTAAATAGGCAGGTGTGGTATTAACACTAAATAGGCTTGAAAGCTAATGCAAACACTTTAAACTTTCCCTGTCTTTCTCTGTCACTGTCACAGCCTCTCTTCTTCTCTATCTGTCCCTCGCTCCTTCTGTTCCTTGTTCTATCTATCTCTCCCTCACTCTATCTATCTATCTATCTATCTATCTGTCTATCTGTCCCTCGCTCTCTCTGCGTGATCTGCTCTGGCCACAATACAGTGTCAGAATGAGCTTCCGCAAAATGGCCGCCGCTTATATAGGTCTGTGACATCATCGGGAAGCCTGGCTGCCGATAGGTAGCGTGTGATGCCTACCCAGGATTCCTTGCCCCATGGGACATTTCCTGACATGTGGATCCATCATTTTAGATGGCCTGGATAGCAGTAAATGGAGTTTTAAGGAAGCGATTCAAGCGATCGAATTGCGGCAGTATTCGGAATCGTTACAAATCGAATTTTTCCTGAAATTCATAACGAATTCGGGTTCATCAGATTCGATTCTCTCATCTCTAAATATAACCCTTATAAAACAGGAAACAACTGAAATTGTTTGACAGTGAACATGTGGATCCTGCCAGCCTCCCAAATATTTCTAAGCAGCGTAAGCACAGACTTCCCGTTCTTCAAAAAAAGAATTGGCTCATCTCTTAAAAAATAATAAGCATAGTACACAGGGGTCTCCTTTGCCCTTCTAACATATGCATCCAAGGAATGTGACGAAATCACCATGGTGGCCTGTATAAGCATTATAAACACCTCCACAGGCAATTTTACAGGAAAACGGCTTAATGCAAGATTCCTGGAAATATTAATGCAACTCAATGTTACTGTGCAGGCAAAGAAAAATATTTTAAAAAGCTATACCCACTTTCTGTCCCTTGCAGATGATCAGTCCTAGTCTGGGGCTCTGACTCTTACCTGATCACTAGATCCAAGGATCCTTCCTTATTATAACATAGCGCACCATCTGTGCAGGATCTACTGAGCACTTGAGCTGTATAGAGGACCAAAACTAAAAATCTGCTGACCATTTCATTCTCAGGTACCTAATAGGTGTACTGGGGCTATTAACACAATGCAAATACTAAGCATCCAAAGCAGGGATGTGGGTTCAGGGGCCTGCCACTGGCGGGCTAGTCCAAGCCCATTTCAGAGCATAGGACCAAATTACCTAAATTCTTTTTATGCATGGGAGGATTGTAAGATACTAGTGATTATTATAGTGACATTGCTTGGCATAAAAGCTGCTGAGACAGGTTAGCTGGCACACTTCTCTGCCTGCCTGACTCTGCATTCCCCCAAGGCATGTGCACTTCCCTCCTTCACAGTTTGCAAGACCTCCATAAGTAAGCAGAGAACTCCCAAGTCATATAGCAGGGGTCCATAAACCACATGTGGCTCTCAAACTACAGTATAGGTTGAGGACATGTGTCCTGGGATCCATTGGATGCTTTCCTAAGGTCACACACAAAGTGAGAGACTTGACATTCAATGTAACTGAGCTGCTTTGGAACACCCCCTCTGTAGGAGGTAGCAGGATTGCTCCAGGATGCAGGGTGACCCAACCTCAGAAACCAGTACAATGGACAGGAAGGAAGCTGCTTTAGAAGATCATTGGTGAGTATCCTTTTTTGTTTTTTTTTTATTGCCTGGTCAGTTACTTTATATGCAGATCAATCCAATGAAGTAAAACAAATAATGTTTTTCTGCAGATTGACAATGTCTACAATATTTAGAAGAAACAAATGAGGCAGCATGGAGAAGAAATAGTCTCTTGGCCATCACTAGTAGCAAGGGAGAATGCGCCAGCAACCGAACACTTTAGATACCTCCAGAACCACCATTGGCTTGCCCCTCTGCTTAAAAATAAAACTCCTGGAACAGACAGAACAGCCTTCGAAAGGGTCTGTCTATGGGGGACGCCGACATCAGGCCTTATCTACATGATCTACACTCACCTTACGGCGTTACCACCCGAATCAAAGCATGGGTAACAGACCTAAACCTGGTGATAGATAGGAAGGGTTGGACGGACATTTGGGCTGGGATCAACAAGTGTTCCATAAACATAACCACACTGGAAGATGGTACCTAGTGCCATCATGCATAGCAAAGACAGTTCCAGGGTACCCAGCAACCTGTTTCAGAAGCTGCTCCGCAGAAGGAACGGTCCTGCACATTTGGTGGGAGTGCCCAAAAGTCAAGAGGTTCTGGTCACGGGTCTTCGGCCTACTATATACCCTCTTGCATACCAATATACAAGAGAATATAAGAGACCCCTGGATTGCCTTGCTACACGTGAAACCAGAAGGCATTACTAAATCCCAGAACACTTTATTGATTCAAGTTATGCTAGCAGCAAAGCTAACTATCGCAAGCTCTTGGAAAAAAGTAGCGTCTCATTCCAGATGGTTAAAGAGAGGCTGAGCAGTATTTTCATTAATGAAAAGTTGACAAGCATTCTAAAAGACTCCCATGAGATATTTATGAAAATCTGGAGCCTGCGGGTGAATTACTCATTCCCAGACATAGGGGAGGGCTTGTTGCAGTGAGGGACGGCTACTTGTGAGGAACGTCCTACTTTTCTAACCCCCTTCCCCCCTTACAAGTGTTTTTTTCCTCTTTTCTTCTTCCTTTCCCTTCTCCCCCTATCCAGGCCTGCCTGACCGCCCCCCCCCCTACCTCCCCCCATGCCTGTGGGGTGGCGGTGCAGAGAACGTAGGGCAGGAAGAGATGTTTCTCCTGCCCACCAGACTGAGACTGGACAATCGTACATTAGTCAGATTCAACCCTCTGTGGTAAATTGTACAAAAATGTCATAAATGATGTGTATTTCTCCCCTGCTAGGCTGTATAAGGCACGATCCGTGCAGGGTTTTCAGGACCCAGGTCACTTTCCCCAATCCCTTTCAGGTTTGTTCCATGATCTAAGGCCATGCACAGGTGTTCAGGCTGATTACAGGGGAAACCTGAATAAGAAGGAAACACACGTCCTGTCTATTGTCCATTGACCAGCCGTAGGAGTGAGCCCGGGCTGAGGTGCACATTGGTGAAGGAAAAGACTGTACGCAAGCCGAAGGACTTGGCTTTTGCGCCCCCTAACTGTGGACTTGTGGGGGTGAGCAGCAGAGGGCTGATACGCCCTGCAAAGTGGATTTGGACTTACCTTGAAGTTACAGCTTGCTGGAGTACCCAGCCCTGGACTTACATATGTTTGGTGAAGTAACCACTTTTGATTTACTGCGTTTATGCTGCAATCTATGGACTGAGCGATAATTTGCTAAATAAAGCCGTTTTTTTGCTGTGTAGCAGGAGACAAACCACCTGTTGATAAAACAGATTGCTGCACTTAGAGAGACTGTTGTGGCTCAAGTCTCACAGCCGGAGAGAAGCCCAATTGAGATGGGTGGCGCAAGGAGAGCCGTACAGCGGGTCCTACAAATGCCTGAGGATGATGTTGAGGCCTACCTCATGGTGTTCAAGCGCATGGCTGAGAGAGAGCAGCTGCCAGTAGCTGAGGGACAGACGTGATTGCACCATTTCTGGCAGGTGAGCCCCAAAAAGCTTACTTTGACCTTAGGGAGCAAGATGTACGGGACTATGCTAAACTCAAAATGGTCGCCTGGGAGTCACGCCAGCGGTTCGGGCCCGGAGAGTGCATAACTGGACTTCTGCTCGGTCGCAGATGTTTGATTTGGTTCATCTTGTGCAGAAATGGTTGGAGCCGGAGCAGTCCACACCGGCGCAGATTGTCGAGAAGGTCGTGGTGGACCATTTTTTTTGGACCCTGTCGCCGAAGCTACAGCTGTGGCTGGACAAGGCGACCCGCAGACTGCTGAGCAGCTGGTTAACTTGGTTGAACGATTCGTCGCGACCGAGGACCATCTTCGGGATGCCCCCGCTAAGACCAGCAGACAGGTGGGTAAGCAAGTTCCCCTTGGAGGTGTGTGGAGCGGTGTGAGGGGGCAAAAAACTGTCCCTGACCCCCAGGGGCCCCCTAATTCTAGGGAAGACACCTGGGCAAGGAGGTTCCGGGGTCCCCAGTGTTGGAGGTGCCGAGAGTGGAGACACATAGCCATGGATTGCCCCCTCTCCCCTGAGCCCATGGAATGTGACACTGCCCGCAGAAGATCCCTCTTAGCAGAACCCGGCTGTGCCGCCAGTCAGCGGTCAAAGCCTGAGACACAGATTGTGACTGTGAAAATGAATGGTTGCCTAGTAAAGGCACTATTGGACTCAGGTAGCCGGGTAACTTTGGTCCTGGCCAACCTGGTGCGTGGTGGTTGCAAACCAAAGAAAAAGCTTAGTGTGCTTTGCATCCACGGGGATATCGTGGCTTACCCTGTAGCCGTGGGTAAGTTTGAGACCCCCGCGGGGACAGTGACCCATGAAGTTAGCATAGTAAAACACCTTGGCTATGATGTTGTAATTGGGTGGGATTTCCCCTTGTTCTGGCCCTTGTGGGAAAGGCGTATCCCTCCTGCCGACAGCGGAGTACCTCCGGCAGAACCGGTAACCCTCCCCTTCAAGTCCGTTAGACGTGTGGCCCCAAACAGGTTATATAATAGGCCGACCAGGGTGAGGGCCTTTAATCCTGGTGACCGAGTGTGGGGAATAGTACCCACGGGTGAGAGAGAGAAGTTTAAAGTGGAACATAAGGCGGGGAATGTAGATGTTGTGTCCCGAACCCACTGTATGGTCGCTGAAGATTGTCAGACCGCGGGTCTGAAGAAGAGGGGGGGGGGGATATGTGGTAAATTAGGGTTGATTCAGAGACAAAAAAAGACTTTCGTTTTTGTGCCATTCTGTATTTATTTTGAAATGTTCCCGCTCTCGTATGAGTTTACGAGCGATTCTATGCATGCATTGCAAGCCTTCTGTAAAGTCTTCGTCCGCTCGTATGCCAACGAGAATGTCATTTTCCAGCTTTCGTTTTCCGTTTATGTTACTAATGTTACAACGTAGGCTTCTGTTTTTGCCCTTTTTCCATAGTCTCTTCCCACGAATCCTTTACGTTTCCCGATAGATTCTGTTTTCCTTTTACAATAAATAATGGTCCAGACGAAAAGCCTTACGAACTTAAGCCTGCACACTACAAACTTAACTCATTAATGTGCTCACTCACTTCTGCTACAATGCTTAGCTAAATCACTTTGCACTCTCATTCTTCTTGCATTTCTCACCCCTATCTTACCCAAATCACTTCGCGGTCATGTTCTTCTTGCATTTCTCACCCCTAAAACTTACCCAAATCACTTCGCGGTCATGTTCTTCTTGCATTTCTCACCCCTAAAACTTACCCAAATCACTTTGCGGTCATGTTCTTCTTGCATTTCTCACCCCTAAAACTTACCCAAATCACTCGCGGTCATGTGAATCTTCATCTCTAAATATTTCTTGGCCCATTCGTTTTGTGTTAATGTATTTTGTAAATGAAATGACACTGAAACAGTTTTTTGTTTGTTTTGTTTTTAATCACAAATGCCAGTTTTTGCTTGCATTTTTTTTTTAATTGTTGGTATAAAAATGTAACAACTTTTTTTTTTAGTAATAAAATAGAAAATATTAAAATTGTTAAAATTTAAAAAAATTTAAAACAAATAAAAAACTATATACATAGCAATGGCAGGACCCAGAACATTACTCTTCATCTGTGGTCCCCAACGAGTCGCGCAGCACCTGCATGTCGGCCACCAACGCAAGGACCCTTGCACTCATTTGTGCCACTCTGGCACGTGTGGTCCCTGTATATAAAAAAAAAACATTATTTGCTGGCAAATACATGTTTCTCAGCTGGGGATGGAATGTTTTTTAGGTGGCAAGCTAACTCATGACGCCATATGTAATTATGATAAGTAATTCATCTAAGGAAGAGGGCATATGTAATTATGCTAATGCCATTGACTATGGTTTTAGGTATCTTGGTGTTCATGTCAGTGCCCACATACTCAAAATAATGACATTACAACTTACTTCATTGGTGGCCGACGTCTGCTTCGGGGACCACCCTCGGTTCTGGGACCTGCCACTGCTGGGAAGTTGAGGCTGTAGAGACATGTCAAATAGGGTCACTTCTAATATCCGAGTCAACAGTAAGCAAATGACAATTTGAATGTGTGTGTGTGACATCACCCACCTTCTTCATGTGCCTCCTGGGCCTGATCTGCTGCAGTCCCTGCTCCAGATCCTTCACCCGCTACAGAATCATCTAGAAAAAGAGATTAAGGGAATCAGCTTTTGTTTAAATAGCATGTATGTGTGTGCAGTTACATTAAGAGTCACATACCAGAGGCTAATGGCTCCGTCGCTTGGTACGACTCCCTGCCCACGCCGTGACGCCCCTCCTCTGTAGAAAGGTCCAGGGGCTGGTCGGAGGCCGCTACAGAGGAGGGGTAGGAACGTTGCCCTGGAGATCCACCACCTTCATTTGGTGCTGCAGATTCATGCAGCACTGGTCGGCATGTGCGCCTCGGATTTGGTACTCCATTTCCAACACTAGAAAAGAAAAGCATTTATAAATAAAGGCCTACCTTCTGTAATATGTACATCTAGCATGCAATCGCTATGTACTTACTTGGGAAATGGAGCCCGAAAAATCGATGCACCCGGGGCATGTGGAGCCGTTTCAGGTCCGACCAATGCTGCATGATCTGCGTATGGGTGAAGGTGGTGTCCGTCTCCTGCTGGATCCTGGAAACGGTCTCCAGGGCGACGGTCCTCTTCTCAAAAGAGTTGGGCAGGTAGTCGTACCTGCGCTGAAGCATCGTCTAAAAAACACAAAATAAACATAGTTGTTAGATCAAACTGCATACAAATATCTGTCACAATTAGATCAGTTGACTAAATGACATTCCCAGACACATTTCTAGCCTCAAACTATCCTTCGAGATGTTAGTGAGTTGGTTCGCACATGTGCGCATTTCTGTTTGGCACAGAGTTTTAAAAACATTTAAAGAAAACTGTTTCTTCCTGCGCTTCCTTAAGGCCTAGGCATGCATTTAGATGGCAAATCAAAGTCCTTACAATACACTTACGAGCATAATCAGCTCTTCTTGTTGGCGGGTGAAGATCGTGGGTGCCATCTTTCTTCTTGTCTGCAGCAGATAAGTAATGCCCCGGTTTCCGGGTTCCGCGCGGCCGGACGAGCGCCGGACGCACGTGTACGCGAACGCGTAAGCGTCATACCCAGGCATTAGGATTTAAAGGGACCTGGACACACAGCTCATTCTCTTTGAGATTTTCAACATGCCAGCTAAAAATGCCATCGGTAAGACCACACCAGCCAAGGAGGCCACCAGTAAAAGGCCACAGGGGCCTGAGGAGCCTTCTTCACGTCCGACCACTCGGTCCCAAATACCAACTCCGAAGGTGCGGGAAACGCGCAGCCACAGTGGCCAACCCAAGGCGACATTACCCACCAAGTCCGCTAAACCCAAATCAACCAGCAAAGCCAAGGAGGGAGCGGCTAAGAAGAAGCCAACAACAAAGCAGGCAGATACGCCCGCAAGAAAGGCCAGTAAGAGGGTGAGAAGCCCCAGCCCCCAAAAAACACCCTCCCCTCCTCTCTGGCCTAGCACATCCCTTCAGAAAGAACGCTCCACTGGCCCAGAAGCCCCAGCCCAGCCAGCTCTGCATCTCCTGAGCCACGTGTGAAGCGCACCCATGGCCACGGAACCACTAGTGGCAAGGCCACTAAGAGCTGTGGCTCTTAGTGGCCTTGCCACTAGTGGTTCCATGGCCTAGAAGCCCCAGCCAGCTCTGCATCTCCTGAGCCACGTGTGAAACCCACCCATGGCCATGGAACCACCAAGAGCCACAGACCCAGAAGCCCAAGCTCAGCCAGCTCTGCATCTGCTGAGCCACGTGTGAAATGCACCCATGGCCATGGAACCACTAGTGGCAAGGCCACCAAGAGCCACAGGCCCAGAAGCCCCAGCCCAGCCAGCTCTGCCTCTCCTGAGCCACGTGTGAAACACACCCATGGCCATGGAACCACCAAGAGCCACAGGCCCAGAAGCCCAAGCCCAGCCAGCTCGGCATCCCCTGAGCCACGTGCAAGTACCTCCCAGGGGCATGGAACCACAAGTGGCAAGGGCACAAAGAGGCACAGGGCCAGAAGCACCACACCCTCAAGCACACCCTCTCCTCCTCGGCCACATTTGCCACCGGCACAGGTGGCAACCAACTATCCATATGCCACATCCACGCCTGGAAGTCCTGTGGCCACCCAGGCAGGGACCCCCAGTCCGATTGCAAGTCCAGTCCATTCGTTCTCAAGCCACGTGTCCAACATTTCAACACAACAGAGCCAGCCCAGAATGTCCCCCGAATTGCCTACATACAGAGATGAGGCCACAGGGGCCTGAGGAGCCTTCTTCACGTCCGACCACTCGGTCCCAAATACCAACTCCGAAGGTGCGGGAAACGCGCAGCCACAGTGGCCAACCCAAGGCGACATTACCCACCAAGTCCGCTAAACCCAAATCAACCAGCAAAGCCAAGGAGGGAGCGGCTAAGAAGAAGCCAACAACAAAGCAGGCAGATACGCCCGCAAGAAAGGCCAGTAAGAGGGTGAGAAGCCCCAGCCCCCAAAAAACACCCTCCCCTCCTCTCTGGCCTAGCACATCCCTTCAGAAAGAACGCTCCACTGGCCCAGAAGCCCCAGCCCAGCCAGCTCTGCATCTCCTGAGCCACGTGTGAAGCGCACCCATGGCCACGGAACCACTAGTGGCAAGGCCACTAAGAGCTGTGGCTCTTAGTGGCCTTGCCACTAGTGGTTCCATGGCCTAGAAGCCCCAGCCAGCTCTGCATCTCCTGAGCCACGTGTGAAACCCACCCATGGCCATGGAACCACCAAGAGCCACAGACCCAGAAGCCCAAGCTCAGCCAGCTCTGCATCTGCTGAGCCACGTGTGAAATGCACCCATGGCCATGGAACCACTAGTGGCAAGGCCACCAAGAGCCACAGGCCCAGAAGCCCCAGCCCAGCCAGCTCTGCCTCTCCTGAGCCACGTGTGAAACACACCCATGGCCATGGAACCACCAAGAGCCACAGGCCCAGAAGCCCAAGCCCAGCCAGCTCGGCATCCCCTGAGCCACGTGCAAGTACCTCCCAGGGGCATGGAACCACAAGTGGCAAGGGCACAAAGAGGCACAGGGCCAGAAGCACCACACCCTCAAGCACACCCTCTCCTCCTCGGCCACATTTGCCACCGGCACAGGTGGCAACCAACTATCCATATGCCACATCCACGCCTGGAAGTCCTGTGGCCACCCAGGCAGGGACCCCCAGTCCGATTGCAAGTCCAGTCCATTCGTTCTCAAGCCACGTGTCCAACATTTCAACACAACAGAGCCAGCCCAGAATGTCCCCCGAATTGCCTACATACAGAGATGAGCCCGAACAGCAAACAATAGGCCGGACATTGCGGCAAGGACAGTTGAGTGGCAGGTTTGGTGAGGCCCAAACTCTTGCATTGGAAAGTGGGCTCACCCTCCATTATGACGAGCTATATGGGCGAAAATCAAAATCTACAAGCAAAATGAGAAAAACAGAAATCTTGGAGGAGCTCACCAGACAGATCAATGCAGTGGGGGAGGAGCTTAAAGATGTGGAGCAGATACAGCGCAAAATTTCTGACCTGAAGTATGCAGCACGGAAAAAAGAAAATAAACGGCGCAATTACAGGTACATATTTGAGTTGTGCATTTGTCTACTTGTTGTATTGTCCACAATTTCCTAAATTATCAAACCTATATTTTTCAGCTAACAAAATGGCGGAGGCTTCCCCACAAAATTACAGTTTACACGAGCTGAGGAGATGGTGCTGGCGTTAATACACCCCGTGGCATTAGAGGGCCTCTCTGGCCGACGGGACACGGACATCCCTACCATTCCTGAAGGTCAGTAATGTTAGTGTGTCTGTGAAATGTTTTAAATGTGTAAAATGAGGCTCACAGGCATATATGAACACATGCCCCTAGGGAGTGGCTTGTAGGGGAGGTTACAGTTTTAGCAGGGTGTTTAATGTCTGCGGAATGTTCATTTTAAAATCTTGCAGGCCATACACGACCTTGGACAGTATTTATGATCACTATTAAAGTCTTTATATTCGCAAAGCACTGCCTGTTATGTGATTCTACTCAATCATATCCAACACTTCCTTCTTTGTCTTTAGTTCACTTGTGTTTTAGCTGTGCTTTGGTCTCAAATACTTGATCAGGGGTCAGGGAAAGGTCTACATAGGAAGAATGCCCACCAGCATACTCTGAAGACAAATGCTATTTGCAAGCTGAGTGTGGGTCCCTAATGGCCCTTTAGGGACGTGTGAAGCCTCATAACATGCAGTACATGCATGTTTGTATTATTTAAGGTGACCAATGTGTATGTACAGGGTGAGTCATACATATAACAGATAATGACATTCATAGTGAAGGTCACCTTGGACCGTTGGGGGAGTTGGCATTCCTGCTTGGCCATGTGTTTTTTGGAAGCATATGTAGTAATCCAGATCATCAATGGATTTTTGGGTGTTTACGTGCCTTTTTATTTAAAATACAGCCCAGCATCAAGCCTCAGCAAGTGTGGAAGCCTCATCCAGTTTGACCACGCCGTCAACTTCCGTGCTGCCTAGGAGCCAGGACCAGATATATACGGTAAGTGAACTTTGATGAATCTCCTGATGCATGTGAATGAACATGACTAATTTGCATAACACATATATTTAGGGCCCAAACTGAACCTTTTTTTGCACATGTCCCAACAGACCCACACACTGATGGAGGAATCCAGGAGATGGAGGAGGATGCCAGCTTGATGAGACCTTCAGAACTGACCCCCCTGGAACCTAATCTGCCACTGTCCCAACATGCTACTGCATCAAATCCTCTGCAGCAGACTGAAGCTGGACGCATGCTGCCAGCCCATCGTGGGCAGCATGCAGAGACTGAGCCGCCTACAGTCCCCAGTGTTAGCTCTGCTGCAGAGGATTTGCCGAGCACATCTGCAACTCTTGCTCACCCTAGAGGTCCAGCATCTGCAGGCGCTCAAACCAGGGGAATTGGTAGACGTAGTCAGCAATGTCGACCAGTTTCCCAGGGGAGGCGCATGCCGATCCTGGAGTCAGCGTGGCACCATGAAAGGCGTTTATTTCGACAGGTGACTCAAAGAAACACAGAGCAGCTTGCTGCACGATTAGATACATTAAATAATACATTCACCACCATGCTGACAGAATTTAGGACAAGCAACAGCCACATGGCCACCTTAACTAATAATTTCACAGCCATGCTCGAGGAAGTTCAAACAAGCAATAGACACATGTTGGAACAGTGGCAGATTATGAATGCCACACATGGCCAGGTGATGGGCCACCTCCAAGTCCCACCACCAGGGTTTTATGGGCAACATCTTTCCTCTACATCCCCACTGTATTGACCTGTCTGGTGAGCGCTACCAAGATTGCCTTTTTTATGGCTTTGCTTGTATGATTTTGATTTTCGCCCATATAGCTCATTAGAGTGCCGAGATACCCCACTAGCCAATGCCTGAGCTAAAGCCTCACTGAAGCTGCCGCTCAAGCTGCCACGCTGCAGGCTTGGGCCTAATGAAATTGTGTCTGCTCATCCTGTTTGTAGGCATGATTGGGGGACATTCTGGGCTGGCAAACTACTACCTTGAACCCTGGCAAAGATTGGACTGGACTTGCATTTGGACTGGGGGTTATTGTTTGGGTGGGCCAATGACTTACAGGCGTGGATGTGGCATAAGTATGGCTGCTTTCCACCTGTGCCTGTGGCAAATGTGGCCAAGCAGGAGAGGGTGTGTATGTGGCCCTATGTATTACTGGCCAAATATTGACAAGCAAATGGTTGCTCCCTATGTCTGTTTATTTTATTTGTTATTGAAACGCCTGGAGTGCGTTACTTTAAAACTCCTGGATGTGGCCAATTACTAGGTGCCATGGTTCTGCACCAATGTAGATTTATGTTGTATAGAGATGAGCGAAATTTTGAAAAGTTCGATTCGGCCGATTCGCCGAATTTCACAAAGAAATTCGGGTTCGGCCGAATCGAACTTTTACGAAGTTCCCCATCAAAAATGCCGGCATGGTGGGAGCGGGCCGGTAAAGCCGGCCGGCCCGCTCCCACCATGCCGGCATTTAAAAAACAAAAAAAAACAAAAAAAAAAGCATTTTTGCCGGCATGGTGGGAGCGGGCCGGCCGGCTCCGCTGTCAACGGAACCGGCCGGCCCGCTCCCACCATGCCGGCATTTAAAAAAAAAGCAAACACTTACCTGCAGATCCGGAGCGTGGAGGCCGGCGCCGCTCTCAGCTGTCATCTGAGGGCGCGTCATCAGAGGGCAAAAATGCTTTTTTTTTTTTTTTTTTTTAAATGCCGGCATGGTGGGAGCGGGCCGGCCGGCTTTACCGGCCCGCCGGCCGGCTCCGCTCCCACCATGCCGTTTTTTTTTTTTTTTTTAATTTCAGGAAAAATTCGATCGGCACGAACCACAAAATATTCGGGTTCGTGCCGAATCGAATATTTCCTGAAATTCGGAGCGAATTCCGGAGTCCGAACCGGTTCGCTCATCTCTAATGTTGTACTATGTATGTACATGTACAAGTCTGCGAGTGCCCTTCAACACCAATTGTTCCTATTTAAATAAAAAAATATTGAATGCGATTTTAGCTGTTGTTGACTAAGTTGATGCATTAATGTTTTGGTTCTTTTGAGATTACTGAAGGTTTTTCTAAACAAACATGGCCAAAAAAATGCATGAGGCTCAGATCATGTGTGAATATTTTAGTAATTAATTTATTACAATTTTTTCCAAAAAACAATACTCAAGCATTCACAAAGCCAAATTATAGTAAAAATAAATAATTACATGCAACAAACAAACACAGGAAAAACAAATTAGGCAAAATGGGTGTTAATCAAATTGGCCCGAACAGCTTGGCCAGAGGCACTAGGTGTGCCACGGTAGTTCTCTTCTGGGTCCTGGCTGGGCGGAGAGGGGGGCAGATCCACATACCGGGGGACACTCTGCACTATGGCAAAGTTGTGGAGGACACAGCAGGCCAGTATTATATTGATGACCTTGTTGAGGTCATACTGGAGTGCCCCCCCGGTATGGTCCAAACACCAGAAGTGTGTTTTTAACAGGCCAAAGGGCCTCTCCACAACGGCCCGGGTCTTCCGGTGAGCCCGATTGTAGGCGTCCTGGGTCGCATTCTGTGGCCGAAGGACGGGCGTCATCAGCCAGGGAAGTAGCGGATAGCTGGAATCACCTGAAAGAATAAGAAAATACTTACATAAATTACACATTTCAAAAAATAAATTTTGGCACAAGTGGTCGTTCACCCTAACTAAGAGCCTATCTTATATTTTAGCCACACCCTGTACATACAGATTGCTCAGCAAAAAAAACACCATCTACTGCATGTTCTGAGCCTTTAAACATCCAAGATGGCAGATGAGGGCAAATCAGGCAGCCTGCAAACAGGAATTGACTTAGGACTGTGCTGCTCAGCATTCTTGGATGTCTTATCTTTTCAGGACCCCAGATCTGCTTTGTCTGAGCCAAGCATAGCTCTAACCCGCCCCCTGCACTTTATCCCGCTCTCCTCTACTCAGTAAGTGTCATACATCTGAGCAAAAATGGCACAGACCCTATCATAAAGTCAAGAACAGAATTGCAGCCGAGTGTGGGGAAGAATAATAAGTAATTCACTAGAAAGAACTATATTATTTTAAAATGCTGGGAAATCAGTTTGTAAGGGTTTGTGCTTTGCTAAAGATGATAGTTAAGGTCCGGTTTAATATGTCATCAAGGGGTAAAAACAGCCATAGGTTCAGACATGGGTCATCATCTATATTCATAGGCATACAGTGAAAAGTGAATGACGTTATTTGCGTCAATTTACCAACGAGCCATCCACCAGAGAATTCTCCAGACTCAAACCGACGGTATAATCCTGATCTTCGCAAGATGTACGCGTCATGGGAACCATATGTCCGGGGCCACCACTGCTAGGACATTCAGTGAGTTGCCCATTTTGCGGTTCCTGGGAAAAAAGAAAAATATAAAAAATTAGCAAGGCAAGGTAAACTACTCAAACACTAACTCCTAACACCCTCCAAAAACATGTTGGGCAATACAAATAACACTAACTAAGTACATAAGTATTTTTTTTTTCAAAAAAAAGGATATGTATGTTGGATAGGGATGAGCGAATCGATCCGGACGAACCCGGATTCGATCCGAATTTCAGGAAAAATTCGATTCGGATCGAATCCGAATTTCCCCGCGATTCGATCGCAGTTTTCCTTTAACATCCATTCATTTACATTACAGGCATTCTAAGATGGCGGACGGGACATGTCCAGACATCAACCCCGCGCCAGTGCAAGCTGGGACAGTCACATGCAGCCTATCAGCAGCCAGCAAGCCCGGTGACGTCACAGCGCTATTTAAGGCCGGCCATCTTGCTTTTCCTGCCTCATTTCTCTATTGCATTCGTGAGAGACAGAACGCTGTGTAGCTGAGGGAGAGAGGCAGTTAGACAGGCAGGGACAGACAGGGACAGGCTGGAGACAGGCAGGAGACAGACAGGAGACAGACAGAAAGTCAGCGAAAAACAGGGAAAGGTAGAAAAATCGGAGGCTGTCACAGGGAGTTTTTTTTTTTTTTTTTCATCCAGCCTGACAGGCTTTGTTAGCGTTTTCAGGCTGCTTATACTAACTAACTGTGCATATATACTGAACTGATCTTAAGTCTGCTGTGAGGCATCCCATTCTGTGACTACAGCAGCCTCTGTTTAAGACCATATAACCATTTGCATTTATTATAATTGAAATTAGCCTGATAAAGACACTTTTGCTGGGCATAGTACTTCTGGACCCTGCCAGGTCCACTTCTGTTGTGGCATCCCATTCTGTGACTACAGCAGCCTCTGTTTAAGACCATATAACCATTTGCACTTATTATAATTGAAATTAGCCTGATAAAGACACTTGCTGGGCATAGTACTTCTGGACCCTGCCAGGTCCACTTCTGTTGTGGCATCCCATTCTGTGACTACAGCAGCCTCTGTTTAAGACCATATAACCATTTGCACTTATTATAATTGAAATTAGCCTGATAAAGACACTTGCTGGGCATAGTACTTCTGGACCCTGCCAGGTCCACTTCTGTTGTGGCATCCCATTCTGTGACTACAGCAGCCTCTGTTTAAGACCATATAACCATTTGCTCTTATTATAATTGAAATTAGCCTGATAAAGACACTTTTGCTGGGCATAGTACTTCTGGACCCTGCCAGGTCCACTTCTGTTGTGGCATCCCATTCTGTGACTACAGCAGCCTCTGTTTAAGACCATATAACCATTTGCACTTATTATAATTGAAATTAGCCTGATAAAGACACTTGCTGGGCATAGTACTTCTGGACCCTGCCAGGTCCACTTCTGTTGTGGCATCCCATTCTGTGACTACAGCAGCCTCTGTTTAAGACCATATAACCATTTGCTCTTATTATAATTGAAATTAGCCTGATAAAGACACTTGCTGGGCATAGTACTTCTGGACCCTACCAGGTCCACTTCTGTTGTGGCATCCCATTCTGTGACTACAGCAGCCTCTGTTTAAGACCATATAACCATTTGCACTTATTATAATTGAAATTAGCCTGATAAAGACACTTGCTGGGCATAGTACTTCTGGACCCTGCCAGGTCCACTTCTGTTGTGGCATCCCATTCTGTGACTACAGCAGCCTCTGTTTAAGACCATATAACCATTTGCACTTATTATAATTGAAATTAGCCTGATAAAGACACTTTTGCTGGGCATAGTACTTCTGGACCCTGCCAGGTCCACTTCTGTTGTGGCATCCCATTCTGTGACTACAGCAGCCTCTGTTTAAGACCATATAACCATTTGCACTTATTATAATTGAAATTAGCCTGATAAAGACACTTTTGCTGGGCATAGTACTTCTGGACCCTGCCAGGTCCACTTCTGTTGTGGCATCCCATTCTGTGACTACAGCAGCCTCTGTTTAAGACCATATAACCATTTGCACTTATTATAATTGAAATTAGCCTGATAAAGACACTTTTGCTGGGCATAGTACTTCTGGACCCTGCCAGGTCCACTTCTGTTGTGGCATCCCATTCTGTGACTACAGCAGCCTCTGTTTAAGACCATATAACCATTTGCACTTATTATAATTGAAATTAGCCTGATAAAGACACTTTTGCTGGGCATAGTACTTCTGGACCCTGCCAGGTCCACTTCTGTTGTGGCATCCCATTCTGTGACTACAGCAGCCTCTGTTTAAGACCATATAACCATTTGCACTTATTATAATTGAAATTAGCCTGATAAAGACACTTTTGCTGGGCATAGACTTACTTCTGCCTGCCAGGTGCACTTCTGTTGGGGCATCCCATTCTGTAACATAGCATACCCCTCTTTATTTACACTAAGCAGCTCTCTTATTTACACTAAGCAGGCCTGTTGGAGGCTGAGTGTTACTGCTCACTTTTGGTGTGCATTATATTCTGTTTCATATAGACCCACCGCTGCCCGGGGGTTCTTTAAATATCACCTACTACCACGCCAGTTAGACTATGTCGGGCAGACAAGTGCCTGGAAGTGAAAAGAGGAGTGGCAGAGGCCAAGATTCCGCAGGCAGAGCTCGCATCAGACTGGGGGCCAGTAGCAGCAGGAGTCACGCTGAGAGACCTAATCTGCCAGTATCTGCTAGCGGTCGGGTCTCCACCAGTAACGCATCTGCCGTGGTAGATTGGTTGACGCGCTCATCAACAACATCATCACAACTTACGTCTGAGACCCCCAGTCTAGGGTCGGTAGGTTCCTCTGACACAACCCTGAGTTGGCATGCCCCGAGAGCAGTCCCTGTCCTCCCATTGCCTCTGTCCTACGCCGTTCCCTCCCCCAGCGACGTATCCTATGCTTTGGGTTCAGCTCCACTCTTTAGTGAGGAGGACGATCAGATACAGGAGGACAGTCAGCAGCTACTGCCCAGCCAAGAAATGGAGGTGGCTTCTTTAGCTAGGCAGACAAATAGTGATGTGGACAGTGTCGTGGGTGCTGCGAGCGTTCCAGCTCCTGCGCCAGACACTGTTGACGAATCCACGAACATCAGTGACGTACAGCCACAACTCGGTGATGATGATGATGACGATGAAGCCGATCGCACTTGGGAGCCGGGTGATGAAGGGGCTTCATCGTCATCATCAGGAGAAGAGGGGCGCAGGTTGCCCCGGAGTCAGCAGCTGAGGCAGCAAGGTGGTAGCAGTCAGCATGGGGGCACAATTCCAAAGGCTGGAGCCGGCCGGGGCCGGGGCCGGGGTAGAGCACCTGCTGTGCGGCAGTCTACCTTATCGGGAGGTAGTGGAGCAGGGGTTCCTGGAGTTGGCAACAGCAGCAGTGAATCAGTGAGGCCAGGGGGTGGGAAAAGTAGCTACTCGGCAGTGTGGCAGTTTTTCCTGAGGCATCCGCAGGAGGGTAACATGGCCACATGCAAGATATGTAGGCAAAAGGTGAAGCGTGGCCAGGGTCCAAATGTTGGCACCACGGCCCTGCGTCAACATATGATGCGTCACCATAAAACGACCTGGGAGAACCGAGGCTCCCAAGGGGTGGTCCAGTCTGCTTCCTCACCAAGTGAGCTCCCAATTTCTGCCAGCCAAGGCTCCAGCACCTCAGCCGAAGGCAGCTGTGCGTCATACCCATCCTCTGTCGCTCCTGCTCCTCCTCCTCCAAGTCATGCATCCTGCCAGCAATCCATCAGCGAAGCCATGTCCAAGAGACAGCAGTATGCGCCCACTCATCCTACGGCGCAGAAGCTGAATGTGCTCCTGTCCAAGTTGCTGGTGCTGCAGTCGCTCCCTTTTCAGGTGGTGGAATCAGCACCTTTCAGAGAACTGATGGCTTGTGCTGAGCCGAGGTGGAGAGTCCCAAGCCGTCATTTCTTTGCCAAGAAGGCAGTACCAGCGCTGCACACTTTTGTTGAACAGAAGGTGGGCCAGTCCTTGAGCCTGTCGGTGTGTAGCAAAATACATGGCAGCGCCGACATCTGGAGCTGTAACTACGGTCAGGGGCAGTACATGTCGTTTACGGCCCACTGGGTGAATGTGGTCCCTTTGCAGCAGCAGCAGCAACTTGGACAGGTCACGCCGCTTCGGCCTCCGCGCTCTCTGCCCATTGGACCTGTGACACCGTGCGACTCGGCCTCCTCATCCTCTGCCATCTCCTCACCCTCCACTGTAGGCTCAAGTCTCAGTGCCCCTCCAGTCTACCATGTGTGCAGGGCACGGAGGTGTCACGCAGTGCTTCACATGGTTTGTCTTGGCGAACGGAGTCACACAGGGGAGGAACTGCTTAAATGTATTCATCAGGAAATCCAAACATGGCTTACTCCGAGAAAACTTAAAATGGGAATCATGGTTACCGACAATGGGAAGAACATTTTGTCTGCGCTGCGCCAAGGAAGCCTGACCCATGCCCCCTGCATGGCTCACTTCTTCAATCTGGTTGTCAAGCGGTTTCTGAAGTGTTCCCCCCATCTGCAAGACATCCTAACAACTTCAAGGAAACTTTGCATGCACTTCAGCCACTCCTACACCGCCAAACACACCCTTCTTGAGCTACAGCGTCAGAATGGTATCCCCCAACATAGTCTGATTTGCGATGTTTCCACCCGTTGGAATTCCACCCTTCACATGTTGGACCGATTATATGAACAGAGAAAAGCCATCACGGATTTCCTGATGATCCAAGCAGATAGGGGGACTCCCCTGTGTAACTTCAATGTCAACCAGTGGCAGCTCATACGTGACACCTGCCGTTTGCTCAGGCCCTTTGAGGAAGCCACTTTATTTGTCAGTCGGCAGGATTACGGGATGAACGACATGATTCCACTGCTTCATGTACTACAGCACATGTTGGAAACCATGGCTGGTCAGGGCACTGGAGACATGGCGTTTACATCTTACGGCCACATGAACCCCGTTGGAGCTGAACTGGAGGAGGAGGAGGAAGAGGAGGAGGAGGAGTTGCCCAGCGAAACACAGTTTAGGCTTGGCGAAATGGCTGGTTTATCTAGTCAGCGGACAGGAGAGGAGGAGCAGGAGCAGCCAGAGGAGCTAGAGGTTTTTGAGGAAGGCGAGACAGAGGACCCGGGCACACCGTGGCAGTATGCAGTGGAGATGGAGACAGGTAGTCCATCCGAGTCACTTGCGCAAATGGCACGAAGCATGCTCACGTGCTTGCGTAGTGACCCCAGAATTGTTTCCATCTGTCGGCGGGATGACTTCTGGCTGTCCACCTTATTGGACCCTCGCTTCCGGCACAAAATGGGGGCATTTTTTAAACCCACCGAGAGGGAGGACAAACTCAACAACTACAAAGACATTCTACGTAGGCAGTTGGCCGATGCCTATCTGCGCCATGGTCCATACTCTCGCAGGTCTGACTCGAGGGGACCTCTGCGCTCACCTTCCACTGCCATGGCCGCTGGGGGGGTTGGCAGGAGCAGCAGCAGCAGCTCCATCAGCAGCAGCAGCCTCAGTCTTCAGTCGCTAATGAGTAGCTTTCTACACCCGCATAGTGAGGCTACTCATGAGCAGCAGGAAGACCTGGAGCAGGACCTCAACCAGCAGGTCATGTCATACTTTGACATGACCATGCCAACACACCTTGAGGATCCGCTGGACTTCTGGGCAGCCAAACTTGATTTGTGGCCGCAACTAGCAGAGTTTGCCCTGGAAAAGCTGTCCTGCCCGGCAAGTAGCGTGCCATCTGAGCGGGTGTTTAGTGCGGCGGGGGCCATAGTTACGGCGAGGAGAACTCGTCTGTCAACTAAAAATGTGGAGAGACTCACCTTTGTCAAAATGAATCAGGGATGGATCAGCCAGGATTTCCACCCACCAATGCCTGATGCATGCGACTAGATTCAGCATGGTGCCACGTTTTACACTTTCCAAATGGTGCAAAACATATTTATGTCTTTAGGCCATTTTTTGGGCTCCTGCTGCTGCTGCTGCCAACTTCTGCCAACTCCAGGGTGTGATTCATCCAATTTTTGGGCTCCTGAAGCCAACTCCAGTGTCTCTTTAAAGTAATATTTGGGCTCCTGCTGCTGCTGCTGCTGCTGCCAACTCCAGGGTGTGATTCATCCAATTTTTGGGCTCCTGAAGCCAACCCCAGTGTCTCTTTAAAGTAATATTTGGGCTCCTGCTGCTGCTGCTACCAACTCCAGGGTGTGATTCATCCAATTTTTGGGCTCCTGAAGCCAACTCCAGTGTATATTTGGGCTCCTGCTGCTGCTGCTGCCAACTCCAGGGTGTGAACCATCCAATTTTTGGGCTCCTGAAGCCAACCCCAGGGTCTCTTTAAAGTAATATTTGGGCTCCTGCTGCTGTCAACTCCTGCCAACTCCAGGGTGTGATTCATCCAATTGTTGGGCTCCTGAAGCCAACCCCAGGGTCTCTTTGAAGTAATGTTTGGGCTCCTGCTGCTGCCAACTTCTGCCAACTCCAGGGTGTGATTCATCCAATTTTTGGGCTCCTGAAGCCAACCCCAGTGTCTCTTTAAAGTAATATTTGGGCTCCTGCTGCTGCTGCTACCAACTCCAGGGTGTGATTCATCCAATTTTTGGGCTCCTGAAGCCAACTCCAGTGTATATTTGGGCTCCTGCTGCTGCTGCTGCTGCTGCCAACTCCAGGGTGTGAATCATCCAATTTTTGGGCTCCTGAAGCCAACCCCAGGGTCTCTTTAAAGTAATATTTGGGCTCCTGCTGCTGCTGCTGTCAACTCCTGCCAACTCCAGGGTGTGATTCATCCAATTTTTGGGCTCCTGAAGCCAACCCCAGGGTCTCTTTGAAGTAATATTTGGGCTCCTGCTGCTGCTGCTACCAACTCCAGGGTGTGATTCATCCAATTTTTGGGCTCCTGAAGCCAACTCCAGTGTATATTTGGGCTCCTGCTGCTGCTGCTGCTGCCAACTCCAGGGTGTGAATCATCCAATTTTTGGGCTCCTGAAGCCAACCCCAGGGTCTCTTTAAAGTAATATTTGGGCTCCTGCTGCTGCTGCTGTCAACTCCTGCCAACTCCAGGGTGTGATTCATCCAATTGTTGGGCTCCTGAAGCCAACCCCAGGGTCTCTTTGAAGTAATGTTTGGGCTCCTGCTGCTGCTGCTGCCAACTTCTGCCAACTCCAGGGTGTGATTCATCCAATTTTTGGGCTCCTGAAGCCAACTCCAGTGTATATTTGGGCTCCTGCTGCTGCTGCTGCTGCCAACTCCAGGGTGTGAATCATCCAATTTTTGGGCTCCTGAAGCCAACCCCAGGGTCTCTTTAAAGTAATATTTGGGCTCCTGCTGCTGCCAACTCCAGGGTGTGATTCATCCAATTTTTGGGCTCCTGAAGCCAACTCCAGTGTATATTTGGGCTCCTGCTGCTGCTGCTGCCAACTCCAGGGTGTGAATCATCCAATTTTTGGGCTCCTGAAGCCAACCCCAGTGTCTCTTTAAAGTAATATTTGGGCTCCTGCTGCTGGCAACTCCAGGGTGTGATTCATCCAATTTTTGGGCTCCTGAAGCCAACCCCAGTGTCTCTTTAAAGTAATGTTTGGGCTCCTGCTGCTGCTGCCAACTCCAGGGTGTGATTCATCCAATTTATGGGCTCCTGCTGCTGCCAACTCCAGTGTCTCTTTAAAGCAATGTTTGGGCTCCTTCTGCCCCTCATAGTGATGCCACTTCAACTCTCTGCAATTGTGCCGCTCTGCGATTCTATTAGCGATGCCTCTGATCTGCATGTGATATTTCTTCAAAGTATTATTTAACTAACCCAGCACGCATCCTGTGCGTGTTACAGCAAGGCAGAATGGTTTACAACCCTAATGAGGCTCTAGGAGGCTCAGAAATAGCCGTTTTTAATAGCGATTCGTTGCGAATTTATTCGGGTCGAAACGATTTTTGTCGGAAAATTCGGCGAATCAGTCGAATCTAATTTTTCAAAAGTTCGCTCATCTCTAATGTTGGACTAAAGATTACTTTTACAATGACTAATTAAGGTCCACATGAAAATGTTTGGCTTTGACCGACATGAAAATCATTGATGAAGCTGAAGACGGTCAAATGTATCACATGGACAATTTACAAGGAAGGATTTATAGATATACAGTTTAAGCTGTTTCACAGGGACAATTTACAAGGAGGGATTTATAGATATACAGTGTAAGCTGTTTCACAGGGACAATTTACAAGGAGGGATTTATAGGTATACAGTATAAGCTGTTTCACAGGGACAATTTACAAGGAGGGATTTATAGATATACAGTGTAAGCTGTTTCACAGGGACAATTTACAAGGAGGGATTTATAGGTATACAGTGTAAGCTGTTTCACAGGGACAATTTACAAGGAGGGATTTATAGGTATACAGTATAAGCTGTTTCACGGGGACAATTTACAAGGAGGGATTTATAGATATACAGTGTAAGCGGTTTCACAGGGACAATTTACAAGGAGGGATTTATAGGTATACAGTGTAAGCTGTTTCACAGGGACAATTTACAAGGAGGGATTTTTAGATATACAGTGTAAGCTGTTTTCACAGTGTAGGCTGTATAAGGCACGATCCGTGCGGGGTTTTCAGGACCCAGGTCACTTTCCCCAATCCCTTTCAGGTTTATTCCATGATCTAAGGCCGTGCACAGGTGTTCAGGCTGATTACAGGGGAAGCCTGAATAAGAAGGAAACACGCGTCCTGTCAATTGTCTATTGACCAGCCGTAGGAGTGAGCCCGGGCTGAGGTGCACATTGGTGAAGGAAAAGACTATGCAAGCCGAAGGACTTGGCTTTTGCGCCCCCTAACTGTGGACTTGTGGGGATGAGCAGCGGAGGGCTGATACGCCCTGCAAAGTGGATTTGGACTTACCTTGAAATTACAGCTTGCTGGAGTACCCAGCCCTGGACTTACATTTGTTTGGTGAAGTAACCACTTTTGATTTACTGGATTTATGCTGCAATCTATGGACTGAGCGATAATTTGCTAAATAAAGCCGTTTTTTTGCTGTTTAAAAACTGTTGTTCGTGTCACTGCTGATGGCCCAACCGCTCACACCTCTTATACTAGCTCTCAAAAAAGGCTCAAGAAGTTTAACTGTACCTTTAAAACGTGTGTTAACAATATGTGGAAGCCGATAAGCATGTATGAGAAGGTTTTAAGAATGACGATTTGTTATTTGTTACGTCTTTATTTGCAACGCTTAACATGCTGTACAATCAAGTTGTTATATTCTAAAATGACAATAAAAAGATTGAAACAGAAAGGAGGCAGCATGGTTCCTTTATAACAGTTATTTTGTTGGGGACCCCTTAGAATCTTCTGAAGATCAGACAGTTCAGTCATATATCTAAAGTATGGTGCATTTATATTGGTTTGCCTAATTTCTCATATATCTAGTCCATCAGGAAGCAATGGATTTATATCAGACAGACATGGCACCAGTTGTGTTGGGATTAGTGGATACAACAAAGTAGTTTACGGTAAATGTCCAGTACATCCTGTGTGCCGCCTGCAGCCCTCAAATTAAAGGCAGCCTATAATTCCAGAGCCTAGAAGCCAAAAAAGAGCAATGGGCACAGCATCAAACAGGGGCATCGTGCAGACTAAAGAAGAGGGGATGGCAGTACGGATCACTAAAAATTAAACCACATAGTAGTTGGCTTTCTAATCACAATAAATAAGCAGTTTCTTTAATGGTATCTGACATGGAGTACTGATGAATACCTCAACTGTTTCCACTCTATGCCCTTTGTTGAAGAACAAAATAGTACTTTATATGTTTCTTCATATGGCAGATCTTCCGCTGTGGACAGGGGGCTTTTTTTCCAGTATTGGTTGCTAACGAATCAGACCAGGAATTTATAGACAAAGAAAATAATATAATCTACAAGAATCTAAGATATTTGTTTAAAAAAGGATTGTATGGCCAACATTAGTACCATCGGGGTTTAAATAGTAGCAATAGTTGGAATTATATATAGAGAATTAGTTGGATACATATAGATATATTGTGCATATAAAAAGTCTACACACCTCTTTACCTTGCCTGGGATCCTGCGCTGTTCAGCCAGCGATCCTGAAGCTGGGCACCACCATCTTGGATCTGCTGCACAGAGTGGCTTCTCCAGCTTAGTGAAAGTCTCTCAGTGCATGGTCAGTGCGGCGGCCGTCAGGGATTCCAGACGAGGCATGGAGTTACATCTATTGTAAAGCCCCCCCCCCCCCCCCCCCCGTGTCACTGGTCTTCCACTTTATATTTCAATATATTCTATTGAGTATTTTACTACTAGTACATCTTATAAATACACTAATATCAATATCAACATCTTCACTATTGATCTTTTATAACGTCTTTAGATATACACATAATTGCATAATTGAAGAATAAGGGTGATGTTCACTCTAGAAACTTTACGTCTGGATCTAGATCCAATGCCTTTCCTTAGGATATTCCAGCCAGGGTTCCCGTATGAGCTCAAATTGATGCTGCCTATATAATCTGAATGAGATGTCTTTTTCCATGACCCTGCTATAGTACGTATAGCCATGGTCAATATAATGTCTATCACTTTAATGTCACCTATAGCACTTTATGCAAAAAGTACACTTTAGAGCAGGGGTACTCAAAAACTTCTTGTAAAGGTCCATTTTAAGGCATCCGATGTAAGGTGGAGGTCCGGATGGAGGGCTGTCACGAAGGGTTGATAGAAATCAGCACACTGGGGAGGGGCTGTAGATTCCCCAGGCCAAACTAAAAAAGGCTGCTTGCCCCCCCACCCCCAAAAAAAATTCTATTTGGCAGTGGGAAAAAAACAGGAACTTGTTTTATTGTGGCCCCAACCACAACCTGTGGTCTGCGGCACACTGCAGAGGGATAAATGGGAGAGAAGCTGTAAGGAAGAGGGATGTATAGAAGGAGAAAGGGCAGAGAGGGGTAGAAAGAGAGCTGGGAGAAGGGATGGATGGGCAGAACTGGAAGGGCAGGAATGAATGGGCAAAGTTGGGGGGGGGGGGGGGTAGATGGCCAGAGCTGGAAGAAAGAGTAATGGATTAGCAAAGCTGGGAGGTCGGGGATTGGATGACCAAACTGGTAGTACAGGAATGGATGGGGCAGGGCCAAGGGAAAAAGATTGGATGGGGTAAAGAGACAGAGAAACAAAGTTTGTGTGTACCGTACAATGCCACTTCCCGCGCATGCAGTGCTTCATATTGCAGTGCTAGGTGCCAGGGAGCCATGACACTGGCAGGGAGACTAAGCACTACATCTCCAATCACGGACAGGGCAGGGGTCCGGAAATCTGGCGCAGAGGTCCGCATTTGGCCCCTGGTGCGCCAGTTGAGTATCACTGCTTTAGAGTAAAATGGAAAAAAATTAAATAGAAGTGTTGTTTTTACACTTGGTGATGAATTGACACCTAGGTAGACAATGAAAGGGGGTGGTGTTTTTTACTCTGACCCTTAAATTTAAAGTCTGGTGCAAAAAGTGAACTATGTTCTTTGGAGTAAAAAAACTCCTTTCATTGTCTTCATAGGGTTCTATTCAGCACCAGGTATAAAAACAGCTCTTCTATTTCATTTTTCACCTAAAGTGCACTGTTTGCACATCATGCTGAAGTGACCAGAATGGAGAAGTAAAACAATGTGTTTGCTTAAAGAGATACAGAAGGCAATGACAATTGTTAGACCATTGTGTTGGGCTACGTTTGGCACTGTCCTAAACTCTTTTGCATGTTTAAACTGAAAAGGAAATGGCTGAGATATCAAGGTTTATAGTTTCACCTTATGATTTCTCTTTTGAAATATGTGGGCATAACCCTCCGCATAATAATCCTCATGGGCATGGTCTGTAAGACACAGTCATTCTCATCACCCTGGATGTACCCCCTCTCTCCCGGTGTCCACAGTTTGATGATGCAGAGCTATAAGCCACCAGCCTAGCCCTATAATTGGTGGTCTATGACAAAGGAGTTCAGGAGTTCTTTGCCTTGTTTCTATGTAAAGAAGCAGCTGTGTTCTGACAGGAAGGGAGAGCGCAGCCATGATGAGCTGCTGAATGATAGTTTCTCTACTTTGCCTTTGAGTCCCTTTAAATATGCACATGCTTAAACTAATACTTTGTTGAACCAAATCTGTCATATTTAGAAGGCTTGTCCTGTGTACAGCGCTATTGAAGTCAGCCCACAGACTTTCAACTAGATTCAGGCCTGGACTATGGCTAGGCCATTCCAAAAATTGGCTTGTCCAATGAGAGCCGCCTTGTTTACAATGGAGAGCGCACACTGCCGCATCCCCTGCATCCTGGAGGGGGTTTATATACCAGGAGTTTGGATGTTGACAAATTTTGAACAAAACCACACCCCCAATATTAGGATTATATTTAAGATAAGAGTTAAGATAATAATTCATAAATATGCAAGCAAATTATTTGAGTTTTGGTATTTTTATTTCCCCCCCTGTAAATGACTTTTTATAGCCACTGAAGCTGATTGCTAGCAAGATGTTTGTACAGTATAAATCAGATGCAAAGCAACTAATGTATTCTGGGTGTGGTGGACAAAGATTCTTTTGTGACAGGCGAAGCATTAAGTGTCTTGTAATAAAGAGATAGTAGCCCGCTAACAGGGCAAAATGCAAAGAGAATAGGGTTTAAAACTAGAACTATGCTTTTTATTTTTTTCTAAACAATCCATTCAGATAACAAAGTCATTCAAATCATTCCTAGGTGCAAACGGCATTTGGTACAACATTCGTGTTAACATTTCCTTTCCATTGCATTGTTTTTTTTTTTAAAGGACAAGTGTCATTAAAATGTCTGAAACTAAACAGCCACATTTCAGCATTAGCAGAGACACAACCTTATTTTGTGATACCCGCCTGTCAGGGGGCACAGTAAGCTATATGTCCATATGGGGCTGAAGACTGTGAACAAAAATCACATAGGAGCTCTGCCATCACATTCTGGGCGTAGTTCTGTATTGGGTAATGGGAAGAAATGTTTTTGTTTTTTTGCTGCTCTACATGTGCGTTGTGGGTAGGTAAGGGTTAGGGTGCAGTTGCGGGAAGGTTAGTACTTACTGTTGCTCTTTATTTAAAGTGGACCAACACCCAGGATTTTCACTATCCTGGGTGTTGGTCCACTTCCGCGGGGCACCCCGATAGGGGTGACTCGCTCCACCAATCACCGCCGATGGACAAGCGAGGTCCGTCGATGGACAAGGTGAGAGCGCCCGCCGCCGCCGCCGCCGCCTCTCGCGCGTCACAGGGAGCGCGCCCGCGCCGGCCATTCACAAACGACCGGCGCGGGTGTGCGCCCTGCTAGAGGGATGCACGAGAGGCGGCGGCGGCCCGCGCATGCGTCATTGGAACGAGGAACAGGTAGGATTTGCGGGTGTCCTGGGGGGTTTCACACAGTGGGGCACCCCCTGCGGTTCCTGCCGGCGCCGCCGCTCTCACACACACACACAATAACACACATACATGCTTACCGGCACTTCCCGGCTGTTGCGCGCTAGTCGGTGGCCGTGCCCCATATGACCGCATCAAATCACAAGTCACAGTAAAATGGAGGGTGAGGCTGGTTTCACACTAGTGCTACTGCAGGATCACGATCGCCCCAGGATGCCGCTCATTGGCTGTACTGAGGGATGCCCCACTGACTGTACTGAGGGATGCCCCTACTGGCTGTACAGAGGGATGCCCCTACTGGCTGTACTGAGGGATGCCCCTACTGGCTGTACTGAGGGATGCCCCTACTGGCTGTACTGAGGGATGCCCCACTGGCTGTACTGAGGGATGCCCCCACTGCCTTTATTGTAATGGGGTGATTCTGCGCACTGAATGGGGGAATTTAAGCACACCATTTGGTTCAGAATATTTTCTTTCTTATTTTAGTCCTTTAAACCCTGGGTGCATCTTATGGAACAAAAATAAGTTGTTTATATAGTGACATTAAGAACAGTGCAGCAGGGCTGGTGTGCCCCAAAAAGTCCCGGGCCGTTTTTTAGCCCCAGTCCGCCCCTGCATGTGATCTACAAGAATGCAGACTTCCACAGAAGAAATAAATAGAAGAAAGAAGCTGACAACAAAAAAGCATGTGTGAGTAATGTTTGGAGCAGTGGAGGTGTATGTATGTATTTATACAACAGGGAGGCAACAGAGTCTATACCTGCCTTAATAAACAAAAACTAGACTGGAATATGATTATCAGTGGCCTAACATCCCAAAAAACAAACAAAAACCATTTCAAAGTCATATACTTGGTATACTAAAGCTAAGAGTTAAGCAGAGCAACAGATTAACATGGATTCATTTCATTCCTATCTGTATTTCTATAGATGTCTTGCCCTGGACATACAATAGACAACCTGGTTATAGAATCACCTTGGAAATCTTGGATAATCTATCTATATTGCCTATTGATTACTGAACTGGGGTGGCTAGCTTTAGGTTCTTTATGCAGCTTAGCTGTGTCCAGCAAGACCAAATTAGAGTGGACCAAAACCCTCCTGTATGAAACCCCCAGGGTCACCGGTAAACTCCCCTTTCTCAGGGTCACCGCCGAGCCTGCCGCATTGCCCATGGTACTTGGGCTGGGAGGGTGTGTGGTTTGGCACAGGGTTTTGAGCCACTATAAGTGTGGTGGAGGTCCACTTTCGGAAACTGTAGATCAATCGCTGACCTTGCCAACAAGCAGAGTAAAGGCAGGAGCCTTGGTTAACCCCCTCTTAATCCAGCCTTTTTTTTTTTATTTAGCAGCCAGGTCTTCTTTTATTTCTGTGCGCATGTTCTAAAACATGTGTAGAACCTTCTATCAACATCCATGTGTAAGAACATAGAGCAAGTATGCAGCAAATACGAAACTTGCACATGCACTAGGCACCATTTTTTGCTTTAAATTCTCCTGCCTGGCTGACAGTCATTGGTCAGCTTTCCTTTACGTGTTGCTGGAGCTTCATTGTGACATTGGCTTGTACTGACTACCATTTACGTCTCTAGTTTCCTTGTTGTGACCCCAGCTTGCCTTCTCACTATACTTGGACTAATCACCTGATTTTGATCCCTAGCATGGACTTCTCCGCACCTTTGCTACCTACCTCAACCTTGGCTCACATTATGGACATTCTCGCCTGCTACTAATCGGTACCTTTTCTTGGTTCCTGCAGCATCCCCACACCTGGAGCTTCAGCTAGCATTCTTGTTCCTGGCCGAAGGTGTATAATCAATACTAACACTGGGAGTCTTAAAGGGGAAAAAAAAAAAAAAACAGGATTTTCACTTTCCTGGGTTTTGTTCCATGCCCCCCCCCCCGCACATGCCCCATTGTGTGAACCCCCCGCCACTGTGTGAAACCCCCGACAGTAATACTCTGCTACATTATATATTTTTTCCTTTCCCCAGCTTGTTACTCCTGTTCTATATTGGCCTGCTAACAATCTCAGGCTATCATGGCTGTTTTTTCATCTTTTTTTTTTTAAATTGGAACAAAACCCAGGGTGGCCAGCCCCTGGGGCATCCCAAACTAGGATTCCACACTGTGTGACTCCCTCCCCAGATAGCCAGTAAACACTTACCTTTCCCGAGTCAAACAATACATGCAAGGTCTCTCGTCCAATCAGAGCCGTTTGCCGTGCTATATAATTCAGCAAATGACTCTCATTGTTTACTATGGGGAGCAAGAGCGGGCACATCTTCTGCATCTTTGGGGTCCGCTGGGGATGTGGCTGCTCTTCCTACCCATTGAAGTCTATCAGAGCGGTTTGCCAGATAAAAAAGTCACAGCAAACCACTCTGATATAATAAATGATTTAACATTGTATATTTATATTTATTTAGCATTATTGTCTTCTGTACTTGTGGTGTCCTCTGGCACTTTTTCACACCTACTTTCAGGGCTCAACCCCCCTCCCTCCAACCAGGACAGATTCCGGGACCCACTGTGCCCTGGGGGCCCCACAAATGGTGAGGATTTATTGCCATTCCCTGCTTATTTCCACATCTTTATTTGGTGCCATATCCCATTATTTGGTGCTAATGTGATATGAGTCCTTGTAAGTCTACAGCTGGAGAAACCAGGTTATCTACTCCTTGTAAGAAGCTGCTGATGTTTTGCATTGCTAAACATGTGATGAGAAGGCCATTCTGGCATATTTCATGATCAAATATATATCCTAAAATACTCCTTTTACAAAACTTTGAGTACGCCATACCCACTCATTGGCTTGCCATTTCCTTCTTTGCTGTAACCTGTGTACACGGAGAATGTGCCTGACTCCCCATTGCCAGTGATCACCAGGTACATAGCTCGTAACATCGGTGGTGAAGGAACCTTTCGCACAACACTCTTGACACGTTTTATAACCCAGAAGGAGTAAAGCCTTCCCGCTATCAGTAAGGGGTGCAATGCAATGCAGGCGTGGTCGGGGTTGTTTTAGGACTTGCTTTCATGCCATGCATTTTGCTGCGTTGTACAATGCCATGTCGTCACAGAATTAAATTGCCTGTAATTACGAAGATGTGGAAATCTGTTGCTCGAATTCCAATTTTCAGGTTGGCACCTAAGTTTGATATGAAAGTTTTATATAGAGTATTCATCATCCAGTCTAAAACCTGCTTTTTCTCCATTATAGGGTTGATTCAGCACCCAATATTTTTTACTCACCTCTTTTTGTGAGTAAACATTTTTTTCTCAATTGCATTGAGGGAAGAACTCACGAGAAAAAGCTTTTTCTTTCAAAAGAAATGAGTAGAAAACTACTGAAAATGCTGAGTCAACCCTTACATCATAAAATATTGCTGCCATGTTGCAGGAACCCACTGATTTTAAAGAGCATCTGTATGGTATTAAAGTGGACCAACACCCTCCCGGATCGGCCCGGAAATCTATAAGATTCCCGTGCCGATCCCTCCCCGCGGGGCATCCAAAATTGGGATGCCCTGCTGTGTGAAACCCCCCAGGACGCCCAGGAACCTTACCTTGATCCTGATCCAACGGCGCATGCGCTGGCTGCGGCCGCATCTCGCGCTTCTCTCTAGCAGGGCACGTGCCCGCGCCGGGCATTTGTGAGTGGCCGGCGCGGGCGCGCCCCCCTGTTAGAGGGAAGCGCGAGATGCGGCCACCAGCGTGCTCGGAGCCACTGTGGTTGTACGTTGCTTGGACGTGCATACCACAGCGGCTCCGAGCACGCTGATTGGACGAGTGGCCGAGCATGCGCCGTAGGAGCGATCAGGGGGTTTCACTTAGCAGGGCACCCCCGATCGGGGTGCTCCGGGGAAGTGGACCAAGACCCAGGATAGTCAAAATCCTGGGTGTTGGTCCACTTTAAAATAAAAAGAATACTTACATTGCCTTCATGCCAGCTGACCAGGTTAAAAGGTCGATAGCTTCCAGACTTGCCCATTACTCTGGTCTTCAGGTGCTCTGTCACCAGCTCTCATAGGGTGCAGTAGTGCTTAGTGAATGGAGTTTGGCAGCAGGAGGCAGTTTTCAGGCAATGTTACTGTTCTTAGCAGACATTGCTTTGCACTAGCTAGACCACAGAAACAGAAAATAACCAAAAGGGGTTTAAAATGTACCAAATACAATGTGGGACACAGATCCATTCACAAGGTAACCAAAATTGGGATGCCTCGCTGTGTGTATCCCCACATACAGCCAGTAAAACTCCTCCCCTTGGAGCAGGCGTGGATGGGCAGCCAATCAGTGCATCAGTGCAGAAACTGAAAGGAGTGACAGTACTGTCGACGACAGGGTATGCCCACACCGGCCATTCACAATTGCTTACCGCAGATACGCACCTAGCTAAAGGTATAGCGGGGCCGTGGCCTGCGTCATGGAATCGGTAGCTAGGTGGGTTAATGAAGCGGTTTGGGCTTTGGTCCACTATAAAAATTAATAACATCTGGAGAGTTTTTTCCTCTTCATTTTTCAGTACTCTTCAGCTCAAGTGAATACTTTCCAATAACAGAGGGTTGTAATTTAAGGTTGACCATCAGTCAAAAATGACTTTAGGTGCCTAACAAACCCCCACAGGGGATCTTGATTTAGGATGCCCCTATAGTTGAAGATCCTTAGACAGCATGCCTCCTGTTGTAAGGGTGCTATTATTTTTTGTCCCCCATCAAATGAAGTTCCACTAGGAAAGCATGAGTATCTCTCTAATGCTGGGATCACTGATGGCAGGAGGAGGCGAATAGCTTAGTTTAGTGTCCCTGTGGGTCAGGAGCCTCCCTGGTACACAGCTGCCAGCAAGTAGGAGTAGGTCCACTTTAATAAGTTGTGGAAATTGTCTCTACACCTTTGAAAAACAATTGCCCCTTATCTGGAGAATGTTTTCTAGCCTGAATTTTTAATTTGGAGACTTCCCTAAACTATGGAATATGACCAACCAAGGCAGTGGCTCTTCCATATATTAATGATAACAACCAATTTAGTGTGATGCTATTAAGAACTCCCCAGATAACCAGGGTTTGTCTGGGAGATCCATAGTCTGGGGTGAAGACAAAGCTCACCTATCCCAAGTTTGATCCCAATTTAGGATGCCGCACTGTATGAATCCCCTGGATTGATGGTATTCTTACTTCGCTGGCAATATGGCTACATATGAATGACAGCTAGGAAACCTGAATGGCCTACTAGTCGCTCCCACCCCCCGGATGTGCGTTTCTGAGTCAGCGATTCAGATAGCCCTAGCGCCAGAGTGCGCAACAGCTGGAGAGATGCTGCTGCCAGCCCGCACACACATAAATGTGGATATCCATGGGGGGTTCACACATCCGGTTATCCTAAATCAATTTACCCGTGGGTAGGGAATCATTTAAGGCATTTGTTATTCACTACAGCCGTCAGTCTAACAATTTATAAGCTCAACTAAGCAAAACCTTTATCTTATTCTTTAAGTTTAATAATCATTTTACTGTCTATGACCCCATTCGGTTGATCGAAAATCCATGGGTTTAAGGGGTCACTGAGATACAAACTCCATATTTTGTACTGGTACCTTTGAACCTTTTAGTCCTAGAGACACCCACAGATTTTTATGTTGCATGAGATACCTGTCTCTGAGGTCCAAGATGGACTACTGCTGTATGGGATCCAGGCATTTTCCTTGTTTTTAAAGAGGCTAGGCATCAGGTGAACTGGACATTGCACATTTTAGGACAAGCAGGTAAAGACCACCTATAGGTGCTTTATGAGGGTGAGGACATGATAGCCGAGGGGGGCACCACATATGTCTGTGATTAGGGGGGGTGAGAGGAGTAAAGGGAAAACAGGGGCTTACTGTGTGAGTGGGAGCATGTGGGTGAGTGGACCCATGCTTCTTATGAGAGCGATGAGTAAAGGACCTCTTATGAGAGCTTTCCTAGGAAGTGGGTAGCTTACATAGTGTAGCATCACATGTGGCTGCCGGATAATGTCCTGATTGGAGGGGGGCAAATATATACCATATTTAGAGGCCCAACATTCAATTATAGGGATATATATATATATATATATATATATATTTAAAAACAAATATTCATAATAACAATCTACCACAAGATGATATGTATGCAAGGAACTCAAAGCGAACCAAAACAGTGGATTATAACCCATCTAGGTTATGTTCCGGTTCACAGGGAATTGCGATTTGGGATGAAACCCGCTGGTAGCAACAATGTATTACACTCCTCCTTGTTCCATGATCAAATGATCATTCATTGCTGTGCATGGCAATGAATGATTGTTATTCCAACACTGTGGTACAGAAGTACCTTAAAAACTGCATAAATCTAGTAGTCAACAAGTCTCTGCAATTAAAATAGTCCTGCGCTGGAGTGAGAAACACAGATAGAAAACTATGGATCCTAAGCAGATCTAGATTTTGACACTCCGCGGGAATAAAAGTTCTTATAAATACAAATATGGTAGTTCTTTGCTTTTCCAGGTGCTTGAAAACTTCTTGTGCAAGTGCTGGGACCAATCACCATATATTAAATGCACGTACCTGTGATGATTGCACGGGATGATCAGTCCTCTTGATCATTCATCTGATAAAACCGGCCAATCGAGCACCACCTGTGTCAACGCAATGTTAGATGTCGTTCAATTGGCAACACACGTGGCTATACAAGGCTGCCACCAGAATACAAACCATATTCACACACAACACAATCAGATCGAACTAATTGATTGTCCAACGATCAAGTGTCCTAGGCAAGTAATGTAGCCAGGCTCTTCAGAACTAGCGTGAGCTTTTTTAGATCCTTAAAGTGGACCAACACCCTGCTGGATCGGCCCGATCCGATCCCTCCCCGCGGGGCATCCAAAATCGGAACGCCCCGCTGTGTGAAACCCCCCAGGACGTCCGCTAACCTTACCTTACTCCCGGTCCAACGGCGCATGTGTGGGCCGTGGGCGCATCTCGCGCTTCTCTGTAGCAGGGCGTGCTCCCTGTTAGAGGGAAGCGCGAGATGCAGCCGCCAGCATGCTCGGAGCCGCTGTGGTAAGACTCATTGACGCGCATACCACAGCGGCTCCGAGTGCGCTGATTGGACAAGCGGCCGCGCATGCGCCGTAGGAGCGGGTGAGGTGAGTTTTTTACAGAAATCTGGGGGGTTTCCCATAGCGGGGCACACCCGATCGGCCCCGGGGAAGTGGACCAAAACCCAGGATAGTCAAAATCCTGGGTGTTGGTCCACTTTAATGCAGAGAATCAGTGACCCTCTGCTGTATTTTCAAAATGTATTTAAAAAAAAAACATAGAAACACAAAACCAACAAGAAAATGGTGCAAGGTGATAAAACAGGATTAACTATAAAACACAGTACAAATAAATAGATAGGAATACAATTAAAAAGGGCAAAAATACTTTCTGAGCTGCGGTTCGATTAAATCAATTGTCTGTCAGTCCTCACACCAATGACCGATGGTTCCTGGTCTCCTCCGTAGATGTTACAATGGAGCGTGTGTCACTCTTGATGGTAAGATTTGAGTGTCTCTTGCTATTCTTGCCAGCCATGCTTTTAGGCCCCAGAGAGAGGGTCACCCTACCCCTCCTATCAGGGGGCTGGTGTTGATATCACATCCTGTCTCAGAATATTCCAATTTCATTTCTGCTATATGATACCAACTGAACACATTCCAGGGGGAGCACAAGCAGAAGAGGAACTTTGGGATCAATTGATGTGATTTGTTTATTTTGCTTTCCAACCACTCTGGGGGTTTTATTACTCAAGCAGGGAGAATGGGCAGGAAATGGGCCCTGGCTCTGCTTTACATGGTTTGGTGATTTGTTCTGATAGCCCTTAATCTGTTACTTTGTTTATGCTGGGGAGTTTTATGAGGGCAGAAAGTCATTCCAGCCTCCCCTGTGGGGGGGAGACATGAAGAGATTTATACAGAGCAGGGGGGTCAGTCAAAATCTATCTATCTATCTATCTATCTATCTATCTATCTATCTATCTATATATATTGTGGTAAGGTGTATGGAAAAGTAATAAATGGTGTCTACTTTTCCCCTGCTATGCTGAATCAGGCACGATCCATGCCGGGTTTTCAGGACCCAGTTCACATTCCCCAGTCCTCTACAGGTTTGTTCCCTGATCTTAGGCCTCGCACAGGTGATGAGACTGATTGCAGGGGAAGCCTAAATAAAAGGAGCCGCTGAGCCTGTCAGTTTGCTGTTGACCAGCCTGGAGGAAGGAGCCCAGGCTGTACTGCTCAATGTGAATGAGAGAACTGAATTAAAGCCGAAGGACTTTGCTTCTGTCACCCCAAACTTGGACTTGTGGGGGATTAGCAGCGTGGGCTCGTGTGCCCTGAAAGTGGACCTTGTCCAACAAGGACTTTTTCAGCTTGCTGCATTTTCTTACCCTGGACTTTGCTAAGAGCCGGTGAGGTAACCGCTTATACTGCATTTTGTGCTGCAACCATCTCTGATGTTAACAGATGCTTTGGCTGTGGAATTCTTATTTTCAATAAACTACATTTGATTTCAAGGAGAACTGTCGTCTGAGTCACTACCGTTCGCCCCAATCTCTTACAATTGGTGGAGGATGCGGGCATTGTGACTGTTGCTAGGGGCAACGGAGTGACAACACGCTGCATTTAACAGTGGATGTTCTGGGTGAAAGCGGCAACCAAGATGTCTAACATGGAGGAGGTGATAAAGCAGCTAGTGCAGGCTAATCTCCAGCAGCAGCAGGTTATGGCACAACAACCGTAGGCCATGGCACAACAGTACCAAACACAGCAGGAGACAAACCGCCTGTTGATGGAGCAGAATGCTGCACTCAGAGACTGTTATGGCTAAAGTCTCACAACCGGAGAGAGGCCCGATTGATTCTGATGCGAGGAGAGCCGTGCAGCGGGTCTTACAAAAGATGACCCCTGAGGATGATTCAAGGCATACCTCACTGTGTTCCAGCGCGTGGCTGAGAGAGAGCAGCTTCCTGTGGCCGAGTGGGCCAATGTGAATGCACCGTTCCTGACAGGTGAGCCCCAAAAAGCGTATTATGACCTCAGGGAGCAAGATATCTGGGACTATGCCAAACTTAAAATGGAAATTTAGGTGTTACGCCGGCGGTCCGGGCCAGGAGAGTATACCATTGCCCGGTCGCAGATGTACGACTTAATCCATCTAGTCCAAAAATGGTCGGAGCCAGAGCGTTCCACACCTGCGCAGATGGTCTAGAAAGTCATGGTGGACCATTTCTTCCGGACCCTGCCACCAAAACTACAACGATCGGTGGGACAAGGCAACCCGCAGACTGCTGAACAGCTGGTGAACATGGTTGAAAGATTTGTTGCGACGGAGGACTACCTTCGGGACACCCCTACAGCACCAGCACCCACCAAGACCAGCAGACCCGTGACTACTGTGGGTAAGTGAGTTCCCCGTTGGAGGTGTGTGGAAGGGTGTAAGAGGGCAAAAGACTGACCCCGACCCCCAGAGGCCCCCTAATCCTAGGGAGGACACCCGAGCGAGGAGGTTCCATTATCCCCAGTGCTGGTGGTGCCATGAGTGGGGACACATGGCCGCTGATTGACCCCCTCTCCCCTGAGCCCATGGAATGTGACGCCAGTCACCGAAGGTCCCTGTTTGCCGAACCCGCTTGCACCGCCAGCCCGCGGTCAGAGACTGAGCCCCATATGGTGATGTTGAAAGTGAGTGGTTGCTCAGTGAGGGCGCTGTTGGACTCAAGTAGCCTGGTAACTTTGGTCCGGGCCAACCTTGTGGTTGGAGGTTATTTATCAAAGAAAAATGTTAGTGTGATTTGCATCCACGGGGATATCTTGGCTTACCCTGTAGCCGTGGGTACGTTTGAGACCCCCGCTGGAGCACTGAACTATGAAGTAGGCGTGGTAAAGCGCCTGATGTACGAAGCAATAGTCGGACGTGATTTTCCCTTGTTCTGGGAGTTGTGGGAAAGGGGTAATACTTCTGCCGGTAGCGAAGAATCTATGGCAGAACCTGTTAACCTCCCCGTCGTTGAGTCTGTTGAAAACGTGGGTACCTCTGAATTATGCAGTAACAACAGTTTTCCCCTACAGGTGTTGGCAGGTGAGGATGACGAGACTTCCCTCCCTGATCAGCGGGTCTTAGACCTCGAAGTGGCTCGGGGTAATTTTGGGTCGGAACAGTTAAGAGACCCCACTCTGGGGACTGCAAGAGCGAATGTCACAGTGTTGAATGGTGTGCCTCAGGAACCAGAAGCTGACCAGAAATTTCCACACTTCGCCATGAATGGGGATCTGGTAAATCGGGTCTCCAAAATTAATAATGAAATCGTGGAACAGCTTCTGGTACCTAAGCCATACCGTCGCATGGTGCTGGAGATCGACCATAGTCATGTGCTTGGAGGGCATTTGGGGACTAATAAGACCCAGGAAAGAGTTCTCCAAAGGTTCTTTTGGCCTGGGATGTATGAGGAAATAAAAAGGTACTGCGAGTCCTGCCCTACGTCCCAGTTAAGTGCCCCAACATCACATTTCCGGAGTCCCTTAGTGCCACTTCCCATTATTGAGGTTCCCTTCGAGAGAATTTCCATGGATTTGGTGGGGCCCATTGTGAAGTCTGCCTGAAGACACCAATACATACTAGTGGTACTAGATTATGCTACCCGCTACCTGAAAGCAGTTCCGCTAAGAAACATGGCCTCCAAAAATTTTTCCAAGGAACTGTTTCTTATGTTCTCCCGTGTAGGGATTCCGAAGGAAATCCTAACTGACCAGGACATGCCCTTCATGTCAAAGGCCATGAAGGAACTGTGCAGGCTGTTTAAAATTACCCATCTCCGCACCTCAGTGTACCACCCTCAAACAGACGGCTTAGTAGAGAGGTTTAACAAAACCCTTAAGCACATGCTAAAGAAAGTTGTAGAACGGGATGGCCATGATTGGGACTGTTTATTGCCATATCTCATGTTTTCCATCCCGGAGGTACCCCGGGTGTCTACAGGGTTTTCGCCTTTTGAGCTAGTGTATGGTAGGCACCCCCGGGGATTGTTAGACATAGCCAAGGAAACCTGGGAGACTGAGGCCACCCCATACAAGAGTATAATTGAACATACGGCCCAGATGCAGGACTGAATCGAAAAGGTAATGCCGATAGTTAAAGAGCATATGCAAATGGCTCAGGCGGCCCAGAGCAGAATATACAATAGATCTGCCAGGGTGAGGGCCTTTAATCCTGGGGACCGGGTCCTGGTATTAGTGCCCACAGTTGAAAGTAAATTTCTTGCAAAGTGGCAGGGTCTCTATGAGGTTGTAGAGAAGGGGAGTGATGTGAACTACAAGGTTCAACAACCTGGTAGAAGAAAGCCCTACCAGATTTACCATATAAATCTGATCAAGCCGTGGAAGGATCGTGAAGCCTTAGTATTTACCCCGGCTAGAGTTAAAGAGATGGTGCAGACCGTTCCCCCAGTCAAAATAAGTGAGTCCTTGTCAGGCCACCAAACGCAGGAGGTCAGGGAGTTTCTGCAGAGAAATAGAGATACGTTTTCTGACCTACCAGGCCAAACTCACCTAATAAAGCATCATATTAAAACTGAACCCTACACTAAGGTAAACCTTAAACCATACAGGGTACCTGAAGTACGTAGAGAGGCGATCTCCTCGAAAATAAAACGCATGTTATAGTTGGGCGTCATTAGGGAGTCTTCAAGTGCCTGGTCCAGTCCTATTGTCCTAATGCCAAAGCCCAATGGGACCTGGAGATTCTGTAACGATTTCAGAAAACTCAATGAGGTCTCAAAGTTTGATGCGTATCCCATGCTCCGGGTAGATGAATTGATTGAGAAGCTTGGGAGGGCAAGATACATCACAACCCTGGAACTCACAAAAGGGTATTGGCAGATACCGTTGTCTGAGGACGCTAAGGAAAAAAACGCGTTTGCCACCCCAGAAGGGCTGTTTCCCTATCTGGTAATGCTGTTTGGGTTACATGGGCCCCTGCTCCTTTCAGAGGCTGATGGACATGATCTTGAGACCGCATCGCAATTATGCCGCTGCTTACCTGGACGTCAGCTCTTCAAAGTACAGGCCAACCTAGACTATCAGTAATGCTGGCTTAACCATAAATCCTGAGAAGTGTGCACTGGGGCTGGAGGAGGCGAAATACGTCATTGGTAGAGGGTTGGTTAAACCCCAGATTAATACAGAACTGGCCCAGACCTCTTACAAAAAAACAAGTGAGAGCCTTCCTTGATATAACCGGCTACTACCGTCGGTTCATGCCCAATTTTGCATCAATGGCTGCCCCATTAACTGACTTAACAAAGGGTAGTAAGTCAGTAATGGTGGAATGGACCCTAGAGGCAGAAAAGGCTTTTTAAAGCCTAAAATCTGCCCTGTGTAAACAGCCTGTCCTGGTGTCCCCGGATTTAAGCAAACAGTTTTTGGTACAGACGGATGCGTCTGATTCAGGTTTGGGTGCAGTTCTGTCTCAAGAGGTGAATGGGGAAGAACACCCAGTATTGTACCTGAGCAGGAAGCTGTCCCCGGCAGAAAGAAATTACGCGATAGTAGAAAGAGTGTCTCGCCATTAAGTGGGCGTTAGAAGCCCTAAAATATTACCTGTTGGGTCGAGAATTTGTCCATGCTCCACTGGACTAGATGAAACAACAGAAGAGGGGGGGGGGGGGGTTTGTGGTAAGGTGTATGGAAAAGTAATGAATGGTGTCTATTTTTCCCCTGCTATGCTCTTTCAGGCACGATCCATGCCGGGTTTTCAGGACCCAGTTTACGTTCCCCAGTCCTCTACAGGTTTGTTCCCTGATCCCAGGCCTCGCACAGGTGATGAGGCTGATTGCAGGGGAAGCCTAAATAAAAGGAGCCGCTGAGCCTGTCAGTTTGCTGTTGACCAGCCTGGAGGAAGGAGCCCAGGCCGTACTGCTCAATGTGAATGAGAGAACTGGATTAAAGCCGAAGGACTTTGCTTCTGTCACCCCAAACTTGGACTTGTGGGCTGCATTTTCTTAACCTAGATTTTGCTAAGAGCCGGTGCGGTAACCGCTTATACTGCGTTTTGTGCTGCAACCATCTCTGATGTTAACAGATGCTTTGGCTGGGGAATTCTTATTTTCAATAAACTACATTTGATTTGAAGGAGAACTGTCGTCTGAGTCACCATCGTTCGTCCCAATCTCTTACAATATATATATATATACCAGATTCCCCAAAATCACTGCTCTCATCCGAATTTTAAGTGTTTGGTTGCTGGGTAGGAGAGGCTACAGAATAATTTGATCCTAAAATTTAGAAAAATAATTAATTAAAATGCTATTTATACACAAGTAAAAAACGCCATTGAAATGTATGGGATAACGTTACTGAGCGACATGTGCTACGTGGCACTGAACATACAGCGCCAACGCTTTACACTGAGCCACCGCTAGTAATACATTCGACTACATGAAGCTATTAGAGGTGCTCACCAGATTGACTTTCATATATATGGTTTCCACACACTGCACCAAACGTTCACCTGCCGCTACGTGGTGATATGTGGTGTTAGCATTTCTTAACTAACCCCCTTAATATATGGTGATTGATTGCTGTAGAAATATAATATCTGGAGTTGATTATACAATATGACTATTTTAGTCACTTACAGCTAGATTAGAAAACACTATTACTAGTTTTTTTCTAAAATAAATTGAAGGGTGGGTAAAAATAATGTTATACCCTATCCCCATGGTTGTCCCAGTCATGAGAAGAAGAAAGGCAATTTGTCAATGTCTAATGTACAACTACATGAATAAAATAAGGCTTTTTGTCCTCGGGGGAGCATTCTCATTATTAAGGAATGCCACCATGTTACTCTCTATCATTTTAGACAGGCAGACCTCGTGTTTTACTATTATACAATGGGCGTACCTGTTATGCCGAACACCAGCATAGATCTTCCTGCTCTCTGTCACCTGTCAAAATCCAGCTTGATTTAAGGCATTCTAAATGATCACAGAAAACTGTAAATAAACGTGCTGATCCGCACACATGACATATATGGGCTGACACCCTGAGGACTTGGACCACTTTCTGAAATAGATTAATGTGATTCTTATTCAGCTGCCTCTATATTACACTATAACAATAAGACTCTGTCTTGACTTGTACTCAATAGTGAAGAGACATCTACCTGTCTTTTCTACCGTCTTTAGATGCATATAGAGAATTTTAGCCATTGCGTCTGGTGATGACCACACCATGACCATGACCATATACTATGAAGGGCTACGCTGAAAAAGTATTTTAAGTCTCTGTCCAGGCACAACTGATCCCACCCTATCCATCTTGGAAACAGTGTAAAATAAGCCATTCAAAGCATCTCAAAATCTGTAATTATATGTAAATACCTTATGTATATAAATGCAGCTCAATGCTTCAATTTCTAGGTTGTGGCTAAGCTGGAAAGGGCATGTCAAACCTGAGTGTTATCAGTCAAGCAACCAAGGGTTGAATTTAAACTATAGAAAGACACTCCTCCACTGCTCAACAGAGCAACACGGGCAGGCTGATTCATTAATAACACCAGATGAACGTCTGTACAGAGGCGCTAAGAGCAACCGCTAATATACGCTGTAATCGGCTATCGGGCACTGTAACAGAGAGTCTCATTCGCTGTAGAAACATGGTCGGCATTGATGAATGAGATGTATGTTGGGCATTCTAACATCAGTACAGCGTTGCAGGGAGCGTCAGCTCATTTCGACCAACTCTTAGCAACTCACACCATATTCAACAAAAAAAACAGACTTTCACAGTCGGCGCTCTGGATCTGGTCGCTTTAGCATAGAGCGCCAGACGCTATGCGATTAAAGTCTGTTTTTGAACACATATCCACCAGTAACAAAGCGAAAACACATGGAATTACATTGTGACATTAATATACTTTAATGCCAGACCTGTAATGACAATTCTGCATAAAAATATAAAAAAATCAAAAAAAGTTTTCAAAAATGACTCTTTCTATGCCAGGAGAGGTGACACAATTATTTGGGAAAAAAAAAATATTAAAATAAAAAAACCCTGTTTAAAGAGAATAAAAGGAACGTCCATTGACATGTATGGGAGAGCGACAGGTAGCAACAGGTCTTACCTGGTGCTCTGGAAGCTAGAGCTCCGGTGCTATATACGCTGAGCTGCCTGTAATGATGAATCGGACGCTACATGCCGCTGTTCCATTGGCTCCAGATTTGCTCTTATACATGTGGTATTGCGCACAGCGCCCGACGTTCAGCATATGCTGCCTGACACTACGAAGCACTACCTGGCGCTAGAGCTTCATGAATAAACCACAAAGTGTAGGGAGTGGAGGCAGACTTAAAAACATGACAACATGTGATCTCCACTGAACTTCTAATGAGAGATTAAAAAGTAAAAAAAAAATGAATTTATTTTAAATAAAAAATAAATAAAAAAGCAGGTTGATTACCACCCCCTCTTCAGGGGCCTAATTACAGGTGCCCCCGGGCAAGCAAAAGAGTGGCTGTTTTTTGCGTGGTTCTGGAGTAATACATTTGAATGGAGGAGCAAACTTTGAAGTCTACTACGGATTTTACCCAACACTGCAGAAAATGAAGCACATGGGACAAGTATCAGGTAAGCTGCTTGCTGCCTTATTATTAATGTTGGGTTTGTTGATAAATTCTGTTAATTTGACGCATCAAAATCTGACAGTGTGTAATGCTGACCAGACACCTTGCAATTTGATATGATCAATGTCTATACAATTATACTTGGACTATGTATTTCAAACCTCATTGTTCATAATCAAAAGTTTGTTGCAGAAATTTTACAGATCAGATTGTGGCCAGCTTTAACCAGAATCTGATCTGTCAGTTTATGCTTTGTATGGGGGCCTACCTAAGGCTCTATTCACACCTATCATGCTTGCGTCGGGCAACGCAGGCACAATGCAAGAGAAAATGCGCCCATTTTTTGTAATGGTCCAGTTCACATATATACGCTGTTTATATATGTGAACTGGACCATTAAAAATAATAGTACATAGGTGTAAAAACTCAGCATTCCGGCCCATAGCTGCCATCCACATGACTATCAGAAGCCAATCGGGGGGTGAGCATCATAGGCTAACAGCCAATTGGGGGCATTGCTTGTATTATATTTAGCCAGGGCTCTTCTATATAATTTTGGTAAGGTTATACATTGAAATTGGTGGTGGGGGGGGGGCATGTTAGCAGACCTTTCCACTTATGCAGGAACAGGAAGATACCCTACTGCTCTTTGCTGTTGTCAGTGGAGAAAAAAAATCCCCAACCTGATTCCAGGTCGACCATTCTAGACCTACAGTATGATAAAACTGGCTTGGCGCTATCCACCAAGTAAAAGGAACCAGGCCTGCATCATCTCAGAGCTTGGATGTTGCCAACCTCGGGGTGCCATTGCCATTGATATATAAAGACAGAGCTTTTATAGTTCTGGCTGAAAGAGGGAGAACTGCTCACCTGGTCCATGGTCCTACAACGCTCCTGTACCAGTCAGCAGCATATGGTGTTAACTGAGCGTTAGCAGCGCTATACATGTTGTGTAAAAGTGAACTATAGTCTTTTTCGACTACTGGTCCTTTTTAAGGTCTCTTGGAAAGAATTATGTCTTAGATTAGAGGAATACTACCATATAAAAATCAAAATCCTAAAAAATGAATAGATAAATGATAGAGCTATAGACGTATACAGAGGACAAGGTGTAAATACAGAGCTACAGATGTGGGAGAGGTGTGTGTCCAGACTGACCATGCCCTCAGCCCTCATTGCTTAACTGGGACACACTGGAGTTGGTAGTGGGTCAATATTGATGGGTTTACAATATTAATTAATACAAGCACCTTTGATGTTTCCTGTGGGTTGGTATGGTATGCTAAAGTGTGCCACAATATGGCCTGCAGGCCTCTGGGACAGCGCAGCAAGGTAATATGCTCAGATGCTATCTGGACCCATTTACTTTGATAGGGCTTTGAACAGAATAACACTTTAATAGGATGACTAATATGTTTGTAGTGGTGTCTTTGAATCTGGACGATTGATGGTATCACTCACAGTCTTTGTAGCATGTGTGTACATGCAAGCCTTAAGGCCCCCTTGTACCTCCCTGGCAGGGATTGGTTTCTAGCTCCTCCGCATAACAAATAAACCGCATGACACCTCTAGTTTTGTTTTCAGTGGTGCAGTTTACGTAAATGGTTAGGTTTCTAAAACTCCTGAATACAGCATTTCGGGTCTGATTTCTATAGATTTCCATATATAACAGAAGCAAGTTTCCTCCAGGGAAGCTGTCATCGCACATCAAATAGCAGTTGAAAACTAGATGGTGTTTTTTGAGTGATGTTGTGTGGCCATGTCGATGCAGACTGCTTTGATGCAACATTTTTACTATGGGGGTTATTCACCAAGGGATAGCGCCAGGTAGCGCCTCGTAGCGGCAGGCAGCGTCTGGTGAATGCTGGGCGCTGTACGCAAAACCACATTTATGAAAGCGAATCTGGTGAGCGACTCTAACAGCGCCATGTAGCGTAAGATTCATCATTACAGGTGGCTCAGCGTATAGCGCCGCTGCGCTCTAACTACCAGAGTGCCAGGTATTAACTGTCGCTACCTGTCGCTTTCCCATACATTTCAATGGACGCTCCTTTTCTTCTGTTTAAACAGGGTTTTTTTTTATTATTTTTTTTCTCTCAAATAATTGTGTGGCCTCTCCTGGCTTAGAGTCATTTTTGATTTTTTTTGTTTTTTATGCAGAATTGTCATTACAGGTCTGGCACTAAAGTGTTAATGTCACAATGTTACAACAATGTAATTCCATGAGTTTTTGCTTTGTTACTGGTGGATATGTGTTCACACAGGGTCTGGCGCTCTATGCTATAGCGACCAGATTGTGTGTGTAGTTTTTTGATAAGTATGGTGTGGGTCGCTGAGAGTCGCTCGCATTGAGCTGGTGCTACCTTTCGGCTCCCTGCAGCGCTGTACTGGTGTTAGAACGCCCAACATACATCACATTCATCAATGCCGGCTATGTTACTAGAGCAACCGAGACGCTCTGTTACAGCGCCCGATATCCACACATGAGCGTCTACTAGCAGTCGATCTAAGCACCGCTATACAGACGCTCATCTGCTGATACCTGGTGTTAGTAATGAATAAGCCTCTACGTTCTTTTTCTCTATATCCTCTGTAAATAACAAACTGTTGTTACATTCAGCCTGTAAAAGAAGGTCAGTACTTATTCTGCTTATATGTTTATTTCACTACTTAGCAGCACAATCCATGCTGCATAATGAGAGGACTTTGCAGTGAACTCAGAAGCAGTAAACACAGGAAGAATCAGCTTTCCCCCTGCAGACGCAATGGGCTCCCAAATCTTCCTAAATCTAGGGACCTAGTCAGAGAGTAAAGCAGCTATTTTTTTCATAGATCATATACTGATGTATCCTGTGCATAACATTTTTTAACCCAGTCCTCCTTTCCCATTTGGAGGTGTATTTTGGGTTCCTAGTTTCTGAGGCACAAGGTAGATCACCAGAAATTAAAGATATAATTCCCTTGGAACTAGGGTTTTCGAAAGACATTGATGTTCAAAAGATGAGGTGTTAAACTAAGGAATGCTTGCTCCTGGTGTAGGAATTAACAAAATGATTAAATTAGAGGTAGTAAAAAAGCTCTGAACTAGGAATAAGTTTATCTGTCATTAACGTTGGAAAGAAGAGTACACCGCTCTTGCTCAAAAGGTAAAATACTCTCGAATGAGGAAGGCAAATGGTCCCAGGGTACCTGGGTACCTTTTTGTCAAAACTCCCTTTTTGGTGTTCTGCGCGTTACTGTTTTTACCTTCTCGGATGTAAAATAAACATTAGCGTTAGGATTGTGCCCCCATACTATCAGCATGCTGTTTCCATGTTTCTTATATCCCTCTGTCCTAAGATGCGAGTGGTTTTTCTGACCTTGAGTTAAAAGTACTAACTACATCCCAGAATCCTTCCAGTGTAACAGGTGACCATTTTAGCAGCTTTGGCCAAGTTAAGCAGCAGTAAGGACCCATCCCAGCTCAGAAGGCTGAGAGTAACCCTTTAGCTACTGAAATCCAAGATTGTGATCCTCCCCATCTGAATAAGCTGAATTACAGCAGAATGGGTTAAAACTAGTCACCTGTGTCTTGGCCAATCAGATGATTAGCAAGCTAGAGGGGAAAGTGTGTGATCTATACATCTATTACACCAGTTGCTGTATATTGCTAAGGAAAACACATTGCTAGGGAAAAAGAGTTGAAAACAAATAGAAATAACAGATAAGACATCATTTTGCCACACAATAATGGAAACTTTAGAAAACCGAAGGCTGAATTACCCTTTAAAGGCAAATGTGGGCATCGATTTAGATGAAAATGTTCCCATAGTTTTAATGAGTGTCTCATTACTGAGTTATTGATGTGCGGCCTAACAGCAAGGATGATCCACAAGAGCCCATCTATTTTAACAGGGTCACAGTCAGCCGCTCCTATACTCACCCAAAGCAGGGATTCTGAGGTTGCATGGTACTGGAATAACTGGACTAGTTGAGAGGATAAGAAGTACCGAGCTAAAGAAAGGACTCCCGAACCTCCTCGCTTATGAGGTCTATAAAAGGCTGCCTTTGCTAATTTCTGCCTCTTACCGCCCGCATATAAAGGTCAGCAGATTGTATTAAGCGCAAGAAATAGGATGGGACCTGCAGAGTTAAAGACCGAAACAGATACAGGAACTTTCATTCATTCAGTTTGGTTATGGCCTAACTAAACTCCAAGCTATAACATACTTGTCTGTACACAAACAAAACGGCTAATATTTACAATCCATCATTTAGCATATAGTACAACAACAGGCTTGGATAAATGGTAATAAGCTTCATATTTACACCTAGCTGTCAACAAAGCCCTGAAATAGTTTCCAAGTTTCCTGAGCTGCATTACCTTTTGAAATGGACTGTAGGGTGCATAGTTAAACTCCATGAAGCCGCATTCCCTGATAGCAGAGACTTGTGAGCTGGCACAAACAACAACATCTGCAGACCACTTCCCACAGCATTTCTATTCGATTGCTTCATGTAATTCCTTCGCCGTTAGGTGCCTCCAGTTATTTGAGTCCTGCTTGCATTCCCTGCTTCCGAACATTGAGGAGTCAGTTTTTGTTTGACAGAGTTCATATAGCTTTGACATCACCTAAACAGGACAGGAGGGAGATTATTGTTAACCCTTTAAGTGCTGGTCTACCAAGAGATTTTGACACCCTCTTTTGCCAGATCTTTTTTACTATTTTGCACTATATATATTCAGCTGTGATTTGTGAAGGGATTTCCCAGGTCTGGGCTTTAACATGAAATGTCTTGTTTGTCACTTTTTTAGTGTATTCTTTTTGGGTGAAATATGTGCAAAAACTTTTTTTTAAGATTTGTGGTGCTTTTGTAATAGAAAATGTAAGTTTTTCAATAAAATCATATTATGTGTAAAAGCCCCATTTCACACAGTTACAACAGTACCACAGTATTGGTAGACACTCTTTTCTGCCCAGGAGACTCCCCAAAAACTGAAAAATCGCTTTAGGAGATTTTCAGATAAAATATAACTGCTACCAAAACCTTGCAGTTTTCCAAGACAAACAACCCTTTACATTTGAAATACCCCCACAAACTAAATATTCTCTGGAAGTACACACCTCAAGCTTTCTAGGTGTACCATGCTTGTTGACCCAGGTGCAGTTTACTAGAAGTAATCCCTAGATACATTCTGTGGTTGCACAGGGTTTCCCTAAAGAAAGAAAAAAAATGCAGAATCAAAGCCACATTTACCTAAAAGAAAGAAAAAGACAATATGCAAACAAGAAAAATTATGTTAAAAAAAAAAGCAAGGTCCCCCGAACAGAACAATACCCAGCATGCATAGCTACTTTCGAAGAGAGTTGCCAAACACCCCAAAGTAAAGCAGGTGCGTAAATTGTACTTGAATAATTCAGTTCCGCAGACAAAGTGTGCATCTTGTGCTTTTTCAACCAACACGACCCTTTACATTTGAAATAACCCCCACAAACCATATATTCGCAGAAAGTACACAAATGAAGCTTTCTAGGCATACCCAGCTTGTTGTAGTGGGCTCATCTTTCTGGAAGTAATCCTTCGAAAAATTCTTTGGTTACACAGGGTTTTCCTAAAAATGTATAAATAAAGCAGAATAAAACACACATTTTCTTAAAATATCAATATGCAAACAAGAAAAAACAAGCAAAATCTGAAAGCACAAGGTCCCCCGAACTGAACAATACCCAACATGCATAGTTACTTTTAAACCTTTTAACTGTCAGCCTACTTGAGATTTTGTCCCCCTCTGTTGACAGGTCATTTTTCACCATTTTGAGCTGTGATTTTTGCAGGAATTTCCAGGATTTTATTGGCATAGTTTATGCTTTAACATGAAATATCTTGCCTGTAATTTTTCTAGTTTTTTAAAAATAATTTAAAGTTAAAATGTATGTATTGGTGGCCCCCTGTTCCTACCTAGGAGAAACCTCAAACTGAAAAGAGCCCTTCATAACATTTACAAATAAACTACTATCCACACTATAAAGGGTTAAATAAAAAATGGCAGGGGGTCCCCCTCACTGGTTAAAAAAAAACTCTTACATTTTTTAATAAAATTCACATACCCCCAAGTTTTTTTTAACCCCCCAGGGGGGTGGGGGTTAATGGCAAATCAACCAATAGCTGAAGGGGACTTGCCAGCCCACAAGCCATGTGAACTGGTATAGGTATATATACCCCTTCCCAGTTCTCAAATGGTTAAATGTAAAACACAAAATAAAATATTTTATTTATTTATTTTGAATACTTACCTTCCATCCATCCTGAGTACTGTGACCCACACCAGTCACTCTGGCTTCTGCTCTCCTCTTGCTGCTGGAAGCCTTTTATACCTGCTGAGTAATGGGGCATAAAGGGTTAATTTAAAAAGAAAACGACCCCCAGGTTTCTGTGGTGATTTTTAAGGGTTAAAAACCCCAGGCTCTTCTGCTCCCTTGGGCTTTGGGAAGGCAGGTAATGGGGGGGGGGGGGGGCAGGGGGTTAATGGCAAGTCACCCCCTAGCCGAACCAGTTCACAAAGGGTTAACTGTGAAAAAAAAAACATACACACAAACCCACAGCAAAGAAAAATGCCATTAATTGATTGTTTTTTCCTTCCCTTCACTGTCCTTCACCAATCTCTGATGACAGATGCCGTTGATTGGTGGGGGGGGGGGGGGGGGGGGCAGGGGGGCAGGGGATCAGATCACCCATTATTAGTTTCATTTTTGTCGTACTACATTCCCAATACGGGTCAGTTGTCATTTTTAAGGAAAAAATTTAGGGACATAGTGAGCAGAGCAGAGGGTACCCTAATAATGGGTGGGGACTTATAACTCCTGCAACTCGCCAGGCTGTTAAAGCAAGTGTGGATATGGTCAATGTTTGGAGTAAGCTAAACCTGGGCAGCTAGGATTGTACATTCTTCTCCCAGGCTCATGGTATATATTCAAGGATAGATCACATTTTCAATAAATCTAGAACAATCCTGAACGTACTTGGTAGCCACATTAAAGAAGTGCCGTGGTCAGATCACTGCCCAGTTTTAATGGAGGTCACCAAATTAGAGGTGAAGCCCTCGTTCTTCAGGTGAAGACTTAATGAATCCCCCCTGAGCGACCCAAGGGTGGTTGCTGAGGTGGAGAGGGAGTTGGCCTTTTACTTTTTGGCCAGTAAGGCCTCAGATACCTGCTACTAACTAGTCCTGATAAAGTTGGCTAGTGGAGAAAAAAGAAGAGGGAGCTAGAGGACTTATGTTAAAATGACAAACGTTCTCCACGAGTTATTGGGCAGGATCAACTTGGCTAGATTGTCTTCTTGGTTGTATACCAGCAATCCGGTAAAGGTATTGCAGGATTTTTTTTAGTTTTATTCAAAACTAGGGCCTTTATTATATAAATATTATATATTCCAACACCTTTTAGTGCCACACCTGTCGCTTTGGTCATCCAGGGAAATGCAATAATTATAGGCCTATCTCCCCTAATTCATTTATATGTAAAACTTAAAAAAAAAATGTTGTCGAGAAAGCTCAACTGCTTTCTAGCCAATTGTGTGCATCCAGATCAAGTGGGCTTCACACCTGGGAGGCAGGCCTTGGACCAGAACAGGAGAGATTGATTGATATTACTTCTGCAGTTCAGTCTAACTGGAACGGGGAGGGGGCGAGGCGTAGTATGCTCCACTCTCTCGATCTTCATAAGGCGTAAAACTTCTATGTCCTTGGGGCTTTGGGGGGTCTTTTAAAAATATCCTTAAAAATTTGTATAGAGACTCGAGGGCACTAATTGGGATTAGGGGATTTGAGTCAGAGGTGATTACGATTGGCAGAGGGACGCGCCAGGGGTGCCCTTTGTCCCCCCTTCTGGTTGTGTTATCAATAGAGCCCCTGGCTAGGGTGCTTAAAAGCAATAGGGATATTCAGGGGGTGAGGTATGGGGGGAGAGAACATATATGTGCGCTTTTTGTGGATGATGTATTGAAGATGATCTCTTCCCCACACACCTCATTACCCACCTTCTTTAATATCCTAGGCACATTTGCGGATATCCCAGGGTTAAAATTGAATCATAATAAATCAGAGGCATTGAACCTTTCCCTGTTAAACTCGGAAGTGGGTAGCTTACAACAACTTTGCTGGTACCGATCCTGAAACTTTACCTCTAAAGATTTTAGTCTAGGTCTTAAGGTTTATTTGGGGTGGAAAGGGCTATAGAATTGGTAGACAGATGCTGTTTATAGCTAGGGGCCAAGGGGGAATGAGAGTCCAGGATCTTTATGGCTATTATGTGGCTGCCCAGCTGAGTCAGTTAGCTCAAATATAGTGAAAGGGAAAAAAGCTGGGTGGTTTACGGCAGAACAACGGGTGTACAGTGACGAGTCGACAGAAGCCATCAAGTGAGTACCTAAAAATCTCTGAGCAGCTGTTTTGAACCCCTCATTGTTGCAATCGCTGGTAATATGGGATAATAGAAACAAAAAATATAAGTGGCCTTCAACCCATACCCCTGTGGCGCCCATATGTGGCAATCCGAATTTTGAGTCTGGGAGAAGAGCGGTGTACCTGGAGTGGTGGACGCAAAAAGGTCTTTATCGAATAGCATATTTTCTCTCCCTCCAGGGGTTGAGAAAGAATAGTATATTTTAGGGAGAAATTTCAGCTGCCTCGATAGGAGAAATTTAAATTTAGGCAAAGCAGAATGATGAAGCAATGTTAGCTACAGCCACAATTTTTGAAAAAGTTTGTTTACAGGATCGGGAAGGAAAAGGAGGGATCTCCTTCTATATAACCTTGTTATAGTATCTGAGGAGAAACTAGATTATATGGTCAGGTGAGAGAGGGATTTAGTTTAGGTGATGGAAAGGGGGGGATGGGAGCACTTGGCGACGTGTGTCTGTGTCTTTGGAAGCCAACTTAAAGGTGCTGTACCGGTGGTATATGGTCCCTAATAGATGCTGTATTCCCTTTAGCTTCACCTCTGTTTCAGGCGGTGCGGCCAAAAGGGCAATATGTTTCACAGGTGGTCTACTTGTCTGAGGGTGGCAAAATTTTGGAATAGGGTTTTCGATGTTGTAAGGTATTCCATCACTGGATTCCGAAGTCGCCATAACTCGCTCTTCTCAGTAAGTCCATTTTTATTTTGTCTAAACCCGTGAGAACATGGGTGTTTTACGCCGTTATGGTTAATGGGAGAATGAGTAGCCTGCTACTGGACAAACTCTGCACTTCGAGGAAATCTGTGACCCGTGGATAGATTATTTACATAGTATGGGGGAGCTCCCTGGGACCCTAGCTGGCTGAGCTTGTGTATGCTCTATTTTTTTTTCTTGAAGTCTCTCTTCTTCCCTCTTTTTCTTCTCCGTTTTCTTCTCCTTTACTTGTTCCTCGCATTTTGGATGGTTATGAGTGCTCCCCTTATTGTTTTGTATTCACGTGTTAAGCTTAAGTTTGCAGCACCTGCAAGAAGTGTAATTGCACTGGTTTGCACATTTTTTTGTGGAATCATTTGTATGATGTGCGTTCTGTAAAACTTTTAATAAAACTTATAAGAAACAAAAAACATACAAAAAAAAGGATAGCGTTAGGCATAGGTCTGATTTAAAAAGAAGAGTTATGTGCTGCTTAATAGAGGTAGCATGAGCATCCATGAAGCATGTGCTCCATCTTCAGGCCATAATATATAACGCAAAGCTCCCCACATGCTGTGTTTCTGTTCGAGAGATTTGATTTCATTTTGACTCATGTACCCGAGTAAGCAATAAGAAGAAATTCTGTTTGCAGCAGTAGCCAATCAGTGGCTCGTACAGAGGAGTAACTAGGCTTTCTGGCACCTGGGGCAAAGATTCGAAATGGCGCCCCCCATCTGTGCTCAGGCCCCCCTTTTGGCGGGGGAAAGCCAGGCCTGTAGGTCCTACGGGTTTGCTTTCCCTAGTGTTAAGTGCCAAGCCCATATGACCTACGAGCCTGGCTTTCTCACCTGCTACTGTAAAGAAAATGTTGAAAAACACTCACCTGAACCCTTGATCAATTTGGCCGGGTCTTCACCCGGGGCGGCATCTGATCACTTCCCGGGGCTTCTCCAGCTTCAGGAGGGGGCCCAAAGGACCCCCCTCTTCTGCTACCGCCTCAGACATCTGTGAGGAGAAAAAAATGACATTTACTCACTTGCGTCCGCAATCCCTCCCGCCGGGGAGGCCAAGAAGGCTATGCGGGCTTGTAGCATGCAGGGCAGGGGGCCACCGAGGCTGGCCCTTGCGTCCTGTTCTACAAGCCCCCATAGCTTATCCCTAGGCTGGTTGTGCTGGGTAGGGGGGACCCCATGCTGTTTTTGGGGTTTATGGGTGTTTAATATTTTGGGAAAATGAGGAATATTTTAGGAAAACATGTTTTCTATTCTGCTTTTTTGTACCTTTTTAGGGAAACACTGTGAAACCAAAGAATTCTTTGAGGGATTACTTTCAGAAAGATAGGCCACTTCAACAAGCTGGGTACACCTACAAAGCTTAATGTGTGTACTTTTCAGGGAATATATGATTTTTGGGAGGCATTTAAAAGGTTGATTTGGTTGACAGAATCTATGCATGTTGTTCTGTTCAGGGGACCTTTCCTTTTCAGATTGAACTTGTTTTTTCTTGTTTGCATATTGTGTTTTTAGCTAAATGTAGCTTCGATTCTGCTTTTCTATCCTTGTATTAGGGAAACCCTGTGCAACCAAAAAATTATTTGAGGGATTATTTCCAGAAAACGGTGCTTACGTCAACAAGCTGGGTACACCTAGAAAGCTTGGAGGTGTGTACTTCCAGAGAATATATAGTTTGTGGGGGATATTTTAAATGTTAAGGGTTATTTTTCTTGAAAAACTGCAAGGTGCGCATAGCAGTTGTATTTTATCTGTAAATCTCTGCTGTTTTGCTGTTTCGGTCTGGGGGAGTCTCCTGGGCAGGAAAGTGTGTCTACAAATACATGTGGTACAGTTGTAACTGAAAGAAATTGAGCTTTTACAAACAATATTATTTTATTTTAAAAACTTACATTTTTTTATTACAAAAAAAACTACAAATTGTAAAAAAATATTAAAAATAATTTTTTTGCACATATTTCACCCAAAAATATTGAGAATACACGAAAAAAATGACAAACAGGACATTTCTTGTTAAAGCCCAGACTCTTCTAGAAAAAAAACGATATAATGTTCCTGGGAAATCACTGGAAGTCCCTTCAAAAATCAAAGTTGAAAAAGGGTCTGACAAAATCTCAAGGTAGGCTGGCACTTAAAGGGTTAAACAGTTCTACTTTTGTGTCATTTTTGAAAGTTTGCATTATTGTATATGTATTATTTATGATCATCTTCAATGTGCTGAGCTAATCTTTTTTTCTATTTGTTTGCAACTCTGTGTTATAAAACAAAACACAGGTATGAGGGCACAATGCTAAGACAAATGTTTACTTTACGTTCCAGAAGAGGAAAACAATAACACCAGAAACAGGACAAAAAGGGAGAAGTTGTACTAAAGGCAAGCGCAATTGTCTACACGTTGCACTGTCCTAAACTTCAATCTGTTTTCAAAAAGACCCCATAGTTTCTAAGTTATCTTTAAAAATATTAAAGCATTGGAGATGCAGAAAAAAACTGAAGAGAAACAGTGGGTGTGACAACAGCGATGTGATGTAAACACACTGTGATGAGTGTGAGAGAAGGGCAGGGTTTCAGAGCTGCAGAGAGAGGCAGCCAATCAGGCCTGTGCTGGGAGTGGGGGGGGGTGTTTCCGTTCTTGGTCCACTGAAGGTTGATTGATGGACCAGGTCAGTGGGGTGGGGACTGAAAGCTGAATGAGAGTGATTTTCCTCACTAAGAAGACTGACAGAGGAGGAATCACGGCACTGCAGCCACTCAATGTAAGGTAAGCTACTGATATTTATTTTGTAACTTTTGACTTGCCAATCACTTTAAGGATACGGATTACTTAAAGCTGCAAGATGAATGGGAAGTAACCAGGCAGTGGAGAAAGCAAGCACAATTTTCAGCTGCATAGTGCGAGCCATCACCAGTAGGAAGAGGGAGGTAGTGATGCCACTGTGTAGAGCCCTGGTGTGGCCACAGCTGGAATACTGTGTGTATTTCTGGAGACCGCACCTACAAAAAGGCAAGCAACAAAAATTGGAGGATGGGCTTAAACATAAAAACACTGCTTGAAAAGTGGCCATATCCACTGTTACCCATCTTCTGTTCCTGCAACAGCCTCAAAAATTCCAGGCCTCAGTTTCTCAATTCCTCAGTATGCAGGAAAATTTAAAGTATAATAAAACCCAGCAGCGGCTACCCTGGGGCATTCCAAAATGGTGAAACGGGATGTGTGAAACACTTCCCCTGCCCGGTCGCCGGTAATCACTCACCTTTCCCTGGTCCAACAGCGCATACGAGGGCTCTCGTCCAGTGAGATCCACCTGCTAAGACTACGTCATATGGCAGGCAGCTCTTATTATTTTCACTGGGAAGTGTGAGCTGCCGAATCACCTGCATCCCTGACGTCATTCAGATGGGGTGGGAGCACGTGCACGTCCTGGGTTTTGGTCTTTGCCCCCTGGGCACCCCGATCGGGGGGTGCCTTGCTGTGTGAAACCCCCCAGGTTGCCCGATCTCACTTACCCTTCCCCGGTCCTACGGCACATGCACAGCCCTCTTTTCCAATCAGCGCGCTCAGATCCACTCAAGCCCCTTTGTCCAGGAGCTTGTCTAATGCGAGCGGATCCGAGCGCACTGGAGGCTGCTTCCCCCGCTACCCTTTAACAGGGAGCCTGCATGCGGCAGCCATTCACAAATGCCTGCTTGCGCATGCGCCGTTGGACCAGGGACGAAGGTTAATTTTCGGGCGACCTGGGGGGTTTCACACAATGGGACATCCCCGGGGGGGGCAAGAATGCCCGCCCTGGAGTTTCATAGACTCCAGGGTGGTTTTTGGTCCTCTTTAAAGTCAATGAAGGTAAACACAGCAAACAGCTCACATTGGCTGAGCGCCCTTGCATGTATCGTTGGAATTTGGAAGAGGTGGGTTGTGTGGGGCTTCCTGGGGGTTTTCACACAGCTGGGCATTGCCAATCAAGATGCCTCTGGGGAACTGAACAGAACCTGGCAAAGTCAAATTCCTGGGTTTTGTTGCGCTTCAAAGATTCCATGTGAAGCTGATTCATTGCAATAAAGGGAGCATGCTGCAGCCTGACAGGCTCCAGATACTGGGACTGATGCGGGGCAGCTGTTGGAGTTCCGTATGGAGTTCACTTCACTGGTAACCTTCCAGTAAGTTTTTGGTAATTGCCAGTATTTTTGTAACTGTTAAGCAATAGGGCCAGTGGTCAAAAGCCAGCAGGTCTGTGACTTGAGAGCGCTCTGGTGAAGTGTGCGATGTGCAGGGCAGGTGCCAGCACAGGGCAAACCTGGGCAATTGCCAGGGTCCCTGGCATCTTCAGGGGCCCACTCAGGCTCACACTGGTCATGGCATTATTTTACAGTGGACCCAGGCCACCAAATGCCGGGTGTTGTGTGCAGACCTGCTCATGGCTGGCCTCAGCAACAGGGGATGATCAGCAACAATGGAGAAGGTGGCATGGAATGGGGGGCAATTAATGGAAGTTCAGAAGGTTGCAATAACCAGGTGACAACTTACACCCATGTACCGCTGAAAATGTTTTGTTGGGAAAGGTGGCAACCCTACTGACTACTCTATTTGATTTCAACCCTGGTGGACTTTTGTAAAGCAAGCGTGTATGCCATTCTTGGCTCTTACAAAACCCTAGCTTCATATTTAGCCCACACCCCTGGCCATGCAGTCCTCCAATCCATACGATTTCAAGGGGAGCAGTTAGTGACTGCAGGGCACCACCGTGAGCAGTATTTATTCACCACTGTCCCCTCTCATGCAAATATTTCACTCTTCCCAACAACTGCCTCATTCTGAAATACCTTTCAGTCTGAAGTACCTGTCTTGGATGACTGTATTCTCTTATCTGGGTCTGTACTGTGAAGATGCCGTGGCATTATGATTCACAGTGTCACTAAATAAAGAAAAAGTAATGGGTGCTGTTAGAAAAGCTAAATAAATATTTTATAGCTTATCTTACATTGAGTCATTTCAGCATTGTCCTTTCTCTCCTGTCGTTTTCCGTAGTTATGAAATCACTTCCTCATTCAGCTTTCAATCACCAGCCCACTGACCTGGTCCTTCAATCAACCTTCAGTGGACAGAGAATGGAAACACCCCCATCTCCCCACCCAGATGTCCTGATTGGCTGCCTCTTTCTGCAGCTCTGAAACCCCGCCCTCCTCTCTCTGCTCTCAGCATTCATACATCTGGCTCCAATCTTTGATCAGTCTGCCAGCAATTAACAGCCTGCCCACCCTGTAGTCCAGGGTTTTCCTCTGTTTGCCAGCCTTGCCTCAGGTTAGACACCCAGCAAACCCCCCCTTTCATCCATACAAATTAGTTAACAGGGTTCATACAATCTCTCTGCCTGCAGCGTGTCTCTCACTCTCATGATTTTATCACAATGATCTGACAGGGTGCAGACAATCTCTCTGCCTGCAGCATGTCTCTCCACGATCCACCTTTATGTGCAAGCTGTGACTCTCAGCACACTTATCCAAGCATAGCACATTATGAATATGCTAAGAACAGAGGGTGCTTACATCACATCACTGTTGCCACACCCACTGTTTCTCTTTAATATTTTCTATGAATCTCCTATGCTCTAATACTTTTACAAATAGCTTAGAAACTACAGGGTCTTTTTGAAAACTGATTGAAGTTTGGGACAGTGCAACATGTAGCCCGAGACAATGGGACAATAATCTGGCTTGCCTTTAGTATACCTTTATGGCACATGTGTCAAACTCAATGCCTGGGGGCTGGATTTGGACCTCCAAGCCTTTTTATATGGCTCTCAGACAGGTACAGATGATGGTGGCTGTGCAGTGTCCCTTCTAGCTGGCTGAGCCACTCCAAGGCTTCTGCAACTGGAAGCATGTAATTGCATCTGTGTGAGGTCAAGTCATTACTGGTACACTGGAACATAGTAACACCTCTAATCCCAGGTAAAAGCAGCCTTTTTAACAATTTGGGGGGAGAAGAGAGTAGGTTCTGCAACTGTTCTGTGACAATTAGCTGTTACTACACAACGGGGGGGGGGGGGGGGGCTAACCCATCAAACCAACTGCCACAGCAGAAGGTGCTACATCTGCTGCGGGGGGGGGGGATATTGGATTGTGTTGTGCTGAAAAAAAACGTTCTGAATTTGTCCTGGGCAAAATAATTCTGCATCTGTTTGGCAATCTCAATGTGATGCCCAGCGGGACACCAGCCTTCTGTAAGCCCCCCAAAAAAACCCAATCTCTACCGCCGCTTCTGCCTATAGTCAAGCCCCCATTTACCGCTAGGTATGTCTTGCCGGACACGGTTGCCCCTCAGGTCTTAATAGGCGCAAAGGATGTCTGCTTACGGTGAAGGCCGATGGGTATCCCGAAGCTGAGGCCGTTCACAGGTAGTCAGTCCGGAAGGTGCGTCTGAGTTCAGGGATGAGACAGGTGCGTAGTTAGGGGTAGCCAAAGGGTCAAGCCGGGAGGTCAGAGATCGCGGGGTATCCAAAGGGGCAGGCAGGTTTGAGGTCAGAGAAAGCAAAGGTCGGGACAGCAGACAGGGATGGTCGATCAAGCCGGGTCAGAAACAGATAACTAACGTAATCACACCCTAATCACAAGCGACTATAATGGGCACTGAGCACTGGGCTGATTCCGTATTTATTGGGGACCTGACCAATGGCAACCCGGGAATGAGTGTGTGTGTGGTGATTGGTGCAACATGGACAATGTTCAGGAGCTGGTCAGTCAGGGGTTGGCAGCAAGGCTAACAAGCCCCTGATTCATCAGGTGTGGAGGACGCTGCATCGCCACATCGAGTGGGGGAGGCAGTCAGAGTGACGCGCCGCGCTCCCCGTCATCCAGGAGCGGCGGCCACACTCAGCAGAAGAAGCGCCGCGCCAAGCAGCAAACACTCACCACGGGCCCCCAGATACAGGTAAGTTTCTTACAATTATTCTGCATCTGTCCTTGCTGACTGTGGTGGTTTTTACATTTTGTTGTGTTCATAGTGTCAGAAATCTCAGCTAGAGAGAAAAGAGGGCAAAAAAAATTAAAACTGACCTCCAGTCACTACTGAAGCGTACAGGCATTTCCAATTGGGAAGCCTGGAGGTGGTGGGTGTATCCTGAATTTGAATTTCTGTCCACTTCAGCCCCCTAGGAAGCCCTAAGACACAGAAGGAATTCCAGGACTGCAGGTTCGTCCAATGTGACTGCCACTGGCCTGGGGTGTTTGCTGGGCAAGCATGAGTGAGGTCACCCACATCACATGTATGACCACCCCACCAAACCTTATAATTGGTGAACACATGTATGTGGCTGCTACTACTGTGGGAATGCAGGAAGGTAAATATTTTGTAATGTTTGTTATTTTGCAAGCTGTTCACCTCCCCTCACCCTGCCTTGATCCTACGTGGCCCCCAGTCCAGGAACCCAGCTGTTTCGGTGGTGTGTCCAATCAACAAAGGGGCTGTCACTATCGCACTCTACCATCCCAGCCAAGACGCTAGAGAGAGTGTGATGGTGCAAGGGTTAAAGTCACCAGACCCCTGGGTATTCACTACTAGTCCCAGCAAGTCACCAAATTAACCCTTTGATAAACATGTTTCACCAGAGCTTCCTTCAGAAAGGTGAGCTCATATATTTAGAGATCAAAGACCAGAGCTGATTAATTAAACATTTAATCTGATAAAAAGGTATCACAGTGCTAGATGTAATATACAGAAACAAATGACATACAAAAATACATAAAAGAGTACAGCAAGACAAGTTCAGAAAACAAAAAGAAAGTCCTTACAGCATAATGGCATAGCAGTCCTTGTGAGTGAGTCTCCAGCTGTTGCTTAGGGTCTTTTTTCCAGCTTTTGCCACAGGCTTGTGACAGAGGTTCGTGACTCAGGGTTCTGACTCCAGAATGTGTTTAGCATCTAGGTTTTATTAGTTAAATTTAGGAGGGAAAAGCTTCATTTCCCCACCCCTCTGACCCCACCTGGTGAGGGCATTTCTCTCCCAGGTCTCTTATCTCAGTTTTGGTTTTATGGTGGGTCTAGAGACAGCACATCCTGCTGCTACAAAGGCTTTTGACTTCAAAGAAGGAAGTACCACAAACAGAACCCTCAATAAAACTGGAATACACAAAACAACAGGCGCAGTCTGAGTGACCCCTCACCCAGGTCTTGGACTATACATTATACACAAATACAATTATAATACACATGCATATTCTATAATCAGGTCTTGGGCCTGCTCCCCTTGTGACCAGATGGTCTGCTTTCTTGTTCACCATTGCCCAGTCCTGAGTGTACTGGTCAACCGTCGGAGCTGAAACAGACATGTTGAAGGACCTGGGCTATGTGGGATTGAAGGAGAATGAGGACAGGTGAGGTGAGTCTTTGGCAAGGTGCAGCATAATTGTTTGGGGGGTTGGGGGTATGATCAGGATGGTCATACCCCACCTTTCCAGACCGGTGTGCCTGGTTCTTTTCCCCTGCTCTCCTGTTTCTGATAAGTTTGGGGGGGAGAGGTACCTTTGTAGGTGTACCTATAGTAGGAGAGCTTTGTTTGGGGGTATAGTAGTTTTGTGTTCATATAATTTAGGTGACCACAATTGTATAAAATGTAATCTTATTTATTTTACACATATTTATTTTACACATATTTTGCACATGTTTTCACAATAAACATCTCTCTGTACAGTATGTAACATATCTTTTTACATTGATACTGGAGGAGTGGTATACTTTTCACTCTTTTTACTCCATATAGATATGGCCGGATTCTGCCATCAATTTATGTGGCTAGGTCCAGCTTTGATGCAGTTTGTAGCAAGCTCATAGGGTTGATTACTCTCAGGTGTAGCAAGTCAAAAAATTGCGTGCAAACGTTTCGCTCTAATCGGCTTCTTCAGTGCACATTTTACATCTCTTTTGTATAACAGTAATAAGGGAGCGCTTGCTTCAGGTTATCCTTATGGGCCAATGTTTATGCAGTCTTAACCTGTAGTATGTAGCCAGTTTAGTTTCGTATTAAGGTTCAGAAGAGTTAGTTTGGTCAATAATTATTGTACCTGTAGGTCAGCTTAGATCCCATGAAGGAGCAGGCTTCTGTGTGTTTGCGGTATCTGTCTAGGTGACAGTCGTCGAGGCCGGCGCCGGGTTTCCTTCTCTCACGGTACAATAATTATTGACCAAACTAACTCTTCTGAACCTTAATACGAAACTAAACTGGCTACATACTACAGGTTAATAGACTGCATAAACATTGGCCCATAAGGATAACCTGAAGCAAGCGCTCCCTTATTACTCTTATACAAAAGAGATGTAAAATGTGCACTGAAGAAGCCGATTAGAGCGAAACGTTTGCACGCAATTTTTTGACTTGCTACACCTGAGAGTAATCAACCCAATGAGCTTGCTACAAACTGCATCAAAGCTGGACCTAGCCACATGAATTGATGGCAGGATCCGGCCATATCTATATGGAGTAAAAAGAGTGAAAAGTATACCACTCCTCCAGTATCAATGTAAAAAGATATGTTACATACTGTACAGAGAGATGTTTATTGTGAAAACATGTGCAAAATATGTGTAAAATAAATATGTGTAAAATAAATAAGATTACATTCTATACAATTGTGGTCACCTAAATTATATGAACACAGAACTACTATACCCCCAAACAAAGCTCTCCTACTATAGGTACACCTACAAGGGTACCTCTCCCCCCCCCAAAGGTACAGCATACCTTCCAAATGTTCCTCATTTGGAGGGACTTGCCCTTTTTGAGCCTACTTGTCTTAGTTACCCTCTCATTGAGGATTAAAGAGGGGAGGGTTAAATAGAACTGTAAAGGTAAATAGAGGCTCAGTTAGGATGATTTCAAGAGAGCGAGATAAGAGGCACCCATTGCCATTACCAAATAGAGGTGGCAGCGATGGCTTGGAGGAACGTCACTGATAGTGCAACACCTCCCCCCTCCAGGTGACATCTCTGGCCCCATAACAAGAGCATTGTTTTTTTCTATATGTAATTGTATGTTTAGCATTTGTAGGCATTTAGATGAGTTGAGTATTGGGAATACAATTACGATTGGGATTGATGAAATATGTATATAAATATGGGACCCATATGTTTGTAGAGGTGAGGCAATCAGCATGACCACTTCTTCATAATGTTGAGCACCCTTTGCTTTAAAGCCGACTTATGCTTTAACTATAAACTATGCTTTATGTTCTATATAAGTAGGCCTGTTGCTTAAAGTGGACCAACACCCAGGATTTTGACTATCCTGGGTTTTGGTCCACTTCAGGGGGGCACCCCGATTAGGGGTGCCCCGCTGTGTAAAACCCCCCAGAAACACCCCGCTCCCACGTGGCCGGGTGACAGCGACGGACAAGCCAGCGCGTCCGCCGCCGCCTCCCGCACGTCCCTCTGACAGCGCGCGCGCCCGCGCCGGCCATTCACAAACGGCCGGCGCGGGCGCGCGCACGGCTAGAGGGGCGCGCGGGAGGCGGCGGCGGGAGGAGGAGGTGAGCTTTTGGGGGGTTTTCGGGGGGGTTCCTCACCGCGGGACATCCCGATCTCGGATGTCCCGCGGTGAGGGGGGTTATAAGATTCCCGGGCCGATCACCCCAGGGTGTTGGTCCACTTTAATGATTTAACTACAGGAAATGTCTAAATATTGGCCATTTATGAAGGAGTTGGAATCAGGACAGGCAGAGGGGGGAGAAGCACAACCAGGGTGTCAGAAGCAAGTTCTGGAAATTCTACAGACCCTGCCCATTATGCAGCATCGCCTTGCCAAGAAATCATGAGGTGAACCTGTAAATCTCGATATCCTGGTCTCGATATATTTCTTCTTCAATTTACAAACGGAAAACAGTTTAGGCCAGTGCCAAATGTAACCCCCGACACAATGGTGTGTCACTTTTATCACACAGGCTTCCAGTTTATAAGATGAGTCCATGGAGACCTGATGGAAAATACACGATTGTCCCATTGAGAAAGGTTTAGATGAGTAAAAACCATGTTTGATTAATAAGCTTTGCGGTTTATACGTGCACAGCGGTAATTAGGGCGATATATGTATGCCATATGTTTAGCCCCTATTGTGGGGAGACTTTCTCTTCAGGAAGAGGAGACACACCAGCAGCGGAACTTTGGCCTCTAGCGAGACATAGCCCGCTAGCTAATCTGATTGGCTGAAGCCGCCTCACTGACTACGCAGGTTCCTATAGTTTACGAAGCCATGAATCAAGCCAATACTGTTATCACCGGCATTCTATCGGCTCACATAGAGCGCACTGGCATCCAGCGATAACAAGTTTTAATAGCGTGTATTTTCCTACAGAAGCCCACAATATGGCGCCTTTTCGTCACTAATCTACCCAATCTAAGCTTCTGCAGCTCCACCCATGTGCATGTGACGGCAAAGATCCCTCTTATGATTGGTTGAGTTCTGTGTCCGTCAGAGCTGCAAATAAGATTCTGTACACTGGTTGGCTCAGCGGCCTGTCTGTCGCCATGAACGCTGCCGTTCATTGGTCAGTAGCTGCGTCACTCGGCTAGGAAAAACAGCTGAATGGTCAGCTGGGGCTTGGCTGCCATAAGCGGGTCTTACCGAGTTTTGGAACGGACTCGTTAAGACGCAATGTCGTCACAAGCTGTTTAGGTGAGTTGTCCAGTTTCCGGTGGCCTCAGAGAGGGGGCGGGGGAGTCTGGAGGGACGCGGGAATTTACCGGAGATAAGGCGGGGCGGAGTTTCGTTGCTTCCGGTGGGGGTGGGCGGGACCGTTGTAAACAGGATGTGCCAGCTATTAGACTGCCTGGGCCCAGGAGCTGACACTCTGACCCAAATGAGCTTGGGAAACATTTATTAAGAACCCTATTGTAACTATGGCCTCCCTCTGTTTTCTGTGATGAATGTAAAGCCCTTCTCAGTGGTGGACTCTTTAAAGCAGTAGTGGCTGCAGCATGTATGAGCAGCTGTTTCCTGTCCCCCATTAAATATGAAAAGAAAAGGAGGCTTTTCGCCAGTGCTGCAGGATTTTGTCCTTGTCCCTGGGGTATCCTTACTCACCTCTCCGCTGTTCCCATGGCGCATGAGCAGGCTCCTGTCCAGTGCATGCATTATAAACATAGAAAGTTGACGGCAGAAGGAGACCATACAGTCCATCTATCCTGCCCTTAATATCTTAGGATAGATGGAGGCTTATCCCAGGCATGTTTAAATTCAGTGACTGTTGATTTTTCCTCTTTTTACCTCTGCTGGAAGTTTGTTCCAAGCATCTACTACTCTTTCTGTAAAATAATATTTTCTAACATTGCTCCTGATCTTTCCCCCGACTAGCTTCAGGTTGTGCCCCCTTGTTCTATCATTAAGTTTCCCTCCTGAACCTTATTGAATCCTTTCACATATTTAAAGGTCTCAATCATGTCCCCCCTCTCCCTTCTTTCCTCCAGACTGTACAAATTTAGTTCTTAAAGTCTCTCCTGATAAACTTAAAGTGGACCAACACCCAGGGGGGATCGGCCCGGAAATCTATAACATTCCCGGACCGATCAGATCCCTCCCCGCGGGGCATCCGAAATCGGGATGTCCCGCGGGGAGGAACCCCCCAGGAGGCCCACAAACCTTACCTCAGCCCCGTTCCATTGGCGCATGCGTGAGCCGCGTCTCGCGCTTCCCTCTAGCAGGGCGCGCACCCGCGCCGGCCGTTTGTGAATGGCCGGTGCAGGCGCGCTCCCTGTTAGAGGGAAGCGCGAGACGCGGCCTCCAGCGCTCAGAGCCAGCTGAGCTGGTATGCGTGTCCAGGCGGCCTTGGACGGGCATACCACAGCGGCTCTGAGCGCTGTGATTGGCTGACGCGGTCACGTGGGAGCGGGGAGAGTTGAGTTTTTTGGGGCTTTCTGGGGGGGTTTCAGACAGCGGGGCACCCCCGATCAGGGTGCCCCACCGAAGTGGACCAAAACCCAGGATAGTCAAAATCCTGGGTGTTGGTCCACTTTAAGTCCTTCCACCATTTTTGTTGCCGGCCTTTGGACACATTCTATTTGAATAATGTCTTTTTGCAGATGAGGTCTCCAATTTCTAATGTACGTTATAAAGCATTGGTGTAGACCGTGTCAGCATAGGCAGCTGCATCCCCAGTTTTATGAGTGCGCACCCCCTGCGTCTAGCTGTGGCCTTACCAGGGCTCTATACAGCGGCATCACAACCTCCCTCTTCCTACTGGTGATGCCCCGAGCTATGCAGCCGAGCATCCTGCTTGTTTTTCCCATTATGGCCTGTTTCTAATGTACGTTATAAAGCATTGGTGTAGACCGTGTCAGCATAGGCAGCTGCATCCCCAGTTTTACGAGTGCGTGCCCCCTGCGTCCAGCCTATAATGAATCTGCAGGGATCCCCCGCTCAAGAACCAATAGAAAGTGCAACAAAACATTCCAGAGTTTTGTTTTGTTCCCCGGGGGATCCTGAATTGGGATGCCCGCTGTGTGTAACCCTGCTATGCACTCACCTCGTCCTCGTTCCAGTGGCACTTGAGAGGTGTCTGTTGTGAGTATGTAATTCACCAAACAGCTCTTATTGACTTAAATAGGAAGCGTGCACTTCCGCATCCCCTATCTAAATGATTGGGGCGGGAGAGCGCAAAGCGCTGCAGGAGATGGGGCAGCAGTCATTCTCCCTTTGAAAACAATGTACCGTTTGGCGAATAATATAGTCATGATAGATGGTTCTCATTAGACAAGAGCCTGCACGTGAAAGGTAGATGTTTATGGGTGCCCCAGGGGGTTTCACACAGTGGGATATCCCAATTCAGGATGCCCCAGGGGGTTGGAATCTAAAATGCCCGGGTGGGTTTTGTGCCCCTTTTTAGGTGATTGTGGGTGACCCCAGAAAGGAGGGGGAACTCGCACAGTGGGGCAATCGTGATGCCCCACGGGCACTTGGCATAATCTAAAAGACTCCAGGGCTGGCCCTTTTGGCTTTTGTTCTGCTTTAAAGCTAAACTAAAGCCAGCATTCTGCATTCACCAAGCACTGGCATCCAATTCGCAACACCAATTGAAAAATGGAAATGGAAATGTCCAAATTGGGGAACCTCGCCCTTATGCAAGTAGTCCATGGGAACCCTATTGACTGGCAAGCATGTGGGCAGTCTGTGTGGATGCTGAACCCTATGAACATCCCAGATAGGTGACTTTACAGCCTATTTCTTAGGCTATTCCTTGGAAGTTTAAGTCATGCAGGATATATATATATATATATATATATATATATATATATATATATACACACACACACTACTTGGCTTATCTGCCTAGCCGAACATCTGACCCAGCACAGCAATGGGTGGCAAAATCTTCTTCTGTTTTGGGGATGCATTGTATTTCTAGACCCAGCACTGACCCCTGTAGATGAGGAGTCGCAGACATACCAGAAACCTTATTCTGGTCCTACACCCTACCTCATATAGCATATGTACCCACAGACCTACCTGAAACCCACTGCTTCCTGCCACATGACATAAGATTTCTATGGCTGTAACCTGGCTCAACTTGCATCAACATGATCCGCAACAGAGTTAGATCTGTAATGTAACCACTTGATGCCCAACACATGCCCCTACTATGGGCATTTAGGGACTAACTTTTGGCAATTTTTGAGAAAGAGTAAACTAATGAAAAACCCCACTGAAAAATACAGGAATGGAGCCACTACTTTGGCGGTCACGATAAGCAAGGAAAAATCCTTTGCCTAATGCTGTGCAGTTAAAGTGGACCAAAACCCAGGATTTTCACTATCCTATCGGGGGTGCCCCACTGTGTGAAACTCCCCAGGTTTCCGAAACTAACTCGCTCCCTCCCGGTCCTACAGCGCATGCGCAGACACTCGTCCAATCATCACGCTCGGATCCGCTGACGCCACGTTGTCTAAGGCCAGAGGCTCCGACCGCGCTGACAGCTGCATCCCCTGCTACCCTCTAACAGGGAGCATGCCCACGTCGGCCATTCATGAATGCCTGGCGCGGGCACGCAGCCTGCTAGAGGGACAGCAGGGATGCGGCCGCAGCTCGCGCATGCGCCATTGGACAGGAAAAGAAAGTAAGTTTATGGGGGCGTCCTGGGGGGTTTCACGCAGCAGGACATCCCGATTTTGGATGCCCTAGAGGGAATCAATCAAATCTATAAGATTCCCGGGCCAATCGCTATAGGTTTGGGTCCACTTTAACGTGGAACTGCATATGGTCTAATTCAGCTGTCAGATTAGGTCTTCCCAACCAGAATGCATAAGGTACAGTGGGCTGCTGGTTCAGTGGCCACTTGTTTCCATGCAAGCCTCTTTTGCCCAAATGGAAAGATGAACAAAAGACCAAGAGGTCTTTCCTTGGCCTTCCTGAGGGGCATTCCAAATTGCCCCCCCTCCTTGTGCTGAGAGCTTTCCTTGTGATTGTATCCATGTGCCGGTATGAAGAGGCTTGCTTAATGCTGTTTTTCTTGCATTGACTTTCTGTCATGGTTGGACATATGCAGATTATGCAGAAGACGAAAAGTAGGAGATGAACCATCAGAAAAGCTGTATTTATTCACCTTCCTCTTGAGCACACAGCAAAAAGGTAAGTGCCGCAAAAGCAGACAGCTAACAATTGTTGCCATATGTTTACCAAAGGATACCCCAGACATTCTTGCATCTCCGATATATCATACCTCCCAACTATTGAAAATGTGAAAGCGGGACAAGCCCCGCCCCCCGACCACACCACTGCCACGCCCTGACCACACCTCCTGTCACACCCTCCAGCAATGTCGGCTGCCTTCACCCCTGCATGCCAGCCTGTGTAAGTTTTTTTTAATCCCCAGCCCCCCGCGCGCCCCTCCTCCCCGTGCACACCCGCGCGCCGGCCAGTGTTAATTCAGAAGGAGCCGGCGTCATTGCGGCCCTGGACACACCGCCACGGTGCAGGCCGTCCCGGGACATTTGTTAACGGTCCGGGACCGCAGGATTTTCTGCAAAAATCGGGACAATCCCGGGAAAATCGGGACAGTTGGGAGGCATGGATATATTCAGACCTGCAAGGCCTGGCCTGGGCCAATCTGGGAATGAAGAGTTGGACTCCTTGTTGCTCCGCCTACCCCCATACAAGCTAAAATGAAGTCGGACAATGCTTACAACTGTCACCAACTAATAACGTGCCTGCTGGTGACCAATCGGGTTTGCACATCAATTTGCATCCCCGGCCTGGCAAACCTTTAGAAGTGAGGTTAATCAGAAAACATCTTTAGGAATTATCTGAAACCTCCATAGATTCTATTCCTAATTACATCACGTCACATTACGTCAACTCTGATAAATTATGGATATTGTTTTAAAGCGGACCAAAACCCACATTTTTAACTAGCATCCCCTGAATTGCTCCCCCCCCATGAAGGGCACCTTTTGCCAATTTTCACTACTCATGCTTTACTCTAATCCCAGATAATGGTGCCTGTTTTAGCTGTAAAGCTCCGCCTACTCCATTCATTGCCACTGTTGTGTGTGGCAATGATGTCACTGCCATACTGATGCGATGACTGATCGCCTGACATCTTACAGAGAGGTTTTGGTCCGCTTTAAGTTTCTGGTCTTTTCATTTCTTTCTGCAAAATTTCAGCGCAACCTAAATAGCTAAAAAAAAAAACTTAAAGTAATTCAGCAGGCAAAAAAAAACAGACAAAAGGTTACTTACCTTTTGTCCCTCACCTGATCTTTGGATCTGAGCTTGCGCTACAGCCCACACTCCTGCACCGTCCGATCAGGTGAGTTGATGATCACTGGACTAGCACCAATCAGCAACGGGGACAAAAGGTAAGTACGCCTTTTGTTTATGAGCCCCATATTGGCGCAGCATCACAGTCTGTGATGCCCACTGGGATCCATCAATCAGATGAGCTGCTGGACTAGAATTGATCAGTGGCAGGGGGAAAAAAGGTGAGTACCCTTTCTGTTCATGGGGTCCGAATTGACGTTCTCGCAATCAGTCACAGGCACACAGTTGCAGCCTCTCTGTTCATTGCAATGGGGGTAGTGGGCCACTGCCTAAATCCCTTCTGACTGATGGTGGGGCCCGTCGCCTGGCACAGAAACGCTAGTGAATGGAGTTTGAGGAGTATACCGAAGCAGAATCATAATCTGCGATGCGTGCTGGGATCCATCGATCAGGTGAGTTGCTCATCGCAGAACTAGCACTGATCAGCCGCAGGGGACAAAAAAGGTAAGTATCCTTTTTGTTTTTTACGTGCTGAATGTCTTTACCTCTGATTGACCGTCAACATCTCACTGTATGTTGGTACACCTAGAAAATTGTCTGGCAACAGAAGGTGATAACATCTCTAAATAGGATGGCACTTAAATGGTTAAAGTATAAACTGGAGGCAGAAAAGGCCTTCTTTTTTGATTTTCAGGCATGTATGGCACTCCCTTAAAGCAGAGACAAGTATATATGATTAGGTCCAGCACACCTTTTCAACTAGCCTTAATGAATAATTGTCTGGATATATCAATGGGTGCAACACCTCCAACCAGTATACCCTTCCTGGTAGGTCATGCAAAAAAGTTTTTGGGGAGAAATGCACACCAAACACGATATTATAAATGTTTATATAATTTATATATATTTTAAGAATACACATCCAAACGTACAGTATCACATTGTACTGAACGCATTTAAGGAACAAGCCGAAAATCTATAGCATAATGAAAAATATGCGCTGGTCTCAGGACATCTTTTTTGATCAAATGATACCAAACAATAAACTGCAGTTCCAATACTCTATGGAGTGTTGAAGACCAATATGTACAGTGGGGAGTAGCAATGGAAAAGCGTCTCCTTGCTAATTATAAGACCAATGACAAAATGAAAAACGCCATAGTCATCAAACTGCAGCTATAGCTAAAGTATTGTGCTGCCACCTGGCTGTATAAGTGAATCACTGCATGTACAATGACCAGCATATATAGCATCAGAAATACAATCAAGGCTGCAGATATATAAACATATTGGAACTGCAGTTTATTGTTTGGTATCATTTGATCAAAAGACCAGCGCATATTTTTCATTATGCTATAGATTTTCGGCTTGCTCCTTAAATGCATTCAGTACAATGTGATACTGTAAGTTTGAATGTGTATTCGTAAAATATATATAAATTTCATACCTTTTATAATATCGTGTTTGGTGTGCATTTCTCCCCCAAAAACATTTTTGCACTCCCTTAAACCGGACCTTCAGCGTGATTTAATGAAAAGCCCAAAACGGTTCCCCAGCATCTGAAATTAATATATTTTACGTTTTTAGTCACTGACTTATTATTCTTTCCCCCACTGGGCTGCAACTCTGTTCAGGAATTTAGGATACGGGCGCCGCCATCTTGACTCAGAAGCATCACACTTACTGAGGAGAGTGGGATAAGTTACAGGGGGGCGGGTTATATCTGTGCTTTGCTCAGACAGAGCAGAGCTGGGGTCAGGTAAAGGTCAGCAGTCCCAGAATGCAGAGCAGCACAGGAGCAGTCAGGAGGCACTTCCTGTTTGCAGGCTGCCTGATAAGATGGCGGCTTCCATAAGCCGCCATCTTGGATGTTTAAAGGCTCATAACATGCAGTAGATGCAGGTAGGATGATTTTTAATGTGCCCAATCTGTATGTACAGGGTGTGGGAAACATATAATATAGGCTCTTATTCAGAGTGAAGGTCCGCTTTAAAACAGACCATAATCCACTAGTGATGCAAAACCAAATTAGGCGATCTCTCCACCGATAGTCCTCTCCCAGGGGGGCTATTAACGCATAAGCTGACATTCTATTTCCCAGCACCATTTCATACATAACGAAAGGACATCCTGCATTGGGAGATTTGAACAACGGCATATTCAAATTATAGGTGCTGGGTTATGATGCAATATGGCAGTTGCTGGTCCTGCCACTCGGCAATCCGGGACTTTGGGGAAATTTCTGGATTTGGTTCTTGGAAAGGACAGGATGGCGAAACCATTGGGGATATTATTCAAACATATGGTAATCTACAAAGACTAGCGCTGCTGAAAAAACCCTCTTTGGTGGCTTTCCTATTTGGGATGCATGTAGCCTTACATATAGAGGATTGAAATACTTACCACCTCCTGGGTGCCTGTACTGTGAGAATCTGCAGCAACTCTCTCCTTGTGACCAGTCACTTTCACTGGGCACACGCCTGGAAAACATGGTAGCTGTGGTGGAACACAGACTTGATAGGAGTTTTCCCTTTTACTATTAGACTGCAGGACATTCCAAATCGGGATGTGTGTATAAACATCTTTGCAGACTTTGGGGCCACTACCTAACCCAAGTAGAAATAAAAAGAAAATAGCTGAATAGTTTATCTACCCCATGTTATCCTAAGGGAGGCTATCCTCATCCTGTGCTGTATGAACTGTTGCATTGGAAACTGACCCGACCCCATGTTAGGGCTACAAACCGAAAAGAACAAATAGAAAAACATCGAATCAAATTGCTTACGTCATATCTGACGTCTACCTTCTTGCTTTTTGGAACTGTAATATATAGGGGTATTTTTTGTAAAAAATCTTGAAATGTACCTTTTTTTATTTCAGGTCAGTATGACAGCAACTGCTGCAGTAAGTCCAAGTGAATACCTGCAACCTGCTGCCACTGCCTCACAGGTTTGTGTTTTTTTTTTTTGTTTGTTTTTTAACTCTGATCAGCCATATTGCTACTGTCCTAATATATGGTATTAAATCTTAGTTTTATTTAAAGCGGGCCTTCACTCTGAATAAGAGTCTATCTTATATGTTTCCCACACCCTGTACATACAGATTGTCCACATTAAAAATCATCCTACCTGCATCTACTGCATGTTATAAGCCTTTAAACATCCAAGATGGCGGCTTATGGAAGCTGCCATCTTATCAGGCAGCCTGCAAACAGGAAGTGCCTCCTGACTGTGCTGCTCTGCATTCTGGGACTGCTGACCTTTCCCTGACCCCAGCTATGCTCTATTTGAGCAAAGCACAGCTATAACCCGCCCCCCTGTACCTTATCCCACTCTCCTTTCCTCAGTAAGTGTGATGCTTCTGAGTCAAGATGGCGGCACCCGTATCCTAAATTCCTAAACAGAGTTGCAGCCCAGTGGGGGAAAGAATAATAAGTTAGTGACTAAAAACGTAAAATATATTAATTTTAGATGCTGGGGAACCGTTTTTTAAGAGTTTGGGCTTTTCATTAAATCACGCTGAAGGTCCGGTTTAACCTGTGTTTTGCTGGACTTTGGCGCAAACCAGCAGATACCTGTATGCTGTCTTGTTTACACTTATACTCACATATTTGTACTAATATAGTTCTGGTCATCATATAGAGCTGGATAAATGATCTACCAATAAGAGCATTGCTTTTACTGAGCAGACCAGGCAAATTACTTTACAACTGGAAACCTTTGTGTGTGAGAGTTGATTCCAGGCACATTCCAGGCAAAGAGTTAATTTGGCCTGCTTCCTGTTCTCCCCATGCTGGCTTTGAGGAGGTGCATGTTTCATTCGGCCATCTGTATTTTCTAAAAATCCTGCTTGGATGAGTTATCAGCTCTGCATGTATCCCTGAGGGACTATACAGTCAAACAAGGGACCCTGAAAAATTAGTTGGCAAGAAGGTTCAAGTTCAATAGGGTTTACCAGGGAATGCAAAGTGCTGGTCTGGTGAATAAAAGATGCCGCTCGTGACAACCAGCATGAGTTGAGATGTGATCTGGTTAATTTTAACCTTACCTGGTTTGTCCCTTTAATTAAGTCTAGACAATTGTTAGGGACCCAGCACAGACTGCCTAGACAGATGCACATTTTCAATTCCTAGACAGCTCACAAACCCCCGTCAAGGATATCCACCTGGGAGCAAGGATGGACCTCTGTAAATCCTATTCAAATCTCTATTCATATAGCCAGCTCGACTAAGTCCCATAAAACGTTATTGCAGAACCGACTACATTAGTGTCAGAAGGAAGCACACGGTTGCCCCGGTTACCCCGTTTGTCTAATTGCTGTATTTATAACATTTTCGGGCTTGTAATGCGGGAAGTTAATCCTTAAACCGGACCTTCAGCGTGATTTAATGAAAAGCCCAAACTCTTAAAAAAAGGTTCCCCAGCATCTAAAATTAATATATTTTACGTTTTTAGTCACTAACTTATTATTCTTTCCCCCACTGGGCTGCAACTCTGTTCAGGAATTTAGGATACGGCCGCCATTTTGAATCAGAAGCATCACACTTACTGAGGAGAGGAGAGTGGGATAAGGTACAGGGGGGCGGGTTATAGCTGTGCTTTGCTCAGGTAACGGTCAGCAGTCCCATAATGCAGAGCAGCACAGTCAGGAGGCACTTCCTGTTTGCAGGCTGCCTGATAAGATGGCGGCTTCCATAAGCCGCCATCTTGGATGTTTAAAGGCTCATAACATGCAGTAGATGCAGGTAGGATGATTTTTAATGTGAGCAATCTGTATGTACAGGGTGTGGGAAACATATAAGATAGACTCTTATTCAGAGTGAAGGACCACTTTAATCTTTCGTTTTCCCCTACTCAATATCGACGGCCGAGCGCTTGCATAATATTGCCTCCAGGCAGCAGTGAGAACACATCAGCGGCCTGGCTGACATTATCCACCCGACGCAGCCAGCCAATCCATTTGCGGGGATGGGGTTTCCATTTCTCCCCCAATCAGCAGCGTCAGCAGCACGCTCGTGCATGGGGCCCCGTGCACTAGCAAAATTACGCCGGCCGTGCTGGGGATCGAAACCACTGCCTGCTCCTTCTTAAAGCGGAGTGTCACCTCAAGGTATGACTAAGGCGCCGCTATCTGAAACGCGTAACCTTTGAGGGGGCCGAGATCGGCTTACACATCAGCACAGGATTTGTATGTTTTTGAATACTCGCAGTAAAAGTTAGGTTTTATGGGACTTGGTCGAGCTGGATATAGATGCACAGGTTACTTTTATCTTAAACTGGACTTTCAGCATAATTTAATGAAAAGCCCAAACCCTCAAAAAAAACTATTCTCCAGCATCTAAAATTAATTTATTTAAAGATTTTGTCACTTACTTATTATTCTTTCCCCCACTGGGCTGCAACTCTGTTCAGGACTCTAGGATACAGGTGCTGCCATCTTGACTCAGAAGCATCACACATACTGAGGAGAGGAGAGTGGGATAAAGCACAGGGGGTGGGGTCAGGGAATGTACAGCAATCCCAGAATGCAGAGAGACGCAGTCAGAAGACACTTCCTGTTTGCAGGCTGCCTGATGTTCCATGAGCCACCATCTTGGATGTTTAAAATGCAGTAGATGCAGGTAGGATGATTTTTTAATGTGAGCAATATGTATGTACAGGGTGTGGGAAACATATCCGATAGACTCTGATTCAGGGTGAAGGTCCACTTTTTAAGAACATATATAATTACTTAAAGCGGAACGAAACATGGGATTCTCCCCTATCCCAGGTTTTGTTCCCTTTTCTGCCTGTGGTAATTAGGATTGCGAGTGGTCACATCCCTGGCAGCGGGTGCGCTCCCGCCCCCCAGCCTATTTGAAAGTCTAGGAGTGGGAGCGTGCACACAACCCAAAAGATGCCGAGCATGCAGCCATGATGAAAATCAGTTATACGGCACCTCTGGGTGGTTTCACACAGTGGGATATCC